>JAJJXB010000027.1:0-600000 GCA_024521645.1 Morchella snyderi | reverse complement strand
GAAGCGAGGGAGAGTCCCAATATATATCCAAAGAAATCCCACGATAACTAATCCCAAATGACTCATACCCGCGACCCACACCTATTCCCATAACCGATCCCGATCCTTTCCTTCCACAATCCTAACCCGAAGCGCCTAGCGCTGACCTTATCTTCCTAACACCTTCCTAACTTATCCATCCTAACCGACGCGCTCCGATCCTTCACCCGACGACTCGATTCCGCAGCGTTCTCGACGGCTTGGCAGGTGGGGGCGGTCGGGCCGTTATAATCTATCTATCTTCATTTGTATCCAGTATAAATTATTTGGTCTCACCTGGTATATCATACTAGGCGGAGTCATTCATAGATCCTGCTAGTTGTCAATATATCTTGTCTGATCAGTATCTGAGCCCGATCTCCCATCTCAGTCCCCAACGTATCCCGAGTCGATCCTCGCCTCGGTATTGCTACGCTGGTTCCTAGAACCCCGCCACGTTAGACGCTGCCAGGGTAGAATACTCGTTTCCACCGCTCCCAGAGCCACGTGATTGTGTCCGGCGCTGACAGAACAGAATACTCATTTCCGCTGCCCCCAGAGCAGTGTGCTCGCAGCCGGCGCTGCCAGTGCAGTGTGCTCACGCCGGGCACTGCCAGAGCAGAATACTCATTCCCGCCGCTCCATGCTACTTCGACATCACAAAGCACTCGCCCCTGTCAGTACCGGGCAATACAACCTCCGTCAGGACATCACTCCCCAATACTTTATTCACCTGCTGCTGCCAAGGCATCATATTCGCGCCCGTTGTGCACTCCCTAATGCCTCTTATTTGCACTCACTAATGCTACCATATATAGAGCCCTCCAAAAGTTATACCCTACACCCATAGTGCACTGGGCAACACTCTCTCCGCTATCCCCACTTAATTTCCTATAGGCACGTAAGGCACCTCCAGGCGATAATATCTCGGTCCTGAGAGCACCGGGTGATGCTCTCTCCGCTATGCCACGCCTGGGGTATGCCTCCTGCATCTGGAGAACAGACCAACAATACCTCTCCGCCCAGAGACTGCCTACACGATAACGGATGCGTAGGGGCATGCCAGGAGAAAGCGCCCATACCCTGAGCGCACTCTTCAATACTATCTGCGCCAGGAGATCAATTCCAAACGAGCTGCTCGCCAGGCGCTGCCAGACCATATTGCCTACGCCCAGAGAGCACTAGATAATGCTATCTGCAGCAGGAGATCATGTCTCAACGATCTGGTTGCCAGGCGCTACCAGGACATATCGCTCACGCACAGAGAGCACTCAATAATGCTATCTGCGCGTAGAGTCCCCTCAGAAATGAGCTGTCTGCCAGGCGCTGCCAGAGCATATCGCCCATGCCCAGAGAGTACTCGACAATGCTATCTGCGCCAGGAGACTCCTCTCTAACGAGTTGTTTGCTAGGCTCTGCCAAGAGATATCGCTCATGTCTGGAGAACACAACGAATGCTTCGAGAACGCTCCCCTAGCACTGACCAATGCTCGTAGAGCACTGGTCAATGCTTGTCGAGCTGCGGAAGCATCTTCAATAATACTATCCAAGGTGAGACACTCCTCACTTAGACCCCTATGCACTGATACGCTCTCCTCAAAGGCTAGGTAGGCATCACCAGTCCCTCAAACGATATCTCACGTAGGTATTCTTTACGCCGCTGAACGTTCAATCGCGGGATATTAAGACGACCACTCTCGTGTATACTGGTGATGGCTACCAAACCTTTGACGAAGGTGTATGTATCTGTCGATTCGTAAAAGGCATTTTCACCTTGAGGTTTAGGCCATGGTACGGCTCGTCTGAAAAGCTCAATGCCCTGCCTAAGCAGCACTCCATCGCGAGCTTGCTGGAAATCATTTCCCATGCATAAGCAGCATTATGCTAGTGCTGCGAGCTTGCTGAGTAACAGACTCAGATACTGAGTGGCCGAAACTCACCTCCCTCTTCCAATCTGCATGCGTACTAGCAGAACGACACGAATTTTGAATTAGATGGTTCTATTGGATCTAACTTTTCACTCGTAGAGCACTCGCCACTGCCCTCACAACGCTCACCTCTATAGAGTACTCACGACTGCCCTCACAACGCTCAACTCTATTGAGCACTCGCCACTGCCCTCACAGCATTCACCTCTATGGAGCGCTCACCAATGCCCTCACAGCATTCACCTCTACAGAGCACTCAGGACTACTCTCACATCACTGGATAGCACTCGGGAATGATCTCACATCATTCACTGGATAGCACTTGGGAATGCTTTACAGCGCTTACGACTACTCTCACAGTATTCAACTAAATTCATTCCACATACGCAAATGTACCCTAGTATTTACCAGCCAATTGCCAGCATCCACCACAAATAAATGGGTCATTCCTAATACACTCCCAGTATTCACTACCCACATCCTCTTCCTACTCTGCCTACAGACCTTTAGCAGCCCATGTGAGCTATCAGCAATACCATGATCCTTCGCCTCAAGCAGCTCAACTACACATAGTCTATGTGCGTGACCTGTGCTATCCCGCACCTTGAACAGAGCCTCCACACATCCTGGTAAGCGTTCCCGAAACACTCCCCACTGCTCTGAGGAGCCTACCGATACCCATGCCCAATCCTTTCTTATTTTCCCCTTTCTAAAAGACGCGATTCCCGTACACCTACTGTTGTGAACCTCGTATACGTCAGGCCTTTGGAAGATTGTTATCGGAACCTGCAGGCCTGTGAAAACATCTATCCAGCGCTCCAGAATGCTCTCAGAGCTTCCGGCAAAGCTCTGAGAGCATCCCGCATCCTCAGCATACTCCTTTATCAGCCAATATAGCGTCATATGGCTCATTTGCAGTCCATCTGCCACGTTGAAAAGTCTTTCCGATTTCGCGGAGGGATTGCAAAGACGCTTTAGGGGCAGTCCGCTTTCTACTATTGAGCGTTCATTTGGCGTTTTCTTGCGGTCTTTGATGTTGAAAATGTAGAGCAACTCCTTGAGGTTATCACGATGGCTCCAGGGGATGTCGTCAGTGCTCTCAGGACCTCCGACTATGTCTTTCAGATTTAGAATTTGAATCTCTAAAGCCAATCGCCTCCCTCCATAGTCCAGTATCTGCATCGCAGCATCGACCTTATTGGACGCTCTATGAGCTTCTTTTGCCTACCGTACATGGGCAAGCTCGCTTACGTCCGTGGAGTACTGAGGAATGCTCCCAAAGTGCTCAACGTGCTCCCGGTAGTGCATTAAGACGTGCAATTTGATGAAGTTGAAGTGCAATCTTTCCCGAATCTCCCGGATCTCCTCCAAGCCACGCTGGGTGCTCTGGGTGGCTCGCTGGGTGCTCTGGGTTGCTCGCTGGGTGCTCTGGGAGCGTCGCTGGGTGCTCTGGGATGCACTTATTGTTTTCGTTCGATCTCTCGCATTCTTTAATGTTTTCTTGTACGCCCTGAATTCTAAAAGAATCTCCTTGTGTTTATGGAGTCCCTCTAGATAGCTCTCCATATAGTTCAATGTACTCGTCGTATGACTCCCATATTGCGCCATTAAGTGTGATTTTATTAGGCTTCGAACGCATTTCAACGCTTTTGCGAAGTCGCTTCTGAACGCCACCCGCGCGTTTCTCAGAGCAGCCGCGAGTGCTTCTAGAATGATGCGCCCCAGACTCCGCATCTCTTTCCCTTGCCATTAAGTGGTAGCACGATATGCCTTGTTTTGGACTGCCAGTCTAAGGTAAGGCGCAATTGAAGCCCAAGCTTTGTCAAATTCCTCCAATCGATGATGCTTCTTGAAGAAAGCCTGAATCCGCTCCATCATGTGCTTCAACATCCCCAGCTGGATATTGTGCAGAATGGCCGGTGTATTGAGATCGTACGGATTAACCATTGGCATACCCCAGAAAGCATTGAAGAGTGTTTTGACTGATCTGGCGACAAGGTAGTCTACCGGTTCCAGATTGGCCGGGTTCTCGCTAATTAGCTTTACTCTCTCCCTGTAGTCCTCGTGATTGCGCATAGAGCTTCGGCGAGTGCTCCCAAGACTGTAAAACTCGACCTCGCATCTTAGGCAACCACTAGTGCTGATGTTTTGCAAGTTTGAATGCTCGGGTAAATCAGAGATCCACCAGGAGCATCGGAAAGCAAAGTCGTTCTTATCCGTCAGCACATTTGATCAGCTCACCGTCCTGAGAGCACTCGCGAATGCTTTGAAAGATTTCCCTGAGAGCGCGATGCAGTGCCATTTGACTCTGACATCGTAAAACGGAGTTGGCCAGCGTTGTGTTCTTCCCGAGTTTCGGTGGCACTGGTAGTAGCCCTAGGAGAATGAATGAATGCCCTGTCGGCTTGTTGCACACCGACCACTTGATGTTCCCGATGGTAAGATAGGTTGGCCAGGCCTTCTTGTCCCCGCTGAAGTTTGTCAGATGTGTGCCATCTGACGCGCAGATAATTGGTACCACAGTGGACCCCTCCTGTAACGTATTCTGTCGAGAAAGCATCAATGACTGCTCCTGGAGCATCATCGAATGCTCACAGAGCACCTCAAGTTGATAGCGCGAAGTTTACGGACCTGTATCTCCCACCACCAATCTCCTGTATGCATTTCCCCGTACCTTCGCTCGCCAAATTCATTATGCTCCACCACCGGCGAGTACATCAATGACTCCCGGAAGGCACGTTGCCCTAGAAGATATCGGACGACTACCATTGGATCGCGGTAGTAGTAAGAGATCTTCTCCCCCCCAATATCCACCTCCGAATGATTCCAGCTCGCCTTTCCCAGTATGTCGTTCATTTCCTCCAGCCTCTTGATAAAACCCCGCCCAGTGCTGTAGGAGCACTCGCCAATACTCGGCGGGGCGTGCAGAAAGAAGCTGTCGATGTTTCCCTGTGAGGCTTTGGACAGTGGGAAATAGCGTGCCATTCTAAACTCGTATGCTGACCGGAATGGGTGCCATGGGTATCGGAGAAGGCTCTGTGAGCATTCGTCGTAGTCCTCAGAGCGGTAAAGTGGTTCCCCAGCACCCTCGTAAACTGTTGTAGATGCCTGATGCTCATTTGCACCGCCGTCTGCGTCTTCCATCACAAAATATGATTCGGAATCGTTGGCTGAATTGTTACCTGTATCTTGTTCAAAACTATCCGACTCCGAAGCGTAATGTGTGTCTGAATAGTAGTAGGGAGTGCACTGTGGGCTTCCGTCAGTGTTTTCGGGAGTCTCTGCAGGTTGATCGGGCTCCAGGAGTGAATATTGGTTTCCCAGCCATTCATCTGCTTCCAAAGGATGGATCACTCGAAGATATCTGTCAAAGTTCGCGGAGGAGCTGTACCTCTTGCTGCAAAAAGGGCAAGACGATTTCATTATTGAGAATTTGCAGTCTGCCAAGGCCCAGGAGCCTCTTTCCTGCAGGCAGTGCAGAGTGCTCCAATAGCAATTAGTCACCCCATGAGGCTCTCTCTGCAGATCGCTTGCCTCGCGATTGTGCGCAGTGCTCGAATAGCAATTAGTCACCCCATGAGGCTCTCTCTGCAGAGCGCTCTCCTCGCCATTGTGTAGAGTGCTGTAATAGCAATTAGTCACCCCATAAGGCTCTCGCTGCAGAGTGCTCGCCAAGGGATTGTGCAGAGTGCTCGGCAAGCGATTTATCACCCAAACGGGCTCGCGCTCGCACCTTCACCACAGCGAAGAAGATTTTGATCTCATACATCTCCAACTGAAAATGCAAACACAAACACAAACACAAATACAACAGGAAGAAACAACAACAACCACAATCAGGCCGGCAGCGATGCTACGTTCTACCCTCTGAGCATTCGCAAACTCTCTCTAACCACTCGCGGATCCTCTTCTGATCGAGAGACGGTTTTCAGCGGCAAATACAATACCAATATCGACTACGAGCTCAAAGGATACACTCTCTCCAACTCAGCTTCCTAGCGCACAGAGCACCGACACCAACAAGAACACAAACACTAACCCAAGACCAGAATGTTATCGACAACACTGTTGGTACTACCGTTAGAGCATTCCCGAGTGTGTCTAGAGCATTCATCTACCTCATTTCAATTGAATCAAACCACCAGAGCATCTTCGAGTGCATCTAGAGCATTCATCTAAGTCATGTAATGAAGCATTCATCTACGTCATGTATTGGAGCAAACATTCAGAACTACATTCAGCACTGGTAGGAGCACCGTTCTCCTCCTTCCAGTTTGTGAGAGATTCCTAACCATCTTCATTTCAAGTCCACCTCTACCTATCACTTCAAGCGTTCTTCAATCTAAGCTTTCAAGGTTACCTCTTGAAAGCGTATTGTTCAAGTCTTGTTTTCAAGTTCACGCTTTCAAGCTATAAACCTTGCAATCATATATAAGATGGTATATCTTCCTTACCCCTATCACTTTCTGAACCATACTCATCACATTCTCACAATAGACTCCAGACTCCGCTCAGAGCACTCCCAAAGGCTTACAGAACATCGAAAAACCTCGCAAAAGTTGGAAGCAGCGCCATCGTGATCAAGAATGAGACAAATCCGATAGTAGTAGCCATAAACAGTCTCGCGAAAACACAAGAAGCATAACGCGTCCAGTTCCTCACATCGCAAGTCGCGGAAAAGGCTCAAGTCCATCCCGGAAGAGATAGCAGAGACATCCCCAGAGCACTCGCCGACTTCCTCTCAGCACCCGCAAGTGATTTCAAGTTTCCCAGAGCATCCGCCACCCCCGCCGCAGCTCCCACAGCCTCACCCTCAGCATCTGGAAGTGCCTTCTCCGCAGCTCCCGCCACCCCTCCTGCAGCACTCGTCCCCTTCCTTACAGCACCCGTCAGTGTTTTCAGCACAGCGCCCATAGTGCCTTCAGCACAGCACCCAGCACCTCCCCCGCACTGCCCGCCACCTCCCCTCAGCACTCAGGAGCGCCTCCTAGCTCTAGCTCAGGCGACCAGGGTTCAAAAAACACTGAAGGGCTCTTCCCGAGCATTGGGTACTATTGCAATCTGATTCTGAGTCCAGCGATGAAGACGTAGCAGCAGGCCCAGCAGCAGGCTCAGCAAAACGCTCGGCAACATGCTCAGCAGAAATCCCAGCAGAAATCCCAGCAGAGAGCCCAGCAGAAAGCCCAGCACCCCGAAGACAAAGAAGAGCGCTTTTACAAGTCCCCAGTGATTCCCCAGAACTCGGCAGCTCATCACCACCTAAGTAACCTGTATGGACAGCCGTACTCCCGATTCATTGTACTGCTCCAGCAGCAGCCGTCAGTGCTTCACAAAGCGCTCGAGCACCAAAGACCCCGACACGCCACCCCCGCCGGCCACCAATACTTACTTCTGTTGGTGGCCCCTCTAGACTGAGAGCATCAGACACTCCCTCACCGGTAGAGCACAGACAAAACAGAGCTCCACCAGAAACACCCCCGAGTACTCGGATAGCATACGCAAGTGCTCTAGAAGCATCCTCGAGCATTCAAGAGACATCCCCAATCACTCAAGCTCAGGAAAGACGCTCGAGAGTGGTATTCAATATGGTACAGGCAAACAAAGTAAAGATGACTTTAGGTTTGCTCAACCTACCTAAGGTGTATACTAATGTCCGCAATAGCCTCAAAGCGCAGATGCATAACGTCGGTTGGGTTAATAAAAGAGTTTCCAGGGTAGCAGCATTCGATGCTCTATGCCTCTATTTCATGAACTTATGCTCCCTCAACGGTCTCCTGCCTATTTGGACAGGAGTCCATTTCGAACCCCGCAGAGCACTCGGCGATGCTTTGAAGTGGCTGATTGGTGATGTTGCACAGAAGGAAAAACTATCTAGAGGGTATGGAAATTGTCAATACAGAGAAACTACGGGCGATAGTGATGATGATGACGACGGTGGACCGGCCGCTCAACGTTCTAGGAAGCGTAAACGCAATCAAGTGCCGGCAGAGCTAGATCGACCTTCCATAATGGTTACTGTGGTAGACCCGATGCTCAAGGAACATTCTTCATAATTGTCCCGCCTCCTACCTCTGACTGGAAAGATCCAATAAATGAGCCTTCTTTCATTGGAATCCTGACCAAGATAGCATTCCCAGAGCTCTGCAATTTGATCCTGAAGCACACTGCACCCAGTAGAGCGATCAGGACTATCTGAGGAGCACTCAATAACTTTCCACCGGCATCCAATCCTCCTGTTCGGCCGATCGAAGTCCAAGTCACTGATTCGGAAGAGGTTGAGGGATGGTTGAAGAATAGCATTGGCAGGCCTAGTAGGATACTGGCAGTACTCCACAGAGCAGGCGCGGGCGCTAACTTGGGTGGTGCTGAATCACCGCCGGCGAACCGAGCATTCCCTCATATCGAAGAAGAGGATTGCACGATGATGGATGTTCCTGCAGAGGACTCTGATTACGAGGAGGGAAACCACCGCATCAATGCTAAATGAATGAGGGTATATTTGCCTAGAACTGATGCCAGTAATCAAAGGCTAATCCAGACTCTTGTTAGACGTCACAATAGACAGCAGGATGCTATCGACAATATAGACCCCAAATACTTTAGGAAGTATCCTTTCAGTTTGGGGGTTGCTGACCGGAACTTTGTACAGGGAGTAATATGGGCACCTGCTGGGATAGCAGTCAATAGAGTTGCTGACGCACTCGCGGCTGCTAGTGGAGGTGGAGGTAGTGGTGGAGGCGGTGGAGGTCCTGGAGCCGGTGGTGGAGGTTCTTCTGGAGCCGGTGGTGGTGGTGATGGGGGTGGTGGTAATGGTGGTGGTAGTGGTGGTGATGGTGGTGGGCATCATTAGTTTCGTTTCCTATAATCTCTCGTCTCCCTTTCTGCCAAACGATCGCTTACCTCTGGATAGCGGTGTGCATTCTTTGATAGCAGTGTGTATTGTTTTCTGAGCACTGGCGAGTGCTACAGGGATTGGGTTTCATGCTATTTGATGCTTTAGATTATCTTTATATGATATTAGATTTATTGGATTTTATTAGATAGATTGGATAAGATTGTTCCGTTCCGTAATTGACTTGCAGTCGAGTCAGACTCCTAGAATGCTGTCAGAGCACTCAGTACCGCCTCAGAAATTGCAGTAAAACGAGTGATCAAAAATGACTCGGAAGCGGTGGAGTGGATCCATACCCTAGGAGCTTAGCAGTGAAAACTCCTCTTGCTTGTCGGCGAAGATTTTATCGCCAAGCTTTGATTTTTAATCAAAGATATGTAAAATAATGCTCCTAGAGCACTTTGGATACTTCGGCCAGCCAACAGAATGCCTCCAAACAAGTGCTCTGCCGGTTTAGCACTTCTTTCCGCAAAACGACCACGATTCCCAGTACCACCCGAAGAGCATAATGATTCCCAAACTGACGGGTCTGAAATATCATTCCGAGCGTTGACCGCACTGGCAATCAGCACTCGGAGTAGTCAATCGACCATCGCCACAATAGCTCGTAAATGGTTTCACAATAGTACGCTCGGCACAATCTCATTGTATTAGTCAATTCTCATTGTATGGACATGACTCCGAAGTGAGTCATTGAATAGGGTATTAGTCCTAGGATATAACTCAGGATTTATTGTTTGCCATGGCTATGGCACGGGATTCTATTTGTGATACGACCTTTCTGTACTACCTTTCTTTAGTATAAATACAGGGCATTCATCAGCAAAGCCGGAGACTCCGCCAGACGCTGTGGGCGCTCAGGGCGCCCAATCGGCTCGGTAGACAAACTGCCTCTCCAGAGAAGCAGCAGAATGCTACTGGCGCGCTCTGGTGTAAAGCATTCCGCCCTGGCGCCCACTAGTGTTCCGAGCGCGCCCAGGCGGATACTGGGCTTCTAGCGCGTCCCGATAGTGATACGCTCACCCCGACGGAGTGCTCTCTCGCCTGACGCTCTCGCCACGGAATGCTCTTCCTCCTGACGACGTCCCAACAGAGTGCTCGCTCCCCTGACACTGCTACATATCTCTTGGACACTCCTGGAGCCCTCCGACGCCTCCTGAAGCGTTTATGACTGCTCTTGAAGCTCTCTGACAACTCCTGAGCATATCGCTAATCCTTCTGGAGCACTATTGACCTCTCCAGCAACACCCGATATTGCTTGTTGAACCTGGCACACCCCGACGCACCGTGTTTTACCTTTCAGTGCCCTGTTTTTACCAGGCATACTACTCTTTGCTTTAGAGGGCACTGCTCTGAGGAGCATACAAAACCGTGATTCTATTGCTAAATCCTAACAGTACAAACCGTCCTGAACTCGCTAATTGAATATAATATAGGTATATAGGCTCTCCCATCTCCAAAACACTCGGCGATACGCTCCAAAGCACTTGCTTGTGTTCTGCAAAGCAATCGCTAGTGCTCTCCAAAGCACTCGCCTCCAAAGTACTCCCAGTACTCTGCAAAGCACTCGCCTCTGAAGCGCTCCCAGTGCTCTCCAAAGCACTCGGCTCCAAAGCGCTCGGGAGTGCTCTCCAAAGCACTCGCAAGTGCTGTACACATCCTCTTCCTTCTCTCCTCCTTCATGATCACCCTCTTCTTGCTTCTCATCACCCTCTTCCCCTTCCTCCTCCGCTTCAATGCCCCGAGGTTGAGCATGAACCAGCTCTTCCTGGCCGCCACCGTTGTCGGAACCACAGGGACCTACTAGAGCACTCGGGAGTACTTTCCGAGTATTCCGGAATGCCGCAAGATCCGCAGCTAAAGCTTCGTCGTCTTCACTAAATCCATCATCCGGTATCACCTCGATAGTGATGCCCTTCTTCTCTCGTATCTATCAAAGTTAGCCTCAGTGCTCAGAAAGCACTCCGCCATTGTAGCATCCTTCCTTCTGGCATACCTTTTCCCGGAGGTTATCCTTGATTACCTCCAACGTTACCTCCTGGTTCTGCCTACTCCTCCCCTTCCATGTGTTGCTCATCCTGTTGAACGTTTCTACTCGTATTTAAATGTCAGCGCGCAAATCCAGTATTACCCTGAGAGCGTCCGTCACCGCTCACAAAGCAATCGGTAGTCTCGAGAGCGTCCTTCACCGCTCTCAAAGCACGCGTTATAGCTGTGAGGGATCGAGGATGCGTACTAACAACATTCTCATTCTGTGACAGGAAATGGTCAGGCTTCACGTATGTTCCCGTTGACCATGCCCGAATGCCATGCTAGATCGCAGTTGAGATCAGGCAAATAAAGGTGAGGGTAATCTGCTCTCGGAATTCGGGGTCTTTTACCCCTCGCATCCTCACCCCATCAAACTTTTCATAATACAATATATCGATAATCCCGGGCGCAAGAAACCGTAGGCGGTAGGTCTAGTGTCTATTAGCAGCGTTCGTGAGTGCTGTCTGGGCATTCCGGGTGCCGTCAGGACATTGGCACCGGGTGCTTTGTGGGGATTGCAGCCGGGTGCTCTACGGAGATTGGTACCGGGTGCTCTTTGGGATTTATCATACCTCGTAATGCTGCGCGGGGCTCAAGAAGCGATCATTCTTCGAAAGATACTCTGCTTGAGTAGCCTTTGCCTCAGGACCTGAGAGGTTTCCGAGCCTATATATGGTTGAGTGCGCCAGGCGCCCTTTAACCTGGTGCATCAAGTGCGAACGGACTCAGGAGTGTAGACTTATGACCTGTCATTCTCAACTTCAATCATGCTCCTAGAGCACTCGTCGACGTTTCTGGGGCACTCACCTGTTTGATAATGGCCTCATCCAGATCCACCGTACATCCCACCCTGCAATTCGCAGCTGCCGACATGCTCACTACCAGTACCAAAAGCCTCGCTGCAGGAGGGAAAGGCTAATGTAGAAGGGTGTGGTCCCCGATTAGCGTGCTGCACTCCTTTTCAATCCTCTGAACCTGCATTGAGAGAACGTTTGCACTGCTCGAGCTAGGTAACAAGGATCTTTAAGAAAGATTCCTCGCATGAATGTTAATAGTGCTCTTAAAGCGGTCGTCAGTGCTTTGTGGAATTTTACTAACCTCGCTTTCTGCTAAAGGAGCGTTCTCTTCTTCCCTAATAGATGACGAAAGCTGTGCAATATCGTAGACTCTTGGTTGTGCTTCTGGTAAATATACCTGAGGGCTTGAAGGAATGCGGGGACTGCTCATGCAGCTCTCGCCAACGCCCTTAAAAGGCGGGGAGGAATGATAGGGGCGGTAAGTGCGTGAGTAGTCGCCGTACCTCGAACGCATTGAGGAAAGGTTTATGTGCCGTGTAGAAGAGCTATAGTCAATATCGCGAGAATAAACGGGCACTGAAGAAGGAATTGACTGTGAGGGTATCGGGAGTGCTCTCTGAGATTCTGGGAACGCTCCCTGAGATGCCAAGAATGCTCTCTGGAATGCTTCCTGGCTGGATGCCAAAGTTGACGCTCTCTGGGATGCGGTGGGTGTTCTCTGGAATGCATTTTGTCTGGGTGCCGAAGTGGGTGCTGCTCTCCCTGGACCTTCTCTCCGTATTACCTTCACACCCGGTCGTGTTCCCCTCTGAATGGTTAGCATTCTGTCCCTGTTTAAAAAGCATCAATTGGTAAGAAGGAGTAGAAACTGTACCACATCGACAGACACGTCGGAGGAAGCAATACCCTCTGCTACTGCACCAGTTGGTCTCCTCCGAGCATTGCCCAGTGCTCTGGCAGTAGTCGGCTGGACTGTACGAGGTCTCTTCCCCGTACTCTACGATCTCTACGTGGAGGCTTGAGGTTCTTCCTCCGGGTCATCCAGGTTCTCCTCAGAGCTCTCGTGGTCGTTCTCTGAGGAGTCGTGATACTCCGAATGGCTGGTATCGGCGGTTTTGTCCACCTCTGACACATCCTCCTGCTGCTCCTGCACTTCAGCGCTGTCATCATTGCCATCGGAGAGATGGATTTCTACCCTTCTAGGGCTGCTTTTTCCAGTGGATGTGTCGGAAGAACAGAGAAGCCCTTTACGCGCTATTGGGGCCGTGGTCGACTGACTGCTCCGAGTGCTGGTCGATTGACTACTGCGAGTGCTGGTAGACAGTGCGGTCAATGCTCGGAATGATATTTCAGACCCGTCAGTTTGGGAATCATCATGCTATTCGGGTGGTACTGGGAATCGTGGTCGTTTTGCAGAAAGAAGTGCTAAACCGGCAGAGCACTTGTTTGGAGGCATTCTGTTGGCTGGCCGAAGTATCCAAAGTGCTCTAGGAGCATTATTTTACATATCTTTGATTAAAAATCAAAGCTTGGCGATAAAATCTTCGCCGACAAGCAAGAGGAGTTTTCACTGCTAAGCTCCTAGGGTATGGATCCACTCCACCGCTTCCGAGTCATTTTTGATCACTCGTTTTACTGCAATTTCTGAGGCGGTACTGAGTGCTCTGACAGCATTCTAGGAGTCTGACTCGACTGCAATTCAATTACTGAACGTAATACTCTTATCTAATCTAATCTAATAAAATCCAATAAATCTAATATCATATAAAGATAATCTAAAACATCAAATAGCACCGAACCCAATCCCAGTAGCACTCGCCAGTGCTCAGAAAACAATACACACTGCTATCAAAGAATGCACACCGCTATCCAGAGGTAAGCGATCGTTTGGCAGAAAGGGAGACGAGAGATTATAGGAAACGAAACTAATGATGCCCACCACCATTACCACCACTACCACCACCATTACCACCACCCCCATCACCACCACCACCGGCTCCAGAAGAACCTCCACCACCGGCTCCAGGACCTCCACCGCCTCCACCACTACCTCCACCTCCACTAGCAGCCGCGAGTGCGTCAGCAACTCTATTGACTGCTATCCCAGCAGGTGCCCATATTACTCCCTGTACAAAGTTCCGGTCAGCAACCCCCAAACTGAAAGGATACTTCCTAAAGTATTTGGGGTCTATATTGTCGATAGCATCCTGCTGTCTATTGTGACGTCTAACAAGAGTCTGGATTAGCCTTTGATTACTGGCATCAGTTCTAGGCAAATATACCCTCATTCATTTAGCATTGATGCGGTGGTTTCCCTCCTCGTAATCAGAGTCCTCTGCAGGAACATCCATCATCGTGCAATCCTCTTCTTCGATATGAGGGAATGCTCGGTTCGCCGGCGGTGATTCAGCACCACCCAAGTTAGCGCCCGCGCCTGCTCTGTGGAGTACTGCCAGTATCCTACTAGGCCTGCCAATGCTATTCTTCAACCATCCCTCAACCTCTTCCGAATCAGTGACTTGGACTTCGATCGGCCGAACAGGAGGATTGGATGCCGGTGGAAAGTTATTGAGTGCTCCTCAGATAGTCCTGATCGCTCTACTGGGTGCAGTGTGCTTCAGGATCAAATTGCAGAGCTCTGGGAATGCTATCTTGGTCAGGATTCCAATGAAAGAAGGCTCATTTATTGGATCTTTCCAGTCAGAGGTAGGAGGCGGGACAATTATGAAGAATGTTCCTTGAGCATCGGGTCTACCACAGTAACCATTATGGAAGGTCGATCTAGCTCTGCCGGCACTTGATTGCGTTTACGCTTCCTAGAACGTTGAGCGGCCGGTCCACCGTCGTCATCATCATCACTATCGCCCGTAGTTTCTCTGTATTGACAATTTCCATACCCTCTAGATAGTTTTTCCTTCTGTGCAACATCACCAATCAGCCACTTCAAAGCATCGCCGAGTGCTCTGCGGGGTTCGAAATGGACTCCTGTCCAAATAGGCAGGAGACCGTTGAGGGAGCATAAGTTCATGAAATAGAGGCATAGAGCATCGAATGCTGCTACCCTGGAAACTCTTTTATTAACCCAACCGACGTTATGCATCTGCGCTTTGAGGCTATTGCGGACATTAGTATACACCTTAGGTAGGTTGAGCAAACCTAAAGTCATCTTTACTTTGTTTGCCTGTACCATATTGAATACCACTCTCGAGCGTCTTTCCTGAGCTTGAGTGATTGGGGATGTCTCTTGAATGCTCGAGGATGCTTCTAGAGCACTTGCGTATGCTATCCGAGTACTCGGGGGTGTTTCTGGTGGAGCTCTGTTTTGTCTGTGCTCTACCGGTGAGGGAGTGTCTGATGCTCTCAGTCTAGAGGGGCCACCAACAGAAGTAAGTATTGGTGGCCGGCGGGGGTGGCGTGTCGGGGTCTTTGGTGCTCGAGCGCTTTGTGAAGCACTGACGGCTGCTGCTGGAGCAGTACAATGAATCGGGAGTACGGCTGTCCATACAGGTTACTTAGGTGGTGATGAGCTGCCGAGTTCTGGGGAATCACTGGGGACTTGTAAAAGCGCTCTTCTTTGTCTTCGGGGTGCTGGGCTTTCTGCTGGGCTCTCTGCTGGGATTTCTGCTGGGATTTCTGCTGAGCATGTTGCCGAGCGTTTTGCTGAGCCTGCTGCTGGGCCTGCTGCTACGTCTTCATCGCTGGACTCAGAATCAGATTGCAATAGTACCCAATGCTCGGGAAGAGCCCTTCAGTGTTTTTTGAACCCTGGTCGCCTGAGCTAGAGCTAGGAGGCGCTCCTGAGTGCTGAGGGGAGGTGGCGGGCAGTGCGGGGGAGGTGCTGGGTGCTGTGCTGAAGGCACTATGGGCGCTGTGCTGAAAACACTGACGGGTGCTGTAAGGAAGGGGACGAGTGCTGCAGGAGGGGTGGCGGGAGCTGCGGAGAAGGCACTTCCAGATGCTGAGGGTGAGGCTGTGGGAGCTGCGGCGGGGGTGGCGGATGCTCTGGGAAACTTGAAATCACTTGCGGGTGCTGAGAGGAAGTCGGCGAGTGCTCTGGGGATGTCTCTGCTATCTCTTCCGGGATGGACTTGAGCCTTTTCCGCGACTTGCGATGTGAGGAACTGGACGCGTTATGCTTCTTGTGTTTTCGCGAGACTGTTTATGGCTACTACTATCGGATTTGTCTCATTCTTGATCACGATGGCGCTGCTTCCAACTTTTGCGAGGTTTTTCGATGTTCTGTAAGCCTTTGGGAGTGCTCTGAGCGGAGTCTGGAGTCTATTGTGAGAATGTGATGAGTATGGTTCAGAAAGTGATAGGGGTAAGGAAGATATACCATCTTATATATGATTGCAAGGTTTATAGCTTGAAAGCGTGAACTTGAAAACAAGACTTGAACAATACGCTTTCAAGAGGTAACCTTGAAAGCTTAGATTGAAGAACGCTTGAAGTGATAGGTAGAGGTGGACTTGAAATGAAGATGGTTAGGAATCTCTCACAAACTGGAAGGAGGAGAACGGTGCTCCTACCAGTGCTGAATGTAGTTCTGAATGTTTGCTCCAATACATGACGTAGATGAATGCTTCATTACATGACTTAGATGAATGCTCTAGATGCACTCGAAGATGCTCTGGTGGTTTGATTCAATTGAAATGAGGTAGATGAATGCTCTAGACACACTCGGGAATGCTCTAACGGTAGTACCAACAGTGTTGTCGATAACATTCTGGTCTTGGGTTAGTGTTTGTGTTCTTGTTGGTGTCGGTGCTCTGTGCGCTAGGAAGCTGAGTTGGAGAGAGTGTATCCTTTGAGCTCGTAGTCGATATTGGTATTGTATTTGCCGCTGAAAACCGTCTCTCGATCAGAAGAGGATCCGCGAGTGGTTAGAGAGAGTTTGCGAATGCTCAGAGGGTAGAACGTAGCATCGCTGCCGGCCTGATTGTGGTTGTTGTTGTTTCTTCCTGTTGTATTTGTGTTTGTGTTTGTGTTTGCATTTTCAGTTGGAGATGTATGAGATCAAAATCTTCTTCGCTGTGGTGAAGGTGCGAGCGCGAGCCCGTTTGGGTGATAAATCGCTTGCCGAGCACTCTGCACAATCCCTTGGCGAGCACTCTGCAGCGAGAGCCTTATGGGGTGACTAATTGCTATTACAGCACTCTACACAATGGCGAGGAGAGCGCTCTGCAGAGAGAGCCTCATGGGGTGACTAATTGCTATTCGAGCACTGCGCACAATCGCGAGGCAAGCGATCTGCAGAGAGAGCCTCATGGGGTGACTAATTGCTATTGGAGCACTCTGCACTGCCTGCAGGAAAGAGGCTCCTGGGCCTTGGCAGACTGCAAATTCTCAATAATGAAATCGTCTTGCCCTTTTTGCAGCAAGAGGTACAGCTCCTCCGCGAACTTTGACAGATATCTTCGAGTGATCCATCCTTTGGAAGCAGATGAATGGCTGGGAAACCAATATTCACTCCTGGAGCCCGATCAACCTGCAGAGACTCCCGAAAACACTGACGGAAGCCCACAGTGCACTCCCTACTACTATTCAGACACACATTACGCTTCGGAGTCGGATAGTTTTGAACAAGATACAGGTAACAATTCAGCCAACGATTCCGAATCATATTTTGTGATGGAAGACGCAGACGGCGGTGCAAATGAGCATCAGGCATCTACAACAGTTTACGAGGGTGCTGGGGAACCACTTTACCGCTCTGAGGACTACGACGAATGCTCACAGAGCCTTCTCCGATACCCATGGCACCCATTCCGGTCAGCATACGAGTTTAGAATGGCACGCTATTTCCCACTGTCCAAAGCCTCACAGGGAAACATCGACAGCTTCTTTCTGCACGCCCCGCCGAGTATTGGCGAGTGCTCCTACAGCACTGGGCGGGGTTTTATCAAGAGGCTGGAGGAAATGAACGACATACTGGGAAAGGCGAGCTGGAATCATTCGGAGGTGGATATTGGGGGGGAGAAGATCTCTTACTACTACCGCGATCCAATGGTAGTCGTCCGATATCTTCTAGGGCAACGTGCCTTCCGGGAGTCATTGATGTACTCGCCGGTGGTGGAGCATAATGAATTTGGCGAGCGAAGGTACAGGGAAATGCATACAGGAGATTGGTGGTGGGAGATACAGGTCCGTAAACTTCGCGCTATCAACTTGAGGTGCTCTGTGAGCATTCGATGATGCTCCAGGAGCAGTCATTGATGCTTTCTCGACAGAATACGTTACAGGAGGGGTCCACTGTGGTACCAATTATCTGCGCGTCAGATGGCACACATCTGACAAACTTCAGCGGGGACAAGAAGGCCTGGCCAACCTATCTTACCATCGGGAACATCAAGTGGTCGGTGTGCAACAAGCCGACAGGGCATTCATTCATTCTCCTAGGGCTACTACCAGTGCCACCGAAACTCGGGAAGAACACAACGCTGGCCAACTCCGTTTTACGATGTCAGAGTCAAATGGCACTGCATCGCGCTCTCAGGGAAATCTTTCAAAGCATTCGCGAGTGCTCTCAGGACGGTGAGCTGATCAAATGTGCTGACGGATAAGAACGACTTTGCTTTCCGATGCTCCTGGTGGATCTCTGATTTACCCGAGCATTCAAACTTGCAAAACATCAGCACTAGTGGTTGCCTAAGATGCGAGGTCGAGTTTTACAGTCTTGGGAGCACTCGCCGAAGCTCTATGCGCAATCACGAGGACTACAGGGAGAGAGTAAAGCTAATTAGCGAGAACCCGGCCAATCTGGAACCGGTAGACTACCTTGTCGCCAGATCAGTCAAAACACTCTTCAATGCTTTCTGGGGTATGCCAATGGTTAATCCGTACGATCTCAATACACCGGCCATTCTGCACAATATCCAGCTGGGGATGTTGAAGCACATGATGGAGCGGATTCAGGCTTTCTTCAAGAAGCATCATCGATTGGAGGAATTTGACAAAGCTTGGGCTTCAATTGCGCCTTACCTTAGACTGGCAGTCCAAAACAAGGCATATCGTGCTACCACTTAATGGCAAGGGAAAGAGATGCGGAGTCTGGGGCGCATCATTCTAGAAGCACTCGCGGCTGCTCTGAGAAACGCGCGGGTGGCGTTCAGAAGCGACTTCGCAAAAGCGTTGAAATGCGTTCGAAGCCTAATAAAATCACACTTAATGGCGCAATATGGGAGTCATACGACGAGTACATTGAACTATATGGAGAGCTATCTAGAGGGACTCCATAAACACAAGGAGATTCTTTTAGAATTCAGGGCGTACAAGAAAACATTAAAGAATGCGAGAGATCGAACGAAAACAATAAGTGCATCCCAGAGCACCCAGCGACGCTCCCAGAGCACCCAGCGAGCAACCCAGAGCACCCAGCGAGCCACCCAGAGCACCCAGCGTGGCTTGGAGGAGATCCGGGAGATTCGGGAAAGATTGCACTTCAACTTCATCAAATTGCACGTCTTAATGCACTACCGGGAGCACGTTGAGCACTTTGGGAGCATTCCTCAGTACTCCACGGACGTAAGCGAGCTTGCCCATGTACGGTAGGCAAAAGAAGCTCATAGAGCGTCCAATAAGGTCGATGCTGCGATGCAGATACTGGACTATGGAGGGAGGCGATTGGCTTTAGAGATTCAAATTCTAAATCTGAAAGACATAGTCGGAGGTCCTGAGAGCACTGACGACATCCCCTGGAGCCATCGTGATAACCTCAAGGAGTTGCTCTACATTTTCAACATCAAAGACCGCAAGAAAACGCCAAATGAACGCTCAATAGTAGAAAGCGGACTGCCCCTAAAGCGTCTTTGCAATCCCTCCGCGAAATCGGAAAGACTTTTCAACGTGGCAGATGGACTGCAAATGAGCCATATGACGCTATATTGGCTGATAAAGGAGTATGCTGAGGATGCGGGATGCTCTCAGAGCTTTGCCGGAAGCTCTGAGAGCATTCTGGAGCGCTGGATAGATGTTTTCACAGGCCTGCAGGTTCCGATAACAATCTTCCAAAGGCCTGACGTATACGAGGTTCACAACATTAGGTGTACGGGAATCGCGTCTTTTAGAAAGGGGAAAATAAGAAAGGATTGGGCATGGGTATCGGTAGGCTCCTCAGAGCAGTGGGGAGTGTTTCGGGAACGCTTACCAGGACGTGTGGAGGCTCTGTTCAAGGTGCGGGATAGCACAGGTCACGCACATAGACTATGTGTAGTTGAGCTGCTTGAGGCGAAGGATCATGGTATTGCTGATAGCTCACATGGGCTGCTAAAGGTCTGTAGGCAGAGTAGGAAGAGGATGTGGGTAGTGAATACTGGGAGTGTATTAGGAATGACCCATTTATTTGTGGTGGATGCTGGCAATTGGCTGGTAAATACTAGGGTACATTTGCGTATGTGGAATGAATTTAGTTGAATACTGTGAGAGTAGTCGTAAGCGCTGTAAAGCATTCCCAAGTGCTATCCAGTGAATGATGTGAGATCATTCCCGAGTGCTATCCAGTGATGTGAGAGTAGTCCTGAGTGCTCTGTAGAGGTGAATGCTGTGAGGGCATTGGTGAGCGCTCCATAGAGGTGAATGCTGTGAGGGCAGTGGCGAGTGCTCAATAGAGTTGAGCGTTGTGAGGGCAGTCGTGAGTACTCTATAGAGGTGAGCGTTGTGAGGGCAGTGGCGAGTGCTCTACGAGTGAAAAGTTAGATCCAATAGAACCATCTAATTCAAAATTCGTGTCGTTCTGCTAGTACGCATGCAGATTGGAAGAGGGAGGTGAGTTTCGGCCACTCAGTATCTGAGTCTGTTACTCAGCAAGCTCGCAGCACTAGCATAATGCTGCTTATGCATGGGAAATGATTTCCAGCAAGCTCGCGATGGAGTGCTGCTTAGGCAGGGCATTGAGCTTTTCAGACGAGCCGTACCATGGCCTAAACCTCAAGGTGAAAATGCCTTTTACGAATCGACAGATACATACACCTTCGTCAAAGGTTTGGTAGCCATCACCAGTATACACGAGAGTGGTCGTCTTAATATCCCGCGATTGAACGTTCAGCGGCGTAAAGAATACCTACGTGAGATATCGTTTGAGGGACTGGTGATGCCTACCTAGCCTTTGAGGAGAGCGTATCAGTGCATAGGGGTCTAAGTGAGGAGTGTCTCACCTTGGATAGTATTATTGAAGATGCTTCCGCAGCTCGACAAGCATTGACCAGTGCTCTACGAGCATTGGTCAGTGCTAGGGGAGCGTTCTCGAAGCATTCGTTGTGTTCTCCAGACATGAGCGATATCTCTTGGCAGAGCCTAGCAAACAACTCGTTAGAGAGGAGTCTCCTGGCGCAGATAGCATTGTCGAGTACTCTCTGGGCATGGGCGATATGCTCTGGCAGCGCCTGGCAGACAGCTCATTTCTGAGGGGACTCTACGCGCAGATAGCATTATTGAGTGCTCTCTGTGCGTGAGCGATATGTCCTGGTAGCGCCTGGCAACCAGATCGTTGAGACATGATCTCCTGCTGCAGATAGCATTATCTAGTGCTCTCTGGGCGTAGGCAATATGGTCTGGCAGCGCCTGGCGAGCAGCTCGTTTGGAATTGATCTCCTGGCGCAGATAGTATTGAAGAGTGCGCTCAGGGTATGGGCGCTTTCTCCTGGCATGCCCCTACGCATCCGTTATCGTGTAGGCACTCTCTGGGCGGAGAGTTATTGTTGGTCTGTTCTCCAGATGCAGGAGGCATACCCCAGGCGTGGCATAGCGGAGAGAGCATCGCCGGCTGCTCTCAGGATGGAGATGATATCGCCTGGAGGTTCCTGACGCGTCTTGAGGAGACTAAGTGGGAATAGCGGAGAGAGCATTGCCCAGTGCTCTTTGGGTGTAGGGTATAACTTTTGGAGGGCTCTCTACACGGGAGCATTAGCGGGTGCAAATAAGACGTATTAGGGAGTACTCAACGGGCGCGAATAGGATGCCCTGGCAGCAGCAGGTGAATAGAGTATTGGCGAGTGATCTCCTGACGGAGGATGTATTCTCCTGTACTGAGTGGAGCAAGTGCTGTGCGATGGCGACGTAGCATGGAACGGTGGGAACGAGTATTCGGCTCTGGCAGCGCCCGACGCCAGCACACTGCACTGGCAGCGCCGGACGCGAGCACACGGCTTTGGGAGCGGCGGAAACGAGCATTCTGCTCTGGCAGCTCCGGACGCGAGCATACTGCTCCGGCAGCGCATTCTGCTCTGGCGGTGCTGGGTGCTTGAAAGCTCTGATGGAGAGAAGAGAAAGTAGTATGCTCTGATGTTGCCGGGCGCAAGTGCTCTACTCTGGCGTCAACAGGCGCAAACAGTCTGCCCTGGTGGCATCGGGCGAGATCGCAATGCTTAGGCATCCACAGGCGCGAGGATTCTGCCCTGGCGGCGCCTGGCGCTCCTGGCACCCAGGGCGTATGGGCTGCGCCCTGAGAAATAGGAGAATTTGCTGATGTTCCCCCCATCAGTTAGTTTCATTATCACGCTCAATATACTATATCCTCCTCATACATTTCTCTAAATGGCTTCTCCGTTCTTCCGACACACCCACTGGAAGAAGCAGCCCTAGAAGGGGAGAATTCCATCTCACCGATGGCAATACTGACGATGTTTAAGTGCAGGAGTAGTCCTAGGATGTGCCAGAGGTGGAGTAAACAGCCAATACCAGCCACTCGGAGTATGATGACTCCTCAAAGAACGCCCATGCGAGCTCTGAGGAGAACCTGTGTGACCCAGAGGAAGAACTTCAAGCCTACACGCAGAGATCACAGAGTACAGGAAAGAGACCTTGTACAGTCCAGCCGACTACTGCCAGTGCACTGGGCAATGCTCGGAGGAGACCAACTGGTGCAGTAGCGGAGGTTATTGCTTCCTCCGACGTGTCTGTCGATTTGGTGGAGGTTCGACTCCTTCTTACCAATTGATGCTTTTTAAACAGGGACAGAATGCTAACCATTCAGAGGGGAACACGACCGGGTGCGAAGGTAATACAGAGACAAGGTCCTGGGAGAGCAGCGCCCACTTCGTCATCCAGACAAAATGCATCCCAGAGAACGCCCACCGCATCCCAGAGAGCGTCAACTTTGGCATCCAGCCAGGAAGCATTCCAGAGAGCATTCTTGGCATCTCAGGGAGCGTTCCCAGAATCTCAAAGAGTACCCCCAATACCCTCACAGCACATGCCTTCTGTACCCGTTTATTCTCGCAATATTGACTATAGCTCTTCTACACGGCAGATCGATCTTTCCTCTATGCGTTTGACTTACTGTGAGTCGTTGCCTACTTACTGCCCATATCATTCCTCCCCGCCTTTTGAAGGCATTGCCGAGAGCTCCATGAGCAGTCCCCGGATTCCTTCAAGCCCTCAGGTATATTTACCAGAAGCACAACCAAGAGTTTACGATATTGCACAGCTTTCATCATCTATTAGGGAGGAAGAAAATGCTCCTATAGCAGAAAGCGAGGTTAGTAGTATTCCCGAAAGCACTCGCGACTGCTTTGAGAGTACTGTTAACATTTATGCGAGAAAATTGTCTCAGAGGTCATAGTTACCTAGCTCGAGGAGTGCAAATGTGCTCTCAATGCAGGCTCAGAGAATTGAGAAGGAGTGCAGCATGCTAATTGGGCACCACACTCTTCTACATGAACCTTTTCCTCCTGCAGCGAGGCTTTCGGTACTGGTAGTGAGCATGTGGGCAGCTGCAAGTCGTAGGGTGGGATGTACGATGGATCTAAACGATGTCGTCATCAAACCGGTGAGTGCCCCGGAAATGTCGCCGAGTGCTCTGGAAGCATAATTGACAACAATAGGTCAGAAGTCTACACTCTCGAGTCCGTTCGCACTTGAATCACGAGGTTAAAGGGCGCTTCGCAGACTCGACGATATACGGGCTTGGAAACCTCTCGGGGCCTGAGGCAAGGGCTGTTCAAGTAGAGTATCTTTTGAAGAATGATCGCTTCCTGAGCCCTACGCAGCATTACGAGGTATGATCAATCCCTATAGAGCACCCACTGCGAATCCCCACAGAACACCCGGTGCTAATGTCCGACCAGCACCCGGAATGCCCACTGGCAGAGTGACCCCGAAATACCCAGAGAGCACCCATGAATGCCCATACAGCACTCGCGAACGCTGCCATCAGATACTAGACCTACCAACTACGGTTTCTTGTGCCAGAAATTATCGATGTATTGGATTATAAATACTTTGATGGTGTGAGGAAACAGGGGTAAAATACCCCGAATTCCTCGAGTGGATTACCCCTACATTTATTTGTCTGATCTCGACGGCAATTTGGCATGGCATTCGGACATGGTCAACGGGAACATACGTGAAGCCTGACCATTTCCAGTCACAGAATGAGAGTGTTGTTAGTAAGCGTCCCCTATCCCCTCACAACTATGTCGAGTGCTTTAGGAGCAGTTACGGATGCTCTCAAAACAACCAAGTGCTTTGAGAGCGGTGACAGAAGCTCTCGAGACTACCGAGTGCCTTGGGCGTGGTGACGGACGCACTTGAGACTACTGAGTGCTTTGAGAGCAGCGACGGACGCTCTCAGGGCAATACTGGATTTGCGCACTGACATTCAAATACGAGTAGAAACAGGATGAGCAACACATGGGAGGGGAGGAGTAGACAGAACCAGGAGGCAACATTAGAGGTGATCACAGATAACCTCCGGGAAAAGGTATGCTATAAAGATAGATGCTACAATGGCGGAGTGCTTTCTGAACACTGAGGCTAACGTTGATTGATACGAGAGAAGAAGGGTATCACTATCGAGCTTATACTGGAAGATGGATTTAGCGAGAACGACGAAGCTTTAGCTGCGGATCTTGCGGCATTCCGGAATGCTCGGAAAGTACTCCCGAGTGCTCTAGTAGGTCCCTGTGGTTCCGACAACGGTGGCGGCCAGGAAGAGCTGGTTCATGCTCAGCTTCGGGGCATTGAAGCGGAGGAGGAAGGCGAAGAGAATGAAGAGAAGCAAGAAGAGGGGGATCACGAAGGAGGCGAGAAGGAAGAGGATGTGTACAGCACCTGCGAGTGCTTTGAAGAGCACTGCTAAGCGCTTTGGAGGCGAGTGCTTTGTAGAGCACTGGGAGCGCTTTGGAGCCTAGTGCTTTGGAGAACACAAGCGAGTACTTTGGAGCATATCGTCGATTGGTTTAGAGAGGGGATTGCCTATATACCTATATTATATTCAATTAGCAAGTTCAAGATGCTTTATAGTGATTAGTATTTAGTCATAGAATCACGGTTTTGAATGCTCTTCAAAGCAGTGCCTACTAAAGGAAAGAGTAGTATGCCTGGTAAAAACAGGGCGCTGAAAAGTAATATGTGGGGGGTCGGTTATGCGCCAGGTTTAACAAGCAATATCGGGTGCTGCTGGAGAGGTCAGTAGTGCTACAGGAGCAGTAGGAAGTGCTCCAGAAGCTTTATCGGTATGGTCAGGAGCCGTCAGAGAACTTCGGGAGCAGTCAAAAATGCTTCAGGAGGCGTCAGAGGACTCCAGGAGTGTCCAGGAGATATGTAGTAGAGTCAGGCCAGCGAGCGCTCCATCGAGATAGCGTCAGGCGAGAGAACGTTCCCTGAGGATAGTGCCAGTCAAATGAGCGTTCGGTCGAGATAGTGTCAGGTGAGAGAGCCCTCTGTCGCGGTAAGGTCATGGGTGTTGTCGCACGCTGAATCGCTGGTATCCGCCTGGGCGCGCTCGGAGCACTAGTGCATGGCAGGGCGGAATGCTTTGCGCCAGAGTGCGTCAGGAGCATTCTGCTGCTTCGGAGAGACAGTTTGTCTACCGAGCACCCTAGGCGCCCTGAGCGCCCAGAGCATCTGCCAGAGGCTCCGGGTTTGCTGCTGCAGAGTGCCAGTAACTACATCATGATAAATCTAATTTGTGATAGCCCTGCCACCAGCAGCAATCACTACCTCCAGGTTACGAGGCATACTCCTAATCAAGGTATCCAATCTATGTATGCCAATATTATTCCAGGCATTCCTCAGCATGACTTTCAGAACCTCTCGGTCCACTACTTGTCCAACTGTCTCTCTCAACTCAGTCTCCATCTTTCCCCATAGCTCTTCTATTAAATTAAGATCTGGTGATTGTCCAGGCCAAGGAATGACATCCATCTCGTTGATCTCTCTACATATATTTGCCTGACCCTTATGCCCGGGAGCATTATCCTCCACCACCCGGGTCCATCCATATGCTTCACAAGTATCGTGGCAGAAAGGAATAAGATACAGGTCTAGGATTTGATACACGTAGACTCTGGAGTTGATGGTGACACCTGGGGGTGTGAAGACCAGCTCAGTTTTCATCTCTCCGCAGAATGCACCCCAGACCATCACAATCTTCCTCCCAGACTCCCATGTCGCGTCGATACAGTCTGGGTGGTACTCTTCTTGCGGAGTTGTAATCACCCAAGGTCTATGATCAAAGCCAGCGGTATTGAACGTAGACTCATCATACTATACAGTCCTAAACCAATCCTCGTATGTCCAGTGCAGCCTGTCCTGACACCATCTTACTCGTTGAAGGAAATTCTGTGGCCTTATTCCCCACCTAGTAGAGGCGTTAGTGATATATTAATGAATATAGTAGAATAGTCAACTTACTTCTTCCTAGGGAGTCTTTTATCGTAGCGCATGGAGGCCATTACATTTTCAAGGGTACGAGCAGAACAGGCATATCCCATCTCCTGTACCATAGCTTCCCAGGAGAGTCTTCTTGTAGTTTTATCCATTGTAACAAACTCTCGTAGTCTCTCTTTCTCTACCTCATTGAAGATAGGTGGTCGGCCTTGTCATATTCTATTTGTAGGTTTGCCATTCGCTGTTGCCCTTCGATAGATTCCTTGAAAGGTACGATAATCTATTTCCACAGCTCTTCCCACTTCCTTCCAAGTCATACCAGAGTCCCTTAAAGTGATGATCCTAAGTCTCTCATCCCTCGTGGTCTCCTTGCCCCGGGCCTGATCAGCAAAGTGATGACAACTCCTCCCCTTTTGCCTCATGATGCCAGTGATAGTGTCCAACGGGTACTCCACAGGTACTCCCCGTTGTCGAACAGTATGGAACGAGGTCGAATAGGTACTCCCCGTTGTTGAACGGGTCGAACGGGTCGAACGGGGGTGGATGGGGCCGAATGGGGCCGAATGGGTACTCCAAGTCGTCGAACAGGGTCGAAGAGGTACTTCACACGGTTGAATGGCGGTCCAAACAGCTCCCACGAGGTCGAAAGGGTATCAAAACAGCTCCCTCAAGGTCGAATGGGTGTCAAAACAGCTCTCACGAGGCTGAACTTGAGCGGCCCAGGCCATCGAACGGGTACTCAATCTTCATGACAACCTTTTGACGTGGCAGTGGCGGTGTCCTGTCTTGGCCCAATATCAGCAAATCAGGTATTGCATTTCGGTCCACCAGTCAAAACGGGTTCTTCGTACTTACCGTGACCACCTGTACAGCGGTGGGTAATAAATAATCAGATTTGACATTACATATGATCTTCAATGCTGTGAACCGCAACGCCGTCCACGAACTCAATTTAAACGCCGCCCATAAACTACTAATAATAACATACTACTAGTATATATATACATTCCCTCACCCTTCTAGGCATACTTTCTATCAGCCTTCTAAAGTCCTCTGGTGAGAATCTGTCCCATTCCTCCTATAAAACTTGAATGGGTTCGGGTTTTTTCGTTATATTCCCTTGGTTGATCCTATACTTCATCCTTCTCGAGAGATTCTCACTAGGGTTCAGGTCTGGAGATTGCACTGGCCAAGGCACCCGCTGGATATGCAGGCTGTTGCAATAGTTCCTAGCTACAACCGACCTGATCATCGTAGTAATTGCGTTACAGTTTAACCCAAAGTACTTAGTAGTACTTACCTGTGTATACTAGCTCGATCCTCCATTACCATTGCTTCCCCATCTGCTCGTCTGGTCTGAGAATACGAGGGATACAGAGCGGGAATCATTATTCGAGTGACATAATCTTTATCTTTGATTGACCCTTCCAGAATGATTACCAAAGGTCCTTTGGTCCCTGGCTTGATAGCCCCCATATCATACCTGACGTTCTGCCACTCTTAAATGATGGTAAAGACAATCTGGTAGGTCTTCTTCGCCTTCAGCTCTCAATACCCAACATGTACCACCATGGTATCCCACTTGAAAATGTGATTCATCTGTCCATAAAATATCCCTTCAATCCTCTATTGTCCAATCCTTTCTCTCGCCACACCGTTGAAGTCTTTTGATCAAATGCTGTTTTTTAAGGAACGGTTTATGCTTTGCGCGTCGTAGATGGATCCCGGCAAGGGTCAAATATTTTCTCGTTGTTGTTCTTCAAACTGTAGCTGCAGTCTGCCCAGTATGCTGGGTCAGTAGCATTTTGATTAGTTAATTGAGGACAGTACGGCGGCAACGACGGGCAATCCTAACAAGGAAGCGATTCTTTCTCGGTGTAAGCTTTTTTGGACGTCCACTCCTAGGTGCACTCTTAGTCTAGGGGACTAGGCTGCTACTGTTGATCCCACGTTGACGGTTCTCCCCATCAGGCTTGACCATTGAATAGCAGGTGCTTTTTGCTACACCCGTCTTCTCGGGTATCTTTGTAAAAGGGTATCTTTCACAATGTAGGATAATAATTATTGGGGGTTCAGCTTCCGATGTCGGCTTTCTCTTTGCTGCTGCCCCGGGTTTTGACGAGGTCTTGAGGACGGCCATTGAATTTACTGGCAAGTTGTTACCTTTCATTCCCCGCACCCGTCAGGTTAAGGCATACCATCTTCACTTGCCTCAGATTTCTAAGCACGCATTCGATCACTTATTACCCACCGCTGTACAGCGCTGGGTGCTAAGTCATCGGACTACCTAGCCATAATTTTGCCTGCAAACGTGTATGTTGGTAGCGCTCCGTCTGGTGACTTATGCCCATCGCTGTACTGGTACCATCTTCTGCTCTGTTGACCAAGATTTCGATTTGGCCAAATGGGCGCACAACTGGTCAAGATTGATGGATGTGGCGATCCTTTCAAAAGGCCCATATTATGATGGATAGGGCTCTTCATTTAATAAGTTCGCCTAATGGCTCTGTTTGAGTCAAATAAACAGTCACGGAGGTTCCGAACTCCATCAGCACCTATCCACTTAGCTGTGGCGAAAATGCTTACCCATCAAAAACGACATATTCGGTCTGACTTTACTAATAGAACTCGTTATCCCTCTTATGAAATACCGATTGTTTAAAAGTTCACCATCGACAGCTTAGGGTATGAATTAATGAGTTAAACAGGGAAAGAAAAAAGCAAAGCTTGGAAATATACTACGTATACGCGTCAGGAGAGCATAGATATTGTCTAATTCAGTACTGTCTTTGTGTGTTGTATTAGCTGAGCTATTTCTTACATCTAGCGGAAGGAAGTATTATCCTATAGCGTCGACTTGGCTGCTGGCGACGGGGCGTAAAGCTTAGATGTATGCCGGGAATGGCCACTTGATCAGTGGATAATTCGTCATGACGACCACTTGATCAACGGGTCAGCACACACCAGTGTTTCTCAGCTCAGATCATTGCGGATTGGTCGGCGCAGGCCGCTGTGAAATTGGTTTAAAAAACAAGATATATGTATACAAAAGGACATGAAAGAACACCGGTCAAGAGCGCACTCCGCCAGGGAATATCCAGCATCGACGTCTAAGTAACCAACTCCACCATGGACAGCTGCAGATCATCGTCCACAACCTTATACACCCCGTAATGCTTCCCCAATCCATTTGGATACTCACCATACGCATACTCCGCCGAGAGTTCCACTTCTTGCACTACTTCAAGTCCCTTTCGAGCTCCGTTCGTATCACTCTTCGCATTGCTCGCATACAGCTGCGAATACATCCCCGCCAGGCTCCATGGCAGATGTCCCATCACCCTCCCTGCGTGCTTTGTATACACTTTCACAACCACACACAAGCACAACACCAGCACTCCAATCGCCACGCCAAAGGGTATCATCATAATGTGCGCTCTGTACTCCGTATATTCTGTGGCATATGTAACGCCAAAAATCTCATCCGCGTACAGTCTCAGGAGCAGCGGAAAAAGCCGCTGCAGGACTGACGCAAAGGACTCCGCCACCACAGCACTGGTTGGGACATGGGTTTCGTTGCGCGCTACGCTTGGGTTGACTTGAGCGACTAATAAGTTGATATCTTGGATTGGAAAATTTCCGTAAATCTTATATTCCTTCGCAAGGCGCTCCGTAACCTTGAAGAAGTCGCGAGCGAGAGAGTTCGTTGCGGTCACATCGAACGACTCGAAAACCACATTTTTCACGGAGGTGACATTGCCGCGATCAACGGTGGCATCCACATTCGCGATGCGGTCGGCGACAGAGCAGTTCAGCACCACGAAGTCGTACTTGTCCTCTGACCCGAACCTGAACAGAGTCGTGTTGTACCCTGGCCGTTTTGGTATCCTATCGGGCAAATCCACAGTCCACCTCTGGTTCTGGGCCCACAGGGGAAAGATAAGCCCCGGGCACCTTTCGTCACTCTTGACATGGTCTAAGGAGGACCCTCGCCAAGTGATGTTGATGGAAGGCTCATTGCCACCACACGGGCTGTGGAGGATCATGACGTTGTCGGTTATGTTCCAGACTGTCTCGCACTCGGGCGGAATAGGTGTGCCCCTGGACCGCGCGATCGTGCTGCACGGGAAGGTGACCCTGTCCTCCGGGACCACGGTGCAGTTGACGTCTACCCCGAAAGCACGCGTTGCGTAGGTTCTGCTCTCTCTAATCGGGGCGATGGTGAAGGGGGAGTCGATATAGTATTGCGGCGTGGTCCACGAGGGGGCGTAGCCAGGATTGGCAATCTCCCTGTTTAGCTGGAAGAACATCTCCTGTCGGGCACGGGGAATGCCCTTCTCCGATGGGTCGTGTAGCTTTGCAATCTCCGGCAGGTGGGGAAAATGGGAGAAGATACTGCTCAAAGCCACGGTAAGGGCGTTTGCGATCAGGATAGTCAAGGATAGGACTAAAAGAGTGTACTGCCCGCGCTTGAACGGTTGGCGAAGCTGAAGATACGGAGGGTTACGCTTGTACTGGGAGTTGAGAGTGTCGATGTACTTTGCCTTTTTTGTCACGAGGGCCTGGTACGGGATCATCATGCACTGAGTGGCTCCGAGAACGACAAGGAGCGCCTCCGCCGTGAGCCCCAAAATCGTGGGAAAGGTGCCGAAGCTGAGCTTTGACCAGGGTGAGCTTGGGTCGTCTGGCATCCGGATTCCTGTGTGTGTACACTGTCAGCCGTGGACAAGCAGGATAAAATGAACGGTACAGGCATGGGAATTCAGGGGATTTCCAGTCTTATTATACATACCGTCGCGTGTTAAGGACCATACGGTGATGATGATCAATGCCAGAATAATGATGGGGAAGAGAGCAACATTGGCCTTCGCGATCAGATCCGGTGATACCCATTCAGAGTCTTTCTGCACCTGAGTACCGGGCGCAGGATCTTCCAAAACATTCAAATCTTCAGACCCTTCCAGGACCTCCTCCCCGCGCTCTCCGTCTCCACGAAACACCCCAATCCGAAGAATGCCCTCCTTGTTCGGGCCCATCCTGAAAAAGAATCCTCTCCTGTCCAGTTCCGCCATCAGCGTCTTCATCGGGTGGTATTCGGAGTGCCGCATTACCGCACAGAGCGCCGGACTGGCGGAGAGGAGCTTCAGGGCTGCGGCCATGGTGCTTGGCTCCCCGGTGATGAGATACGGGCGCCCCTCCAAGAGATAGGTGAGAAGCGCGGCCAGCACGGCGACCAACGGAAGTCCAATCCTCGCTGCCAGCGACCAATCTTTGTTGACAGTGATCTTGACATGTCGGAGCCTTCGCTCCACAACGATAGTAGTGCTCCTCTCGGTGCTCCTTGCTGTCTCTGTGGCCACTGCGAACGCAAACCACAGCTTCAGCGCCTTCCTCAGCGAGTTCCCCAACTCCTTTGGATCCAGAAGTTTCTCTAGCTCCATCGTGTCGCGCTGCATATCACCCAGCGCAAATGCCATCAACGTGTTCGTCATCGACAAATAGACATTGCTCCTGCTAGTGGTGGGAACACGCTTCGGCTCCACGGGTCTAGCGGCTAGCCCGAAGCTCTGCTCAAGGTCATCCTTGAGATCTATGATCCTGTCAAGCGGGTACCCAAAACGGAGGGGAGTAATCCCGATCACTTCCCGCTTCGGTTGGGGCACGAAGACGCTCTCCAACCACATGCTGTCGTTAGTGAGGGTTTCTCCGGCGATGAGCTTGGTGAAGCCCGGAAGAGGATCAATTTCCTCCCGTTTGCCGATAGGATGTACAGCGTCTGGATACACGGTCCCCGAAGGCATGGAGACGGTGGCATTGACAGTCTGAGCGTAGTATCTCGTCGTGCAGAAGATGGCTGTTAATTCAAGTGGATGTGGGGAGCTGATGTTGGCGGGCACATTTGGATAGCCCGATGAGCTACCAGAGGCCCAGCTAAACATGAACACCGGCGGCCCCTCTACAGGTAGGTTAGACCCGTCAAGGGGAACCAGCTGCGCGTAAAGGCCCGCCCATGGCGCGACGAAGGACGCAAGTTCCTTGCAGTTATTGCTGTTGTAAAGGTTCCATTCATCAACCCGCTCCTGGCCAAGGGCATCGCACACCCTGACAACTGAATCACTACTTTCGTCCTGGAAGATTTCAACGACCAGGTGATTGTTGTCCGCCCAGTAGCTATAGTTGTAATTGATGTGGTGTGCTTCGGCACATTCAAGATCGGCCTCGTACTGCGTCGTTACGAAGGTCCAGTTCTCTCCGAGACGGAACACCGGGGACTCCTCCAGTGAGTTCACCGGAAGTAGGGAGAAATCCTTGGTTGTGAACGGGAGAAGCGGGCCATTTCTCCATGAAACGTCGTAGGCTGAGAAGGTGAAGTTCGCGGATACCTGCCGGGCCGTTGTATTGAACTCGACCCGGCTGGCGTTTGCGAAGACGGAGGTGCTGCCGATGGTATTGTCAAACATATTCGAGACCAGTGGCACGAGCGCGTAGCTCACCACGCAGAGGACCGACGACGACAGCGCTACAACGTAGTGTCTGTCATGAGCGTCCCGGTCAGTATGCATACATATATATCACGGATCGCCCCGCTGCCGGGACTGATAACTTACTCGTTCAGCAAGGCCTTGAAAGGCAGGGCAACCACAAACTCATATGGATATTGCAGGAAGAGTGACTTCGACCCTTGGGCACCGTGCTTTGAGCTCATTTGGGCGTATGCCTCGAGTCGGATTATATCGTAATGCGTCGCATACCACCGAAGGCCCAAAGCGATACCAAGTACTGTCGGGACTGTCCTGTACACAAAGGTGGAGAGCATGGGCATATCACCGCTTATACCAACACTGTCGCCAAAGACACGGCAGCTACCGTATTCTCTGCAGCCATAGGCGGCGAGCTCATTGGCAAAAAGTAGCCCGACGCAAAGCAAAATGAAGGAGATGAGTGCAGGCCTGCGGAGAGACCAGGGGCGCCAGTACTGGCGGCCGTCACTCATTTCAGGTTCGGATTTCTCGATGAAGGGGACCCGGAGCGCGTCGTCCATAGGCATGCTGCGCGAAAGGTTTCCCGTCTCTAGTAATGAAGCCCTCGGGGATCTGGGAATCGAAGGTTACAAACAAATACTTGGAAGATATAAAAGGTAGGTACGCTATATGGTTTCAATGGATGCAAGTGGTTTCCGTCTTGGAATCGATGTGATATATGTAAAGTATCATAGTCTAGACCATCCCTCCCGTTATATATATGTGGTATGGTCATCATACCACATGCAACTCTCTATCCCGATAACCATTCCAATTACTCTCCACGATCTAGGCTCCTAGGAGGTCTATTACACTAAGTAGTAGGATCATGAACTGTAGAGTCCTATTGGCTCAGTCAGGCACACAAACACTTTTCTCAGCACCCCGCGCAGCGCCCCCCGCCGCAGCAACTCACACAGCCGCTCTACCCATCTGGATATACTCATTAACGCTGGTGGAGCGATCGCCTGTTACAGCAGGGATGGGATTAGGTAACCACGAGGGCGCGCGCATTTGCGCAGCATACAGCTTGTAGTAAGATTATTGTAGGAGTAGGAGGAACCCTGGTAGTTTAACCAGCCGTACAGGCCCTGTTTCTACCTCTCGCGGTACACATATATGCAGATCAATCATGAATTTGGTGATATAGGTATATATGTATCATCATGCATTGTGGGTGAGCGGACGTGCAAAGAAATAAACGCCAGGCGCCCAAATCCAGTTACCATAATATAAGTTCTGTCTCGCCGAGAGACCAAAGACCCACGATAACCACCGATAGGGGCTAGTAAAATAGGGGTTTCAGCTATATGTTGAAGCCGGTTTTTACGTATCGAATAGCACTTTACACATGTGTATTTCAAAGCACTTCCCATGGTGTCCCATAGAAATCGATCGATCCTGTTAATTGGATGGATAACGTCGCATTCTCCCATCCAACCTTAGGTAGAATGTGATTGAGACTGTGCCACCTCCCAAATTGACTCTTTATGAGCCAGAAATATCCATATTTCAAGGCTGACACTCCTAGCATTGAATTAAGTACGCATGTAGCTGTGAATATGCATGAGGGACCTTGCCAACCCTGGACACACCACTTCAGTTAATTCTTGATTGGCTCCAGGAATCAAACATTGAAGAGCTAGAGCCTCACTCTTCACTCGAGTTTTGTGATTAACCTAAGGGCCACAATAGAGTACCTACTCGCGAGGCCGAATTGAAGCCGCTCAGACAGAAGGGGTAATTGATCTGAATACTGCAAAAACGTGAGCTTTTCTTGGCTACCAGATCACTCGTCACAAGTCTTTGATATTGATGGATATGAGACAGACCTAGCGAGACCTCGTCTTAAAAGTCTCATAATGAAGCTACAAGTAGACATATATGCCGTTTTATGCAAAAATACCTATGATTATAAAGTTCCGAGACTTGGACAAGACGGACTCTTATGTATTGGCAATTACAAAACCTAAACTCTAATATCATAGACAAGACTATGCTCTAATCTTGTCTTGTCTCGTATTATGCCCATCACTCTTCTTTCAGCGACTTCAAACCAACCGCGCGAGTACTGACGGGCCCCAAGCCCGCTCGTACCATACATATCCAATTACTTTAAATCAATCAAAAGCCCGGCCTTGGTATTAGCGCCTAAACGCTTCTATTCATTCGTACAAGCTGGCCTGCAAGGTCATGAAGCCATTGTAATGTTTGCAAGGATAAATGTAGTAAATACATACTAGGAAAGAAGGAAAGAAAGAATGAACAATAAACTCAAGGCTTATCTTAAATGAATCGGCGCGCGCCTTGCACATCTAGTAATCAACCACTAACTAACAATAGGCCCTTTGTGCAAAAGCCTCCTGCTCCAAATCCCGGTTACTTGATTGGCGCTGATCCTCCCATTCAACTAGCAATTACAGCTAACTCTATCTGCGCAAAGGGTCTAATAAACACGTTAGTCACTTGGCCCACATTGTCTCACAAGTCTATGTCGCCTGGTACGTCGAGACCTGCTTACAATCTGGTGATCTTCAGCCTTGGCAAAGGTTACCGCGGTATTTGAGAAAATTCGTTGAGCTACAGCAGGGGTATAAGCCAACCAGAGGCAGTATTTAGACGTCAATATGCAAGATTTGATAGACAACACCCCTGTTGCAGCGCGAGTGCATCGCCGCTCCATACCTCACGGCAAGTACCGGCTCCGCAGAATATGAAGAGCACCAGATTCTGAACAGGTCTCGGCCAACTAGGCGATAGGTGTTAGAATTCAGTATATATATCTCCATGAGTATCCTTGCGCATAAATATTATATATCATATAACCTTCAGTTGTATTGACCAATGGTAAGTGGTATTCCAGCACGGTCCGTTTTGTTACTCTACTGTTGCCCACCATGGCTAAACATTCGTACCTTGAAAACAGAGGAAGGGGATCTTTCCTTGAACCGTCAGACCTAATTGTAATAGGAGCAGCAACGACGGAAACCTTAACGCTAAGTTCAGCTAATTACAATTCGGCCTGACCGTTCAAGGGATAGAAGATGACTATCCATGCTAGGATGAAAATTGGCGTGGACCGTGCGTACGAAATTATATTGATTTTGACGGAACGGAGTCGATCAAGAATTTTTAAGAATTACCGCACTCGGCAAGTGAAGGCTGAGAAGGGGAGGTCACAAGTTGCTGGATACCCCTCAGATAATCGCGCCCGACCCGAAAGGCACCGTGTTGCAAGCTGTCCCTCAAGTGAAATTCAGGATGACGTCGTGACACATATATGTATATATTTGCGTTGGATGACAGCAACTATGGATTTACATGCATATGCATATGGCTTCAGTATTAGGGGATCAGTGAAAATACCATTACCATAGGACCACAGATACGCCAAAATAATCCAGCATTACCACGGAAATGAAACAACTTCGCAATCAGTCATCAAAGGTGATAATGTGGTTACCACAGCGAATCAGCCACCTCGATATACACCTTTCTATGATAATGCACCTTACCCTTGGACGGACGAAACTTGTCAAATTCGCGATCACTCTCTAGCTCTTTGAGCTTTCACTAGCCTAGTGTGTTAGTTGTTGGAAATTCGTGATTGGATATGTTGTTGCTTTTTACCACAGGAAGCAACACAATTCCTTTTCTTAGTGGTCCACGGTCCAGGTCCCGAATTTGGCAACGTTCATCCGTGCAAGGCATAGGATATTATCTTGGATCTTGAACCTTGGGAGGTCTGGCTGGTGTTGACATTGCTTTTTGGTGACACATATATATCTGCAATGGGTGAGTGGAGTGATAGATGGGCTGAGGCTCGGGTACTTGACAACGCGGGGAGGTTTTGGGCTGAATATCATTACATGAAGGGCGTTCTAGATCTACATTGAATTTCGTGACAGTTGTATGAATCCGTGGATTGGCGTCGGCTGTGCGCGTCGCCGTCATTTGCTTCCGCCAACCTTGGGACTAACTCACCAAGGTGCTGTTTTTATAAAGTCGAGAATGCTATAGGTGATGTCTCATCACGACCAAATTGCACATACCATTCCATATTATATCTACCTTACCACACATGCATGAATTGGGCTAGGTATGTCCGAGCTGCGCAGTTTGTTAGCGCCGGAAGATGCTCAGAATGTGGTGCTCCGCATATTGTACAAATTTGGTGCTTGCCTTCCTCTACAGCTTTGGAATATTGGAGTCTGAGCATGCCTAGTCCCACCAGGCGATATGAGACCTACATTCGGCCCTAGCTAAGAGGCCGGGCTTGGATATTATTGGTGGACCTGCGTATGCGCGCGCGTACGTGCTGTGAATTCGAATCCTTTGGATATTAATTTAATCCGCTACTGGACACTGAGGTATTATAATCCGCAGCCGACCAGATGCGTAGTAGGATGGCTGAGATGATGTGCATATTGGACGATAACACCCAGCTGGACTAATGACTACATGTAGCTGTGGAGCCAGTGATAGGTAAGCTACATATCCTAGAGGCACCAGGAAACACTATTGCTCCGGGTCTTGTGTTGTAAGTCTCAGAATTGTCACATAATATGGCAAACGTCATAGCTACTTTTAGACGCTCCCATCTCACTGTAGGCCGTGAAGTATGATGCCGCGAGTAATCGAGATCGAGAGTGCATGGATCGTGGCTTGTTTTCCCCCACCTTACATCCGGCAGAATACCGAAGTGTAATAGCCAGGGAAAGCATTAGATTATAGTCAGCTAGGTAAAGGAATTCTGTTGGATCAATACAGAAATATCTTACACTTTGGGCTGTGCCTATTACTTCAAATTGGAAAAAAAGAATAGAGACCGTTTGATATCGCCACTGATCGAGGGGTCGTGTAGTTCCACCGTACCAGCACCTGCAGCTGGTTTCCCCGCCGCCAGCCCTTGGGATCACAAATGACTAATGCTCGTCACTCAGACCACACGAGTGACATTATATGATTTTGAAGTGGACACCGACCAATTGCACTACTATGCTATCCGATTCTACAATTACTCCGAATGGATCGAAAGGTTCTTGGAAGTTCTAAGCGAGCACGAAAGACTCGCAAGCTCTTCTGACTAGAAGCATTGATGTTGGTGCGAGCTCGGGTGTTACGCTCAAAGGTCTTTTTCTTTTGTGTGTAATTCACTCTCAAAGCTCTACATAATATGGCAAAGAATTCGCTTAGACAATGCCTCAAACCATCTCCGCCCCAGCCAGCTCCCGTGAGCCGGCCGATAGGGAAATAGGCATAATCAGACTCTGTAACTCGTAGGGAAATGCCATGACCAGACATGACAATGAGCGGCCAACCATTCGTATGGGGTGTAATACCTGAAATAAATCGTTCTTTAGCAATCGGGTGCAGGAGTCATTTACAAAGAGTAAAGTTTCTATTTGTCAGGTGTTGACTGACGCTATTTCTTCTATACATATCAGTTTTGATATGTGGACCTCACCAAATAATTTGGTTTTGCTTGCAATGGCTGCTTATTGGCTTGATGAGGATGTGAGCCTGCCGCATGCATTACTGGGGATACATTGACTCTTGGGTGCTCATACTGGAGAAAATTAAGTCAATATTGTATGCACCGTTATTCAAAATTTGCAGGTACAGAATTCGATTAGCTATTTTACCTTGCACAATGCAACTATTAACAGAACCGCAATGTGATTCATAGAAAGCTATATCAATATATCATCTGCCGGCCTTCACTTGAACGATATGCTGAGAGAATAGACTTTAAAATATGTTCGCTGCTAGACACATATTTTAAATTTGGTTGTTAAAGTATTGCTTTATAGTAAAGAATCAAATCAGATGTTTTTTCAGCTCATAAACTCGATTGAACAAGAAAATTCTGAAATAACGAGATGGAGGAAGTTTGAACTTTTGGATAACATCATCAAACCCTTAACCTCCGCTAGACGCTGCGGGCGCTCAGGGGGCTCAGGGCGCTCGGTAGGTAAACTAACTCTCCATAGAAGCCGTCAGTGCTCCTGGCGCTCCCTGCGGTATAGCAAGTCGCCCGGGCAACTGCTAATGCTACCAGCATACCCCGACACCCAACTCTCCCAGCTGACGCTACCCCGACGCGTCGTTCTCTCGCCTGGAAATCCACGTATTTCCTGTACGCTCCTGGAGAACCTTGACAGCTCCTGAGGCGCTACTGACTGCTCCTAGAGTGCTCGTTACTGCTCCTAATGCGCTCGTTACCGCTCTTGGAGCGCTCCTGACTGCTCCTGAGGCTCTCTGACAGCTCCAGCGGCACCCTAGATTGCTTCTTTCACCTGGTGTACCCCAGACTCACCCCCGATGGACTTACATTTCATCTTTCAGTGCCCTGTTCTCACCACGCATACTCAGCTTCGCCCTACCATGCTGGATTGCCCTAGTGGGCACTGTAGACTGTTTGTAGAGCACCCCTCTATTACTAAATACTATAAATACTAACACTACAAGTGGTCTTGAACTCGCTAATTGAATATATTACAAGATATGGACAGAACAAATCCACAGGTATATAGTCACTCGCCAGTCCTCTCCAAAGCAGTTGCTGGTGCTCTTCAAACCACTCGCCAGTGCTCTCCAAAGCACTCAACAGTTTTCCCCAAAGTGCTCCGCAGTACTCTCCAAACGGTCACCGGTGCTATTGACATCCTCCTCTACGCCTCCTTCCCGATGCCCCTCTGGTGGTAATTCTTACTGTTCTTCTTGCTCCTCTTCATCCTCCTCGCCTTCCTATTCGGTTTCAATGCAGCGAAGTTGGGTATTAACCATATCGTCTTGGTAGCTACGGCTTTCAGAACCAAGGGAACCTGATGGAGCACTCGGTTATAACGGACCGACCGCCCCCACCTGCTAAGCCGTCGAGAATATTGCGGAATCGAATCGTTAGGTGAAGGATCGGGATCACGTCGGATAGGATGGATAAGTTAGGAAAGTGCTCGAAGGATACGGTCAGCGCTAGGCGTTTCGGGTTAGGATTGCGGAAGGAAAGGATCGGGATCGGTTATGGGATTATGTTCGGTTGCGTGGTATGAGTCATTTGGGATTAGTCATCAGAGGATTTCTTTAGATATATATTAGGGCTCTCCCTCGCTTCGTTTCTGTTTCTCTTCTCTTCTTCTTTCCTCACGCAACGTCTTCATTCTGTTTTGATATAAACTCGCTATGAACAAATATTACGATCGGAAACTCTATTTCTTTTTATTTTATTCTCGCGTTACGGTTTGCCCTAGTATATCATATTAGGCGGAGCCTTATTACTCTTCGGTCGCACGGTCGCGTTGTTGTTGTTTTAAGTGAAGGAAACATTTTGCAAACTGGCTTCAAGCGACGAATTTTGGAGTCTTGACCTCCCGAAAGGAAGGAAAAGAAATTTATCCGACACTAAGTTACACGCCCCAAGGAGAATGGGACATTCAATTATGTCGCAGGCCTCACTTTCGGGGTATTTCCAAAACCAAACCCAAGGAACAGCTCCTCCTCCACAAGAGGACAGCACCCAGAATCTTAACCTTAATCCAACCCCCAACACCCAACAAGAAAACTAGGGAGTCGCATTCACCTATACGCAAGACCACCACTATAACGAACCATATCAGCCCAGCAGGGACTACATTAACCCGAGCCTCGTCCATCAGGACACCCATACCCAGACAGACCTGAACTACATCACATGGGCAATCAGGCATGCAATTATACGGATCGAATCACCCTCTTACAGGCTGGGCCAAATCGAACAAGATGCAAGCACGATGAAAAGAACGATTGAAACACTCCAGAACCAGATCACCGCACAAACGACAATGATCAATTCCATGCACTCCGCGATTGGCTCCCTAGTCAACACGATGCAATGGACCCAAGCCCAGAGACCCCCAGTCCAAGCCCACTTTCAACCCCAACCCCAACCCCGTCCACCTCAACCACGCCCACAACCCCAAGCTCAGAGGCCGCAAGCAGGCCCAAGTGTACAAGCACCCGCTCCTCCAGCACAAAACCCGAAAGGAAAAGGAAAAGAGGCCCAAGGAGGGCCCTCTTTTGCGAACGTAGCAAGAGCCAACAACCCAGCCCAAGTGGATTTCCAACTCATCGAGAAGAAGAAAAAGAAGCCGGCCAAAGCAGACCCGCTGTTCAAACCAGAATTCACCAAGGTCAACAGAGAAATCATCGTAGAATGCGATGCTCCCGCGACAGCACACCCCACCGAAATCCGGCTCAGCATCAAAGCCGCCATCCCAGACGCCAAATGTCATTTTATCACGGCTAGAAAGACCAACAGGAACAACATCGTATTGGAAACCAAATTTGACACCTCAGCCGAAACAGTAGTGGCCTATAAACACGAAATCCAACAAGCACTATCTAGAATGAGAATCGATGTCATTGATGTCAGGGCGAATTCAAAATGGTCAAAATCTCTACTAGACGGAATCCCGACAACGATCGGGGATGAAATTGAAGCAGGGCAACTGGTCGCCTCGGAGATCAGAAACAACTACGGAGAAAATTTCCAACTGGCCCAAATCCCCAGATGGATCACCAAACCTGAAAAAAGAGTCGGGAAGGAACACTCATCCATGATCATCGCACTTCCATGCTCGTTCACCCAACAAACACTAGTTCTTAGATCCCTACTCCACTTTGACCAACGCTGCACCTTGGAAACTTTCTTCAAAATCCGCAAAGACACCCAATGCAGGACCTGCCTCGAATTTGGACACAGACAAGAACACTGCTCCCAGGAAACAGCATGGTGCGGACACTGTACAGGAAACCACTCAACAGATATCCACCCATGCAACTCATGCTCAGGAGGTGTCAGATGCACCCACACACCTATCTGATGCTTTAATTGCAAGGGCGCCCATAAGGCTATTGATCGATCATGCCCGGAGAGGTCCAAAGCAACCCTAAGAGCACAACTAAGGTTCTCCCATGATGCCCCACAGAACATCCCCCCACCAATGATCCCGGCTATGCCAGCTGTCCCACCAGCGCCACCGGCCATAATCCAAGTACCAGCAACTCAGGTACCAGCGATTCCTCAAGGCATAATCCAAGTACCAGCAACACCGGCGCCAGCACCGGCAGCACCAAGAGATAACGATCAGGACATGGGAGATGTCTAGATACAACCAACGTTCCCTCGCTCTAGCGCAACAGCTGAATTGCGCAAGGAATGAGCTAACAACAAAATCAGCATTAGAGGAAGCGGAAACAGACCCGTCGGTATTTTTTCTTTTACTTCAGGAACCATGGAATAACACAGCCGGACACCCTCCGGAATCAACACTCTTTTACCTATTTACACCTGCCAACAACAATCCAAAATGCGCAACCTACATTCATAAACACTGCAATCTCAAACCCAAACACCACTTCACACACGATAATTTCATTGTCTCAGTCATAGTCGAAATCCAGGAAGAAAGGACACAAATCCTCAATATCTACTCCCCAGGCCGGAGTCAACCGTTCGCCAACATTGCTAGAACAATTACCACCATTAAAAACTGCCTGACAATAGGGGATTTCAATTGCCATCACACATTATGGTATGGAACCCTTGGTCACGAATACAATAACACAATCGGGGCAGACCGAACGAATGCGACAAGGGTCAAACGCTGATTAGACAGATAGCAACTACACCTGATCAATGAACCCGGGGAGCACACACACTTTCCCCGCAATGGCCACCGCCCGACAGTCATCGGCCTTGCCTTTGTAAAAGGACCGATCCTCGACCAAAACATTCGGTGGAACATCAATACTGATGGTGCAGGATCCGACCATGGGAAAATCTCTGTCTATATGCATATCAGCAAAGCCCCACACACCCCTCACCGACTCTAGCACAAAACAAATTGGGAAGCCCTGGCAACCCAAATGGCGAACTTCAACCTTCCGGACGAGGCATGGGAGGACAAAAACAACACCAAACAGTCGGTAGATATCTTTCTGAAACATCTCCATAGACTCATCGACCAGGTCATCCCCATGAGCAAAAACCACGGGAGATTAAAGAGATGGTGGACCCCCGAACTCGCGAAACACAAAAAAGCTATAAAAAAGGCCGAAAGGAAAGCAAGGAGAACAAACGCGCCAGAGGACAAGGGGATCCACCGGAAGATGAACAGGATATAGACAGCGGCCGTTAGGGATGCCAAGAACAAACAAAGGGAGAAGGCCCTGAACAAGGCCAAAGGAAGCGAGATATGGAAAATCCTTAACTCAGGAAAGAGGAAGGACACCATCATACCAGACATACAAGGTGAAGAAACGTTTGCGGGGAAATGCCAAGCTCTTAGAGCCGAACTTTTCCCCACAAATTGGACGTCCCCTGACCCCCCCCCTGCCAGAAATCAGAACCCCCTCATTTGACCTTAGTGACACTTTTAATATAGTCACCTCTGAAGAACTATTGAAAGCCACAAACTCATGCCCGGCCAATTCGGCGACAGGCCCGGACGGAATCCCATATACTTTCGTCAAGGCGGTGGTGAAAGCAAACACCCAACTAATACAAGACATGTATACTGCCATGCTTCGACACGCAGTCCACCCAGAACAGTGGAAAGTGGCAAAGTGCATCCCCATCCCCAAACCAGGAAAAGCAAACTACTCTTCTGCAAAGTCCTACCGACCAATCTCCCTCCTGCAATGCTTCAGTAAGCTACTTGAAAAAATAGTGGCTGAAAGACTTTGTACCTCAGGGAACATCCTGGGAACACTGACAAAGGAACAATACGGCGGAAGACGAACAATCTCCGCGATTGATGCTCTACTCAGAACCCTCACTCGAATCCAACAAAACCTCCTCGAAAAAAAATCGACAGGTATGGCCATACTCACAAATGACATTCAAGGAGCCTTCAACTGTGTAAACCACGCAACGCTCTCACATATTATAACACAACAAAACTTTCCACAATACCTAATAAGTTGGTGCAAAGAATTTGACACCAACCGAAAACTCCAATTCATTTTCGACCACGAACTAGAAGAACCCCAGCCATTTAACTCAGGGCTACCCCAAGGCTCTCCCCTGTCACCAGTCCTCTTCATAATATACACTGGGGTACTAGTCGACCCCTCCAATTCAAAGAAAGAACTAAACACAACATACATCGACGACGAAGCCCTAGTCCAGATCTCAAAGACCCCAGGCTTTATAACCAGGAGACTCGATGAGAGAATGGCAGAACGTGTCCGTAAAGCAGCCCCTCTCAACATCAAGTACGAACCGGAAAAGTCCGACCTAATCTTCTTCCGCCCAACCTCCTCCTCACTCCAGAAACTCAGAAACCACACCAACCTCGCAGGACAACAGATCCACCCAAAATCCCAATTGAAATAGGTCGGAGTATGAATTGACCCAACGCTGTATTTCAGACCACACATAGAATACACCATCGCTAAAGGCCTCCAAATCCTCCAGCAAATCAGAACCCTTTCCTTCCAACCTGGTGCAACAGTGTAACGGCGTGCCAAGACTCAAGGGAAAGTTCGGGAAGGAGAAGGATTGGTAATCGGGTTTCGGTTGGTTAAGTTTCGTTTGGGTTTTCGTTTATGTGTGGGTTTTCTTTCTATGGGTTTCTGTTACACGGATGAGTCATTGGGGTTCGGAAAGGATATATATATGGCTGTAATTTCCCTTTGTCCTTTCTTACTTTTCTCCTTATCCGAACTTCCTGTTATATAGGAATACATTCTAGTTTTGTTTCTAAAACTTTACGAATCCAAGTTGTATAACCTTCCGGTTGTGCCCCTTGGTCCCCGTCCTCGTATCTTTTGGTCTCGCCTAGCATATCATGCTAAGCTGAGCCATCTCTGGTATTCTCGAACTTCGTTTAGTATCTATCGGTATCAAGCCCGATAACCCCGAACCCTGACCCTGACCCCGCACGAGGTGAAGAGTTTTCACCCACGTGATTCTGATTCAGCTTCTACCGTTCTCTAACCGAGAACCCCCGAACCCGTTTCCTGTATCTTCCGAGTCGGCCCGTAACAAACAGTCAAGACCATCCACCACCTCCTCACCCAAGCATTCCTTCCAACAATACTGTGGGGCTCAGAAGCATGGTGGACAGGCGCGGACCATATCATCCGCCCCCTCATACCCCTCTATAACAAAGCAGCAAGAATAGCCACCGGCCTCCCCCGATGGACCAAACAAGAACGACTACTAAAAGAAGCCGGACTACCTCCTCTTGAGCACCTACTGACCTATCGATCATGGAAGTACGGAACCAGAATCCTGTGCCTTCCGTACAGCCATCACATTCATGAACCACTCACCTCCCTGCTGCCGGCGAATGAAGCAAACATAAAAGGCACAGGCCTACACCAAATTGCCTCACTTCTTCTCCCCTTCTAGGAAATAGGAGACGCTCAAGCCCGCTGGACCCAAACCAAACAACTTCAAGAGAGAATGTTGGAAGAATGGAACACACCAGAAACAATAAACTACCACCGCCCCGGAACATTACAACCGTGCCCACAACTACGCAAGCTCACACTTCCAAAAGTCAGGCTCATCTCACGCATATGGTGCAAGGCGACGAAAATCAACCGAGATGGCGCTTACGTCTAACAGGAACCATGCCAATGTGGCATGGAAAACTCATCAAGACATACCCTCCCCGAATGCCCTCAGTGGGCCAAACACCGAACACAATTATTGGACAAAATTCCAGGTCCGGCGACATGGGAAAACTGGATGTTCTCGAACTTGAAGGTGGAACTCATATTGGAATTTGCAAAACAGACAAGGCTACTAGAATGGTACGAAGACATGGACGGTCGAGAGGAGGAAGACTGATTTTATTTTCTCTACTTTTCTCCTACCTCTCGGTTAATGTTATCTGACAGCGCGGGTGCGAACACTTGAGATATTTCATGGTTACTCCTTTACTTCGGTTACGCTTTCTTTTGTCTTTCCTTTGTCATCGCGTTTGTTTTCTAGGCGGTTTGTGTTATCGGTTAGGCATGCAATAAGTCTTATACTTAAAAGCAATATAAAATCTATCTGTCTATCTTCATTTGTATTCAGTTTTGGTACTTTGATCTCACCTGGTATATCGTACTAGGCGGAGCCATTTCTCGTTTTGGTTCAATTATATTCTGTCCGATCAGTATCCGACATCAGCAAAAAATGGGTCCGCTCTGACGAACCTGGGCGTACCCAGGCGCCCCAGGCGCCATTGGGCGCACCAGGCGCATGAGAAGTTTTCTTACCTGCATCCATACGCCCCGGCGCAAAAAGACATCGTCTCGACTGGAAAATACGAACATCTCTCCCGTTCTCGTCGCGGGGTCAAAAGACGAGTTCGTCTTTTGACCAAATTACGTCGTCTTTTGACCCCAAAACGAACACCGGGTCCACACCTGGGTAGCTTTTGCCCGCTTAACTGCTAGACTAGGACAATAGTTCCGCGCAAATGTCACATTTATTGAGCCACATGTCAACGTAGTTCTATGTACATATTTGCTAGCGACACACCTGCCTCCGCCGAAGCCCCACCTACCTCCGCTTACTCCTGCTCCCCGCCAATCTCCTGCCCGTGGTTGAGCTCGCCGCTGGAGAGCGGGCTGAGCTCGCCGTTGACCTGCCTGCCTGCCCTCCTGCGCTCCCCGCTGAGCTACCTATTCACTGAGGTCACCGCTGAGCTGCCTGCCCGCTAAGCTCTCCGCTGAGCTACCTACCCGCTGAGCATCCCGCTGAGCTGCCTGCCGTCCTGACCGCTGAGCTGCCTTGCTGCCCTCCAGCTCGCTGGCCTGCCTGCTGCCTGCCCTCATACCCGCTGAGCTGCCTTGCTGCCCTCATATCCGCTGAGCTGACTTGCTGCCCTCCAGCTCGTTGAGCTGCCTTGCTGCCCTCCCGCTCGCTGGCCTGCCTGCTGCCTGCCCTCCTAACCGCTGAGCTGCCTCGCTGCCCTCCAGCTCGCTGAGCTGCCTTGCTGCCCTCCAGCTCGCTGGCCTGCCTGCTGCCTGCCCTCCTACCCGCTGGCATGCCTGCCTGCCTCCTGCCCGCTGAGCTGCCTGCCTGGTAGTTGTCGATTTGGTTCAGTATTCGGTGACTGGTAGGTGTAGAATTCGCTGGCCGGGGGTGTCCATATGGTGCAGGAATCGGTGACTGGTAGCTGACGATTTGGAGCCTTCAGCGGCGTCAGCAGCGGCGTCAGCAGCGGCGTCAGCAGCGGAGTCAGCAGCGGAGTCAATATACTGGGGTATTTACCTGCAGCGGAGTCAGTATAATCGTCAATATACTGGGAATTTGACGCCTCCAGCGGAGTCAGCAGCGGCGTATACTTGGGTATTTACCTGCAGTAGAGTCAGTATAATTGCCAATATACTGGGAATTTGACGCCTCCAGCGGCGTCAAGATACTGCCCAATTTGACGCCTCCAGCAGCGTCGATATACTGCAGGATTCGGAGCCTGCAGCGGAGTCAGTAAAGGCGTCAAATGCCCAGGCGCTGATGCAGGCAGGAGGTAGGTGTCGATACAGGCAGGAGGTAGGCGTCGATACAGGCAGGAGGTAGGTGTCGATACAGGTAGGAGGTAGGAGGTGCGGTAGGAGGTGAGGTAGGAGGTGAGATAGGAGGTGAGGTAGGAGGCGAGGTATATGGAGGTGTGGGTGGATCCTCGAGGTGTGGAGGAGTCAAATCTGACGTCATTAGCTAGCGGTATTAGCATTAGCGCCAGTACATAGGCGGAATATCACGTCAAAAGACGAGATATCACATTTGGGAGACAACCTGGGCGTCAAAAGACGAGATGTCACATTTGGGACGCACACTAGGCGCCAAAAGACGACAGGTCACATTTTGGAGCTCCGGGAAGCGTGGGATGACCAAAAGTTGAGTTTTTGGTAGCAAAAGACGAGGTTTTTGGTCGCAAAAGACGAATCGGTACGTCTGGACGTACAGTTCGTCTTGGCGGATTTTTTTTTTCCTGATGGAGCCCGATCTCCCATCCAAGTCTTTGAACGTATCCCGAGTCGATCCTCGTCAAGGTATTGCTTCGTTTAGTTTCTAGAACCCCGCCACGTTAGATCGGTGGTGCGATGTGAGTACTTCGGAATGGCGCAATATACGCTGCTAAAACTCCATCATCCTCGCTAAATCCATCCTCCTGTATCACCTCAATAGTTATACCCTTCTTCTCTTGTATCTATCAAAGTTCGCGTCAGTATTCAGAGAAGCACTCTCATTACCACCATTGTAGCATGTTCTTTATTGCATAGCCTTTCCCGGAGGTTGTCCTTGATCACCTCCACCGTTACCTTCTAGTTCTGTCTACTCCTCCACTTCTATGTATTACTCGTCCTGTTGAATGTTTCAACTCTTGTTTCACTGTCAGTTCGCAAACCGAGTATAGTCCTGAGACCATTCGTTACTGCTCCCAACGCAGTCGCTTTGACAGTGAGAGCACTGAGAGCATCCGTCACTGGTTCCAAAGCACTCGGGGATCTGAGAGAACTTTCAAACACCCGTAACTGCTCCCAAGGCACTCGCCATAGCTGTGACGGCATCGAGGATGCTTACTAACAATACTCTCATTCTTTGACTGACAATGGTCAGTCTTCATGTAAGTCCCCATTGAGTACGCCAAAATACCATGCCAAATCACTGTTGATATCAGGCAAATAAACATAAGGATCATCTGCTCTAAGAATTCAGGGTCTTTTACCACTCGGATTCTCACCCCACCAGGGTATTTAAAATATAAGTATCGATAATTTCTAGCGCAATAACCATACTCAGTAGGTCTAGTATCTGTTGGCAGCTTTCTCTAGTGCTGCATGATGCCCAAGAAGTGAGTGTTCTTCAAAAAACATTCCATTTGAGCCGCCCTTGCCTCAGAACACGAGAGATTTCCATGACTATATATGGTAGAGTCCAACAGGCGCTCTTTCATCTCCTGCATCAAGTGAAAACGTACTTGGGAGTGTAGACTTCTAACCTAATAATCTCGGCTTCAATTATGCTCCCTGAACACTCGTGAACATTTCCGCGGCACTCACTTGTTTGACAACGATCCTGTGCATGTCAATTGTACATATCTGTTATGGCGTCACGACAGGTAATAGAATGATATGGTTCGCGTGAAGAGAAGTGTGGTGGCAACGGTCGGAGGATGAGTCATATGGGTTTCTATGTCACGGTGTTTCTATATGGTTCTGTTATGAGTCATACTCAGACAGGGGTTATTCGGTTATATAAAGGGTCCTGTCTTCACTCTACGTCTTGTTTCTCTTCCTTTCCTTTTCTCTTCACGCAATCTCTTGTATTTTAAGCAATATTATTAGTTTTATTCCTCCATAGTCCAACGCGTACGATCTCTTGGTCTCGTCGGCCAAGAGAGTTCCAAGATACTTCCTTTGCTTAGAGTTTACCTCTAAGCCTCCTGTTTAGATTGTGTTACTTGAACCCTCACGTCTAAGTCTATAGTCTCCACATCACAATCCCAACCTGCGACTAGGAGTTGCGCACATGCTCACTACCAGTATCGGAAGCCTTCGTGCAGGTGGAAAAGACTCATGTAAAAGAGTATGGTCCCCGATTAGCGTGCTGCACTTCTTCTCAATCCTCTGAGCCTGCAAGGACAGCACATTTGCACTTCTTAAGCTAGTTAACAATGACCTCTGAGTGTTATGAAGTCGTGGGAAGTAATAGGATATTGTGTTATGGCGTGAAGAGAAGTGTGATAGCAACGGTCAGAGGATGAGTCATATGGGTTTTTATGTGCTTTGATTCGGTTCGGTTACATTCTATCTGTTTCCTTGTACAAACATATGAGTCACATTCGGACAGGGGTTATTCGGTTATAAAAAGGTTTCTATTTTCTCTCTCTGACCTGTTTCACTTCCTTTCCTTTTGTCTCCACGCAACCTCTTGTATAATAGAAATACTATTAGTTTTATTCCTTCAACGTCTAACGTTTACGATTACTTGCTCTCGACAGCCGAGAGAGTTGCAAGATACATAGCTTCCTTAGAGTCTACCTCTAAGCCTCCTACTTCGGTTGTACTCATTGGACCCTTACGCCTACGTCCATAGTCCCCGCATAACACTGAGAGAGGCTGCCCGTATGTGTGTTGACAGTGCTCTGAAAGCAGTCATGAGTGCTTTCGGTAATAGTACTAACCTCGCTTTCTCCTATAGGAGAATTCTCGTTCTCCCTCCTATATGAAGAAGGATTTGGGGTACCGTAGACTCTTTGTTGGGCTTCTGGTAAATAAACCTGCAGGCTGGAAAGAATTTGGGCACTGCTCATGGAGCTCTTGCCAATCCCTTCAAAAGGAGGTGAGGAACGATAGGGGCTGTAAGTGGGTGAGGTCTCGCCGTAGGTCAAACGCATTGAGCAAAGATCAATGTGCCGTGTAGAAGAGCTATAGTCAACATCGCGGGAATTCACAGGTACCGAAGAAGGCATTTACTGTGAGGGTATTGGGGGTTTTCTGTGGCATGCCAGGAATCCTCTCTGGGATGCTTCCCAGCTGAGTGCCGAATTGGGCACTATCTAGGATGCAGTGATTGCTCTCTGCAATGCCATAAGTGCTCTCTAGGATATTTTCTGGCTGAGTACTGAGGTGGGTGCTGCTCTCACTGGACCTTCGCTCCATGTTATCTGGTTGGTTTCCCCTCTGACTTGTTAGCCCTGTGTCCCTGTTGAGAGCTTCAACTTAAAAGAGGGGTATGGAGTCAAACCTGTACCACATTGACTGACACGTCGGAGGAAGGAATCATAACCTTCACTACTTCACCAGTTGGTATCCTCTGTGCATTGTCCAGTGCTTCAACGTCAGTCAGCTTGACTGTACAAGGTCTCTTTCCTGTAGTCTGAGAGCTCTATATGGAGGCTTCAGGTTATTCTCAGAGCTCCTGTGGTTGTTTTCTGAGGAGTCGTCATACTCCGAGACTATTTCCTCCACCTCAGGTATAACTACGGGCTGTTCATGGGCTTCAACACTGTCAGTATGGTTACCGGGGAGATGGAATTCTACCCTTCTATGGCTGCTTCTTCCAGTGGGTGTGTCGGAAGAACGGAGAAACCCTTTACGAGTAATCGGGGGGTGGTTGATTGACTACTCTGAGTGCTGGTTGACAGTGCGGTCAATGCTTTGTATGATACCTCAGACTCCGCAGTCTGCAAATCATCATGCTCTTTGTGTGGTACTGGGAGTCGTGGTCGCTTGGCAGAAAGAAGCGCTGAACCAGCGACGCGTTTATTGTGATTCATTATGCTCACTGGCAAGAATAACCAAAGTGAACTAGAAGCGTTTTTAATATCTTAGATTAGAAATCAAACTTTGCCGACAACACTTTTGCGAACAATCAAGAAGAATTTCCACTGCTAACCTCCTAAGCAGGAATCTGCTCAGCTGTATCCAAGCAATTTCTAATCACTTGTTTTACTGCACTTTCTGAAGCGATACTAAGTGTTCTGAAAGCAATCTAGGAGTTTCACTCCACTCTGAGATTGGAATGCAATTACAAGCTGGAATAATATATAATGTAATGAAATCTAATCTAATCAAAGAAAATCTGATACGATGAAACCCATTCATTCATTTATAGGAATTACTAAATATCAAATAGTGGCGAACTTAATCCCAGTAGCAATCACGAGTGATCAAATAACAATACCTACCACTATTCAAAGGTAGTCGATCATTCAACAGAAAGAGAGACAAGAGATTATACCAAAAAACACTAATGATCCTCACCGCTACTGCCGTCTGCACCTCCAACACCGCCTCTAGAACCTCCACCACCATCTCTCGTACCTCTACTGCCTCCAGATTCTCCACCACCACCTCTACCTTCTTTAGCACTTCCACCACGGCCTCCAAGACATCCATCACCGTCTCCAGGACCTCCCCTGCCCCCAGGACTTCCACCACCAGCAGTTACGTGGAGACTATAGACGAAGGCGTAAGGGTCCAAGGAACACAATCTAAACAGGAGGGTTAGAGGTTGACAGCAAGTAAGCGAAGTATCTTGGAACTCTCTTGGCATTCTGGAGCAAGAGATTGTAGGCGTAGAACTATGGAGGAATAAAACTAATAATATTCCTTAAATACAAGAGGTTGCATGAAGAGAAAAGGAAAGGAAGAGAAACAAGACGTAGAGTGCAGACAGGACCCTTTATATAACCGACTAACCCCTGTCCAAGTCTGACTCATAATCGAACCTAATGGAAACACATAGAAACCCATATGACTCTTTCTCCGACCGTTGCCACCACACTTCTCTTCACGCCACAACACATTATTCTATTACCTGTCACGACGCCATAACACTACTGCATGGAGTACAACCAGCAGAATGGAAGCTAGAAAATGCATCCCAATTCAAAAACGCAGCAAATCGAATTACCATTAGGCTAACTCTTACCGACCCATCTTACTCATATCATACTTCAGCAAAATCTTGGAGAAAATAGCGGCACAAAGACTTTACACCTCGGGAGATATCCTAGGGACACTCTCAGCAAACCAATTCGTAGGAATACCAATGATCTTAGCGCTCGACGCCCTCCTAAGAAACCTCACACCTATACAACAAAACATCCTATAGATAAAAAGCACCGGAGTTACCCGGGAGAGACTAGCTATCCTAAGCAACAATATTTAGGCAGCGTTTAACTATGTGGACCACTTACTCCTAGTAGAAATCATGCACCAACAAAAATTCCCCACCTACCTAACGGAATGGTGCAAGGAATTTAACACTGGGAGAAAACTTCAGTTTCAATTTAACCACGAACTGGAAGAACCAAATTCACATGAATCCGGAGTCCCACAACCCAGCCCCATGTCTTCAGTCCTGTTTATTATCTGCGCCGGAATAATCCTGGACTCAGCGGAGAACCCAAAAGAAATAGAAACCACCTACATCAATGATCACACGCTGGTGAAAATATCCAAAACACCACAGTTCATAATCAGCGGGATGGAGGAACGAATGAGAGATAGAATAGCAAAAGCTGAGCCACTCCAGATCAAATACATATCAGATAAATCTGACCTGATTCTCTTCTGCCCCACAACATCATAGATACAATAGCCCGACTCCCTGTCAAAATCAACGACACCACCATATATCTGTAACAGCGTACGGGCCTGACTCCAGTCTGGTCCCGTCTTGGGTTTTCCTTGTCCTGTTCCCATGTCTCCTTGATCTCATTTCCTGTTTCCTGTCCTGTTTCTCGTTTCATCGTCTCCTATCCTGTCCCTCGTCCTGTCTTCCTCAGTTTCCCTGCTTACGTAGTTTACCATCCTATACCCATATCCTCGCTTAGCTCCTAGTCTCCCCGCTCCTGAGTCCTAGTTTACCGGATCCCCTGTAGGCTCTTCCCTGCTCTGGCTTTTACCCCGGTCAACCTTTATCGTCGTGGGAGTATTCAACCCGGACATATTAGAAGATAGCTTGGTACCTAGAAGCACATCCTACGGCCCTGTAAGGTTCTCTATGTCTTGGCTACGCCTCGACCTCTGCACAGTCTCCGATCCCCGTTGCACTTTGTGAGTGTTACGTGGGGTCCGTAGACGAAGACGTAAGGGTCCAAGGAACTCAATCTAAATAGGAGGCTTAGAGGTAGACTCTAAGCAAGCGAAGTATCTTGGAACTCTCTTGGCATTCGTGACCAACAGATTGTAGGCGTAAACTATAGAGGAATAAAACCAATAATATTCCTTAAATACAAGAGGTTGCATGAAGAGAAAAGGAAAGGAAGAGAAACAAGACGTAGAGTGCAGACAGGACCCTTTATTTAACTGAATAACCCCTCTCCGAGTCTGACTCATAACCGAACCTAATAGAAACACATAGAAACCTTTATGACTCATCCCCCGACCGTTGCCACCACACTTCTCTTCACGCCACAACACATTATTCTAATACCCGTCGCGACGCCATAACAGATCACGTTCCCCTCTGAGGCCTAACTCCTGGTAGACTTAGGCTTGTTTGGATATCGTTTATGAAATTCTTCAATCAAGTCAGGCGAGTGTTCGAGGTCATCAGGTGGTTGCCAGGAAGTTTCGGGATATCCGGCATATCAAACTAAGTATTCAAACCGGCCTCTTCGCTTCCTAGAATCCAAGATTCCTTCAACTTCCCATTCCTCCTGTCCTTCAATCTCCACTGGGGGTGGTGTTATGGCGTCGTGGCAGGTATTAGAATAATGTGTGGTGGCGTGAAGAGAAGTGTGGTGGCAACGGTCGGAGGATGAGTCATATGGGTTTCTATGTGTTTCCATTAGGTGCGGTTATGAGTCAAACTCGGAGAAGGGTTATTGGGTTATATAAAGGGTCCTGTCTGCACTCTACGTCTTGTTTCTCTTCCTTTCCTTTTCTCTTCACGCAACCTCTTGTATTTAAGGTATATTATTAGTTTTATTCCTCCATAGTCCAACGTCTACGATCTCTTGGTCCGATCGGCCAAGAGTGTTCCAAGATACTTCGCTTGCTTAGGGTCTACCTCTAAGCCTCCTGTTTAGATTGTGTTCCTGGTACCTCTACGTCTTTGTCTACGGATCCCACGTAACAGGTGGAGGCAGTTGCTGTTGACCTGGGACAGGATCGCTTGCGGCTGGAGATAGTAACGACACATGGAAGACCGGATGAATCTTCATGATATGTGGTAAGCTAAGTTCGTACGCATAGGGGCTGACCATTCTTTTGATCGGGTAAGGTCCGATCCGTTTCCAGTCAAGTTTCTTCGATGGCCGTTTGGTGTTGATGTCCCGTATTGCGAGGAATACTTTATCTCCTAACGTATATCGAGGTGCGGGTAACCGGTTGGCATTAGCATGGCCCTCCGGTATCTTCTGCGCTCGAAACATTTCGTCTTTTAAGAATTCGAAGATGGCTTGCATGTCCCTTGCAATCCCATTCGCCTGATCTTCCGCCGTGGTCTTCCCATGTTGTAGGGGGCCAAAGGTCATTCGGGGGTGTCTTCCGGTATTGGCGGAGAATGGTGAGGCTTGGGTGGTTTCCGAGGAATGGTTGTTGGCCGCAAACTCCGCCATCGGTAACATGGATAGCCTGTCATCTTGTGGGTAGGAAACATAGCTCCGAAAGTACTGTTTCATAACTGCGTTGAACCGTTCCGTTTCACCGTCAGTTTGTGGGTGGAAGGCTGTCGAGTATCGCGGTAAAATCTCTAAGCGATCACACAAAGCTTGCCAGAATTCAGCTGTGAATTGAGTTCCACGATCCGCCACTATCGTTTCTGGTAGACCGTGCAGTTTCCAGACATATTCCAAATAAAGTTTGGCCGTTTCTCGAACATCGACCTCCTTGGTGGTTGGTATAAGATGCCTCATTTTTGTTAACCGATCGACTACCATCAGAATCACGTTGCATCCCCCACTATCCGGAAGATCTCTGACGCAGTCCATGCAAACATCCGTCCATGGTCCATCTGGGATGGGCATAGGTCGCAGTACCCCGTATGGCGCGTTCCTGGTCGTTTTGCTTCGGGTATATACTTCGCAGTTCCGAACGTATTGGTCCACATACTTTCTCATCTGCGGCCAATAGTATTCCCGACTCAATAGTTCCAATGTCTTGGCCCTGCCTGGGTGTCCCGCCGATGGTTTGTCGTGATGTTCCCGAAGTAACCGTAAGCGAAGGTCACTTTCTTCTGGTACGTATAATGCCCCTCGGTATAGGAGTCCACCGTTTTCATCCTCCAAGCATTCAGCCAAGGATATCTTCTTCGAGTGTTTGACCCCATTCCGTAGTAGGGTCACGATTTTGTTTGGGAAACTATCAATCTGGTAAGCATTCGAAAACCATTCCTCCACAGTGGACATTCCTTCAGCGGATTCATTTGTCAAAGAACCCGCGAACAAACTTAGCTTTGTATCCAAATTCTTGCTTTTTAAAACCACCTGGCTTTGGTGGGCCAGTCATTCGTCCCCCTCTTTAGGGAGGTCTCCTGGCCTCCTAGTCAAGGCATCCGGTTTTCCTCCTTGCTTTCCTGGCCGAAATTGAATAACAAAATCGAAACGTGACAGGAATTCCGACCAACGTGCTTGACGACGATTTAGTAGCTTGGTTGACATAAAGTATTCCAGATTCCTATGATCCGTTAAAACTTTAATGGGGAATCGGGATCCTTCGAGATTGTGTAGCCAGGCTTCAAAACATCTAATGATCGCCAATAATTCTTTGTCGTAGATCTCGTAATTGCATTCTGCCGGCGAGTGTCTCTTGTTGAAGAATGCTACCGGATGTAAGATTTCTTCATCGTCATGTTGTGAGAGTACCCCCCCCCGAGACATAATCGGACGCATCAGTCTCGACAGTAATTTCTCACTCTGGATCAAAGTGTCGAAGTATCAGTGCCGTCGTGAACGCTATTTTGAGGTTTCTGAAAGCTTGATCTGCCTTTTCTGACCATTCCAATTTAACTCCCTTCTTTAACCATTCTTGTTTGGTTCCATCCTTGGTCAGAATCGTCAGTGGTGTGACTATCTTGAAAAATCCATCAATGAATTGTCGATAAAAGTTAGCAAACCCAATGAATACCTGTACCCCTTTCACGCTTTCCGGTGTTTCCCAATTCAAGACCGCTGATATTTTCTCTGGATCCATTTCGATACCTTCCGGTGATAATATGAGGCCCAAATATTTAGTCTTCTGAACATAAAACTCGCATTTCTCTGGTCGGAGATGGGCCTTGTTGGCATATTGTAAGTCGAGTATCTTTCGAACATGGACTTTATGTTTTTCCAACGTTTCCGAGTAGATCAGGATATCGTCCAAGTAAGCGGTAACAAATTGGTCCAGATGAGGATGGAGAATGTTGTTGATCCATCGTTGAAACGTAGCAGGAGCATTGGTTAGTCCGAACGGCATGACTTGGTACTCGTAGTGACCGTAACGCGTCCGGAATGCGGTTTTCCATTCGTCCCCTTCGGCTATCCGAATCTGGTTGTATCCCCACCGTAGGTGAGCTTTGTGTGGTATTTGGCCTTCGACAATCTCGCCCATGTTTCTTCCATTAATGGGAGAGGGTATCGATCCTTCACCGTAATTTCATTTAGTCCCCGATAGTCCACACAAAGTCGTAAGGTCCCGTCGCTTTTCTTAACAAAGATGATTGGTGCTCCAGCTGGTGAAGTACTATTTCAGATTACTCCTCGTGGAAGGTTTTCCTTGATGTATTCCCATAACGCCTTGAGTTCTACTTGCGTCATACTATACATGGGTTTGAACGGTGGTTGTTTATCTCCTGGTAGTACTATGTGATGGTTGTAATGAAGTCTATGTGGGGCCAGTATCGACGCATCGGCTTCTTGAAATAGTGGTGGTAGGTCGTACTTTTCGGAAGGGATAATCTTACGAATGTCAATGGGTGTATGATCCAAAACCGAAAGGTGAATCAATTGTGCACCTTGATCCAGTCGTTGGACAATGTGTTGAATATGGAGTGGGGCTGAGTTGAGTCCGGAAAAACCCAACAAATTCCACTCAGGTGCAGGTATTGAGATTCCTCGAGCCACGATTGGCTTCTTATCGATGGAACGGTGTTCACAGCAAACCGGTGAATCGAAGATCAGCTTGTTCTTTTTAGGCCTTAGCTTGACATCATGTCTTCGCATCCATGGTATCCCCATCACAATAGGGTATGATCCCAACTTTGTAACAAAACAGGCGGCTTCTTCGCGGTGCCCATGTATGTCGAGGTCAATGGTAACGAAGTGGGTATTCTTGCCCCACTGAATCGGTCGTCTGTCTATTACATCGACTCGTCGTGGTATTTTGAGTGGTGTCATTGTGATATTATGGTGGCGTGCGAAGAATTCAACTACAAACGCGTATCCTGAGCCTCCGGTATCAATGAGAGCAAAGGTGGGTACAAAAGTATTTTTATTCTGAGAAACCGAGCAGGTTACTACAAATTGATTCCTATCCATTTCCTCCTCTGATACCGAACAAGTAGAGATACACAATACACATCCTAGAAAAATCCTCAAAAGGTCCCTGCGTTATGCCACTTTAGCCAGGGACAAATCTTTTGCCGACTCATTATCCGATTCATTTCCTTCTTCCACCTTGGCTGCCGCCCCCCTCATGGTATATCTTTTTTGACCTCCGCTCTGTCCCCTATTCTGGGGGCAATTCCTCACCAGATGTCCAACCCCCCCACAATAAAAACATCTTCCTTCTGCCAAACGAGCATTTCTTTCTGTAGGAGTGGGACGACGCCGGCCCCCCAAGAGATCCATAGGTACATCACCACCTGGTGCGTGCGATGGATGAGTAGGCGCAGGCGGTGACTGGTTCGCTGGGGCGGGAGTAGGAGCAGGAAGATAGGGGCGCGAAGGGGACACCACAGCAGGTACTGGGCGTTGGGCGATAGGGTTACTGTTGTTGGTGGTAAATGGGTGTCACTTACTCAACCTCGCCTTAATCGCAGGTTGCCTATTGTCCAACCGTTATAGCAATGTCGCGCAGCCGTCAACCGTATTAGGAGTCTCGTGATGTACCATGGCTTCCATGAGCTCGGTGTTGATTCCTTGCAGGAGGCACTCCACCCCAGTGATCTCGTCGAACCCTGACTCCGAATGGTGTCGTTGGAACTCGGCGAAGTAATCGGAGAAGGTACGGTTACGTTGACGCATGTCTCGCAACGCTCGTCGAGAGATATAGACTCGGTCGGGATCCCCAAAAGCAGTGTCCAGGATCTCATAAAATAGTTCCATGGATGGTAGGTTGATGCCTTCGTTTGTGGTGTAGGCAAGGAACTGACTAGCTGTGATGTCTTAGAGACGACCGAAAGCATACGATAGTTTAGATTGTAGGGTTGGGAAGCGATCGCCATTCCCCAAGAGTTTGATCCTCATTTGTTGTTTGAATAGGTGTAACCGAGCCCTGTCCTGGTCGCCTCGAAAGACTGCAGGGTCGGAAAGCTTCTCGGAGCGATGGGTAGTGTTCGAAGTCATAGCACTAGTGATTGGGGCTGTTGCTGCATTCGGCAGGGGTTCCGGTGTGATGGACTGCTGCTGCTGAGCCTGTTGGGCTGTCACTAGGTCCCTTTGGAAGGCGTGCCTTGCCTCCTCTCCTTGTGCGTAGGCAGCTTCAAGATCTTGGGCATATTGAGGCAACGCTGTCCGACTTCGTTCCAGTAAACTATACGTTTAGGCGCTCGCACGTTCCGGCTCGAATGACGCGTATTGTTCGAAAAAGGTTTGGAGTGGTTGATTTAACTCCTTGTTGTCTATGAGGGTCGATATGGTAGGCGTTGGGCTAAAGATTGTGTTGGTTGGTGTTGGAGACGCAACCTAATATTACGTGGGGGCCGTAGACGAAGACGTAAGGGTCCAAGGAACACAATCTAAACAGGAGGCTTCGGGGTAGACCCTAAGCAAGCGAAGTATCTTGGAACACTCTTGGCCGATCGGACCAAGAGATCGTAGACGTAGACTATAGAGGAATAAAACTAAATAATATTCCTTAAATACAAGAGGTTGCGTGAAGAGAAAAGGAAAGGAAGAGAAACAAGACGTAGAGTGCAGACAGGACCCTTTATATAACCCAATAACCCTTCTCCGAGTTTGACTCATAACCGCACCTAATGGAAACACATAGAAACCCATATGACTCATCCTCCGACCGTTGCCACCACACTTCTCTTCACGTCACAACACATTATTCTAATACCCGTCGCGACGCCATAACAGTGAGGTATTGCCCAGCCTTAGCATCTCACATGTCGCTAATGTATCTGCCGATCGGTTGTAGTCTGTGCTCCTGTCCCCGTCTCTGTCGCCTCGTCTCCCCTCGTCTCGTCTTGCCCTGTCCCCTTTTCCTGTCTCCTTGACTCCTGTACTTTCCTAGTTTGTTCTGGCTCTGTCTCCTGCTTCAGTTCTGTTTCTTGTTCACTGTCCTTATCTTTCATCGCCTCGTCTTTATCCTCGCTTCTGTTCTCCGTTCCTGTTTTTCTGTGCGTTCCTGTCTCCGTTCTTCGCCTGTTCTTTCCTCGTCTCTGTTTCTCTCGTTCTTGTTCTGCTTTTCCTTTTCCCTGCCGCGTTGTCTGGATTAATCAGCAAAGTTGAGATTCTTGTATATAAGGAAGCTTCATCCTTCTGGTCGAAGAGCTTTCCTTTTTTCCTTAGTCTTTTCTCCTTTTATATATGAAGTACGCTTTGTTCAACTATTTATCCAAACCTCGAAAGGGCTTCCCTCATAGACCTCGTTCCCCCTGGGCTTCCCGCCTAGTGGGAGTGCTCCTGAACCCTGTTCTCATCTTTTGTTTTCGTCTTGCATTCTGTCTCCACTTTCCTCTAGAGCCAGCCCAGTCCCCGCTCTCGCCTTCGTCTTGCGTCCTGGCTCGGCTTTCCTCTAGGGCCAGTCCCGTCCCCGTTTTCGTCCCCGTCTTGCGTGCTGGCTCCGCTTTTCTCTAGAGCCAGTCCCGTCCCCGTTTTCGTCCCCGTCTTGCGTGCTGGCTCCGCTTTCTTCTAGAGCCTGACCTGTCCCCCTCTGCCCTGTTGTCTGTGGCTATCGCTACCCCCTCACCCTAGCCCAGATCTGTCATTCGCTCTTGCCTGTTCCCTCTTCCCTCGTGCTTGACCATCGCTCTTCGTCTGGTCCCATGTGCCCTATCTCTCGCCTCCGCTCCGCCCAGCTATCGCTCCCTATTTAGCTGTCCCTGATCCAGTCCTCGGTCTACTCTCTTCAGTTAGCCATCGCGCCCTGTCTGGCTCAGAGTCTCCTCCCTGATCTGCTCTCTCGTTCCTCGACCACCTGGGGGGTGAACCCCAGGGCGAACCTAGTCTCGTCCCGCCCTGTCCCTGTCCCTGTCCCCGCCCCGCCTCCTGTCCCGCCCTGAGTCCATCTCCTGCCGACCACTCCTGCCAAGACCCTAGATGTTACCGAATCTACGAGGACACCTTCATGAGAAACCCTCTTCAACGAAGCAACGCCGCTCACCCGTAACAATATCCTAATGATAGGGTGAAGTACGTAGGAGTTTGGATAGACCCGACCCTCTCTTTCCGCCCCCACATTGAAGCAGCAATTGGAAAAGGCCTTAAGGCCCTTCAATAGATCAGAAACACTGACCGCCTCCCGGGTATAACAGTCAAAACAATACATCACCTCAAAAACAGGGCCTCCTTCCAAATCTCCTATATGCATCAGCAAAAAAAAAGAACCGCCAAGACGAATCATAAGTCCAGATGTACCGATTCGTGTTTTGCGACCAAAACCTCCTCTTTTGCTAGCAAATGCTCGTCTTTGGTCATCCCGCGCGTCTCAGAGCTCCGGAATATGACCCGTTGTCTTTTGGCGCCTAATATGTGTCCTAAATGTGACATCCTGTCTTTTGACGGCTAGGTCGCCTCCTAAATGTGATATCTCGTCTTTAACGTCTTTTGACGTGATTTTGAACGTCTTTTAACTCTATTTTGAAGTGCGATTCTCCCATACTACTACGCTAGCGCTTGCAAGCTACTACTGAGGTCGGATTTGACGCTTTCTCCACCCCTCGAGGACCCACCTCGAGGACCCACCCACACCTCGACACCTACCTCCTGCCTGTATCGACACCTACCTCCTGCCTCTATGGACACCCATCTCCTGCCCCTATCGACACCCACCTCGACACCTCCCTCCTGCCTGCACCGACAGCCACCTCCTGCCTGCACCGACACCCACCTCCTGCCTGCATCGACACCTACCTCCTGCCCGCATCACCGCCTGGATTGGTATTTACCTTCCTCAGCATTTTGACGCCTTTACTGACTCCGCCGCAGGCTCCAAATACTCCAGTATATTAACGCCCCTGCAGGCACCAAATCATGCAGTATATCGACGCCGCTGCAGGCGCCAAATCATGAGGTATATCGACGCCGCTGGAGGCGTCAGATTCCCAGTACATTGACGGTATACTGATGCCGCTGCAGGCACCAAATCGTAAGTATACTGACGCCGTTACTGACGCCGCTCCAAACGCCGCTAGAGGCCTCAGAGTCCCAGTACATTCACGGTATACTGAAGCCGCTGCAGGCACCAAATCGTCAGTCTATTGACGCCGCTGGAGGCGTCAAATTCCCAGTATATTGACGGTATACTGACGCCGCTGCAGGTAAATACCCCAGTATATTGACGCCTTTTCTAACGCCGCTGTGGGCTCAGAGCGCAGCTCAGCGAGCACGATGGCAGTGCCCGGTGCCCGGGCAGGCACGAAGCGGAGGTAGGTGGGGCGCTCGCAAATCTGTATATAGAATTACGTAGACATGTGGATCAACATACGTGACAATTGCCCGGAAACATTGTCCTAGTCTGTGTACCTAGTGCCGAGTGATCTCATTCTGCCACCACAATGTGCTAGTAAGATCCGTGAACCGGGCAAAGGCTACCTGCGTCTGGACGTGTTCCAGCAAAAGACGAGCGGGTGCGTCAGAATGCGGCGGGGTGTAGCGATGCACGTAAGAAAACCAGTGGTGCGCCTGGCACGTCTAAATGCCCCCAGTGCGCCTGGTGCGTCCAGACGCACCAAGACATGACCCCATTTTTTGCTGATGTGGATCCGAAGCATGGTGGACGGCTGTAGACCACGTCATAAGATCCCTAGAACCACTATACAACGAAGCTGCCCGAGTTATCACCGGCCTTCCACGATATACCAAGAATTCAAAAGTTCTCCGAGAACCAGGCTTACCCCCTCTTGAACACCTCTTAACCTATCAATCAAGAAAATATGGAACCATAATACTGTGCACCAATGCAACTCACCCCAACAATGAGCCTCTGATTGAGCTTATCCCATATAGAGAAGCAAACATCAAAGGGACAGGCCTCCAACGAATCGCATGCCTCCTACTCCCATTCCAAACCCATGGGAAGATTAGAAACAAATGGGACCAGAAAAAACAGCTACGCCACAATCTGCTGGAAGAATGATGCATTCTCGTCTTCCCACGAAGTAAAGTCTGCGCACCTTCGCTGGCAAAGCTCCAACACCAATACCTAATTACCATTAATGGGGAGACTTCCAACCCACTCCAAAGATTGCAAAGCTCACACTCATAGAAGGGACAGAAGTATTCCATATCCCCTGCCAAACCACCTGAATTGATAAACACGCGGACTACACCGACCCTGAGCCATGCCAATACGGCATGAAAAACTCAGCAAAACACACACTCTTGGAAAGCCCAGCGTGGGCTGAAACCCATGACCCCCTGACAGAGAAGATCCCCAGAGCAACGACCTGGGGAAACTGGATGTTCACAAACCTGAAAACGGATCTCATCCTGGAATTTGCAAAGAAAACACAACTCTTGAAATGGTACGAGTCGGTGCAGGGATGCCTGTAAGAGAGGGTGGAAGAGAATGATTAGACGCGGGAATGGAAAGAGTTCTTCACTTTTTCTTTCTTACTTTATGACAAATCCAGTGCTTGAGTAAAGTGAGATATGATATCTTTTTCTTGTTGATGAGCTTTCCTCACTCCCGTTAGTTTTCTCGTTCATGGCTGCCTTATTCCTGTTCTTCTTTGTTTTTGTGACCCTATTTATGCTCGCTTCTTCTTCTCCGTGCTGGCTTTGTGCTTGTTTGTTCTCTTGCTTTCTGTTCAGTTTCTTTTGTTCGATTGTAAGGTTGGCGTACAATAAGTCTTGTACTTCAAAGCAATATAAAGTTCTTCTTCTTCTTCCTATATTCCGACGAGGTGCCGACTCGCAGTATATTTATTTCCCCCCGAGATGTAGTTATTTTGATTCTTTGAATTGCGTTGGACCATGAAATTTCCTCGCCTGATCTTCTTTACCTTAACCATTCGATGCCCTCACAAGATGCATCCATCGTTCGCTCCTCGGCAAACCAGCGGCTACTCTCGAAAGCCCGACTTTGCCCCTCTTTACTTTCGCTCATCACATGAGTAATCCGAAACATCAGGTCCGTAAACTGTCAGTAATCTCTAGTCAGCGAGACCCTACTGCCAAAGCGATTGATAGCCCGCAATGTTAGCGACTTTACGGTCGAAACGTTTGTCAAATTTTTACACAAGGTCCTAAATAGGCTTAATTCTTTTCTTTCGGCCTTGACTAGGCAACGTATCCTCAAGCGAGGCGGCCCGCTCCCCTCACTTCATACACACACTTGTCCCCGAGACCTCCCCTTAACACAATATGGTTGGTACTTCCAATTGCGACTACCAACACCCAAAAGTAGTTGGTAGCCCTAACTCCCCACTTTTACTGAGCCGGCTTGCTCTCCTCACCGAAAACTCAACCAGGTCCCCAAGACCACCCCCTCAATAACGGTTGGCACCTTAGAGTGCGACCACCCATTATTACAGGAAGTCCAGTGGGAGGGTATGATGCATGGAAGTACGGGTAACTAGGGACAAGCAAAGAAAGGTATCGAGGTGGTGTAGGGCAGTCCGTGTAAGACCACATCTGTATTATACTATTGGGCGGCACGCTTGGAAAGCAGTTCATGTGCGGGCTGTTCTCCTTTGAGAAGAAGGTAAATGCAATAGTATGGTACAGCCTGATAACCGGCAATTGTGAGTCAAAGGGTTACATATCGGAATAGAATTAGATAAGAGAAGCGGCCGTGGCGGAGGTTCCAATCATGTATAAATAGAGTGCGGATTACTGTGAGTTGAGGATATCATTCCTCCGCTCGCTGATGATGTGGAACCTATCGACGAAAACGTAAAGGTCCAAAGAACACAATCTAAACAGAAGGCATTACTTGTTTAAAAGCTACAGAACTATCGCTTAGAATTGCCATATCTTTATATATCCCAAAACACCCATACCTAACCGAGTTGGCCACCCTAACTCAGTACTCTCTGGCTCAGCACCCCCGGAGACCCCAACTTTATATAACCAAGGCACAGTCTTTAGCCGCTGCTCCTGGGACCGACGGGTCCCCTTATTTTTAACAACTTCCGGCAAGTTATCATAATGGCCAGCTTCGCACCGCGCCCCCTTCCCTCAATAGTCACCACATCTTACTTCCTCGCTGCCCAACAAGCATATGCTCGAGGACCCATTCTCAAACCCACCATCTCTAACGGGACGAGGTTCTAGAACTAAACAAACAGTACCGAGGCGAGAATCGACTCAAGATACGTTCGAGGTCTGGGACAGAAGATCGGGCTCGGATACCGATCGGACAAAATATATTTGCAACCGAAACGAGGAATGGCTCTGCCTAGCGTGATATGCTAGGTGAGACCCAAATAAATTAATCTGGATACAAATGAAGACGTTGCGTAATGAAAGAAGAAGAGAATAGAGAAATAGACGAAGCGAGGGAGAGCCCCAATATATATCCAAAGAAATCCCACGATGACTAATCCCAAATGACTCATATCCGCGACCCACACCTATTCCCATAACCGATCCCGATCCTTTCCTTCCGCAATCCTAACCCGAAGCGCCTAGCGCTGACCTTATCTTCCGAACACCTTCCTAACTCATCAATCCTAACCGACGCGCTCCGATCCTTCACCCAACGACTCGGTTCCGCAACGTTCTCTACGGCTTAGCAGGTGGGGGCGGTCGTGCCGTTATAGAAAGGTAGTCAAAAATTGGAAGTGGGGCGAGGTAGAGGTTGAATACCTTTATAATGAAACAGGTTATGAAAATTCCGGTTGGTAAAATTGAAGTAGTGCTGATTATGAATAATTATACTAATAACATTTTTGATATATCTTCTGGTTAAGTAGTTATTCAAGCTTGAAATGGGGTATTCTAGTAAGTAAAAATGCGGCAAGACTGAGCAAAGTGGACACGATTATACCCATTTATATACACTTAAAGAAGCAAATCTGATCATACCATAAAAGTAATGAAACATAAGGCTAGGAATGAGCCCTCTTATATGCCCATGAAGCCATATTGCAGCCACATTTGTCCCATTTGCCCATATTCCATACGCTACTCCATCACCTTTAAGAGTATGCACAGTATATATTAATAACATAATATGTGGAATATATTTTATACATTTCCATTATTTGTGATCCTACGTGTAATAATATGTAATGTCTATTATCTGGGATTTCAATTCCTGAAATAATAGATTTCGGAATTCTTTCTTGTTCTTTAGTTGAGTATTTACACTCTATAATACACTCTGAACATTGCAGTTGTTGCCTGTCAGGATGTTGTTTATTAATAATTCGACAAAAAATTCCTCTGTTATCTATTGACCGACGGGATAAGCGCAGGAATTGCCAATTCTACCATATCTCGAACATTCAAAATATGAATGTTTTTCCGGATTTTGTATTTTTAGCCATTGATAGGCGTGCTTTAACTGTATTGCGTCTCACTGTTTTCAGAATATACTCACTATGTGAATTGATAATAGGTTGAACCAAATTGATCTGAGAAATGGGAGGAATGAAGACTGGTATTGATCGAGATTCCGTGGAACCACTTTCAAGTAATCCAGAACATGAAGGGGTAACACTGCGACGGGGACTCAGACAGACACTTCCTGGCTCTATAGTATGTATTTGAACCGGAGTAATTGATCTTGCATTTGATTCAGAATTTAGATAACAGCTGTCGCTACCTGTAATATGTTTGTAACGGCGTGTCAAGACTCAAGGAGAAGTTCGGGAAGGAGAAGGATTAGTAATCGGGTTTTCGTTGGCAAAGTTTCTTTCGGGTTTTCGTACACATGTGTTTTCTTTCTATGGGTTTCTGTTACACGGATGAGTCATTGGGGTTCGTAAAGGATATATATATGGCTGTGATTTCCCTTTGTTCTTTCCTACTTTTCTCCTTATCCGAACTTCCTGTTATATAGGAATACATTCTAGTTTTGTTTTGAAACCTCTACGAATTCAAGTTGTATAACCTCTCGGTTGTGCCCCTTGGTCCCCGTCCTCGTATCCTTTGGTCTCGCCTGGCATATCATGCTGAGCTGAGCCATTCCTGATATTCTCGAACTTCGTCTCGTATCTATCGGTATAAAGCCCGATATCTGTTTGCTTCAAACTTCGTTTAGTATCTATCGGTATCAAGCCCGATATCCCCGAACCCTAACCCTGACCCCGCACGAGGTGAAGAGTTTTCACCCACGTGACTCTGACCCAGCTTCTACCGTTCTCTAACCGAGAACTCCCGAACCCGTTCCCGTATCCTCCGAGTCGGCCCGTAACATGTTAGAAAATATAGAGTAGTATCGGGCCCAGTATTAGACTGTACCTGAAGGTGTATTATTCATAGATAAGCTTATAGTAACCAAGGACGTAGGTTCGGAATCAAGAATGGATTCTTCAACCTCATCAATAATTGTTGTCAATACTTGTTTAGTTAAAGAGTGATTGTTCGGGTTCATGGGTTGTTTTAAAACAATTTCATATGGTATAAGTTTAGATGTTTCATGCCCTTGCCTATTAATATTATACAGATCTCTGAAAACCATAAAGATCATTGAGTTGCTCAATTGGGATTGTCATTAATCCATGGCCTTAACTTTCTCTTAAAGGTTGCATTTGCTTCTTCAATTAAGCCTTGAGACTGTGGGTGGCGTGGCGTACAGTTTATAACCTGAATCACATAACGCTCGACTAAAATTAAGCATTCACCCTTAATCTCTCCCTCATTGTCACATCTCAAGATCTTTGGAGCATCAAACTGATTCAACCAATTGGTTATCCCATTTCCATCCTGATCAATCTCTTTCGCATTCCATGGATACACAAATGAAAAGTTACTAAAGTGATTAGAAACATGGATTAACCATTTATATCGGCCGTCTGGTTCCATACTCATATACAATAAATCTACTTGTACTTGTTTGTAGAGAATGCCGGCCTAAACGTATTGTAGGGGCCGAGTTGTAGTTTTCGGCTTGTTAAAAATACAATTCAAGCAGTTCTGTACTACCCACTCAACCTCCGACTGTGTGATTCCAAAAAATCTCTCATTAATTGGGTTGAACGATTTCTTTTATTTGGGATACAATAGATCCCAATACGACTATAAAATTATCAGTATATCAACAGGAAACAGGAGAATCGGTATGGAACACTGTTAGTATAACTTCAAAGGCTTTTAGTTCCGGCACCATATAGAGCGGTTGTTTAAAAGCTTTGTTCTTGCTAATTCTTTTGTATAGCCCTCCACCAATCATTTCAAAATGCCTGAGAGTTTCAAACTTTGATTTTGAGTCTGCTGCACTTCCAGCTGCAAGTCTGTATTCAGGATCCGATGTGAAAATTGTGAGTAAATTGGGCGCAGTAGGAGAAATATGAAAATGGTTCAAGTTTACATGGTTAGTGTTACGGGAAGTCGAGTGAGAGGGTATGAAGCTTGGAAGTACGGGTAAACAGGGACAAGCATATGTTATGGCGTCGTAACGGGTATTAGAATAATGTGTTGTGGAGTGAAGAGACGTGTGGTGGCAACAGTCGGAGGATGAGTCATATGGGTTTCTATGTGTTTCCATTAGGTTCGGTTATGAGTCAGATTCGGACAGGGATTATTCGGTTATATAAAGGGTCCTGTCTGCACTCTACGTCTTGTTTCTCTTCCTTTCCTTTTCTCTTCACGCAACCTCTTGTATTTAAGGAATATTATTAGTTTTATTCCTCCATAGTCCAACGTCTACGATCTCTTGGTCCGATCGTCCAAGAGTGTTCCAAGATACTTCGCTTGCTTAGGGTCTACCCCTAAGCCTCCTGTTTAGATTGTGTTGCTTGGATCTCTACGTCTTTGTTTACGGACCCCACGTAACACATAGAAAGGTATGGAGGTGGTTTGGGGAAGTCTGTGTGTGACCACACCTGTATTATAATATTGGGCGGCACGCTTAGAATGCAGTGCTTACAGCTGCAGGCTGTTCTCCTTTGAGAAGGAGGTCAACGCAATAGTATGGTACAGCCTGATAGCCGGCAATTGTGAGTCAAAGGGGTTAAGTGTCGGAAAAGAATGAGATAAGGGAAACTGGGGCTTAGGGTAGGTTCCGATCTTGTATAAATAGAGGGGCAGATTTCCGCGAGTTGAGGGGGATCATTCTCATCATCAGTATCAGCGAGCGCAATCTGATCTACAATATTACTTGTTTAAAAAGCTACAGAAATATCGCTTAGCATTGCCATATCTTTAAATATCCCATTACAGTTGGGGTTCTCAAGTAATCTCATAACTCGGCCCTGACTGACTCGATAAAGGGAGGTGGTAAAAACATATTCAATGGTGTTCAAGAATTGGTAAAAATCCCCTGTAAATACACATTTTATTTAGAGGGAAACAATTTTCCACACTATGATTTCTAATTAGTTGCCAGGTCTTGTGGGGTTGATTGTGCATTTTTGTTATGGTGTAGTGACAAATAAGAGAATAAAGTATTGTGGCATGAAGAGAAATGTGGTGGCAACGGTCGAAGGATGAGTCATATGGGTTTCTATGTGTTTCCATTAGGTTCGATTATGAGTCAGACTTGGACAGGGGTTAGTAGGTTATATAAAGGGTCCTGTCTGCACTCCACGTCTTGTTTCTCTTCCTTTCCTTTTCTCTTCATGCAACCTCTTGTATTTAAGGAATATTATTAGTTTATTCCTCTATAGTTCAATGTCAACGATCTCTTGGTCCAGAATGCCAAGAGAGTTCCAAGATATTTCGCTTGCTAAAAGTCTACCTCTAGGCCTCCTGTTTAGATTGTGTTTTTTGGACCCTTACGTCTTCATCTACCGATCCCACTTAACAATTTTACCACAACTAGATCAAAACATTAAAACTCAATTTCTTGTCAGTGATCAAAACATTAAATCACAATTTATTGTGGGGCATCCAATAAGCACGACGCAACAATGCAGACACTGGACTATCAGGGCTAGTGACTCGAGAAGGAGATGAGGATCGTGATTCTGAAAGTCATGGTTGACATTTCCGGTGGTAGTGATGATACTGTCAGGAGTTTTGGAAGGACTGAGAAGTTCCTCTGTCGTTATCGGCATAACGCCAGAGTGCTACCCGACAGCTCCAGAATTAAAGGCTGGAAGACAGCATCAAATGAATAGCATAATATTGCAGATCTGCTACAGATAACCCATACCACACTGTTGCCTGGCAAAACAGTATGCAGAAGACTCGGAGTACCCTGGGAGGTTTGTCGGGATTTCTAAACTATTTTGAAACGACACGCAACTATTCGAATACTTGGAAGTTCTGATACCAATTTTCTAACGTCAAGAGCCGTATGAGATTGAGATTAAGAGGTGCACAGGACAGGTTGTATTTAGGAAAGATAAAATATGGGAGGATATGGTATGTGTCTTGTGCTCATCCTCGGAGCTGTACTGCGTGTCTCGTGTACGATTACCGGAAAGTATGGACTTGGAGACATCGATTCAGCTATATGATTCTGCGATCCATGCATATAAATTATGTATAGTGGAGCCGCGTGAGGACATGTATAAGTGCATCTTGGATAGCTTGCATGGTTTCCTGAAAGTTCCTGGGAGGAGGAGAAAGAGAATGTGGGTCGTTCATATTCATAATATATTGGGAATGGATCATTTATTTAAGGTGGAGTCTGGTGATTCGGTTGTGAATACAAGAAGAGACCTGTGTACATGAAATCAATGTAGTTAGGGTTTCTAGAGTTTCGCCAAATTTAGTGAGCACCCGTGAGTGATTTATAGAGAGTGGTAATTGCTTTATACGAGGTGCATGGATCCATGTGAAAACCTGCTAATTGAGGAGTGAATCGTAGAATAAGCTTGCATATATCAAATGAATTTAAAGTTTCTAGAGCTTGCACAGATGGGGAAGCATACGTGTAAACTTTCTAGGTAATCATAATTGTTCCATAGGCAGTGTTTAGATCGATATTGGAGTTAGCGAACAATTTAATGCCGCTGTAGGCGAGATAGCAAGTGACTGGGGTATCAGGAGAAAAAAAACAATCTTAGGGTGCAGCAGTCGAGGTGGAAGGTGCCAGCGCTGCCAGGAGAAAGAGGCTTACCTCAGATCATTGTGAGCAAGTAAGGATTCTTTGAGTGCTCTTAGGGTGTTAACGCGCTCCCCAGGCGGCGCCGGGTTCGAGGAGGACATGCAGGGTGCTTATGGCCTTTCAGGCGACCATGGGGGAACTACCGTGGTAAGGCGGAGTGGATACCGCCCTGAGTTAGTCTCAGGTTTGTTGCTGAATGGAATTCTCAACACACAATGAACTACTATCATCCTGGAATTCTAAAGCCATACACAAAGCTGTACCAACCTACCCTTGCGAAAAACAAACTCTTATCCCGTATACAATGACAGGGAACGAAAGTAGAGCGTAGCGCTACCCATACTGAACGGAACTGTTCAGACCGAGTAATGAAGGTGTTCTATCAACTAGAAAGTACAATTCAGATACCCTATGCACCAAGAGCTTGTTTTAAAAGACTCTACAGGAAGCGCCACCCCAACAAGCTGAAGGCTCACACCACATTCAGCGACCCCAACAAGCTGAAGGTTCACACCACATTCAGCGTCAACTGCACATGGTAATGTAGTCATATATACAATTCAGGGCGGTGAATGAGAGCTCTACCAGGATAAATCAACTACTAAAAGCAGGTAAAGCATTTTTTATGTTTTCTAAACCTATAGCGATCACCACTGGCACTTACGTAGCTTAGGCCGACGGATGCTTCCCATTACTTAATTGTCATAAACTACAGTCTGCATATAGTTCGAGTAATGAATGGACAGGAAAGATGGAAGTAGGAATAAGAATGAGTAGAAGAAAATCCTACCACTGCTACTTCACACGTACTGTGCGGAGATTGAGTTGTTGACAGTCAGCTCCCGGGAGTAGGCTACTTGTCTTATAGTACAGAGCTGTCCCTTATCGCTGGAGCGTCTCCTGAGAGCTGGGGTGGTATTTGAAATTTACAACGATATAACAATTTCCTGTTGGGTAGGGCGCCTGATTCATATCTCCTACTGATTAGCACAACTTATGGATCGGAGAGAACAGAACCATCTCAATGCGTTATAGAAAACCATCGGAACACCTCATCGTGAATACCCCTTATGTGCTGAGCATCGAACCCGAGTAGTAGTAAGATCTTAGGGCCCTTGACGTGTGAAGATTGTATCATAACGCCTACGAAGATGTAACTCATTTTCTGGTTTGATAAACACATAATACTGCTGGAATGTTACGACGATACAGACCATCAGGTGAGGAAGTCTGAATTCTTTTTGGCTTATTTTCTTTATGATTAATCCTCTGAACGTATGAGTGCGAATATTCCAGGTTTTTGTTCTTCACTTAACATTCTCTTGTCATTCATTTATTTTTCTCCCGTTTATTTTCATAGCTTGTTTGTCTAGGTGTGCGACGGGTCCTGCATTTCAAAGGAATATAAAATGTATCTATCTACCTCCTTTTTTCCTCTCTCGTCAATGATCATCAGCTACATAAGTTCAAGGTTTGCATTAAGGTGCCTAGTCCCCCGACAAAGTCTCGAGCCTACTTTCCAATTAAGCATCTATGGGTTCCATTTTAGCAATTTGAGCCCTCACTAGATTATGATCATTACCCACAACACCTTACCAAAACGGCAGCCACCTTTCATAGTTACTTTTAGTACATCTTACTAGGGGTGCGCCACCTCGCGACCGCGAGGTCTATCCCACCTCAGATATCTCCCACCTCCGTGTAGTATTTCACCACGTCCATTAGGTAATTAATTTTGTATCTATCTCATGGGCAGTTCTGACGCCAGCTACCGTAAATGACCAAGTCTTGCTGTAGCGATTCATTTCCTAGCCCCGGTGCCAGCTCTAATGCCAGCTCCAATGCCCGCTCCGGTGCGAGCTCAAATAAATGACAGCTCCAGTGTCAGCTGCAATGCCAGCTCCGGTTCCAGCTCTAATGCCAGCTCTAATGCTTGCTCCGGTGCCAGCTCTAATGAATGCCAGCTCCAGTGCCAGCTCCAGTGCCAGCTCCGGTGCCAGCTCTAATAAATGCCAGCTCCAGTGCCAGCTCTAATGCCCGCTCCGGTGCCCGCTCTAATGCCAGGTCCAATGCCCGCTCCCGTGCCAGCCCAAATAAATGCCAGCTCCAGTGCTAGCTCCAATGCAGCTCCAATGCCAGGTCCAGTGCCAGCTCCAATGCCCGCCCCGATGCCAGCTCCAATATATGCCAGCTCCGAGTCCAATGCCCGCCCCCGATGCCTGTCAGGTCCAGTGCCAGCTCTAATGCGGACTCCAATCTCTAGTGCCAGCTCCAGTGCCGGCTCTAATTACTGCCAGCCCAATTAATGCCACTCCAGTACTGTGTCCACCCATTAGCCTCCACCCCCCCTCTACCGCTCCTCCACCCCCCCTCCCCCTCGTTCCCCTCCCCTCGCCCCCTCCCCCCTCCCCCCCCCCCTCGTCCCCTCCCCCCTCCACCGATACCTTCCCTCCCCCACTTTCCCTCCCCCTCCCCCGCCACCCTTCTTCACCTCCCACTACTCATAGTTGACTACACGTATTTTAATAGTTATATTTATTATGAAATTATAAACAGTTCCGTTGGGTGGGCTGGTTTCCATGCAGGAGTCAGTCTGGGCTAGGGTTTCGACCAAATTTGATGTGTCGCGTTGACTAATCCCACCCCTGCACCCAGCAGCCAATCAGACCGTTTCAATAATAGAAAAAATAGAGACAGTACATTATAGACTTGATAAGCGACTACGTACACTTCTTGAATGATAGAAGAGTCTACATATGCAAGGCCTCGTTTCCCATTAAGACCAACACACCCATTAGAGTTCCACAGCAGTCAGAGGAACAAAAAGAAATCTAATCGCAGGCGATATTCGGGTCCTCTCATCCTAATACTTCCATCAGCCTTTGGATAAACATCGTTGAGGGTTAGGTCGATGGTTCTAGCTAGTCTTTCGCTATATTCTGCGGTTCTCGACGAAGTAACCCCTGTTTAGAGACGTAGTTGATTTAAGGAATCATGAAACAGGGGGAAAGACTATACGTATGTAGATTGTATGTTGAGACATTCCTCTAGCATGCTCGCAAGCTAGTAGGCACGTAATAAACGGCAAAGTACTCCCGAACAAAAAGTGGGGCCTACTCCCAACGGGGTCATTTGGTAAAAGTACACAGATGAAGTAACATTGAAGTGTTAAGAGACCTTAAAGAATCTCAACACAGGGGGTTACATATACGCCCGGAAGGGTTTCTATGTACTTCAAGAATCCTTTTCTGGGTTTCTGGAGTTGTGCGGTGCTTTGTATTATATTATGTACTTTCTTATGAACCCTGGGATAGGAAGAAACATAATGAATGCAATAAAGAAGACTGAAAGGCTTTCATAATATTACCGAGAGAACGCACCCCCAGGCGAGAAAACAGAAAGTGAACTTTACTAACTATCATTTGCCTCGAGTGATATCCTATGATCATAATTCGTTTGAGTCATCAAGCTACCAATATAGGGGATGATAAACACGCTACAACGATAGTATGTCTGACTGTCAGAGGGAAAATCACGTAACTTCTATCAGTTGCGAACCACGAACAAATAAGATAGGCAGTTTGGGTTCTATTCTATTAACCCCGGTTATAAGCTGATACATGTAAGTCGGAATTAAACAAACATGGCGGTCGACTGAGACTACCCCTTTTTTGGACCTAGTGGACCAAATGAAAGTTTCCAAGGCGCCTCTATCACAAAGCCTTGGCACTAGCGAATCGGACTGGTTTGGGATACAACCAACGCAGACAACATACCAGTCCTGGACCAACCCGACGATTTCCGGGCGCTGCAGCAGTCTGTAGACCAAGGCAGGTCGACGGTGGTCGACCGTGCTCGACCGTGGGACCATGCCACTAGATGAATAGTGCGCATTGGACTGTAGTCTCAGACTACAAGTAGTGTTCGTAGTACTTAGTATTTGTGTAAATCATGTCATGTTCGCTGTTACCATTTGTCCTTTTTGCTTTTTATAGGTCGCGTAACCTTCCCTTCCCTTCCTCCCATCAACACCACAAACCATCAACACTACGAACTATCAACACTACTGTCAACACAACGAACCAATCACTTGGGAATATAAGAGAGATACCCCTCGGTTCTGAACTTGTAATATTTGGACTAGTAGGTCTTCAACTACAGTTTGTCAACTGATCATCCCATCTTCTTAGCAAAACAACAATGTCGGAAATGCAGTTTCCGACAACAAAAATGACGACAAAAGGTACAGCTTTAAGGGCCCCACGTCATGGTGATAAGGGCCAGAGATTGTGGAACTCAGGCTCTTTGAAGCCTACAAGGTGTGTATATTTCACCCAACAGTTTCAGCCTAAACAGGCTAGAAAGAACTTTGCTCCCTCCGTCGCTGGCAGCGACACGAGAGTGGTGTAGAAAAAAACTGCAAAATTGAACCGAATACCCTTTCAAATACGAAACGACATATTTTGAATATCCGCTACATCGTGTCGCATATATTTATCTCCATCAGGCTGCTAGTATTTTTAATAAACAAGGCTGAATATTATCACTTTGTGAACCACCATATCGCACATTTGAATGGAGTCAGAAAAGCCGAGGATTGGAAGAGATAGATTTAGATATGGATGATTGTCTAGAAATGGAACACCATGATGAATGTGATTATCTATCCAATGGTGTTGAATAGTACACCAAATTTTGTATTTTATATTTTTATAATGGGGCGGACATCTGAAGTCACAATAAATTTATCAACTGCTGCGATTGAGTTTGATTGATTTGAGTGGATATGTATTGGAATGGTGCACTGGCATATTGGGTCAGCAGGGTTTTTTTGTTATTTTGATTCATAAATTCAGGGGGGCGGGTATACTTAAGTGTTTAGTAAAGGATTGTTTAACTGAAACTACTTCCGCCAAAAGAAAATAATCTCAAATTTTCATTTTCAAGCATTGATCTGACGGTTTTAATAGTAGAGGCCTCCGTAACCATTGACTATGGTCTGCATGTAATTAATGAGTTAAAAAAAAATGGGTTCTTAACTCGGTTTCTACGGTCGATGGGACAATAAGAAGTGGAAAGTAAAGTATACTTTTCTCGATTCGGATGAAAATATCTGCTTGGAGAGTCATAGGAACTGTAGTAGAATGGAAGGGCCTGTTACTAAGGTGTTTAAGCTAAACTACCTTGGTCTTCTACTATTGTAAACGGACTGTGAGAATTCGTGAATTACGAAAACATATAGATTCTGATTACAATCACATCTAAAAGAAAGTATCCAAAGGATACCAAATCATAGCGAACAAAGCACTCCATAATACCTAAAACAAGCACTCACGCCTCTTTACCTGAAAGCAAGGGGTAACATTGAATTGACCAAGGATAAACAGTGCTAATTCGACTTGGGAGGAAATGCTGTGATATCAGTCAGCTGATTTGCTGGTGCGCCACCGGGCTACCACCTGAAAGAATTGGAAGCTGTGCATGTACGTACCTATCAAACATCTTCTTTTCCTCGCGGGTTGCTCTTCTAGGTGCTGGCCGGGGGTTTCATGGCCGTAAGACTCGTCCATCTCCACCCCTTGTACGCCCGGCTCAGCCTTCTTCACTTGGTTGGCGGAACAGTCTTCACTGCATCGATAAACCAGCATCTCTGTAATGTCCGAGCTCAACCCAGAGCTAATAGCGATATCAAGCGGCGTTCTTTGGTTTCTGTCGGGCCCGTGTATGTCGGCCCCGGCATCAAGGAGCAGGGCAATCAGCTCTTTGCTACCTGTTTGTGCGGCCAGATGGAATGGACTATTTTGATCCTCATCAATAGCGTTTACATCGGCACCATAGAAGGTCAACTGCCGTGCCACGCGAATCCACGAACACGTATAACCACACGCAGGAACGAACAGACCGGCGGAGTGTTCGCCGCTGTGACTTAGCACTGCGTGGTGCAGCGGTGTTCTTTTGTTGCTGTCGCGCGCGTCTATGTCGGCGCCGGCATCCACGAGCAGAGCCAGCAATTCACTGTTACCTTTCTGCGCAGCCAGGTGCAGCAAGCTTACTCCATCATCGTGAACATTCACTTCGGCGCCCGCCTCAATCAACGATATTGCCACGTGCATGGCCCCCATGTACTGGCCAAACCTATCAACCACGTACTTCAGAGGTGTAAACCCATCTCTGTCCCTTGGGTCCACCGAGGCTCCCTTCTCCACCAAGAGGCGAACCAAGAGGTCACCCTTCTCCATTACAGATGATTGCTCCCGCGCCGCATGGTGCAGCGGTGTTCTCTGGTTGATATCCCGTGCCTCAATGCTCAGGCCTTGCTCCATGAGAAGGGATATCACATCCGGGCCCCTATGTGACCTAGCAGCATAGTGCATTGCTGACATCTGGTTGACATCGAGCGCTCCCACATCCGCCCCAGATTTCAGAAGCAGGCTCACCGGGCCCGCATATCCCACCCGGGCCGCAAGGTGCACCGGCGTCACGCCGGCCGTGTTCCCCACATTGACCTCCGCACCGGCCGCCACCAAGAGCAGCACATCCTCGCTTATCATCTCACTGTTGCAGTCGTTTGTAGGTTCCAGCCGGCTATGAAGCGGCGAATTACCCAAAATGTCAGTTGAGCCGGTACATGCGCCCCGTTCAAGGAGCAAGGAAATGGTGGCGGCACCCCTGGCGTAGTGTAACGGTGTTTTCAGGTCTTTGTCTAGAAGGTCGACAGTCAAACCTTGCTCCATGAGCAGAGATACCACCTGCACACTCGCGCTGTAGGCAGCGCAGTGTAGCGGGGACTTGTTGTCATCACCTCGAGCATGGGGATCCACACCCGCGTCCAACGCCGCATTCAACAGGGTCACATCGCCGGCTGCGGCCGCCGCATGCAGCCAAGTGTTCAACCCGGGGTCGTTGTGGGGAGGTACAGTGAGATCAGCGCCGGCATCGAGTAGCATCTCGACCATGATTGCCCTGTGTCTGCCAACCCACCTGGTCGAGTAGGACAGTGCCGTGAACCCTTGCTTGTCTCGGGCGTTGATCGAGGCGGCGTGCTCATGCACACGCGGTGCGCGGATATGGCCACTCGACGCCCCGTCTCTCCCGTGGTTCAGCAGTAACCGGAGCATATCCGGGCTTCTCCTTTCTGCCGCGACATGTAGCGGTGTTTGACCCTGGCCGTCTCGCGCATCCACCAGTGTGCCCGTAGGTATTCGATGACCGGACCTATCGTAGTGAGAGCATATATCCTCGACCTCATCCTCATCTTCATCTTCCTCATCATCCTCATCTTCATCCTCCTCCTCATCCTCTGCATCCTCACTCGTGCTCATGTCCCCATCAGTGTCCGCATCATCCTCCTCTTCCTCCTCCTCGTGTCCCCCATACCCATGCTGTAACAGCAGTCGGGCTATCCTGGTTGTGTCTCCATCCGCCGCCTGGTGTAGTGGCGTGCGCCCGAACCAGCCGCGGACGTGTATTCTCGCGCCCTTCCGTAGCAGGAGCTCCACAAGATCAGAGTTACGACACCCTACGGCGTGCAACAGGTACGTCCCACCGTCCATCATATAATCCACACTGAGCCCAAACTTGAACAAGAGCTCCAGCATACTTGGACAGAGCGTCTCTTCGCCATCCCAACTCGGGTGCTGCAAGACAGCCATTATATCTGCACCGTTACTGAGCAGCTCGCGAACCGCATCTTCCGAACCCCGGCAGATTGCGCGCGCGAGAGGTGTTTCCCCATGTATATTGGTTGCATTTACACCAACACCTTTCTCGAGCCAGAGACCGACCAGGCCCACCAGGTTCTCCGCGGCGGCAACATGCAGTGGTGTAATGACCCCAGAGTCATAAGGATCGGCCCCTTCGTCGAGCAGGCGATTGACGAGGATGGTGCTTCCCCATGCCGTCGCTTCAAGCAATGGTCCGTATGCGCGGTGGTGTACCTGGCGCCCGGTAAACGGCAACATGTTCCCCAGTGCGCCGAGATACCTCACCAGACCCGTGTTCCGCAAGAATCCGAGAAGGGTTTCTATTGGAGCGATGTGATGGCAGGCCTGCATGTGGGTGTGCAGGTTTTTCTGGGTATAATCGATCAACCCACCGTAGGCGTTCAGGCACTCCCGGCGCGGCTCGGGTTCGATGTAGCTCAACCAGATATAATCTAGGAGCCCGAGGGCAACCGTCAGATGACGCCTTGCTAAATCTCCCAGATCAGGGGCCTTCTTGAGATACTCATCAGCCGAGTAATGGACAAGCTTGATTGTATTGCTGTTGTGATCAAACATCACAAGCCCACAGCACACGTCCACAAGTGATGATCCGTCCGTCATTTCTTCTAATTCATCAAAGTGACCGCGATCTCCATGGCGGCTCCCGTCACCCATCGCTACTGCCATGCGGAGTTCGTCGACATGGAGTATACGAGATGCGGTTAGAAGCCAGGTCAGGACCTTCAAGCCAAGCTCAGCAGCACTCGGGTGCTGTCCGCGAATGCTATCCATTACCCTTCCATAGGCTTTTTCGAGTGCGATTTCGCTGCTACCCGCTGAACTTATGCGGTCCAGCGCACGTCGAATGTCTCTCGTTATCGGCCGTTCACACAGGTCTTGAAGGTATAAATGCACGAGGAGAAACCTGTCACCACGATTCAGTTCTAATGCTAAGCGGAGAATGGCATCTAAACCGCAGCTAAGACGTAAATGGCCGCGGGTGGTATGCGCCTGAGCATGAATAATGGGAAATATTCGGGAGTGGCAACTCACATTCCGTTGCATGCGCCGACGAGCCTGGAGATGACCTTTGCCCTCAGGTCGCCCGTGATCCGATCTCGCGCTTTGTTGTGTCGCTGTATTGTCCCCTCAATGTAGACCGTGACATCTTCCTCCTTGGCCTCCAGGTCCAATCTCTGGACGCTAGGGTCGGTGGTCCAGGTCAGCGAGATTGCAACGTGAGGACGGCTGGTTACGAAGATCCTACCACCGCTGCCCGCGATCCAGTGGATCAGTGACAGCAGGTCGCTACGTATATCCTCTCGACACTCATCTAACGCATCAAAGACGAAGAAGGCTTCCGTAAAGAGCTTAAGGCTGGCAGCAAGGGTAGTCTCCAGGTCCTTCAGCTCCGGCGTGGTGCCCGACGCGCAGCTTTTGTCGTACAGCGATCGAACCGCTCCGGGGATGGGAAAGTCCAGCGCGTGGGGGCTGGCCACAAGCTGCTTGATGAGGCAGCAGAGGACCACAATGGGTACCTGTTGATTTTGGTCCCTATAGTCAAAGTAGATGTACGCCAGCCCGGTGCTCGAGCACGCGCTCGAGCTGGCCTTGAACACATCGATCACGAGGGAGCTGGGCAGCAAGTGTCAGCTACATCGAGAAACCGCAGTAGAGGGAGTTATGATACCTCAGGAACGTCTTTCCAGCACCAGCTATCATACTGCTTGTCAATATATATATCATGACTCCTAGCACTACCCTTCACAGAGAACCATGCCACTTACGAATGCCGCAGCCCCAGAGCAGCCGAGGCCCTGAACCACCCTTCCAAGACGTAAACCTGTCGTCGGCGAGGAGCCAGCCGCCTGTGTTCTCCTGCCTCTTGCTCTGTATCTCCGTGTGCTTCTTATCGACCGCGCCGGGATATAGCCATTCGCAGACCTTTATTCTTTCCTCGCATGGGACTGTCATCTCATTAGCATATCTGGGGGCGGGGAAGATGCCTTCGCACGAGGGCTGCTTGGAATCCCGATACGCACCTTTTGTTTCTGGTGCTGCGATTGATATTGTACGGGCGAGGCCCAGCAGCTTACCGCAAACAAGTTGATATTTCTGACCCGAGCGATCATTGAATTTCACAATCGAGGAATGATCGGCATCCATTGGAAGATATTGACCACTCCCTCCAGCATGCTTGACTGATTCCTCGGTGACCATCCGAACATAGGGCCCGCTCTTACTCCACTTCCCTTGACTTACTTCCTAGAATGAGGATCAGCCCTTACTCGCATAGAAATCGACAGCGAGGCGCGGCTTACCTCCACGGTCCGGGTCTCCTCCGTCTCATAGAAAGATATGATGTTGGCGCCCATTGCGTTCATGTGGTGGCCAAAGCACCGGTCAAGACCACGCAAGAACTGACTGTTTTGGCACAAGTCCCGAACCAGATTCTCGTTGGGCTGCCCGTGCACCATAGATAAGAGACGAGCGTCCGCAAGCCCTTTGTGCGGGACACTGAAGAATAGAATTCCAGCAAACATGCCAAGGGTGCTATCATTACTGTCCTCAAAATACTGAATGATGGCCTGCAATTAGTCAGCGAGAGTCCCTGATATATCCCTTCGTCTGGCAATGCTGCCCATCCTATCTGATAGGAACTGTGTTTCTATGATAGGAGTGATAACAGGATCTGTGCGTAAAGCCTTTTGGTGGGCAACATCTTTGCCAGACGAAGGGATATGTGCGCAATCCGGGCATGGGGCGCTCACCTCTTTGATGACCAAGCCACCAAGGCTGTGTCCAATCAGGATTAGTGGCCGCGTGGGGTCCTGCTTAGCATCAGCATGTGCGCTCACTACACCGTGGTAGTGTCCTCCTTACCCTGCTCCTAGCTCCCTTAACCGCCTCAGTAAATTGCTTGGAGAAATGATATATTTCAGCATGAGAGTGACTTGCTATGAGTGTCGTATCATAGCCATAGGTGAGAATCCTTGCCCGGTAACCGTTGTGCTCCAGATCCCCCGGAAGATAGTCTCGTAGCCACATAGCGTAGTTCTCCCGGGATCGCCATGATCCAAAGGCGTGTCCAGCAAGCCCTGTAACAGCGATAATACTAGACGCATCGTTAGCCGTTAATCACAGCAAATCACAGCACTGGAAACCAATCGTACTCTATCTTTGGAGCGATGGGATTATTGAGTGGTGTCAAGCCTCGGAAGTGTGTGTCTATGATCGCCCGGAACCTCCCAAGGGTCGGTGGTCCCAGGTCAAAGTGAGGTGGAACAGTAGTAAGACGCGAGAATGTGAGAGTGGCTATTTGGAACCGCGGAGAATCTGACGTCTCCGGTGCTAGTGATAGATATGGATGATCATTAGCATCTTTCGCAATTTCACCAAACGAAACCTCTTCAAGGTACATGCGTAGGCTATCACGGGAGAGGGACAGCGGAATGTTTGAAATTCTAATAGTTGCGTTTTTTTCTCTGAGAGCAGAGAGGCTGGCATCCGCTTCTGCCATTCCTGGCGTTCTGTTTGATTATTGTCTTTGAGCTTTGCGGGGGGTTTGAGGAGGGGGAAGGTTAGGTTGTAGATGGAGGTTCCTGGAGTTACCCCGCCTTGAGATCAAGTGAATACTGACGGAAGAGCGTAACACAACACTATCGTATGACCTTGTGCCACCTGCATCGCTGCACAGTGCATCCCCATGGCAACAAACCGGGTGACTCCGTACATACAAGCACAGCCTTAACGTTTTCTCCACACGTGGCAACCGATGATCGCCGTTCCTACGCGTGGGGGGTATGACATACACATGTACCGTGTATCCACCATTAGCCTGAAGAGCTCGGATTATTTGGTTGAAAGCGCAGGGATTTAGATGAGAGCAACCAATCATGGCCAACAAATTGGCCTTAGCGCACCAAATTTGTATGTGGAAAAAAAAAGGTCTGAACCATTTTCATATCTTTCCACGTAAAAAAATGAAGCAATAACTGTGGAATAGCGCTAGCTCCTAGCTTCCGGGAGATGATATTTTAAGCTCATTGGCCCTTGTGGGGAGTGTTTTCTGATGGAGCTGGGTACAACCAATAATCAAATTGCGGTCCTGGAGGTTGCGTTGCCTGGGGCAGCCTATCCAAGTACTTTTTCTGAACCAAATATACTTTTGTGCAGCTTCTACTAATCATACGCTAACGCGGCATTATTCGGACTAACCCATAACTTCTAGTAAAAGGGATACTGTACTTGGTTTGCATGAAGGTTTACGATAAGGCACAATAGTCGTATGTCTACATGCCACAAAGTCTCGAGTAGGTCCAGGCTGAAACAGAAGCCTTCACACCGGACTTCCAACGGTAGAAACCAGTTGTGGTATAAGTTGAAACTCAATCGACTGCTAGATAAAGGGTCTCAAGCTGTACTAACTATACCAACCCTTGGAATAGTACGCTTAGAACAATTATATTGTATGAGCCAATTCTCAGTTGTAAGTAATCTGGCTCCAGTATGAGTTATTGCATTGGGGATTAGTAATAAAGTATGACTTGGGATGTATTAGTGAGGGCTATGACTTGGGAATTCTATACTACCTTTTCTTTGTATGTACAAATACTGGGCTTTCACATATCAGTTAGTCTTTTATCACACTGAACAGAGAGGTTGCTTCATTTAAATTCTCTGGATTTTGAGTTCAGAGACCGCAACGCTTTTCCTTCTTAAATATCACGGTCCGACATCCCCCACCCACTTCGCGGTGGAGAGCTCTGGGGAACTGTGTCGTTAGGTGAAGGTTCGGTGTAGCATCGGATATGTTGCATTATTTAGAAAGGTGCTCGGTCTACACTGTAAACGCTAGGGGTATGAGGATTAAGATTACGGAAATAATGATTGGGATCGGTTATGCGATTGAATTATTTTCACCCGTTATTTCTGCAGATATCGTTACAAGGGTTAGTCATCGGGTTACTCTTTGGGGTCTATATTCGGGGCTGTGTCCTGTCTCTATGCTTCTCTTCCTTTCTTTCTTCATTATGGAAGATCATCTTGTATATGTATTAGTGTCAAGAGCTTTGATTGGTAATCAAATCAGTCTTCAGTCATAGTCCCTAAACGTATCCTGAGTTGATTTTTGCCTATGCCCCTACTCTTATTTCCCACCTTATTAGACTACATTAAGTCGACTCATTTTCACTCCCGATACTCCATGGCCTTCCCTGGGCCTTTATTGGGATATCCCAAAGCCCTAACTGAATTTCAATATCACTACATTAATGACGCAGTCCTTCTCCACCAAAAATTATCTCAAGACTCGGCAAGCTGCAAACGGGTTTACAACGAACGCAATGACGCTTGCGCCGAACAAAATGCCCTCCAACAACATATCCTAGCCGTCTTGCACTCCGCTACCGCAATCCTAGAACTCGAAGCTCAGGTTCACTACCTCTCTATCTAGCTCTAACGGGGCGAGGTCTTTGGGCAGGTACGAAGACGAGATCGACTCAGGATACAGGTCTGAGGACTAGACTTGAGATTAGGAGATCGGGATGGGTACCGATCGGAAAGAAATAGATGTATTGATACTTAACAAACATAAAGAGAAACATTGCGTAAAGAAGAAAGAGAAAGCAGTACAGAGAGTGAGAACGTAGCCCGAATAAAAACCCCAAAGAGAAACCTAATGATCATACCCACACCTAAAGAAATGTCAGACGAATATAATGAATCACATAAGCGATCCTGATTCTTCTTTCTGCAATCCTTACCCAAAATCCCTAGCGCTTACTCTATCTTCTGAGCACCTACCTAAAGCATCCAACATATCCAACACTCTTCCGAACTTTCACCTGATGGCATGATTCCGTGGAGATCTTGAGGGGAATATGGTGGAGACGGTCGGGCCGTGATACCTACCGTCACGAAATAGGTATGACCTGCACTGAGTAGCTCAGCGAAATCAAGCAAGTCCTACAAGCCATCATGGACACTGACCTGTACTGCACCCTGCATAAATGCGAGTTTAATATACAGGAGACCAAGTACATCCATTCATTAATCACAACAAAGGGACTGGAAATAGAGCCCGAGAAGATTGAGAAAATCAGTGAATGGAAGGTGCCTCCGAATGTTAAGGGTGCACAGGTATTCACCTTATTCGCCAATTTCTATCCTTGGTTCATCAGAGGCTATATGGATATCTTGCTCCCAGCTCCGCCCTCAGCCATGATAACATCCCGTTCGTTTGATCTCCTGCCTGCCAAAATGGTTCTAATTACTTGAAAACAGCGTTCACTTTGTATCGTGTCCCCCGTTACTTTGATACTGATAGACGCATGATTGTAGATTTGATGCTTCTGACTACGTCTCCGTGAGGGGTCTCTCCCAATTTGATGAAGCCGTGATATTACACCTTGTGGCATATATAAACAACATTCCCCTACCCCTGTGAAATGTAACTACGAGATCTATGATAAGAAGCTCCTGGCTATCATCAGCAAAGCACCGGGTCTGATCTTGCCGCGTCTGGGCACCGGGCGTACTAAGCGCACCCAGGTGTACCGGCCGTGCAAGAGGTTTTCCTACGCACATTGCTACGCCCCAGCGCCACGAGACGTACCCCTTCGCCCTTTGACGAAAGAATTCGTCTTTTGCTGGGGCTCGTCTAGACGTAAGTGGCTTTGGCCCGGTTAACAGATATCACTAGTAGTTTTTCTGGCAGAATGAGATCGCTCGGCAAAAGATACCTCGACTAGGACAAGGTCTCCGCGCCATTGTCATGGATTCTACTATCTGTCTACCTAATTCTAAGTACATGGCTGCTAGCGCCCTACCTAACTATTCGACTATCTCTGAGCGCTGTCTGCCCGCCTGACTACTCCGCTCAGTACCTGCCTACCTACCTACCTACCTACCAACCTGCCTGCCCCTACTCGCTGCCTGCCTACCTGCCTCCCTACCTGTCTGCCTACATTTGACATTGATTTGATGCACCGTCAGGCCTCGATTTGCACATCGAGTTGGTTCTTGATTCAGTCCACGATTTGGTGTCCGGTAGGTCACGATTTAGGCGTTGATTTGGGGGTCGTTTGGTGCAGATTTGGTACATATCTGATGTCGATTTGGTCTCGATTTGAGCATCAATTTGGGCATCGATTTGGGTGTTGATTTGATGTAGATTTGGTGTTGATTTGGTTCCTGCAGCGGTGTCAGTAAAGGCGTCAAAATCCAGAAGTAGGTAAATACGTATCCAGGCGTCGATGTAGGCAGGAGGTAGGTGTCGAGGTAGGCGTCGATGTAGGTAGGTAGGCAGGTAGGTAGGTAGGCAGGTACGTGTGCGTGGCTCATCGAGGTGTAGAGAGCTCGTCAAATCTGAGGTCATTAGCTAGCAATATTAGCAATGGCGCTAGTACTGTGGCAGAATATCATCTCTGCGCGAGGTCAAAGCATGAGATATCCTACCTGGAGGCGACCTCGGCGTCCAAAGACGAGATATCATATCTGGGACAGATATTAGGTGCCAAAAGACAACTAGCGATATCTGGAAGTGGCGGAACACGCGGGAAGAGCAGATGAGGTTTAGGGCATAAAAGACAAGCTTTTGAATGCAAATGACGGATTTGTATGCCTGGACGCACCAGTCCATCTCGGTGAAGCGGGTTTTATGTTGATTACCTTGAACGACTACACTCCCTTCGCGCATCTTGGTTTTCTTGGGTAGAGGTTGGATGAAGCAAAGAACATAGGCGGTACATTGTCTGTATATAAAATCAGTTAAATAAAATGGTTAAACTGTTTTGAAGAGATAATGGTGGGTAGTACTTCTCCAAGGGTTTAGAATGACTCTTTATATCAGGAAGGGATTAAGTATGAGTTCATTAGGTCCCTATTGCCCCCTACTCACATAAGTCAAACGTTAAACCAGAACCCTTTAACAGAAGTATAGCAATATATGGGCGATGTGGCTAGATCGGATTAAGCGTAACTGTTGTCAACGTAAGGTACTCTCGTCACCTCTCATAAACAATAAAAACCACCCCATTTGTTTTCAATACAAAGAGCATAGCTGAAACTCTGATCATCAATCGGAAGACCAGAAGTCGGCCCCAAACCGGGCGTTGTGCTCTGTGTCGGTGGTAGGTTTTGCTACTTACCCCCGCACAACCTCTTTCTTTTCTTACAACTCATACAGTTCCTCCCAGCCAACTCCCTAAGCAGCAGTAACGGCATGTGCACTATGTGAGTCTTCCTCGCGAGCCCACAAGGTAGGAGCACAGTCGCTCAGGCAAGATCTGCAACCCCCCGACCTTGTTGCGGGTCCGGCGCGAGTGATATGATGTGATCAAGTGTACGAATTCTGGGACGGCATAGTGAGGTGTCATAGGTTGCGTCGAGGGGTGTGGCCGGCGTGGACGGCGGAGATGCGGTTGCAGGATGTGGCCGCGGTCACGCGTACAGCGCTTGCGCGCAATGTGAAGAGTCTCCCACCGCATACACATATCCAGCGCCGAAGCTAAGACAACCGCAAGGCAGGCGTCCAGAGCGCGGAGGTGTATCTGTCGAGCGCGTCAGCCACCGATTACACCTGCAAAATCTCTCTGTGGCTCTGGTTCGCATATCATCACCAACTCCCAACTGGGTAACCCGCAGGGCGCGGGGAACAGATTATCACTCGCTTCCCAGAGTCATGAATCACCACTCGGACTCGCTGGCGGAGGTTGTTACAGGATATCACAAGGTATTGCATTAGGTTGAAGTTCAGACGAAATTCGAGTGATGGATTATGATTCTAGGATAAGCAGAGTGCCGGTGTGCAACCACACTTGCATTATACTATTGGATGACTCGCTTTGTATTGGGTGACCTATCTAGAATAATAGAAGCGAGGCGTATCTACGCCTACGGGCTATTCTACTTTGGGAAGTATGTCTTACCCAATAGAACAGTACAACCAGATAGCCGGCAATTGTTAGTCAGACGGTTATGTGTTGGAAAGGTTCTGTACGTTGATACTTATTATTGGGATTATTCTCTGCGGGCCAGAATAGTATTGTCGTATCTCTGTTATGTTATCGGCTAGAAAAGGGTGCTTGACATAGTTTCCTCAATGTATAAGCAGGGCAGGATACCCCATCGTCAATCCAATTTATTAAATCATAAGTTTAAAAGCTACAGAACTATTGCTTAGGATTTGCATATTCCCAAACAGAGGTGCTGCTTTTCTTTCTTCCGCTTGTTTAACTCGGCGGAGGTGCTGTTGAGATCATGTTCCGAGCATAGGAGCAAGGTCCTAATACTTGTATGAGTGCCATTATGTCTGTCAATATGTAGTCATATATACCCTGTTCCACGCACAACATTCTTGTATAAGTATGGGCTTTGTGTGCCCCCTGTATAATCTGTACAAGTCAAGTCGGCAAATAGAGTCAATGGTCTTCCGCATTTATTATTATTTATTTATTACTTATTTCTACTTTACAGACACTGCTGGCAGAGGTACTACAGGTGCTCGGTCTTATTCTGGCACAGGTGCAAATTTGGTGAGCTGTTCGGTGTTGGCGGCGGAGGTACTCGAAGGGTCACGATATGAGGTGTAAGAAGAGTATTGTACCTGGTAAGTGGTTAGCGACTGGTTGAGTGGAGGCGCTGTGCATGTGTCCAAAGAGGAGCGAAGACATAAAGTCACATGGCAAGGAAACCTATCGTGTAAGGATAAGAAGCGGGGACCTGGTATACCCTTCTAATGATCAATACAACTATCAAAGTCTATAACGACCACTTCAGTGCTGCTAGTGGAGGCGGCGGTGGAGGTGCTTGATTTGGTGGTGGTGCTGCTGGCGCGGGCGGTGGTGGAGGTGCTGGTGGCGGTGGTAGCCGAGACGCTGTCGTGACGGGCTCTGTGCTGCGGCGGCGTTGCTGGGGGTGGGTCCACGCCGTTCCATGATGGATTCTGCGCTGCGACAGTGTTTCTGGGGGTGGGTTTAAGTCTGCTACCTTGACGTAGTCCCGGTGCAATGGCGTAGACGTTGCACGTCTTGCCAATAAGAAGGCCCATTTTTAGCCATTCTGCTGCATCACTGAATCTTTTCTGGGGGTACAAATGGGTACAATACTGTTCCACTTTGTTCAGTCTTGTCGTATTTACATATGAAATAGGCAATTTCAAGTTCCTAAGACTTTACAACCGAGACAGATATATCAAAATTCTGGAAACATAGATTGAAAGTTCATCACTATTACTACACTTCTAGCTTCCCCTTTTTTTGACATAATTCTTGGTGGTGAGGTGAAAAAACGATTGCCTTTCTGTCACCTCGGGTTACCTTAAGAGTGGGCGAATCATACATATATCTAGATCTACTAACTCCAACTTCTGCCACCCTTGCCACACAGCCCAGCTAACTTCATTATACTATAATAAGATATAGATTGAACCCTTTTCGCATTAAATCGTCGAGCGCCGTGTATACTAGAGTTTCCGCCACAGCCCGGTGGTTGCTACGCAGTTTGGGCTGGAAAATGCGCTGACAAATACTTGGAACTCATCAGATTGACTCGGCGCACCAAAAACTATATGCTACTACATACAAAGAGAACCCACAGGTTAATCATTTCAAAAAACGTACCATGAGAGATGAAACCATACTGCAGAGCGACACTGCCGCATTCCATCGCCCGGCTAATAGCTCAGTGATACTATTCACCGCAAGGGAAGGTTCGCCGTCTCACCCCAACGACACATTCAATAAACATCAACATTCGGTACGGAGCCAGTCGGATTGCAAGGCTTGGGACGCAGCCATGCGATTCTTAGGATTTGGTACCAGTAGCCCTAACACCAGTGACATCTGCTCTTCGGTGGCTTGGGCACTTCGCAAATCATCAGAAGGAAAAACAGATTGGCCCTGGCAAAATTGATAGAGCAAACTGAAATCAAGGCCATCAGAAGTTGGGGTGTATGGCGAGGTTCCAGCCGATGTATATACGCTGAACTGAAACCCACTCATAGCTGTACTGGTGCTAGCTGTGGCTGAGTAGGAAAATGGAATTCGGAAGGTCAACATCTCATGAATAACGCACCCCAAAGACCAGAGATCCACTGCGAGTGTGTAGATAGCCTCTCCCTGTTGACTCCTTGGAATGATCGCCATCTTTAACAACTCCGGGGCCATATAGCCCGGTGTACCAACGATCGAGAAGTCTTCCTCTGCCGCGAGATACTTGGATGCACCAAAGTCGGCGATCTTTATGCGGAACGGGTCCAGTGATGCAACGAGGATATTCTGCCCAGTCAGTCCCGATTATTGCTTAGCAAGGGGACGGACGCATTACCTGAGGCTTGATATCTCTGTGACAAATACCCCCCTCGTGAAGAATATTGAGAGCACAAAGTGTTTGTCTCGCGATGGTCCTGGCATGTGTTCTTCTTTCTTCTTTTGCAATCATACTCAAATCTCCAAACTGCACATACTCCATCGCAATAAAGAGGTTCCCTTCTGCCTCGTACCAGCCAAAAAGCTCCACAAAAAGATCATTATACTGGAACGGTCACAATTAGTTTGTTTCTTGGGTTAGTACGCCGCACGGCGCCCCCCTGGGAATGGGCGTACCTTTGTTACTTCACAAAGCGTGGTAAGTTCTGTCTTGAAATCTGAATCCTTCGAGGCCACAAGCTTCTTTACTGCTCTGAGTTGCGGTGGGAACTGTTGACAGGATTCCTGAAGTAAAACAGAACCAAATGCGCCCTTACCAATCAAACGAACATCCTTCCATGTAATATTGACTCTATATCCGCGTTGACCACGTGGTACACTACTCTTGTATACGGTGTGTTGTACTCCACCTTCTTGGGGCGTTGCCATAATTCGGTAGTGTTCAATGTTCTTGGGCGATTTCAATTCCTGGTATATGAGCACAAAATTAGGATAGTGCAACAGGAATCTATGATGGGGACTCACATAGTTAACGATACTACCGATCGTCAAGCTGGCAACCTATGAAGCATTGAATTATGTTAAGATTTCCTATTTAGTTAGGGTTAGATAGGGTTAGTTACCATCGGCCACCGTTCGCTTTCATTGGCGATGTTCTCATTCACTGCACAAGGTTTAGCGAAATGTCTTCGAATATCAGTCATTTATACCACATACAATACGATATATGAACATGAGATCCAATCTCACGATTCGATGAAAGCTGGTTCATAAGTTCTTTTGCCCCATAATCCCTCCCAATGCATGCAAAGTGGAAAGCCATCGCTAGGAGGGTAAGAATGTCAGTACGGAGGTGATGGAGCAGTTAGTGCGGAATTAGACTAACAATCAAGGTTCAATCTATCGCTCACTTCCAAACGACGCAAGGTGTTAATAATAACAGTAAAGAGAAGACCGCGCTCTTCTCCTTCGATCTAATTGTATCACAAATCAGTACTATCATCTGCGTAAGACATCGTGTATTGGTATCCAACTCACTCCACCATCGGTAATTACAACGATCCGTAGAGGCTTCTGGATGTCCTCACGAAGAAACGTGTCAAGTACCTTTTTCTGCAGTTGCGTTCCAATCATGGTAACCCCATCCCAGTACATACGTGATATTATAGTTTTGACAGAGCTACTTTTGACTTGACTATGCCCCCTGGGCGCGTTGAGGAACCTCAGCGAAAGAACCCCTTCTCTATTCGCGAGATCGTAAATATCAGTAAAAAGCCGTAAGGTTTCTGCAAGTACTTGAATACGGGAGCCGCCTTCAGCTAACTTCATGGACATGCTATCATCTGCCTCTTTTGGTCAGTCTGTACTGTACATTACTCACTCGGTCGCTCTAGTGAAAACAATAATACCAATTAACATGCAAACATCATAGAGTGTAAGCAGAGACAGGTTCATCGCTATTTCCTTTGGGCATCCTCTCCTGATCAAGATTCGGACCATTTCTGCCCCGTGCTCCGCTTGTTTTGCGAGGTCTTGCCTATCTTTGTAGAACACCTTGAGCCCGGGTTTCTCATCTCGAACATAGTTCCAAAAGTGATCGAGACATTCCGGAGCCGTAATAACGCCTTCCGAGATGTTTTTATCGTTTTCAACGTTCGGAGTCTCCTGAGACATTCTGTGTAGCTGATGCGAGGTTCGGCAGTCTTCGGGTTGTGGGTTGAAAGAGACAACCACACGAAGTCTTGGCGCCCCCACGGGACTGGTCTATATGTGGTGCGCCCGATTTTGAAAAATCAAGCCCGGCTATGTTCGCCACCAGCAGTAGAACAAACATCCGACAAGGAATTTGTAGTGATACTAATAGATGATACATTTTCTTGATATCTTTTGTGGTGGTGCAGTAGAGTAATATGGGCCAAGCCAGTGCAGAGTGGAACAGCCTTGGCGGGTGGTATCTACGCATCAACAGCAGCAGAAGGTATGTACTAATCATTGTACCGGAAATTAGGTATTGATGTCTAATATGTACTACGATAGAGCAGTTTCGCGCTCGGTTGAACCCTGACCCTGACCTCTGCGTGGCAACCAATGCACCCCACCAAATCGCCCGTGGTCAACACTGGCCAGTCAATCAAAACAAAATGTAGGAGTATTAAATTGTATGTTAATAAAGAAATCTACTATCTACTACTATCTTCTAGCACGTACTGGAATACACTTTTCCACAGATTGCCGCAGTCTGATTGGTTGACAGCGATGGAACGCCGCCAAAACCCTAGCCCAGACTGACTCCTGCATGGAAACCAGCCCACCCAACGGAACTCTTTAATTGAAATACGTGTAGTCAACTATGAGTAGTGGAAGGTGAAGAAGGGTGGCGGGGGAGGGGGAGGGAAGGTGGGAGAGGGAAGGTATCAGTGGAGGGGGGAGGGGACGAGGGGGAGGGGGGGACGAGGGGGGGGGGGAGGGGGCGAGGGAGAGGGGAGGGACGAGGGGGGGGGGACGAGGGGAGGGGGGGGGGGGGTGGAGGTGCGGTAGAGGGGGGGTGGAGGCTAATGGGTGGACACAGTAGTGGAGTGGCATTAATCGGGCTGGCAGTAATTAGAGCCGACACTGGAGCTGGCACTGGAGCTGGCACTGGAGATTGGAGCATGTATATATTGCAGTGGACATTGGAGCTGGCATATATTGGAGCTGCCAGTGCCGGAGCGGACATTGAAGCGGGCATTGGAGCCGGCATTGGATTGGAGCCGGCATTGGATTGGAGCTAGCATTAGGGATGGTGTTATGGCGTCGTGGCAGGTATTAGAATAAGGTGTTGTGGCGTGAAGAGAAGTATGTTGGCAACGGTCGGAGGATGAGTCATATGGGTTTCTATGTGTTTCCATTAGGTGCGGTTATGAGTCAAACTCGGAGAAGGGTTATTGGGTTATATAAAGGGTCCTGTCTGCACTCTACGTCTTGTTTCTCTTCCTTTCCTTTTCTCTTCACGCAACCTCTTGTATTTAAGGAATATTATTAGTTTTATTCCTCCATAGTCCAACGTCTACGATCTCTTGGTCCAATCGGCCAAGAGTGTTCCAAGATACTTCGCTTGCTTAGGGTCTACCCCTAAGCCTCCTGTTTAGATTGTGTTCCTTGGACCCTTACGTCTTTGTCTACGGACCCCACGTAACATTAGGTTGCGTCTCCAACGCCAACCAACACAATCTATAGATCAACGCCTACCATGTCGACCCTCATAGACTACGAGGAGTTAAACCAACAACTCCAAACCTTCTTCGAACAATACGCGTCATTCGAGCCGGAACAGGCGAGCGCCCGAACATATGGCTTGCTGGAACGCAGTCGGGCAGCGTTGGCTCAATATGCCCTAGACCTCGAAGCTGCCTACGCACAAGGAGAGGAGGCAAGGCATGCCTTCGAAAGGGACCTGGCCGCAGCCCAACAGGCTCAACAGCAGCAGGCCATCGCACTGGAACCCCTGCCGAATGCAGCAACAGCCCCAATCACTGGCGCCACCACTTCGAATACTACCCATCGCACCGAGAAACCCTCCGACCCTGCTATCTTTCGCGGCGACCAGGACAAGGCTCGGTTACAACTCTTTAAACAACAAATGAAGATCAAACTCCTAGGGAATGCCGATCGCTTCCCAACTCTACAGTCGAAACTCTCGTATGCCTTCGGTCGTCTTGAAGATATCGCGGCTAGTCAGTTCCTCTCTTACACCACAAACGAAGGCATCAACCTGCCATCCATGGAACGGTTTTATGAGATCCTGGACACTGCCTTTGGGGATCCCGACCGGGTCTATACCTCTCGCAGAGCATTGAGGGACATGCGCCAACGTAACCGTACCTTCTCCGATTACTTCGCCGAGTTCCAACGACACGCTTCGGAGTCTGGGTTTGACGAGATCACTAGGGTGGAGTGCCTCTTGGAAGGAATCAGTACTGAGCTCATGGAGGCCATGGTACATCACGAGACTCCCAATACGGTTGACGGCTGCGCGACACTCCTACAACGGCTGGACAATAGGCAACGGGCGATAAAGGCGAGGCTGAATAAGCGAAACCCATTTACCACCAGCAGCAGTAACCCTGTCGCCCAACGCACAGTACCTGCTGTGGTGTCCCCGTCGCGCCCCTATGTTCCTGCTCCTACTCCAGCCCCAGCGAACCAGGCATCGCCTGCGCCTACTCATCCATCCCACGCACCAGGTGGTGATGTACCTATGGATCTCTCGGGGGGCCGGCGTCGCCCCACTGCTACGGAAAGGAATGCTCGCTTGGCGGAAGGAAGATGTTTTTATTGTGGGGGGGTCGGACATCTGGTGAGGAATTGTCCCCAGGCTAGGGGACAGGGTGGAGGCCAAAGAAGGTATACCATGAGGGGGGCGGCAATCAAGGTGGAAGAAAGAGATGACTCGGACAATGAGTCGGCAAAAGATTTGTCTCTGGCTTAAGTGGCATAACCCAGGGACCCTTTGAGGATTTTTCTAGGATGCGTATCTCGACTTGTTCGGTATCAGAGGAGGAAATGGATGGGAATCAATTTGTAGTAACCTGCTCGGTTTCTCAGAATAAAAATACTTTTGTACCCACTTTTGCTCTCATTGATACCGGAGCCTCAGGATACGCGTTTATAGATGAATCCTTTGCACGCCACCACAATCTCGCAATGACACCACTAAAAATACCCCGACAAGTTGATGTGATAGATGGACGACCTATTCAATCGGGCAAGATTACTCACTTCGTTACCCTTGGTCTTGACATACACGGACATCGCGAAGAAGCACCATGCTTTGTTACGAAGTTGGGATCATACCCTATTGTGATGGGGATACCATGGATGCGAAGACATGATGTCAAGCTAAGGCCTAAAAAGAACAAACTAATCTTCGACTCACCAGCTTGCTGTGAGCATTGCTCCATCGACAAAAAACCCATTGTGGCTCGAGGAATTTCCATACCGGCACCGGAATGGAACCTGTTGGATCTTTCCGGACTCAGTCAAGCTCCGGCTCGGATCCAACAAATCGTTCAGCAGCTGGAGACAGGCGCACACTTAATCCATCTCTCGGCCCTGGATCAGACACCAATCGACATTCGGAAGATTGTTCCCTCGGAAAATCATGACCTGTTACCACTATTTGAAGAAGCCGATGCGTCGATATTACCCCCACACCGAATCCATTACGACCAACATATAGTACTACAAGGGGATAGACAACCACCCTTTAAACCCATGTATAGCATGACACAAGTGGAACTCAAGGCTCTATGGGAATACATCAAGGAGAACCTTCCGCGAGGAGTAATCCGGAATAGTACTTCTCCGGCTGGAGCACCCATCATCTTTGTTAAGAAAAGCGACGGAACCCTCAGGCTATGTGTGGACTATCGGGGACTGAACGAAATTACGGTAAAGGATCGATACCCCCTCCCATTAATGGAAGAAACATGGGCGAGATTGTCGAAGGCCAAATACCACACAAAGCTCACCTACGGTGGGGATACAACCAGATTCGGATAGCCGAAGGGGACGAATGGAAAACCGCATTCCGGACGCGTTACGGTCACTACGAGTACCAAGTCATGCCGTTCGGACTAACCAATGCTCCTGCTACGTTTCAACGATGGATCAACAACATTCTCCATCCTCATCTGGACCAATTTGTTACCGCTTACTTGGACGATATCCTTATCTACTCGGAAACGTTGGAAAAACATAAAGTCCATGTTCGAAAGATACTCGACTTACAATATGCCAACAAGGCCCATCTCCGACCAGAGAAATGCGAGTTTTATGTTCAGAAGACTAAATATTTGGGCCTCATATTATCACCGGAAGGTATCGAAATGGATCCAGAGAAAATATCAGCGGTCTTGAATTGGGAAACACCGGAGAGTGTGAAAGGGGTACAGGTATTCATTGGGTTTGCTAACTTTTATCGACAATTCATTGATGGATTTTTCAAGATAGTCACACCACTGACGATTCTGACCAAGGATGGAACCAAACAAGAATGGTTAAAGAAGGGAGTTAAATTGGAATGGTCAGAAAAGGCAGATCAAGCTTTCAGAAACCTCAAAATAGCGTTCACGACGGCACTGATACTTCGACACTTTGATCCAGAGTGAGAAATTACTGTCGAGACTGATGCGTCCGATTATGTCTCGGGGGGGGGTACTCTCACAACATGACGATGAAGAAATCTTACATCCGGTAGCATTCTTCAACAAGAGACACTCGCCGGCAGAATGCAATTACGAGATCTACGACAAAGAATTATTGGCGATCATTAGATGTTTTGAAGCCTGGCTACACAATCTCGAAGGATCCCGATTCCCCATTAAAGTTTTAACGGATCATAGGAATCTGGAATACTTTATGTCAACCAAGCTACTAAATCGTCGTCAAGCACGTTGGTCGGAATTCCTGTCACGTTTCGATTTTGTTATTCAATTTCGGCCAGGAAAGCAAGGAGGAAAACCGGATGCCTTGACTAGGAGGCCAGGAGACCTCCCTAAAGAGGGGGACGAATGACTGGCCCACCAAAGCCAGGTGGTTTTAAAAAGCAAGAATTTGGATACAAAGCTAAGTTTGTTCGCGGGTTCTTTGACAAATGAATCCGCTGAAGGAATGTCCACTGTGGAGGAATGGTTTTCGAATGCTTACCAGATTGATAGTTTCCCAAACAAAATCGTGACCCTACTACGGAATGGGGTTAAACACTCGAAGAAGATATCCTTGGCTGAATGCTCGGAGGACGAGAACGGTCGACTCCTATACCGAGGGGCATTATACGTACCAGAAGAAAGTGACCTTCGCTTACGGTTACTGCGGGAACATCACGACAAACCATCGGCGGGACACCCAGGCAGGGCCAAGACATTGGAACTATTGTGTCGGGAATACTATTGGCCTCAGATGAGAAAGTATGTGGACTAATACGTTCGGAACTGCGAAGTATGTACCCGAAGCAAAACAACCAGGAACGCGCCATACGGGGTACTGCGACCTATGCCCATCCCAGATGGACCATGGACGGATGGTTCCATAGACTTCGTCACAGATCTTCCGGATAGTGGGGGATACAACGCGATTCTAATGGTAGTCGATCGGTTAACAAAAATGAGACATCTTATACCAACCACCAAGGAGGTCGATGCTCGAGAAACGGCCAAACTTTATTTGGAATACGTCTGGAAACTGCACGGTCTACCGGAGACGATAGTGTCGGATCGTGGAACTCAATTCACAGCTGAATTCTGGCAAGCTTTGTGTGATCGCTTAGAGATTGCACCGCGATACTCGACAGCCTTCCACCCACAAACGGATGGTCAAACGGAACGGTTCAACGCAGTTATGGAACAGTACCTTCGGAGTTATGTTTCCTACCAACAAGATGACTGGTTATCCATGCTACCGATGGCGGAGTTTGCGGCCAACAACAATTCCTCGGAAACCACCCAAGTCTCACCATTCTTCGCCAATACCGGAAGACATCCCCGAATGACCTTTGGCCCCTTACAACATGGGAAGACCACGGCGGAAGATCAGGCGAATGGAATCGCAAGGGATATGAAAGCCATCTTCGAATTCTTAAAGGACGAAATGTTTCGGGCGCAGAAGATAGCGGAGGACAATACTAATATCAACCGGTTACCCGCACCTCGATATACTATAGGGGATAAAGTATTCCTTGCAACACGGAACATCAATACCAAACGGCCCTCGAAGAAACTTGATTGGAAACGGATCGGACCTTGCTCTATCAAAAGAGTCGTCAGCCCCTATGCGTACGAACTTAGCCTACCACGTACCATGAAGATTCATCCTGTCTTCCATGTTTCGCTACTATCCCCAGCCGCAAGCGACCCTGTTCCAGGGCAACAGCAACTGCTTCCACCCCCAGTGGAGATTGAAGGACAGGAGGAGTGGGAAGTTGAAGGAATCTTGGATTCTAGGAAGCGAAGAGGTGTTACGTGGGGTCCGTAGACAAAGACGTAAAGGTCCAAGGAACACAATCTAAACAGGAGGCTTAGGGGTAGACCCTAAGCAAGCGAAGTATCTTGGAACACTCTTGGCCGATTGGACCAAGAGATCGTAGACGTTGGACTATGGAGGAATAAAACTAATAATATTCCTTAAATACAAGAGGTTGCGTGAAGAGAAAAGGAAAGGAAGAGAAACAAGACGTAGAGTGCAGACACGACCCTTTATATAACCGAATAACCCCTGTCCGAGTCTGACTCATAACCGAACCTAATAGAAACACATAGAAACCCATATGACTCATCCTCCGACCGTTGCCACCATACTTCTCTTCACGCCACAACACTTTATTCTAATACCTGCCACGACGCCATAACAAGAGGCCGGTTGGAATACTTAGTTCAATATGCCGGATATCCCGAACCTTCATGGCAACCACCTGAGGACCTCGAACACTCGCCTGACTTGGTTGAAGACTTTCATACGCGATATCCAAACAAGCCTATGCCTACCAGGAGTTAGGCCTCGGAGGGGGACGTGATCTGTTATGGCGTCGTGGCAGGTATTAGAATAAGGTGTTGTGGCGTGAAGAGAAGTATGGTGGCAACGGTCGGAGGATGAGTCATATGGGTTTCTATGTGTTTCCATTAGGTTCGGTTATGAGTCAGACTCGGACAGGGGTTATTCGGTTATATAAAGGGCCGTGTCTGCACTCTACGTATTGTTTCTCTTCCCTTCCTTTTCTCTTCACGCAACCTCTTGTATTTAAGGAATATTATTAGTTTTATTCCTCCATAGTCCAACGTTTACGATCTCTTGGTCCGATCGGCCAAGAGTGTTCCAAGATACTTCGCTTGCTTAGGGTCTACCCCTAAGCCTCCTGTTTAGATTGTGTTCTTTGGACCCTTACGTCTTTGTTTACGGACCCCACGTAACAGATGGTATATATTGGAGCTGGCATTGGGGCGGGCATTAGAGCTGGCACTAGACCTGGCATTGGAGCTGGCAGTTGAAATATCTGATTGCTATAGCAGCATTTGGGCATCGACGTGAGAACTGGCCATGCATGAGAGGGCTAAGGCAAAACTAACTAACTACTGGAGGTGCATAAATACTACACGGAGGTGGGAGAGAAAATACCTCGCGGTCGCGAGATGGTATACTGCTAGTAGTATTGAACTAGTGCTTCGCTTGAATACCGCATCTCTACCGTTAGAGCGTAACTTTTTATAAAATTCATTTTAAGGGGTGGTGAATGGCATGTTCTCAGTAAAATTAGTATTCCCGTTTGTGGGTGAGGTTGTGTGGAAGGGTGCGGGTTTGTGTGCCAAGGATGAGGCTGAGGAAGAGTATCCCTTGGACGGTTTGGGGCTGGATTTTCTGTTCTTTTGATTTGGCCAAGGATTTGAAATCGGCTCGCTTAATCTCTTTGCTCGAAATAGTCTTATTGCTCAAAGGTTATGACAAACGAAAATTATGCGGTGTGATTATTGATGATCAACATGATGATGCATGCGTATGGGTGAGACACCCCTATAAGTACAGAGCAATTAATCCGCCACGTTTCCAAAGCCACGTTTCTAAAGCCAAGCTTCCGCCTCCGCTTCCGCCTCCGCCTCATTCACGTCGCCACAACAAACCCCCCCTCTCTCTTCGCTAGCTACCCCCTCCTGCCGTCTGACTTGATACCCCGATCCCCGCAACACAGAAAGAGAGAAAGAAAGAAAGAAAAGGAAAACAAGAGAAAAAAAATGTAGCTACCTCCGCACCTCATTCATCTCTCCGAAATAGACAGACACCCATAGTAACACCCCTAAAAAAAAAAAACCCCACCACTCCAGCACGAAGCAATTGCCATGTTAACCAAACGAAACCTCCCTTTCCAGGACTGAGCACCCCCTCGTCCCCTTCTGTGCACTCCCGAGAAACAAAAGAAGACTAAAAACTAAGGACTATTCCTGAGCCTACCAAGGAACAACGAAGCAACCCTTCCTGCCTAGCCACCCTACCTCTCTCCCTTTGACCTAGCTACCTCCAAAAGAACTATAACGATTCATGAAAGAAACGATAGAGAACAGGAACACATGACCAATTCGCGACACCAATAGGAAAACATGACCAATTCGCAACACCACCATGGAGAATGATAGGAAAGAAAGCAAGAGAGAGAGAGAGCTCCCCCGCCAGGCCTATATATATATGCCTCCTCGCCGATTGTCGAGCTGACTGCGCAGCGTGATTCCTTCCTGCTTTCTCGAAGCAAACGACATCCTCCATGCCACGTTCTAGACCCGGCCTCCTTCGATCAGTGCGCAAACGACCTGCTTCGACCGCATCTAGTGAGGTGTTGCAAACGAGTATGCCGATGACGACGCGCACCGCTGAATGACATAGTAGCACGGGAGTAGCGATAGATATCCGAAAACGGTGGTAGTAACGACTGTAATTAAGCACATGGTAGCTGCGATGTATTCACTGAGAGACCCTTCGGTGTCCGCAGGATCGTGACCGGTATGTGGACGCTTTATCATACCGTTTCGCGAATGCCCCGGGGAGTCGAATGAGCCTAATGACTGTGAAGGCGCGGGAGAAAGAAAAACAATAAATATAGAGGCGTAGGAGAAAAATGAATAAAAAAATGTAAATGCGCCAGAGAAAAATAGCCGCGACAGAGAAAAATAGCCGCGACAGAGAAAAATATCCGCGACAGAGAAAAATTGGTTCAACCGCGCCAGAGAATAATAGGTTCACCCACCTCCCCTTCGACTCCCTCCCCTTAGTAGCCTTCGCTTTTCATGCCTCTGCTTCCTCCCAATGATATCTTCCTTTGCCCCCTTCCTCTAATGCCCTCTTCTTCCTCGACCTTGATCTTCTTTAACGCCTCGCTCATTCCCACAAATCTCAGCTTCCCATCCTCCTTCTTATCTTCGTCGAATCCTAGCCACCGTTCTTCTCTAGGGATGAAGGTCTTGAGATCATCTAAGTGGATTCGTTCCCTGAGTCCGCCCTTCTTGACGCGGGCTTCTTCGCCGGTGGTAAGGTCGTATATTCTGCCGGTGCGGCCATGCCATGCGATCTTATCCAGGCGATAGGGACCTTCCCATTTGGGCTCAAGCTTCCTTCCATGTTGCCTGTCTACTTCGAACCTGCGCATCAGCACTAAATCGCCGCTCTTGGGAGGCTTCCATCTGCTGCCCGCCCTGCTGATCTCCCTCTTCCGCACCATCCTCTCCACCACCTCCTCTCTCATTTCTTCCAGCCGGGATAGTCTCTGCTCATAGGCCCACCGCTCTGTAGATTCAGCAGCGTCTATGGCGCTTATGGCATCCTGCTTCCTCGGCACTTCTTCTAGCCCGTTGATCTGTGGTAGGCTCTCCGCGATTACCGCCGACGCTATTTGATCTCGAGGGGTTGCATCGAGCCTCGTGCGCCTGATATTGAATCCATATAGCAGCTGGCTGGGTGTGTATCCATGCGTTCTGATTATTCTTGTGTTTATGGAATGGGTGACGTTGGGTAGCATTCGGTCCCAATGAATACGATTTTCCTCCTTCTCTATTGCCAGTAGTGTCCTTAGGCCCACTACTACTAGCTGTACATATCTCTCCGCTAATCCTACCGACGATGGATGCGATTTCGGTGCGGGGTACTGCTTTACTCCCCGCTGCGATAGCAGGTGCTGTACTTCTGTGCTCGTGAAGTGCGATCCGTTGTCGTGGTATATTGCTCTTGGCCAGCCTACGTTTCCCGCCAATGCTGTGAGGGTCCGTACTACCGTTGCGCTATCAGCTCTCTCTGCGGCAGAGGTGAATAGGTATCGTGTGAAGTAGTCCACGATGATCAGGATGTATCGTTTCCCGTTGCTCGATATTGGCGATATTGGGCCCATGAAGTCCATTCCCCATAGGTCCATTGGCTGTAACTGGAAGATAGGCAGTATATTCTGCGAAGGTCTAAGTGGGCCTATCCTCTGACATGAATCGCACGATCGGCAGTAATATGCGACGTCTCGGTGTCTGGTGGGCCAGTAGTAATGCCCTATGAGGTTCTTTAGGGTTATTGCTGCTGCGAAGTGTCCGTGTATGTCGTGAGCCCAGATCAGAATGCGTTTGACGCCTTCTTTTCGTATGCAGATGGCTGTATTCCCGCTTCTCTCTCGGTACAGCAAGCCATGCGGGCTCTCCTTGGTTTCCCCTTCCACTATCACAAACCTCGTCGACTGCTGTTTCAGCCGCCTTCTCCATTTCGCTAGTTCAGATTCGGTAACATCGGCGGCGGTTTCCTTGATTCGGTCCGTTCTTCCTGATAGCTTGTATTCCACTATCATGCCGTACCATTCGTCGTTCAACCACTCCTTCCATCTCTCTCTATCCACCTGAACCTCTGCCACCTCCATAGCCTCCTCCTTTACTGCCACCCTCGCCGATAGCATTGTTGTCTCTTCCTCCACCCTCCTTCCTGCCTTCAACATCAACTCCGCTACCGCCTTTTCTTCCACCTCCGTCGACATCGCCGCCGTCGCACTCATCGCCGCCTCCGCCTCCGCCCTTCTTTCTGCCACCATCTCCGCCTCCGCCTTTCTTCCTGCCTTCAACATCAACTCCGCTACCGCCTTTTCTTCCACCTCCGTCGACATCGCCGCCGCCGCACTCATCGCCGCCTCCGCCTCCGCCCTTCTTTCTGCCGCCATCTCCGCCTCCGTCGACATCGCCGCCGCCGCACTCATCGCCGCCTCCGCCTCCGCCTCCGCTTCCGCTTCCGCCCCAATTTCGCTTCCTCCAATTGACGCAGGTTTTTCGTACCTCGTACGTAGTCTTGACATTCCATCTGCAAGCACGTTCTGAGTGCCAGGGATGTGGTGAATCTCCAGATCGAACTCTGAGAGCGTCATTTGCCATCTCACGATTCTTCCCTTTGCTTCATCCCCTTTGAGCACGGAGAGTAATGCCTGGTGGTCAGTATAGACCTTGATTGGGTACGGAGACCCCAGTACAAGCCATCTTACTTCCACTAGTGCTTTCACTACCGCTAATGCCTCTCGCTCCGTGGTATGGTATCGCGTCTCCGCCGGCGCGAATGGCTTCGAAATGAACATTATAATACGTTCGTCTTCCCTATACCGCGGGCTAGCGATTGTTCCTGGGGGCTGATTTATCAGTTGAAATAGCACTGCTCCGTGCCCGTGATCTGATGCGTCTGCTGCTATGTGGTACTGGATGTGCGGATCCCCTCCCCATACGACGTTTTCCACGATGCTATCCTTTATATGCTGGAATGACGCCTCGTGGTGCTCTCTCCAATTGAGAACTAATTCGCGGCGGGCTCCTCTGCTATTTACGTTGCATAGGATTGCCGATTTGATGATCTTCGAGTGGTCCGCTCTTCCCGGAATCCACTGCCTTAGATACGTACTGATGTGTAGGAATCGCTCTACACTAGCGACGTCTGCGGGTGATGGGTAATCCCGAATGACCGCTATCTTGTCGATCGATGGCCGAAGCCCTCCCTTTCCGCTGCCCGCAAATCCCAGAAGCTTCAGCGATGTCGTCCAGAAGCAGCTCTTGTTTGGGTTGAGCTTTAACCCCGACCAGGCAATCCTAGGGAAATATTTTTGATGTAGGAACTTATACTGGCTTTCGAACGAGGTATTCGCCCCATAGTCGTCATCCATGAAGTGGTCGAATGCACCATCCTCCCACGAGCCTGTCAGCCCCGCCTCTGCGCCAGGGGCGGGTATAGGCCCCGTTAGGATATTTTTCATGCGGGCATAGGTGTGGCTGCGCCTTGCAGCCCCATGCCCATTCGCAAGTAGCAAAACTGCCCGAAGGGTGTATTGACCGCAGTCTTGTACGCATGCTCCTTGGCTAGCGGCACTCCCCAATAGCCTACAGAAGCGTCCGCTTGCCAGTAGCAGTTGAATTTGCTTTGCATTAGGTTATGCACGATTGGTTCTATACGCTTCATTGGTGTATTGAATTTGATCGTAGCTTTATTCAGGTTGCAAAACACATGCACCATCCTTAGAGTATTGTTCTTCCTTCGTACGAATTTTGGTCTGCTGGACCATTGCGAATTCGAGAAGGTTAGGATTCCAGACTCGCACATTTTAGGGAGGTTGTCTTTCATCCAGTTCACTTCCTCTGCTGTATAGAGCGGGTTGGTGGCTTTGTGAGGCACTGACCCTAGGTACGTGGGTATGTAGTGTACTGCTAGCTTGCACTCCGGCACACTGCCGAGATCATCGCCGAATACGTCCCTCCACGTGTACAGTAGCCGCTTTGCCGCAGGCGCTTCTTCCTTTGAAGCTGCGTCGCCGATTTGTATCTTGCTCGCCCTGAACCACTCATCTATGACCCTTTCAGCGGTGTGGGTATCAACGTTTCCTCTGTACGCTGCAGGCCGCTCTGTCGTGGGGTAGCCCGTCGTATTGATTCCGTATACTCTATCGTCTTCGTTTATCAACTCAAAGACGTTACCGTTCACGTCTCTGATGGTTCTCGAGTCTGGGCCTAACGCTTCCTCTTCTTCTTTCGTCAGGGAGACCCTCATTGCCGTCGCTTCTGCTGCCTCGAAGCGCTCCCAGGGGTCGATCTCTTCTGGCTCGACCTCCAGCACGTAGCACTCCTCACTCCTCTCCTCGTCCCCGCACTCGCACTCTATCCCTCCCCCGGGCTCATGCTCAATACCGCTGCTTGCCGCCCGGGCATCTAGCAGCGGCTGGCTTTTAAAGCCCGCCCCTTCTTCTTCTTCTCTTTTTCTTCCCTCTCGGACTCCGTATCACGATCAAATTCCCACTCGGACTTCAAGTCACGATCATACCTTTCATTCCTCCTCTCTTCCCTCCTTGTTTCCTCCACAATTTGCGCCAATATATCCTCCATGAGCTCCTCTCCCCCCTCGAGCTCTTCTCTCACCTCGTCGTCAATTTCTGCAGCCACCCCTTCCGAATCACGCAGCATCACTCGCGGTGCCTTTTCATCTCCGGCCTTGCTGGCGGGGACATTGTATTCTCTCCCCGCACTGTCTTTGATGATGTAGGTATCTGTTCTGTAGTCCCCCCGGGCCTGACATTGCCTCAATCACCTCCTGCTTAGAAGAATAGCATAGGTCGGTCTCTTTGGGCCAGGCATCAGGTAGCAGGGGACGGTTGCGGTGACGCCCGCAATCTCAAGCTCGATGACTACTGCGGAGTTGATTGGTGCAATGTTTCCGTCGGCAGTTTTGACGTTGATTCCTTTGCTCGCAATTTTCTGAAGTCGCATTGCATCAGCTACCGCTTCGGGCATCAGGTTTATCACCGACCCCGCATCGACTAGGATACGTTTGACGGCGTAATGCCCGCTTCCCACTTTAACGTTTCCGTGGGTGTAGAAATTGAGAACAGGTCCCGCATCAGCCCGCGGTCTCCGCTTCACGGTCTCCACCGCAAGGGATTCGTCTACTGAATGCGTCTGTTCTGGTCCTTTGCCTTTGTCTTTGCGTGGGGCTCTCTCAAGGACCAAGCCCTTTGCTACCTCTCTCCTGGCTAAGGGCGCCAATTCGAAGAGGTTTCCCCAAGTGATGCCTTCCACTGGGGTATCTCGAAGCATCGCCACAATGTCTCCTGGGATCTGTCCCTTCATCATTCGAATAGGCCGCTTCTCCGCTGCGGGTGCTTTCTGCTTCGAATCTTTAGTAAATGCCTTGTAGGCTTTACTATCACTAGTCGCCGGTGCAGGATCTGGCGCAGGAGTGGACTCAGGCGCTTTTGGCGCTTCCCTGGCTTTACCGCGCGGCCTTGGTTCGTCGTCACTCTCGCTCTCGGCGGTCTTTCTTCTCCTGCCCGCCGGAGGTGCTTCTCTGCTCCACCTCCCAAATGCCTCTTCTCCAGTTCTCTTTTCTGCCGCCTCCGCCTCAAACCACTCGATTAGGCTCGCCTCTGGGACCTGCATATCCTCTTCTCTGACATTGGTCCTGACAACTTCTACTCCGTGTACTCCCGACGCTTGAAGTTGTGGCTGCTGAGCAACGGTACCCTCATCGGTTGATCGGAGGGGTACTCCCAACTGTGCTGGTAGCATTGGCTGTATTGGCTGCGTTGGCTGCATTGGCTGCATTGGCTGCATTGGCTGCGCTGATTGCAGCGGCTGCATGCCCGGTTGCTGATATTTGGCCATTAAGCGTTCTACTAGCCCCTCTTCAGCGATTCGCCGGATGTTGTACTGCTCCTCTCTGGGTAGCGGTAGATTCATGCAGGTGGTGCTGTAATGACCTTGTTCTCCGCACCGATAGCAGATGCTGGGCGCTCTGGCATCTCCATTCTGCCTCCGGCCTGTGTACGATCCTTGCCTCTGGAATCCGCCCTGGTAAGGTTGCGGTTGCGATTGTGGATTGGGGTATTGGTATCGAGGCTGATAGGCTTGCTGTTGCTCATATGCCTGTCGTTCCACCGCAGGTCCGTAGCCACTGGGGACATGAGGTCTGCTCATTCCCGGTGCTTGATTCGCGCGCTGATACCCTCCTTGTCTCTGTACTGCGTAGGATTCGATGTCCGGGTTGAGGTCTACTGCTTCCTTTTGCATCATCTTCTTGAACAATTTGGCGAATTGCTCTTCATCCACACCCCCTTTCCCGCTCTTGCTCTTTCTCTTCTTCCTCCCTTTCTTCTTCCTTCTCTCTTCCTCTGACGAGGACGAATCACTCTCACTGTCCTCTGTGCTACTGCCACTGCTCATTGACGACGACGACGACGGTGATGAGGTATCTGTATCTGCGTCGGATTCGTCCTTCTTGCTCTTCTCCTTCTTCCCCTTTTTTCTCCTCCCTGCTCGCTCCGTGAGCTTAGCTGCATCAATTGCTTGGGCTAAGGTGAAGGTTTCCCCTAGGTTTCCAATGCCATACATGTGAAGTCTATGGCTCGAGCTCTTGATTCCTAGGACGAATCTCTTCGCCGCCGTTTCATCCCATCTCGACGATAGCTTCTCAGCAATTTTGACAGTCTTCTTGATGTATCTCTTTAGGGAGAGCTTGCCCTGACGAAGTCTTAGGAGCTTATCTTCGTTTCTTCGTTTATTGTCTGTATTGCGGTGGCTTCTATCGTACTTCTTCTTGAGAGCAGCGACTAGCTGGTCCCACGATTCGCTGATTGCTGGCGGTTGACGAAGTACGAAGGATGATGCTCTCCCTTTGAGCTTCACGCGTAAAGTGGCGAGCTTTGCAGCATTTAGCACTTCATCGTTGAGGTAATTCTCTCTCTTTGGATAGAAATGGGCTTCGAAATCCGCGAGGAAGGTGGTGATGTTTTCTCCTGACTTCCCTTTGAAACTCCTGATGGGAATGCCTTCCATGATCGTGATTTTATCTCCTGATCTGAGGATACTATTCACCGGGGATGGTAGGCCTGGAGTAATCTCTTTGCTTTTGCCTTTTGGCGGGCTATTTGGTATCAGGGACATTCTTAGCTTGGTGCCCTTCTTCAGCTCGCTAATGGTTCTTTTGACTCTTGGAGACGTAATCTTTGCTCTTTCTCGTTTGCTCTGTATTCTAGACTGCTCTGAATTTGCACTTCTGCTATATATCTTCGTACCTTATTGCTTGGTCTCCCGTTTCTCGGATATTCTTCCCTCAATTGACCAAATCACGTCGTGGGGTCACCAGTTTTGGGGCTGGATTTTCTGTTCTTTTGATTTGGCCAAGGATTTGAAATCGGCTCGCTTAATCTCTTTGCTCGAAATAGTCTTATTGCTCAAATGTTATGACAAACGAAAATTATGCGGTGTGATTATTGATGATCAACATGATGATGCATGCGTATGGGTGAGACACCCCTATAAGTACAGAGCAATTAATCCGCCACGTTTCCAAAGCCACGTTTCTAAAGCCAAGCTTCCGCCTCCGCTTCCGCCTCCGCCTCATTCACGTCGCCACAACGGATGAAACTGTCAAATTCGCAGCCTGCCTTTTTAAGCTGATACTAGCCCAAGCAGGTATCTAATGCTTATTTTTGATTGGCTCTATAGTTATTCTCAACCATTAAGAGCAACGGATATACCCAACTCAGTGTGTGCACGGTCCAGGCTGCGAATTTGACAATTTCATCCGTCCAAGGGATAGGTGCAGATAGCTTAGTAGTCACGTATGTGTGATTAGCTAGAGGAGGACTTAGCCCTCGAGGAATCATTCGTCATTGTTCTATTCAGATTGCATCTATTATACTGCGTGTGTATCATCTGAAGTTCGCCTACTGGCCTCGATTGTAGCATATAGTCGGGAACGGATTTTCGTGTGCCACTATCGAGAATATGCTTGTATCGAGAACAACTTTGTCCCAACTCTATGCTACAATCGAGGATATGCTATTATCGAGAATGCTACTATCGAGATTCCACTGTATCCCCATGCTGTTTCTGTTCCCCGTCTTCCTGTCCCTGGTCTCGCCTCCTCGAGACAGGCACCGACCTTAGCCCCTGCGGTCAATTGATCTGTCCCTGTGGCACTCTCCTAATGCTGATCCTCTTTCACAGCTTTTGATTAGATGACACCGTGGATGTAAGGTGGTCTTGGCAAATGGGTCGCAGTCTCTCCTAAGCCAGGCGTGTCACGTTTGCATGTATAATTAGATAAAGGATCTCCATCCTTCGTAATGGACTATGCATCATATAAAGTATTGGGCATGAGCCTTCCTACAGTAGACCGTGGTTGACATTTGTAGTGTGTGAGTGGACCTGGGATCGCATGGCCGGCCTGAAGGAGGGGAACATTGATACCTCTTAAATACCCCGGATCCTGTCGCCCGTTGGGCGTTTTCTTGCCCCCCCTCTGTTCGCCTTCAGAAAGAAACATATATTTCTTGATTTGATCCACCCCTGCGGTTTTCTCAGAGATAAGCCCTTTACGCAGAGGTCTTCAACTCCAAATCCCGGTAACCTGAGTGGCGCCTATCCTCCCATCCACCAATCATACAAGTGGGGTTCAGAGCCATCACTATCTGCGGGAAAAGGGACAAATATGTCTCATGATCCTCCTGGTTATGTGACCGAGGCCACCTTCACTGCAGTTGTCCAGGGTCTCGAGAAGAGGTTGGCAACAATTGAGCGAAGGTTTGTTCCTGCTGTCGTCGCACCCCCCGCTCCCCCTCGTGATTCTTATGATTCTTCTTCGGCCACACATTGTCAATCTAACACATCTGCGCTTATCCCTCTCTTTCCAGGCCCCCTCCCATTTCCACCGTTCCTGGTAGTAGTCTCCTCGTAGCGATGGCCCAGCAGCTCGAAACCGCCATCTGGGAGCGTGACGCTGCCCGCACCGCCACTGCAACCGCCGACAAGGCACTCCTCACCGCCGTAGTCGACCGCGACACCGCCATCGATGAGCGCGACGCTGCCCGGTGGGAGCGTGACACGGCCGTCAACGAGCGTGATGCTGCCTGTCGCGAGCTCAAGACTGCCGCCAACGAGCGGGGCACCGCCGTCAAGGAGCGGGACATGCTCCAGAGCCAGCTGAAGACCAACGTCAGCGGGTGGCACTCCTTCGCCAACGAGCTGGGCGCCACCGGGCGCGACCTGGAGGCCACCGTCCGGGACACGGCCGTCAAGGACCGGGACACTGCCGTCAGCGAGCGGGACACCGCCATCAACGAGCGGGACACCGCCATCAACGAGCGGGACAGCGCCATCAACGAGCGGGACACCGCCATCAACGAGCGGGACACCGCCATCAACGAGCGGGACACCGCCATCAACGAGCGGGACACCGCCATCAACGAGCGGGACACCGCCATCAACGAGCAGGTCGACCCCAGTAGCGGGCTGCACACTACCCGGAGACAGCTGGGGACCAGCATCGAAGGGCCTGAATCCGTGAAAGGGCTTGAATCCGTCGTTCGCCAGCGGGACAATGCCCTGAGCGAGCGGGATGCGGCCAAGGCAGCGTTGGCCCTCCGCTCTCTTGCGACCCGGGATATGGTGGAGGAGTACGGCACTATATGTGAAAGGTTGAGGAAGCACTACGCTGAGGTTCGGATCGGAATGGCCTGGCAGGATACGCATGAAAGTAAGCTTTTTGCTATATATACGGATTTTCAGAAAAGTCAGCGCTTGATGGCAGGTTCCAAGTAACACTGGTAATATTCTCACTGGTTTCGGTTCTTGTGTTTCTTTCCTGGTTTCTTCAAGCTCTAACTACGTACATGTACACTAGCAGTAGGTCGACTCGCGGCCGCGAGTTGTTCCCGTTGGATATAAATCCTGATATTACAAACCAGTTGATGGAGGGAACTTCTTTCCCGTCATGTCCCTTCACCTTCCTCCACCTCCGCCACCTCCTCCTACCTCCTTCCAACTTCTTCCACTCCCTCTATCCCCCTATCACTGCTGATATCCCCCCACTACTCTAGCTCTGTTGACCACCCTTTCACCGCTCCTCAGCTCCCCCGTAACCGCCCCCCGACCCCCCCCCCCCCCCACTTCCGCCTCTCCTCCACGGCTCCCCCCGTCGACTATTCCCCCTATCCACCATCTCCACCGCGCACTCCACCTCCCTCTCTTCGCTCCCTCTCCGCTGCCAGCCCCGCCGATCCATCTCTCCAAATACATACCTGCATCTACAATACCCCCACCTCCCGCTTCCGCTACCCCCTCTTCAGTGGCTCTAATAAACTCGTACAAAATCAAATAATAAAAATATGGAATATCATATACACCCAGACCCTTTTGTATTAAATTGTTGGGTGCCGTATATATATAGTATGGGTCCGCCCCCAGTCTCTGGCAGGGCGCGCTGGCTGCCATGCAGATGTCAGGGTCAGGGTTCAACAGAGCGCGAAAATGCACCACCATACACATCAGATTAGCGCTGCATTAGAGCGAATAGGGTATTGTTGTAGTATTCTTGTAGCCCTGGCATCGGCGGCCTAGCAGATGCATTGGGTAAGAAACAGCATCAGTGTGGTATTGATGATGTACCCCTGTACTTTTTGGGCATCACCCAGTGTGTCGGGGGAGTGGTGCGCATCCAGGAATGAGAGAACCCACATGAGGGCACACAAAGTTCAATTCGGGTGTGCGGACTCTCTTGGTGATGAATGGGTGAAAACGCCTGCCATCAATGGTCTGCTCACTTCCAGATTTTTATGGAATACTTTTTAGAAAGGTATTCTTCTTTTCCTCGATCTTGGTCTACCACAGTTCTACTAGTGGTTTGTTGCGACAGCCCCCCCTCCCCCCCGGCAGGTGATCATGATGTGAGACGGGCACCGACGATAGCCACTGCATCCGTTATCGTAAATAAGTTTTGCCAGTGGATGAGAACGCGATAGCGGCACATTTAAGACCGCTCTCCTCAACAACCATTACACCAAGGAGCTTGAAACTTGGAGGATAGAACATTTAGGATACTATTTATTATAGACTAATATCCAATGTGTTGCCTCAATGAGTAATTTCAGCTGTAAATGGTGATTTGGGCCCAAATGCTTTACCACAGTGTCTCAACAACGATAGGAGTTTTCTTCAAGAACCGAATTTCATTCCTGAGTATACCATCCTGAATACCCTTGATAACATTGCAGAAATTCCCCCGTTAATGCTTGTGTAGCTATTCTCTCGGGGGTGTCAAAATCACAATATTCACTAATCGCTATGTCACAAGGGCAGAAATACAGATATGATGTTGTGGGCAAGAATAGCTGTACTCTGAATATCTGTTATCCATAATTATCCTGTTTTAATCTAATCCAGTTAATGGTTGTTGAGCAGGAGGACTTTTTTAAGACGACTGTACATTGATGTGATTGGTTGCGTTGGACCCGGGATCGCATGGCATGCCTGATCTGAAGGAGGGGAACACACATAGAGTACATACCTCTTAAATACCCTTGATCTTGTCGCCCGCTGAGGGTTTTCGTGGTTTCCCCCCGCCCCTCTGTTCTTGTTCAGTCTGAAATATAGGAGCATCCCCCGATTCTGTCTGCCCCTGCGCCTTTCTCCGCATCATGTCTCCAGCGACGGCTCATGAGTCCGAGGCCGCTCTTAAGGCACGTGTTCAGGCTCTCGAGGCGAAGATGGCAGCAGTAGAGGCAAGGTCTGTCTATTCATCTCCCCCGCCCGTGGTTCTTTCTCCCCTGATCGGTCTTGCATTGTCACTGGTTCTGTGTGCTTCCGTGGATTCACTGTGATGTATTGACACTCCCCCCCTCGCTAATAGGCTTCCTCCCTCCACTTCCGCTGCCACTACCACCACCGCCGATACTCCCGTCTTATCGATAGCCGAGCAGCTTGACGCTGCCCTGAAGGCCACCGCCGCCGCCGAAAAGGCCCTCATCACCGCGCTGTACGACCGCGACGCCGCTCGCCGCGAGCGCGACAGCAACCGCGCTGACACCACCGCCGCCGAGCTCGCCCGCGACACGGCCATCGAGCAGCGTGACGCCGCGCGCCGTGAGCTGAGCACCACCGCCAACGAGCGGGACACTGGCCTCCGCAACCGCGGTGCCACCGGCACCGAGTGGGAGACCGCCGTCAAGGAGCGGGACAAGGCCGTCGAGCAGCGAGACGCTGCGTCGCGAGAGATGCACACCTCTGCCGCCGAGCGGGACGCCGCCCGGCGAGAGCGGGACAACGCCGTTAATGAGCGAGACAACGCGGTCAATGAGCGGGATACCGCCCGCCGCGAGCTGAGCAGCACCGCCAACGAGCGGGACACGGCCCTCCGCAAGCGCGAGGATGCCGTCAACGAGTTGGAGACCGCCGTCCAGGAGCGCAACAAGGCCGTTGAACAGCGGGACGCTGCGTCGCGCGAGATGCACACCTCTGCCGCCGAGCGGGACGCCGCCCGGCGAGAGCGGGACGACGCCGTTAATGAGCGGGACAACGCGGTCAATGAGCGGGATACCGCCCGCCGCGAGCTGAGCAGCACCGCCAACGAGCGGGACACGGCCCTCCGCAAGCGCGAGGCTGCCGTCAACGAGTGGGAGACCGCCGTCCAGGAGCGCGACAAGGCCATCGACCAGCGGGACGCTGCCTCGCGCGAGATGCACACCTCCGCCACCAAGCGGGACACGGCACGGCGGGAGCGAGACGACGCCGTTAATGAGCGGGACACCGTGGTCAATGAGCGGGACACCCTGGTGAATGAGCGGGACACCGCGGTCAATGAGCGGGACACCGCGGTTAATGAGCGGGACACTGCCCGCCGCGAGCTGAGCACCACCGCCAAAGAGCGGGACACTGCCCGCCGCGAGCTGAGCACCACCGCCAACGAGCGGGACACCGCCCGCCGCGAGCAGGGTGAGGCTCAGGCTGCTTTGGCCCTCCGTTCCCTTGCCACTCCCAGCATGGTGGAGGAGTACGCTGGTATCGTTGCCAAGTTGAACAGTCTCTACAGTGGCACTCGTGTCCGGGCCGAGTGGAAACAAATGCAGGAAGACGTACTTAATGAGTGTAAGGATTCTTTTCATGCGAATTATAGGCGCATGCTAGGTCCCTCATAGTATTCGTAGTTTGTTCACTGGGGATACGGCTCTTTCTATTTCTTTCATGACGTCTTAACGTTGTATGTATATATACATAGTCTTCTTCTTTTTTTCCGTTCTTTGGGTTGTGTACCCTGCCCACGCCTCGTTTGGCTACTGGATCCTGTTTGAAATCTTATTTCGAGAAATCATTACCCAGTAGGATAGATCATCCTCTGTTCAAATATGGCTGTAGCGGCAGGAGGTTTTCGTGTCAGAGTTACTCAGCGCAAAGAATATCCCGTGAAAAGACAGCCCTCCCATGCAACCTGTGCAGCCGGGGGGGGGGGGGGACGTCGACCTATAAACTCAATTGACAATAAATTCCCGAGCTGACAAAGTGTCACTCGCATTCCTGGTCATTGATATTTACTCGCTTCCGCCAAAGGGGGGGTGGTCCTGGTGGCGGAGGTGCAACCACCTGCTGATCTGGTTCTGATTTGCTACTGGCGGAGGTGCTGACTTTGTGCAAATATCTGCTGATTTGGAGGCGGCGGCGGGGGTGCTTGTGGAGGCAGCCGGTGGTGGAGGTGGTGGAGGTGCTGGCGCTGATGTGGCGCAATTGGGCGCTGGACTGGTGCTGATTTTGACCCTGATCTTGGTGCAGGTGGTGGTGCTGGTGGTTGCCGATTTGTATGTTTGCTCATCTAAGGTTTATGATAGTACCGGGTGTTGAGGGTAAGTGATCAGAATCTGATAAGTAAATGCTACGGTGAATACGTGTATTTCTCTTATCAGATTCTGATCACTTTTCGCTACACCCTAGTACTACTCGGCCTGTCATCCGCGGGGAGATTGGGACTTTATGTGTGGTAATCATGTATCATATGAGAGAGGAAGCAGAGCGCAATGTAGTGAAGGGACTTGTGTACCCAGGGTGTCGGAAAATAATGCACATTCGGTGATGTCTGAACAATGAGAGAATGAATGTTCACATGAGGACATATGCATGCAATGGTCAACTTGGGTGTGTAGATTGTCCTTCTGATGAAAGAATAAAAAGAACGTCTGTCATTAATGTTTTGTGGTTTTCTTTACTAGATATCCTCGCATCCTCGCAGCGTAGCAAGTATATACATGTACCTACACAGGCGTCCCACTACCAGACGCACTCGCCGGCCTACGCCTCGCTCCCCCTCGCTCCGAACCTCCTCCGCGTCAGCGCCCTGATACCCGTCAACACCGTTCTGCTGCTCGATCGCGTGTCAGTTCCCCTTCTCACATACCCTATCCCGCCGCCGACCTGAGATGTTTAACCTGTGCCATGATCGTGGTGCTGCAGAATCCCATCGGTCCAGCACCTCCACAGCATGTAGCAGCTGAACCACAACGCGCCCTTCGCCAACACCCTGTACCCAGCAGGCATCACCGTCCGGCGCAAAGATGCAGCTGTATCCGTTCTGTGTCTCGCAAAGTCGTGTCTTTGTCGTGCAGAGAGTTGCTCTGGTTGTTGGTGGCCCTTGTTGGGTGCGGGGCTGAAGCTGGTGCGGGGCACCGTGCATGTGTGGGAGATGGATGAGGCTTGGCAATGTGGCAGTACTCTAGTGGCTGGGAGCAGGGATTAGAGGACCAATCGAAGAGTTACTGGGAGCGGCTCTCGTCTCCAAGGGAAAAACCCTGCCCACAGGCGTTTATGCAGAAGGATGAGGCTGACAGCGGCCCGCGCCGACAGTGCATTCGCTTGGCAGTGCCGGGTTGCGATGCATCATGTACAGGGTTTGTTGAAGATAAGCGAGATCTGACAGAACTAATAATTGCAACCCTTCCCCTGTTGTGAGTCTTGGCGCGAGTGTGATGATAAGTGTGAAGGGGGCGGTGGGGTGGAAGCTGACCTTCTTGTGGTGCTCTCCGGAGAGAGAATGTAAGAGAGTGCAGTTAACGGTTAGATCTGAGGGAGGAGGTGAGATCGGGAGCAGCAGGAGTCGTTGCCATGAGGTAGAGAAGCTCGTTCGGGAGAGAGATGAGAGATATGTTTGCTCGTTGGTGATGCACGAGATTTATTGTGAGTGTCTTTGCTTCTACTTGGATTTCATTTGGAGGGATGAGATGTAGAGGCTGCTGAATGATGAGTTGTGGGATGGCCCTATGGTACAAAGGTTGTGTGCGTGTGTTTACCTCAAACCCGGTATGTGCTCAAGTCAATCAAAACAGGGGCATGTTAAACCTCCCGGCTCTTCTAAACTCCTCTACCACAACACCTTATTTAACTTCAGCTATGTACTGTTACACTAGAATAAACCTCACATGGTTCAAGTCAAGAACATTTTTATTGCAAACTGCGCAATGCAAGATATCATCTTTAAGGTAACGAATATCTCTGACAATGTTAAACACCTCAACGGCTGAAATAAACCTCAAATAAATAGCGAAGGATTTATGTCAACCATCCTGAGCCTTAACTGCCACCGTACCTCTCCACAGCCAATCATCCGCATACATCCTGTTTATTGTAAAAAGCACTGCTTGAGATAGAAATACGATTTATGTAACGTAGGGATGGGAGTGGGGGGAGGTCTATTTAAACTCAGTGCCACCACAAATCTTGTATATACGCGCACCAACAGCCAGTTACACAGGACTTTAGAGCTCTCGTGTTCAGTCAATGGGATCCCCTCCCATCAAGACCCAAGATATTCGTTTGACGTCGTGTGCGGCTGGTACCTTAATTGACCATGAGCTTCAGGATACTCGGTGCTCCGATGCCACGTCATACATCTTACCAATCGTTGTTTTGGGCTTGTTTTTTGTTACATCTGGTGGCGAGTACGAAATTCATCGAGACCGACCTTATTCGAGATGGGATATTTTAAGACCAAATGTACATGTACGTAATGAATTGATAAATCACTCAAGTCTTGACCGAGACAAGCCTCAAGGGTCCCTAGTGATACTCTTTGTTATGGCAATTATTCCTATGGGATTAACTGACTAATTGGTTAATTTAGTACATACATAATCATTCCTACTACGTAATTAGCATAAGATATGATCAATCCTTACTCTGGACAGATTCAATGCCACGTTGTGAGAAGTCCCCATCTTTGCGACCCTCGAGCGGCGCTACGCGAAACGATCGGAACTAGCCCCGTATCCAGTACTACTAAGTATTTATAGGTTATCTTACCCTAATTGTGCTTTCTGTACTAGATTCATATGCATATCCCGACAAAACCACTAGTTACGAACTTGTAGGAGTCTGATCGATGATATCACTTGAGAGCAAGGTTAAGGCGAACCATAAATTCATTACATCCAAGAAATAAAAACAAAAGCCCCAATATCAATATATACTTGACAAAAACAAAAACTTAATATTGCGGAACACACGAATCAAAATAAGGAAACGAAATAAAGTAAAAACAGAAAAAGAAAAATACCTAACGAAATCATTCCTTTGCTCTATGCCTAAAGAAAAGATTAATTCTCAGATCGAAAGGTCTTTCAAAGAACTATCAGGGGCAACATACCGAGATTTAAGGATCGCTCACACCGAAGTCTCTCTCCGATAAAAATCTTCCATGTACTATTTGTCCCAAGTGACTAGCCAGGAAATCCTGATCCTTGCGTCGAAATGCGATTAATTCTCTCAGGAAAGGAATCGGGCTCTCAGAAAATGGTGATATGATTCGCATTCCCAACTGCACACGATATTGCGGTTCCACAAAACCGTCGCTGTATACTTTAACACCGGGGCTCGAAGTTGACTGTTCTATGCTGGAAAGGCCCAAAAACCCGCAGAATCCCTCGTAGGTTCTGTAGTCTTTGAGGTATATTTGACCAGCGAAGATATCCAGTTCATTTGCCAAGGATGCTGGTAGTGATTTTGGTATTGATGGAATGGTCCAAGATCTCAAATCCTCAAGGAGTGACACCATCCCTTTCGTAACTTTGGGTGAATATATGTGGAGATTGATCGAGGTGGAGCGACGTATTTGAGGAAGGAATTCGTTAACCTCGTATGGGCTCATTATCACCAACTGGTCACCTCCACCTGAGGAGATAATCCAGCGAACGGGGCGGAGGTAACAATCCATTATAAAGCCAGGTCCCGTCTCAACCGTCTCGGCAAAGTCTTTAGTAACGAGAAGCTTTGATGACCAGGCACCAGGATTCAAAAGCTGGTCTGCGGCGGATGTTTTCAACATGCTTCCAAAGGCCGATTCGAACCCATTTGAATAATTGGTAATAATTCCGGTATCGATAAACTTGCGGACATCGCTATGGATTCTGTGGACGAGAGGTTTCCGCTTCCCTGGACGCTCGGCTTGCTGCTCTCTTTCAACCTCATATGAAAGCTCACGCTCCTGCTCCTCCTGAGCATGAGCCCCACGTAGCGAATTCACCTCAAACCACCCGCACCTTTCCCTGATAGCAGACACCTGTTCTTTTCTTTGCACTAGACCGTTGGGAATGGGTCCACATAGGTCATTGTCATCACTCTTCTTTAAACCAAATCGTTCCTCCAAGCTTTTCGCCTCTTGTTCGCGCAATGAGTCTGGGAATTCTTTGGAGTCCCGAGTTTTATAATATGCGAGGTCTCGGCGGTGGAATGAAAAGCCTTGCTTAGCCCATATTGGGACATTGTTTCGGTTACTGATGCACGTTTCGGTCATGCACCAATGTAGAACATCAGATACGCTGCCGTAGGGGTTTCGCGTGATGTTCAGTATTTTACGATGAATCTCCGGAGAAGCACAAAACAAAACTGATTGACCGTGACCAAGTTTTCTCATCCTCATACATGCTGTAAGGAGGCTGTCAGCTGATTTGGCCATAACATATAGATAAATGGACGGAATCTATGCCCTCACCTTGAACTAGTCTGTCTTTTGTTAAGTTCGGCCCAAGAGTCACTGCTGCTCTACTCTTCAAAGGTAATTTCAAGTCAGTACCTCGCGTATGAACCTCGTCAAGATACACTAAGCATTGATCCATCTGTTTCGAAAAAGTAGATAACTCAAAGGCTTCTGTGGTTCTATCCTCACTAAGAACGGTGAGTTCATCGTTTTCATTAAAAAACACCACAGCTTGCCAGTGAGTGTTGGAGGCCTTTGCTTTGGACAACCAGTGATCTGCGACCTCTTTGTTTCGCAACTCCAAAACCTGTGCACCAACATCCAAAAGTACCTTTTCATGTCAATAGAGGCTTGTCAATAAGATTGGGGAGAGTCTACCTGAATCGGAGGATCCTTGTTGACCAACATTTCCAAAAGTTCATCTGTATCCATGCGTTCTCCGTTCTTCGTCTCGGCACATACATAATCATTCTCGTGTTGAAGAAGGTAGTTGAGAACCTTTGCATTCGTATTCAGCTGCTCAGGTCTTTCGTACTGTGACACCGATAAAGGTAAGAGGTCTCGGTTGTCATTTGTTCCACTAAACCCTGTCGTAGGATGTTTTTTCTCTGCACCTATATCCCAGCCTGAGGAGGACAATTTAGAAGGAAACTCCTTTGCATGCTTGGGAAAAACGACAGAAGAGAGATAGAAGTCTACAACTGCTTTGTTGTAACGAAACAACGGGAAAATCGTGTTAATGCGCTCTTCATCATCTAATAAGTTGATTCCACTAAGTTTGCGAAGAGTTTCTGGAACGACATCATCTAAACCTTGAATCCACTTTTCGTATACTGCCACCGGGTTCGAGAGCTTGAAGAGAGCTTTGAAACAATCTCCGAGTTGAGTGTCAGACAAACCATTATAATAATAGCTCAAACATGTCAAGGTTATCGCGACATCCGGGTGGCTGAATTCTGCTCTTGGAGCTGGGATATCCTTGGCCCGGTAAGGAACTGCAAGTAGTGTTTTGGGTAGTCTTTTGGGGGTCAATCCGTAATTGACTCTCCACCTTTTCTCCTTCAATGCAAAGAAAATAATGTTTTCAGCAATGAGACCTCGAAGTAGTAATAGGGACACTCTTGAAGTTTCGTCTTTTTCGAAGTGCTCTAGTAGGGGTTCAACACGTGTCCGATCAACATTCGTATCCGTAATGAAGTCATACGCCAATTGTCGCATATCTTGGTCAAATCCCCGAAAGGAAACTGTGGACAAATGGCCTTTGATGACGTCTGAAGCAACCTTATGCAACAACATTGTCCCTGCTTCCGACTTCAAGATACGAGTGACTGGGAAACTTCCTGGAACCTCCTTCTCCACTTCAATACCTTGGTGAATGGCTTCGCTGACTGCGGCTGTGTGCAGCTTTATGAGATTGAAAATCTCTTGAACAATGATCCAGCGATCTGGGGAGTTTTCGAGCGATTGTTGGGCGCCGATTGTGTATATTAACTCGTTTTCGTGCCGTAGGATTTCATCGGATTCATCCAGAATATCCCGGGAGTTCATTTCCAACCAGTGTTGCGTATCAAGTAGGATTCTTGAAAGTTGCTTATCCCCACCTTCTAGTCTCTCGAGACCGATAAGCTTGAAAGAGAGTATATGCTCGGGCTGAACTAGAAGGACCCCTTGCACCTGTGCACACTCCTGGTAGAGGTTTCGGATTTCCTCCACTTTAGTCTTGTCAAGATCCACTGCCCGCGAAAATGGCATCGAAAATATGCGCCGATTGGTCAGGCCGCTTAGCTTTTGGACCAACAATCGAAACATCTGAGAGGATAGTGGTTTTAAAACGACCACACGAACGAGTCTCTCGCCGTCCGCAAGAGCAGCAGAGATGATAGGCACGATAACCGAGGATTTTCCTTCTCCCATATTTAACTGCAGAACCTATGGACATTTTAGCACTGTCTAAATTAAATACTCCCGTGACACGACATATACACACCTGGTTCTTTTCGGTCGTTGGCTTCATCATTTCGTAGGCAATTCTAGTTTGCACAGGTCGCACTAGCAGGTGATTCTCTATCTCTACCAGTAGCCAGTCAGGATATGCCTCCGGATCCCATTCTTGGTGACCTTCATTCATGGCCTCGTTGTAAAACTCGATTTCCCTTCCGCTCTTTCCACCGCAGGCCAAAAGACGTTCAGACCGCTGGAGCTTTGTAATCGATTTTCCGTAAGCAACAAGGGCTCGCTTCCATAACTCTTTCAAGTCGATTGGTGCGTTTGTTGGGAGCTTCTGGAGTAAAGAAATAGGTGAGATGCATGGCCAAAGACCTGCCATACTAATCAGACGTTCCGAATCTCCCAATGGTGCTAGACCTTCTTGAATGAGATTAAATATCCTCCTCATATCATCGTCACACTCGTCGCGAAATGAATTCAAGTCAGTTCTTGACGGTTTCGGAACGGTTTCCATTGACGGAATACCATCTTTGAGTGCTTTCAGGCTCCCAAGCATGTCAGTAGCATATTTCTTTTCGAATTGTCTAGAATGTGTTGCTTCGAAGTTGTCTAGTAGCGCCTTTAAGTCACTATGGTCTAATCGGGATTCTGTTGTATCTTGGGGTGCTTTTGGTTGGCTGGGTACTGGTATCGACGTTCGGGAGAAAGTGGGGATATGAGGTGCATCTCGAGAGAAGAGAGCTTCAACCCGAACCGCCCCAACTGCTCTCCGATACGCATCAACACTGCATCGTTGGAATTTATAGCTGTCAATGACCGACTTTATAGGTTGCGATGAATTCAAATCCCTCTGTATATGAGAGATATGCTCGCGAAATTGCTTGTTTCGATACCAACTAGCGAACTTAGGCCTGACATTGTTCATGATAGTCGAGGTTTCAAGAAGTCGATAGGACTGATCTGATGGTGTGTTTGGGTAATCACACGGCCATTGGTATATGAGCTTTTCAACAAATCCCTCTGACTGAGTATTCAAACTTCCCTTATAAGCCGAATATCGACGCGTATGTAGCTGTTCCTGGCTCTCATACGAATTGGCTGACCAAGATGCTTCGGTGCTCGAGCTAAAAGACACCTGCGAATTTTGGATAATGTTCATCAGTTCACTTTTAACCGGAGAATATCCCTGAGTTAGATCATAGGATGAATGACAAGGGGCCGTTAGATTCTCGAACTTTGGATCTGTTGCAAATGCCAGTAACGACCCGAGAAGTTGTAGCGCGGCTCCTGAGTATGCAAGTGTCGATAAGAAAAACATCAATTGATATGTATTGTTTTTCTGTCTGGACTTGCAGCAAGCATAATAAACTGAGCCCCAAATACCCCCGAGAGTTGTGTCCTTGCCTGTCCATCGATGATCATATCCCAGACGAAACCCAGGGTCAGTCGTGGAACCTCCAATACGTTTCCATCCCTCGAGAATGTTCATGATATTGCTTGACGTATCGAGATTTGGGCGCCAAGATTCCACTGCTCTGGAAACGTGATAGACATGGGTCTCGTCGAGTTGTTCAAACTGCGAATCCCTTGAGCCATAAGGTGTATCATTGGCTGTTTTCAGTAGTGAGCCGCCAAATTCCTCCTTGCGGTAGCTAGAATTCCGGACCGCTGCCCGCTGGAGTAATCCAGTATCGTATTTTTCCTTGTAGTATGGTTCCACTTCAGGCTCATCCCTTTCCCGCAAAACATGAAATCTGGTCGCGTGATCAAATACACCCATCACGATTTGATGGTACTCGTCATGTTGCATAGTTGAGGCAATGGGCTTCCACTTCACAGTCTGCATCACTCGAAGGTGGTCTGGATAGTATTGACGATGTGGTGTGAGAGATGCTATCAAGCGAAACATCTTGATATCTTCGGGCATTAACTTCTGAAAAGACCATGTGACTGCAGATCGAAGATTATCGAGGGCTTCTTCTGCGCCAGTACGACGGGTCAGTGGGTCTGGTAAACAATGTGAAGTAACAGCATGTAGGTATGCTTTGTATAGATGACTCGTCAAACTACCGTTGGAGACAAGTCGGCCAAGTCTGCTGTCAATATTGTAAGAAAAGTACTGAACTCTTGGTAAGCCTTGTGTATGAATATCAACGCGGACGTGGCCTCTGTGGTTGTTGAAGTCGACTTCTCCGTATGGGATGATGACACTCCGAACAGTATCATGACACAAGACAAGCCGATTTACAAGCCCGCTCAAAGTGCCTATATTCTGGTTTTTATCGACGATCGCACCCCTAAACTGCCGTGACTCCAGTTCATTATCACCATTGATGAAGAATTCCAACTTTAACCGAGGTAGGCGGATCGAAAGAAATAGTTTCCCTTCCTTCGGCCTAAAGCTCATGTCGATACGAGTTGCGGTCTCCAGCGGACCGAGCACTGACCCGATCATTGACGCCGTTGGACTTCGGATATCAACAATTCTCTCGTAGCCTAGGTCCATATATATAGGCGCGGTACTAGAATATGATACGTGCCAATTGCGCTCGGTGGTTGTCCAAGGATGGCTCATAGGTCTGAACTCGATATCCCCGGTATCCACATTCATCCAGTGCACATATTCTTCGACAAATTGCTCTGGAAAGTCGCCTGATAGCTTCGTATGGGGGATGAGTTCATATTTTTCGGCGCTGCCTGGAACGCGTGTCCTGATCACTAACTCGTTTCCGTGCATGGTGAAGTGAACCTAATTTATATTTCAAGAATAAGCCCTCTAGATTCACTGAAAGGTTTGGGGGTAGGTGTCAGGGTACGAAAGCTGCTTTATCTTTCTTTTATGAGGTTTAGGGTTGGATGAAGCAAGAATGATAACCGACATATCACCAGAAACACTGTTTGAAAAGGGGTTTTGTTCATACCTGATGACTCAATCTAATATCCTTCGGGTCTTCGGGTTCTGGATCAGAAATCTGATGTCTGGTTTCATAACGCATTCCAGGCATCGAAGACGGGAAGACGTCAAGAACTTTCTGTGGGAGAGAATCAAATTAGTGGTCAATACATGCATGTTTCATTTGGAACAACGCTTACTCCATTGAATAGCCGTTGGTAGGTTGGATGTGAAACAAAGTTTAACGGCATTCTACTAATTGGCGATCCGTCGATAAGTAGTAATCCGCTCAGGATATTATAGTGTAGAACCTGGGTACGATTCCCGCCTCTGCTGGTGGTTGTCAACCATCTATCTCTAGGTGCAGAAAGCCTCTCCCACGACGCTGATCCAGGGGTGTAACTCGTGTAGATTTGTTTGACTGTTTGATCGAGGCCTCCGTTTCGCGTTGCTTGTGATAGGCTGTTTTTTGCGTACTGTTCAATCTTGTGCGATAACCGCCTGTCCCTGTCTAGGAGGTTTTTCACTGTTAGAAGGAGATTTCCGTTGACTGGTGTATTGTCATGGACAAAGATGGCACATTCGACCAGAGTTGCAACATCTTCGACTGAATTGAGGACGCCCCCGAGATGGCCGTTGTCGACGTCGTAGGTTGACCGACATATAGCAGCCACCTGTAGAACCCGAAGTTGCAAATCCTTCATACTCGCCTCGATAGTGCATTCCTGCAACTTGTTTGCCAACTGCCGAGTCCAATCCAGCACTACTTTCCGGGCCCTGCGCAAAAGGCGAAAACACCTTTCTGTAATCGCGGTATGCTTGTTAGTTGATAAAAGACGTGTCGTGAGATTTACCAAAATCCTGGCGGATGTGCTCTCTAGCCAATTGGCTTCGATATCCGTAAGCATGCATTCGAGCTCCCCAAGGAGAGTTTCCCCAAACTCGACACTTTCAAGGTCAGTGTGACATTGTCTGTATATACTCGCCTGGTCAGGGGGGCCCATCTGCCAAGCTGCTTGCATGAATAATGTGCACACCGCTTCGTCGTTGAAGGTGAGAATACGTGCTCTGATTTCCCTGGCAATATTTAACCACTGAAGACGATGTCCTGCTCGCAATGTGCCAAATGCGTCGAATTCATGCAGAGAGAGGCCGGTCGGGCAATAGTGCTGGTTTGATATGATTTCATTGGAGGTATGAGAATACCCATCGACTGCGTACTGTAACTCCCTGTAGGTGCTCGTACCTTGAGAATCTGGAAGTGCGAAAGTGCAAGCCTTTCTTATTTCGACGTTCCCGTGCTGCGCTTTACACCACTCGGATTTCGTTTTATCAAACAGGCCATATCTAAGGGCATTATCTAGACATAAAGTACCGACCGAGAAAGAGGAAGGATGACTGCTATAATGGCTCCTGTAGAAAGACTTTTCTGACGAAGACCATACAACGCGTTGCCCCTGATTAGTGTAATAACTTCTCAAACCTTTGTATTCCCACAGTTGCTCCCATGCGCTCTTACCCTCGTTATTAGGCTTGGTAGGAGAACAAATGTCAACGAGAATTTTGTGGGTTTGATCCCTCCACACACTAAATCCCATTGGACAATCGAGCTCAAAGACAACCGCCATACGCTCGAACCTGTTGTTTGGAAGTGGCCACTCGTAGATGTCTATTGTCATGTTGTCCGCCTCGGATTTGGGGGCACAGCTTGGGCAACCGCTTTTGTGCCACTCATAACGCCGATGGTAACTCGTTGACCAGTTACATGAATTAGAATTATATCTTGCTATTAAAGCGCGGTGTTTTCTTATCATATCGTGGTATTCCTCTGTTTTCTTCTCCTTTTCTCTCTGCGCGTCGGCCAAGATTCTTTCTTCCAGTTGTTTGTGGCGCGTTGATTGGTTAAAATAACGCACGGCGAAGGATTTGTCGCTCGACGGCGAGGAATCCGAAAATATCGATGGGTACTTAGCTCTGGAGCAGCGCCCTTGTATGTAATGCTCAATACGTTGCAGACGCTCCATTTGCTGATATCTCGGCAGGAGAAGTGGCTCGAAAAGACTCTTAGTGTCGAAAAACTCGGGGGTGTAGTCAGAGAGTAGGGGGTAGTGGGACACCGCTATTCTATCAAGCGAAACCCATAGCTCGTAGGTAGTTAGGAACATTATTGACATGTTCTCAGGATTTGACTCATATCTGCCCCTCGCAGCGGCCGTATAGTCGTTGATCCATCTCGAAAGCTCTCGAAAGGCCTCCTCACGGTACTGCAAGTTACGATCAGTCCAGTTGCCGAGCTCTTCTTGGACCCACCGCTCAAAATCGGCGAGGAGAACAAAACTCTCATCGCCAGAGGCGCTCGCAAACACAGATGTAGCAACAGGATTGCGTGATGGGTGGGTGGCATTGAATTGGAGTGGCTTAGGGTTAGCCATTTTACGACTCATCACACCCCCGAGGTACTGTCTGCTAACCTCCAGAGTCAGACGTGCATCCTTCTCAAAGGACAGCTTTTCCGGTGCCCAACTAGGGGCCTCCGAATGGACCCCTTGTATCTCTGACCACCTCGCCTGCAAACACTGCTGATTCTTGGCGGTTATTTCGGTGGCCTTTGCCAAGACAAACTGCGGAATCTGGTCTCGAAGCTTGTAAGCCCGACGGCTCAGCTTCGTGTTCATGATGAACAGCAGATCACTATCTACCTCTCCACTCTCCATAGCCAGATTCAAGATGTCCGAAAGGAAATGGACCATGAAGGCCTTGTACTGCTCCCTTTCCCCCAGAGTGATTTGCAACGCAACTCGAACAACCAACCACAGTGGTGATCGTCGCCATGGAAGCTCCACCTTATCCCACAAAACATCGTCCGCGATCCTTTTCTGGAAACGATGCACTTCAGCAGGCCTTCCGATACCAAGCAAGATCCCCGTGAGCATCTGCGTGATGAACTTTGGATCCGCCGTGTTCCTGATCTCGGCAACCCCTTCCCCGGCTTTGTAGGACACTGGCATGGCGCTCTCAATGATTGTGTCGTTCATCTGCTTTGCGAAGCGGGTAAACTCTTCGCAGAAGTGGGGGTCTTGGATCTTTGCGACTGGAACCGCGATGGCTGGGCCGGGATAGGATATCAGGAGCTTTCCGGCGGTCCCAATGACCGCCTCGGAGGTTGCGGAGGCCTCGAACGAGGTGAAGAGCATCTCGGAGCCGAGGTGCTTGAGAACGAGACCGGCGTTCTGGGCAGCAATGTGTAGAGTTATCACATCTATAAGCACTCAATGTTAGGAATTCACAAGACACTAGCGCGCTTCGACGGGGGTTAGGGTAGTCCCATTCCCGAACAAGCTACATCATCAGAGTGGTGTGCCACATACCTCCCGAGCCCATCCTCCCAATAGAACCCTTCAGATCCACTTCAGACAAAGGTGATCTCCCCTGGATGTTGTAAAGGCTGTTGAGCATTTTGACGGCAGTGTCCCATTGTCCCTTTGGCCCCTGTAGCTGTTCCCGGTATCTGGTGGCGCTCAGCTTGATAAGGTTCAGAAGCTCCGAGTTTTTTTTGTCGATCGAGTCCTCTGCTCCATGGGGTAGTTTGGGCGGGAGGAAGACATGGTTGATGATAAAATTGAGGATTTCTGCATCCATGGTGGTTCGTCTCTAACTTTGATTCTATACAGACGCTTGTCAGCTATCATATCATACCCTGTTGATCTATAAAGGGTTTAACATACAGTAATAGATGAGAGTCGGCGATGGTTGGAAAGAATTGTTGATATTGCAATGATGCGGTCAAAAATGTTGAGATAAAGATGTGAATCTAGATATGTGGTATCCCCAAGCGCGTGTATACTGCTACAAAAATCTAGACAAAAGAAGCCAATATATATATACGGTACGGGGGGGAGCCCGGGGGTTAGTGGCCGGCTTTGACAGCCCCGTTACACCCCACGCCAGCGAATATTCTCATTGGCTCCGAGTGGCAAACATCGCAAAGCTGATGCGACTACCAATCAAGCTGAAGTGGCGTAGACAGGGTCCCCTGGTACCTGGATTGACCTGTGTGGGCAGGTATCTTCCGACTGCTGCCTTACCATGGGTTGCCTGAACAGCGCATCACTCGCCCGCCAAGACACGTAGATAAGCGCACTGCTACCTACCGCCAAAACTCGAAAAATTGGCTATCTCCGTCCAGGGATTAGCTTCAAAACGATTGGCTGGAAGGTATCGACCAGCCTCAGATCTTGTACATATGCATAGCCAATTTGTCGAGTTTTGGCGGTAGTGCTTCCTGCTGCGCCACCTTGCGAGCACGCAAGTAGGGTGGAAAATATAGAGTACAGTTGCAACTCGCTATGCCGGATCTCAATATGCCGGATCCCTTGCTGTCCCGTACGAAATCCTGGGGGATTTTGATTTTCTTCCTGCGAAATCAGTTTGCTATCCCGGATTTCTTGTGAATATTTGCTATCCCGTACGAGATCCTTAGGATCTTGGCAATCCGGCATATCGAGTTGCGACTGTACTCGTATTTTCCTGACGTTTGTAAAAGGAACCACTATTGCATACCATATAAATACGCGCCAAGTCCACAATTTAGTATGGTATGCATCAGCGGTTCCTTTTACAAACGTCAGAAAATACGAGTACAGTCGCTCACCTAGTGACGGCGGATCCTGTCTGATGGTTGTGCCCGTAGTAATTTACTCTTGGCGTCCCAAACTTAACTCTGGTATTGGCCTCGAATCCCTGACCGCCATCAGACAGGATCCGCCTTCACCCCTTGAGTGACTGTAGGGGAAAAAGCAGCGGAAAATATCTGAGACTTATCGATATGACAGCCTGATGCCTTGGCTTGGACGAATGAGACATTGGAAAATCTCTCTCACGCATTAGCGAGTGAAGCGATTGACTGCAGACCCGGGAGGATCTGCGACTGCGGGCTGTGACGTCGGATTGCGCTGCACAGGCCCCAGGATGATTACGTAATGCAAGCCGCCAAGCATGCATTATGGAATGGGTGTGTCCCACCTGGCGCGCTTAGTTGCCACAAGCGCGATAAAACAATGTGACATATTTTGGGATCAAATAAATATCAACACCAATGGGCCTTTGATGGAGAGGACTCCTTCCACTCCGCCACCTCCACCTCCACCACTTCTTCCCTTCACCTCCTTGCACCTTCCCCTCCGCTGCTCCTCGGATCCTCCGCGCCCTCCATCACTAACCGGCCCAGCACCCACTACATCCTGCCTCCCCCCACCACCGGTACTTACCCCCACCTCCCGACCTCGCCCCCGTCAACGCTCCGCCGCCCTGCACACCCCACCGCGCTCCACCTCCTCCACCACCCCCAGATAAAATGCTTAAATCAAACCGAGTTCATTATACTCACAGATCCCCTGCGGCGGCTACTATGCAGGAGTCATACTCGGCGCCAGACTTGCAGCGGGTGTCGATGGTTCTACAATTTACTCGATTGGCGGCGGCACGGTTCACGCGTCCCATACCGGCGTTCGAGTGGTTGGCTGGCGGCAGGGGTTTCATGTGCCTCTCTCCGTGGTCCCCGTTTGGGATATCATGTTCCGAGCCTGCGCCCAGCGGCGAAGCACGCACGCAGGAGCAGACGATTAGATACTTTGAAATCTCACTGCAACACCCATTGAAAAGCCAGTGTGTCAACCCATATCTCTCCCCCGGAAGCCGCAACCCCCAATTCACAACTCCGCGTCGTACCAGCATAGCCATGGTTGTTCCCGTTCGCGCACCCATTATGGGCCTGGTATAGGTTCCACCCCCCTAGTATCGATCATTCCCATTCAGCCGCGCGCGGGTAGTAAATATCAAGCTTCGGGTTGCATGCGACACGGAGCGGTTTGGACACCTCACTCAAGTATGTCCGGTTAGGGCTCATCAACCACCACACATGTGTAGCTAGAGTGCTCTTGATCCTATTCCTGCTCTGTCGCTTTTAGATTTTTCAAGATGATTTCCCGTGGTTGAGGTTCGCCGTATTTCGGTGCTGTATGGCCAAGCGGAAAAAGTACAGTTCGATCTTTGCCAAGAACCTCCCACCACTCGCTGGGCGAAGGTCACCGTATGTAAGGGCAGCTGCAGCGCGCTCCTTGCATGACAGCACTTGGCAATAATGCAGCATGTATGCATGAGTCCTCGGAGGCTGAGCAAGTGGCGGAGAAGCAAGGGTACGGATCAGCGACGGCCCGCTCCCGTTATCTTGGAAGATCATCCCTTCCTCTCTTGACAAAATGCTGCCCACCCAAGAAAAAGCAAATCTGGTGCGGCTTTACAAACAGACCTATGCAGTTCTCTCTGTGATCAAATGTTATCAAATAACAGATCTCCCATACAAACCCGATCCCTCTATTATAGGGGGCAGCAATCGACAGACGATGGGATACAGAGTTCCATTGCTCAGTAATGTTATTGAGTTAGTCAGGGTTAGGGGTCATATTGTCGACCAACCAGAGGCCAGCAGAGTATATTAGTTACCCCAGGGGACTCTCCTCTCGAGAAGCATCATCAATAGAAATCGCAAGTTGCGGTCACGGCGGATAGCCAGGGCCAAACTGTCGGTTTTAGTGACGGGGGAGATCTGTGTCTCAGGGATTGATCGAGCACGAGGCCCATGGTTTAGTTCCTGCGCTTGTTGATCAGCTGCCGGCGCGCGGACCGGCTTGAGTGAGGGTTATCTCCGATGTGGTGATGGGGAGAACAGCTGCCCGAGATCATATTTCGTGTGGTTGGATGTGCTTCGGCCCCCTTGTCGGTACTCGCCCGCCTCCACCTTTAAGACTTGCCTCCCCGACTCCGCTGATCCGCAAAGGCAAGCGGGTGAGTCATGATGTATCAATCGGTGCCCGCCTTACCTCACACTCAGCTGTAACTATCAAACTCGAACTCCACCACGTACCTCCTCGCGCTCGTCTTCATGTGCACGACCAGCTCGCGCCTACCACCACCTCCTAGATCTCACCCGCCCTCGCCCTCCCCTCCAACACCACGCACTAGATTAACGGGCCTTGCAGTCTGATTGGTCGAGAGCCGTGACCCCTAACCCTACCTTACTCCGCATGGCAACCGCCCAGCACCAGAATCAAACTCTAAATCGATCCATGACATGATGAAATTCTAAATTACAGGGCTACACTATAAAATCTAACCGGGATAAGTGGGGGCTGAAGGGCGGTGGAGGGGGGGAAGGTGGTGGAGCGGTGGAGGGGGTGGAAGAGCGGTGGAGGGGGTGGTAGTGGAGTGATGGAGGGGGGTAGAAGCGGTGGAGGGAGGTGGCGGGGGTGAAATGAGTTCCCTACATCAAACCCTTATGAGATACAGATTTATTTAAGACGTTATACAACTCGCCGTCGCGAGGTGGCCTCCACGTACACATGTCCGCCACACGCCACATCTACGCCTCACTTATCCTACCCACATCGCTGACCCCACCCTCGTCCGCCCGCCTCAACGAGCCTCGCCTCGCGCAGAGGTCCATATCGCGCCCGCATCTCCCCCAACCCCGCTTCCAGCCCGACGCCGAGGAGCGAGTGCTTCATGATGTATCACTCGCTACACCATTGTCCACCACCCCTTCTCCGCCTTTTTGACTCCTTTTTTTGGCGGCTAGACGAGGTGCCGCGAGAGGTAGTGCTGAAAAATAAATAATCTATAAATAATAAACAAGGAATAATGAATGCGGATGACTATCCCTTGGACGGATGAAACTGCCAAATTCGCAGCTTGCCTGTTTGAGCTAATACTAGCCCAAGCAGGTATCTAACACTTATTTTTGATTGGCTCTATGGCTATTCTCAACCATTAACAGCAACGGATATACCCAACTCAGTGCGTGCACGGTCCAGGCTGCGAATTGGACAATTTCATCCGTCCAAGGGATAGACTTTCTCAATTGACTTGCATAATTATACTGCAGGGGGCATACTAAACCCTGTTTTATACAAGAAATCATTGGCCTAGAACAGTCTATATATGACTACTAGTGTGGTCGACCCGCTGGCTCGAGACGAGCAAGAAAAGCTAGAATCGGCTCGCAAGAACAGTTGGTCGACTCGATTCAACCTGTGGATACTCGAGTGCAGCTCCAGCCACTCTACCCTTTCAGCGGTCTATGATATCAGTCCTTGAAGTCATTCTCGATCTTGTTATTGGAATATATGTTTCTAGGGTTAGGGTTCACTACTACAATCTTCCATCAAATAAATTACAAAAGATGTTGACAGCATCATTGACTACATATTGACATAAATAATAACACTCATATGACCTTTGGGACTTTGCTCCTAGGCTCGGAACATAATTTCAGCCATATCGCCATATCCTCCCAGCGCGAGCAATAGAGCGAGTGATAAGCTTTGACTGTGAATAGTTCTCCTAGCCGGCGCGCAGAGAGGCAGATAGGTAGGCAGAGAGAGGCTGGTAGAGAGAGAAGCGAGTGATAATCTATGACCGTGATTAATCCTTTTTTGACCGCCTCTTTCGACACCCAGAAACATGTTTTTTTAACTCTTCTGACACCTAGAAAAATGCTTTTTTCGACTCCTAATCTGCGCTCTACCTGACGTGTAAACCATGCTTTTTCGACTCCTAACCTGCACCTGCACCGGCATCTACCGTTATGGTTAGGCGTACTACGTCCTCCTCCGACGCGCAGCAGTCTTCCTAGTGTGGGAGAGCTCCAACGCAACGCTAAAAAGATCTCACCAAAAGTCAGTACGGTACTCCCAGTTTCATAGCGTTTCCGGACATGACTGGTATTGCATGCACACACAAAAGGACCTCCAAGATGGGCATTTTGCATGGCATGCATTAGTGGTTGGTTGTGTTGAGTAATGCTTTTGACGGCGTATTCTTCAGTTGGTCCCTATTTTCCATGTTTGGAAAGAAAACTCCTGCAGCCAGGATTCTGCCCTACTCTAGCTACCGTTGAGTACGTGAAGCGTCACTCGAGCCGATTCGCGCTTTGTATATACGTACAGCCACTCTGCAAAGTGTTCGTGATTCTGGTTCCGGAGTGAGAAAACCCTTCATATGTAACCGTGGCGGACCATCAAAACCCCCGATAGAAGAAGACTTTCCCAGTGACCAATCCCGCCCGAAATCAATGAAGGAGCTGGTTAATGACCTACCATTTCTTTTTAAATATATATAGTCACGAACTAAATTAAATAATCCTGGTTGTTTTGAATCTTAACTTTAGTACCATCAACCTTACGGGTGCGCCACACTACGCACTGACCTTAAAACTAAATCACAAGAACTTTTGGAGAGTGGCTGTACATGTATATGTTACTGATTATTCATCTCCAGCTCTGCAAGCCGTGTAAAGCGTATTACGTGGGATTTGTGGGTGGATGAGCGTTTGGGGTGGAATGGGGTTTGGTTGGCCGCAGATTTGTACTGCTTGAGGTTTTGTCGGAAAGGGTTTTGAAAACAAGAAGTCGAGCGGCGTTGTTGGCAACGTACTATATATATATGCCTACATTTCTTGTGGGACATCTAGTTGCATTTGTTGGCACCGTTTTGGAATGAAGTATGATTACTTGTAGGACATTTGATTTATTCCATTATATTCTCCCGGGGGCACCTGGAGTCGGGCATGCCCGGATACGTTGCGCTGATCGTTCCTAGGAATGAGTGGTTTTGCGTCGATCTTTTGGGGTTAGGATGATTTCTTTACCCTCTAACCTCGTTATCTCCAGCGTTACGAACTTCTTTTCGGCCATCTGAAGCACGCCCAGTGTGAGGGTCCAAGGTGCCCAGGGATGCCCGTGTTGACCGACTAACCAAATGGTACGGAATATTGTTTTTCCGTAACCTTTACCTTCCGGAGCAGGCCTAGAAACACGTGCCAATAACCCTAACCCACTCAAAAATAGTTTTAGTAGTTTAACCGTGTTGTGGGGTTTGTTGAATAGTTATGATATTGTGATCCTGGCTGAATAGTTTGTACAATATGGGGACGTTTCAATGCCGGTTTGTACCATTGCAAACACTGATGTGGTCTGGTTACACCCCCGATCCTTCAAACACCACGCAGACTTCAAAGCCGTGGGCTTCTCGCGGTAGTACTTGGAAGCGTGACCTGCAACAGCGGGCATCAGTATTTAAAGAATGCGTGTGTTGGATGGATTCCGATAAAAACCCCTCTTGCCTAGATATGCTTCCGGACCGTTTATGTGGATTGATACCTGTATGTATTCCAATGGATTAAGGTTGTCACATGGAGCAGCCATTGAGAGAGCGGTAAAAGTTGTTACCCTCATGCCATTGACTTCGCGGGAATAGTGCGCTTCTACATAGACCTAGATTTAGCACATTTTATTCACTCAAATAGTCGCTTTTGAATACCCTCATAACCCTTCCAAAAAAAGAAAATTGGATTCAGGTGAAGGTTGAATTTTAATTATGAAGAAGACTTGGCCTAACCAGATCTTGAAAGACTTGTCTTTTTGAGACTTTAGAACTCGCAATGTTGTAGCCTTTAAGTTTGGGCACACAATATGGTGGGGAAACCTTGACACGAAGGTGCTGCGACACTGATTCTGCTTACTAACACACATATACCGGGGGTCAACCATAAATACCGAGAATCTGATAAGATAAACACACCTATTTCACAGCAAGATTCCTTATCAGATTCTTCGTATTTACCCTCAACGCCCGGTACAAATCACGTGCCAAGAGTACCTACGGAAAATTATTGAAAGTACTTTTTTTGACCATACCCATACAAGCGACATTGCCGGGGTCAGAATATTTTTATAACTCAACAAAGAAGAGATATTCTGAGAATCCGGGCGGATAGAACGACAGAGCAGATGGAACTGAGTAGATCTATCTAATAAAATCAAAGATATTTGTCGTGGTTGATAAGCTATAAGCGGTCAAAGTTGAGGTGTCCAAACCACTCCGGGACAAGGCTTCCCCCACCATAGGTAATAAAGACAAGGGTCTAATCGTAGTTTTCTAACGTTTCCGAACTAAGCTGGGTCTGCATACCACCAAAAACTAGTTGCCAAGCACGATTTACGCGATTACTGGGATAATCTCACATCTCCCGAGGATCCAAGGGTCCCTGCCTGAGAGTTGCGTCTCGCTTATCGGTGGTACATGCCCGCAGCTGTGGTCTTGGCTTCTAGGGTACTCTCCATGCATGGGGGGTGGCCCACGCCACACAGTCTATTATTGCGATTTACTATATAATTTTTATGCTTCAGTATTTATCTCCACTACAAAACAGCTTGGCCAAAATAAAAAGGCAGACGTTGTTTGGCAGCAGTTGGTTACAAGTGGAAATATAGAGCAAGTTCTAGATGCGCAGACATATATAGTTGAAAGTTTTCACACTTCACGCGAGAGTTTTGCCTCAATAGTATTGGTATGAGAATAAATAATAATCCATACATCTCGATTCGACATTCACTCCAAAGACAATTAGATCTACCTCCGGTCCTCTTTCACAAATCCATCAACCCTCCGCAAAGACGGCCGGAGGTGCCCTATATAGAGACCTGCATTTATTCTTCCGGCGCCTATTCTCCAGTCAGTAACAGCGTCATCCAAGGTGTGAATTGGCTCAATCATTCCATACCAGGAGCCTCCTAGATCTCGACAACGGACGTGCCGCTGGGGGGTTATAGGCCTCAAGCCCTTTCGTAGCGGCATCTGTAACGACTTTCTTTCCCTGCTCAATAGCCTCGATCTGCGCAGGTGGTGGTGGAGGCAAGAGTCTGCTGTCCTCCGCAATTCCTCTGACGCGTGCTTCCATGTTGTCTTTAATCTCCCGTTGTTTCTAGCAGTCCAGAGCTTAAGTGTTAATGATACGACTTCATTTACCACAAGGAGCGAAAGAACGCAGTAGCGAGTGATTGAACTTACTTGTGCAACCAAATCTTGGATTGAAGCTGTAGCTGTATTGGTCCACCTTTGCAGACGAGCTTGTTTCTCTTCAATGACATCTTGGTTCCTGCCTTCGGTGTCTTGCGCGAGTTGATCAAGGAGGTTGAATCCCTCGTCAAGATCCTTTGTCGAGAGGATATACATACCCGCTATATCTCTGAACAGGCCGAAGTATGCCCGGATCATGATGGTAGCATTGAACAGCACCTGACGCTGCATATCAGTATATGTGAAACCGCTGATGCTAGGTTCTTCATCAGCGATAATGTCGATGCTATCCAGGAACGGTTGGACATGGTATTTCTCCACGAAGCTTGTGATCTCCGCAAGTGCTTTGAAGAAGTTGACGAGTTTGCGAATCTGTGCTTTGAGGGTCACGAGTGCTTCAATGCACTTCGTTAAAATTACTTTGATCTCGGTCTTTCGGGAAGCAAGGTTCCGTTAGTCTGGGTTACAACCACGGGGTGGTGCGAGCGTATGGAGCATGACTGGGTAAGACACACCATCGTGATATTGTCACCTTTAAGCTTACTCAGCTCTCCGGCAATCTCTGCCATACTCCTGGTAACATCGGCATATTTATCAGTGGCCTTTAGATAGTTTTCCTGAGATGCCTCATAGATGTTCTGCGAGGTTCTGAGCCTTTCAGCAGCCCTATTCAGAATAGCGCTTGCCAGAGCTCCCTTTTCACTTCCCGATATTGACTGATTACCCGGATTCACGAGCGGTGGCTATCTCTTAGTCAGTACTATTTTCAGTAGCCAGAATATTTTTAATCACGATTTCCACTAACATGACTCCAGTGGTTGGGAGCAGAAAGAAAATACAGGTGCGGTCTTCGAGTAAGAGAGAGGTTTTGAGGACTTACACGTGTGCGACTTGTAGAGCTTGCAACCGCATCAAGCATCGTCACAGCTATGGACGCGTCCTCCACGCTCTTTTGCCACTCCCGGACCTGTGGTGAGTCCGGAGCAGGGGGCTGCCAATTCATACTAGTGCCATTTGCACACTTTTCGACTTGGGTAGCGGTCTAGGAATCAGGGTCAGCGTGCTCAAGTCATGAATTTCACAGGATGGTAGTGAGGATTCTCGAAATTATCTGCCGGCCAAGAACATACGGAAATGCCACAATCATACCCTGATACACTCCTCGATAGCCTTTTCAAGCATAACACTCGGCTCCTTCCCACTGGATTTGAAATTCCTCTTTGAAAACCCGAGCATTTCATTACAGTACCTCAACCCAGTCTTGGGATCTCCTCTCTGCTTAACACTTTCCCAGTCGATGCCATTATCAGGTCCTTCATTCAATATAGCCAAAAGTGTACTAACCGGATCCTTAACCATCGTGACTATTGTGTATGCCGGATCGCTATAATCGGGGGGTTGAACCTGTGGCTCGGGGGCTGCTGTCCCGGTTGCTGCTGTGGAGGTCCCTGAACCACCCTTACCGGGATGAAGAATATTTTTAAACATGTCGAAACCGGCCTTCGCCTTCGCCACGGGGTTAATGTTGTTGGCTATGGCAGGGATGAATGTATTGAAAGCGCCGTTGATTGTGTCGCACAACCCACCGACAAATTGCTGGCCGATAAGATCCCAGCCTGACAGAATGTTAGGATCAGGTTTCTTGGATACCACATGAAGTAAATGAAGATCATGGCCGGTTACTCACCGGATGGGTAGTTATCCGACGCTTGCTGGTACGCTTGCTGCGAAGTCCTGAGAGTGTCCTTCAGGGTGTCCACGGCCTCAGCCGCGGCGCTCCTGGCTTCCTCCGTCATTTCATACTGGCACTGTTTGGCCATCAGTTGAACCTCATTTGCGTGTTGCTTGGCCTTAGTGGTGGACTCGTTCTCAATGGTGACTTCGTGGAGCTCACACACGTAATTGAGCCAATCACTGAATTTTTCGTCCATTGCCAATGCCGTAGCCGCACAATCGTCCGCACTCCTCTTCAACATTTTCATATTAAGTTTCAACTGCTTCTTGGCTTGTTGTCCATCCTCGAGACAGCCAATGATTTGGTTCACCTAAGGAATCCCGCTCCTTAGCATGTGGCCCAGAGGGTTTACGGATGGCATGAGAGGGAATTTCTGCGGGGGGGGATAAAGGTATGGAAGGAAGGCCCACCGTCTTGAATACTCTGGTCGACACCATCTGGATGTGGCTCATTTGTGGCTTCGCGTACAGGAAGGCCTGAGAGCCGATATTACCACACTGGACAAGATTTGCTCGTAGTGAGATATGCCTGCCGTCAAAGAATCAGCTATTCTTCGGGTTTCCTTTCGATCCCCCCCGAGACCACATGGGGGAATAAAAAAACACTGTCCAAACAAATCGCTTACGAGAGAAACTTAAACCCATTCGCCGGGGGATCTAGAGTGACCGTGATTCCCACAGGGGATGAAGCGGCAATGTAGCATGCCCCAATGAGATTAACTGCCATCGGAGATGCTCCCAGGAGCTCTTCCCAGTTGTATTGGAAGATGAGTGAGTTTTTAGTTTCATCAATGTACTCCCCAACGACATTCTCTTTCTCAGCCTCCTTGATCTGGAGTTCTTTGTAGCTTTGTAGTGCTTTCGCCTTTTCGTTCTCGGAGAGGCCGGTAGTTGCAGTCCTAACTAGGTCAGTTGAGTCGCTCATTGTGAGATTCTGTGAATTGAAATGGATGTTGAGAGTTGCGCGGTGCCATGGTGGAGTAATGGCAAGGGAGGGGGAGCGGGGCTCTCTATACTTATCAAACACTACAGCCGCGAAATCACACCTGCCAAATGTGTCAACTGCAACGGCAAACACCGATCATTCACCCCTCCTGCCCCAGCAGGAAACCCACCACTCAACCAACCAGCCTCCTCAACCCTCAGGCCAGGATGGATATCACATAATCCACCGCACCAACCCACCTCAAGCCCTACCTCATACATCGGACACCGCAGTTAAGCACTTCACCATCTCCTTCTTTTCTTTTGTTAGGTTAGCACTATAAAATTGGCGGAGAACGAATCGTTGGGGATAGGTTTTCTTTACGCCATAGTTTTCAACTTTATGCGAGCATTATGTATCTAGAAACAATAATTGATATGATTCAAAAATAAAAAAATGAAAAAAGAGTGTCTTAGTCCCCCACTCCCGCCATAATCCAAACTCGGAGCGCCGAGACCTGCGCCTGGACCTGCAAGAGTGAAATATAGACCTATCCCTTAAGCTGTCAATTGCTGACCCTTTTTTGTGGGGGTTAGGAAAAAGAAAATTCAGCGGGGTGCGCCACTGTCTCAAGTTGACATCATGCAGAACTACAGCGACCCCTTCCTACTACAGTCGAGTCTCGATAGTAGAATGTACCGACTCTTTTGGATCGAGACTCGACTGTACTCAGATTCTATCTATGATACAAATCAAAACAACGATCCGAACATAGAAAGACATGACAAAGAGAACAAAAAGAACGTGTCTGAGTACTCCTCTTCCCTTGCCCTTTATGGGCTCGTGGCTTTGACTGACCACCGGCACTGGCATTCTCATTGAGTAAGGTACCAAATGTTCTAGTGGTACCTTTATCTGTTTTGGACCGATTCCGCTCCCACAAGCAATATGTACAATAGCCTAGCTTGCCTTCTGTTCTCAATGGCTTGACTTTCTCATGATTTCCGGGTTTTTTTCGAGTGGCAGCCTGAGGCAGTTCTTTGCCGATATAATGGGTATTCCTTTTGAATACCTGTGCAGTACCAGCCGTAATAAGCTCTTGGGAAAGGGTTTCACGGAATTGGCGGTGAGTCATCAAATCTTTCGCCATGATACCTTCAATAACAGATACCGTTCGATACAGAAGGTATGCATTAACAATCGCCGTATCCAGGCACCAAAAGAATAGAGGTAACCAATTCCTTGAGACCGTAAGCTGTGTAGGCCAGTAGCTTCTTCTTTGATCCGCAATATCGACACCACCCATAAACAAATTATACATATTGATGATGACGGGTATTAGTAATCTCCGGGTAGTATTGTCTCCAAAAATTGGTCTCACTACCTTCGCATTTGTACTGGATACACCGGGCCTCCGCCGTGTTCGCCAGACGTAATTGTTAAGGCCTTTAACTTTATGAATTGTTGTGAGGAGAAGCACATAGTTGTTATCCATCCATAGAAGAGCAAGAACTTCATCTACTACCTCTCCCTCCATAGTGTTCCACACTGGCCGCGATGTACTAGAGACCTTCTTTTTGGCCAACTCTTTCGGAAATTGCTTCGTTTTAGGACGTGTAGTGCCACAGGCTCCGATGCCCATTGCACGTAGAAGTTTGAAGAGAGGTATGTTGGTGAAGTAGTTATCCATATAGAGGTCAAATCGGTGCGTAGTATATGGTAGTGTTTTTGCTAAGTGAACAACGGCGGAGGAGGTAAGGCAATGATCTGCAAGCTTTTTCACATCACCTATTTTCTTTGTGCGGGAGTTGTAAAGATAGCTGAATGTAAAGCCGTGCCAACAGAGAGCAAATAGCTTGTAACCTTGTCCAATCGGTTTGTTTTTCATTTTGAGTGTATGGTAGGACCGACCAGTGAATCGTACCATCATTTCATCTATAGATACTTCTGTTGGTGGAATCAGATACCTGCTCGAGGCCTCACGGATATGACGTCCTAATGGCTCCAACTTGGCATACCATGGATCGGTTCTGGGTGCGTTGGGAGGAGAGAGATGAAAGTATCGCTTCAACTGCTGAAATCTTGTGAGGCCCATATGTCTCATGGGTAGGAACATGTATTGGCTGTTGCTTCCGCTCTTCCAATACAGAGGAACAGTTGATGTCTTCACCAATCCCATAAATATGACAAGACCGAACCATACCATTAACTCACGGGCATTTGTATCCTTCCATCTTCTTCTCTTTTTGTCTGCATGCTTCTCCATGTCATTGGCATTCTTTGATTCCGCATACAGATTGGTATTTGTTGCAAAGGTATCAAAGGCTTCCTCTGGAACGAAAAGAGTGAAGAAAGCAAGTGGACTTTTCCTGTTCAAGTCATGTGGAACACGGGGTTGAGCAGTGTGATTATCGAATGAGGTCTCTAATGGGTCAAAGTCCGGAACCGTATTAACAGATGGTGGAAAATAATTCTCGGGTTCAAGTTCATCTGAAAGAGTATGATCCGTCTGCTCAGTCTCCCCTTCATCAACATCCTCAGCATCGATCCCAGGCTCACACCCAAAGGTAATAGGTGGCTCCGGATTCTCCACCCTATCATCACCCAAAAGGACACTCTCGCAGTCTGAGCTTTCCTCCTCCCACTGGCACTCAGGCTGGCCCGGGCCTTCCAATGTTTGTTGTCCCTCGCTATCTGAATTATCTCCCAAGTCTGACATTGTGAAGGTGCGATAGCTTGAGAGGATAGCTCGAGAGTTGATGCCAGTGCAACTCTAGCTCAGAGCATGAACGCCGTTGTCAGTATCCAAGACAATACTGTCTCAGTTCAGCTTTTGATACTGCACGGACCCAGCAATCACTTGGCTTGCAGAATGAACCCCACGAAAAAGGGTCAGCATTTTCGTGACAGGTTAAGGGATAAGAAGCTTCAATCACTACTGACTTGGCGCGCTTAAAGGTCTTGGTATATCTCTTGGCTAAAACACTCTGAAAGATGAGTTAGTCGCACCATTGATGGTTCTCTGCATGGCAGAGCTGTTGGCGAAATCAATACGTACCAGCGTTGCCGTCACGGTTGAGATTCACCCTTAGTACCACCACCTGGCCGAAGGAATACGTGGTATCACATTATAAGAATGTATGTACCCACACGGTATAGTCGGGGTAGAGAGGTTTTGGTCGCTGTTGCAACACAAAATTTATATGAGAACACCATACAAAATCAAAACGCCCAAATCATCACTTTAAAAATTAGGGACAAGGGAGATAATTTCCAACTGTCCTTGCAGAGTTGGAATTTTCTTTTTATGAGGTTGGGTGGTTGTTTCGGGCGGCCCAACATGGCTACTTTCACTAGTAAATACTGTACCTAGTATGCGCACGCGATAAGGTGCAAAACCTGTGTGTGCGCACGCATACGGATACCGTTTCTCTTTGGCGGGATCCGTCAACACGGCCAAGTCCACTTTGCTATGGCATATCGAGAATATGCGAGTAGGTCGTCGCCGTTATCCCCCACCTTGTTGGTTAGTGCCTTTTGATCCGTGAAACTTAAACTGTCTCATTCAACAGACTGTGATCGTGATTGCCGCCAAATCGATAGATTCGGCCAATTCTGCGGGAGGCTGTACCTACACGTTCTGTCACAATTAACTGAGACGGCGATGAGCCAATAGAGTAGAGAGGTTTAGCCTTGCTTGCAACCGCTTATGCGCCGATCCGATCAAGGACCGCATGCAGAAAACAGATTGAGAGAAACCCGCGGCCAACCATCAATTCTGGTCAAATTTACTAGTTGCAGGGGTCATTTTTCTGCGTGCCGAAAAAGATTTCTCAAAATTGGTGCGTGGCCTAAAATATCTATTTGCCTGGAAAGGTGGCGATGAATTAAGCCTGGGATTTCAATTTCATGGCTAAAAAGGATCGTTCCAAGAAACACAGCCCTGTCTTACAAATGCTTGAAGAGCTTTAAAACCAATAATCTCCGGACATGATAGCCTTCAGGTTCAGTTTCTCCACCTTTTGGTGTAGCTCCCAACTCAAAAGTAGCCCTGTAGTGTCTTCGGACCTTACTTCGTCTATAATCATTAATGTCTTGTTCTGTAGCCTATCGTCAATCAACCCATCCTCACCCAACGTATCCAAAATAACCCCCAAGATCTCTGCCTTATCTGTCACGTAGCTTGTATCCTTCGCCTTACTGTGCAAGTTTGCTGTGATGACAAATAGCTTCCGCATCGTTATCTTCAGCGCGACGAGCTGCTTCTCCGTTTCTTGCGACATTTTAAGTAGGTCATTGCAACTTTCCTCAAGACTCTTCATGTCATTCAGGGTATGCGAGTAGATGTCCATTTCACATGTGGCTGTCCTAATGTTCGATTCTGTTTTTGCGATGTCGGATTCCCACTTTTCGACATTGTGCTTTTGATCACTAATGGTGTTGCGGAGCCGATTGATGGAGTCGTTGAGATCATCCTCATGCCCGGCAATTGCGTCAACGATGTTGATGATAGCCCCTACGGGGGGAACGATCCACGAAAAAGCCTTCTGCAATTCCTCCCAGTCGGCCGTTTAGCTGGCCAGTGTCCTCAACTGATCCTTTCATGGGTAGGGATGAAAGGCTTACCACATGTTTAAACTCCCTGCGCGCACGCTCTGTGTCACGTAGCTTCCCCACGCTCGTTGAGAAGGAATTTCGGGCGGTCTCAAGACTCCAGCGCGCCTGATCCAGGCTGTCTTGTTGAATTCTCCTCGCTTCGCGGGCGGCACCTATTTTATCCCGTGCGTCCGTCTTTCCATCTTCGACGGACTTGATGAGTTTCGCAATTTCTACACTACGACACTCCATCATCTATTCTCAAGGAGCGTCAGTTCCCTCTCTCACCAGCTAGATAGCACCCGCGTCATGGCAAACAGACCTCCTCTGTAACCCTGGACATGACATTGACACCTTCAATGCTGACTAGCTCGGCTTGCATGGCGGCGCTTTTGAGATCCTCGCAGATCCACTCCAGTTCCAGGACCTCTGTATTGCCGTCGGTTCTAGCATCGTAATCGCCACGGATGCAGACTGCAAGTTTGTAAAGTACATCGAAGGCTATGAGGGTGTAATCCACAACCTGGGCGTGATACTGCCTAGAAACCTTGGGACCACGTTCTGAGAAGTCCTGGATCTTGGTGGAGATTTGATTTCGTTTCTGCCGAATTTCGTCGATTGGAGTCACCATGTTGCTAGTGGGTGATGTGGGTAAAGCAACAGCAGCTTAGTGACGGTTAGAAGTAAAATGTAGCTGTTTGGTGTGAGGTGGATGGATGATGGTAAAAACCGCGCTGGAGCATTGGAACTAACTTATACGCCCCCCCCCCCCCCCCACCCCCAACCCCTGCGGACGCCAGTACAAATGTCACGCCGACGGCCGAGCGGGGGGAGAAGCGCACATCCGGGATGGAACAAGCGAGCCAACCTGGCCCAGCCGAGTTCAACCAGTCGGTAAAAACGCCAAGACCCCTAAGGCCACCACCCGAGCCCAGAGGAGATAAAGACACACCCAGACTAGAATTTCTAGTATGCTCAATGAATCCAGTGGTGTATCGGTTTAATAGTATAAACCGGTTTGGGCGCTAATGATAGTGGTATACTTGGTGCAGTTTCGACATTTCTACCCGATGGTTCAACTGGGACGAGACTACGGGGTTAGCCGGATCCTAATCATTGTGCATCACTCGAAATTAAGAGAACCTATCTGCGACAGGTAAACGCACACTGTGGATTCAGTTTGGCAGATGGGTGGGGGCAACGAAGGGGCCGGAAAATCTCCATATGGCTTAGCGAGACTAAAATTTACATAATTAAGCTCAGTGTTTGCACCATTGTGAATGTAGAACAAACCGTACAAAAATCTGAGGAATACGGTTGGTGCAGTTTGTGATTTGAACTAAATGATAATGGTAGAGTCGATGCAAGTCTCCGCCGCATACGAACCAGTTTGAACCATTGGAATCATTGAGAAAGCTATACCTGAGCTGGCAACCTAGACCTTACCTTAAGGGAGACTTAACCATATGCAAATGTCCTACACGCTCGTCACACGTATCCGTGTCCGCTTTTAATAGGTAAATATCATCATGTCCGACCAGAACAGCCCCTCCGTCCACTAATCCCCCTCCGAGGATTCCCCCCAAGCATTTAGGTTTAACATCCAATGACATACGTACAGAACTTCTTGCGGTTCTAGCCCCACCTCCAAACTCCACACTCAGCTACATGTAGATACTTTAGTCCAACCCATCAATTCCTGTGTTTTTTTAGCTCCCCAACTCACCATCAATGCACCCCCCAGCTTATTGAATCTATGATAAATCTTATATTTTGATAGAGGAGTTCCCCAATTTTGGGTGAGTGATTATGGTGGTTATTATTTTCGCCATAACCTACGAGTTGCAAGGGTGTATGAGGTATCAATCAATCAATCAATCAATCAATGGTGGTTATTATTATGTAGGGTTAGGGTTTATTACTTCCAATAGGTTTCCCTATACGATAGCTACAAGTAAATTTATCGATTCTCTAATACATTACCGGACACATTTTCTATAATGCATGAAACAACGAGTTTCTGGATGTATTTTCCTAATAGTGTATACCACGATTGCAATCGATTCGATTTAATCCCAGGTAATCAAATTACTCAGTACAGACACACTAGCAGTGGCCAGCTCTCGACCGCGAGTTGCAGTTAACCTTCCTTTGGCGAGGTAAGTGCTTCTCTGCCATAGTTTCCGCCCTCCGGTGATATTCAATTTTCCGATAGCTCTTTAATAACGGTAGTCAGACTGGGCTAGAGCGATACCTAGAGCTAGAGCCTTTTGACTAATAAAGGTTGTACCATTGTTCTGGCTCGATCCCAGCTTTCCAGCCGACTGTTTTGCTGGATGGAAAGCTGCAAACAATTTTGTCGTCAACCAATCAAAACGTTCTAACTCTGACTCCGGCCAGTTTCTGCCCCAGTCTATTAGGGGCGGGGTTCACCTTTTCCTACTCAGTTCACCCTTTCTTTGATGTATCCTTATATTTGGTTGCGCCAGCTACTCAGAATACATTTGATGGGTCTTGCTTTTTCAACTACCATGTAGTTAACCCCTGTAATTCTCCGAGACTGATCAACTAAACCACCTGGAAAGTCTTAGTATGTGTCTCAAGTACTTTTGAGACATAGGGTATTGCAGTACATATTAGACACCATGAACTCGTACATGTTGACACAAATCCTTAGAGATCCACTATACCTGTCCCTCCGCACCAGGCAGGGAATGCCGGACCACTGTGATGTGGAAGATCATGTATGAATGCATCCATTTCTAACGGATTGTTCGCAAGATCACCGAATTTCCGCTATCGATCAAATATCAGTACCACAACGCACTCGCTGAGCTCGATCATGGCAAGGGAGGTTTCAAAACCACCTTTTTCTTGTATTTGCCCATCCTATTACTCTACCACGGCGGGAAATGGATCAATGGATGCATTGCCCGCGTACGCGTGTCAAGTAAATGCATCAATGGACACATAAGCTGTCGTGAGATGTGTAAACTCGTACGGTTGATGCATTATTGACTTTTCCCTACATGCAATTTTTGTACTTTAATTCGTTGTGTCTCAATTTACTATCGAACTATATCTACTGATGGCTTATATGGTAAGATGCAGGATCCTCAAGCTTAATACTCCAGGTTCGATCCCGACAATGTATTTTTTAAATTCTATCTCTGACTCTCAAGTAATGTCAGCAGTAAAATTGTAAAGTGGGACTGGGGATGCATTCGCCGGTGCATTCGCCGATGCATTATATGGAGGCATGATGAGGATGCATTATCACTACACATTTCGCGACGTAGTAGAGTTAAATGGGGTGTCGAAATAAACCCGGAGGAATCAGAACATATTCTGCCGTGCAACCAAAACCATTACCTATGTAACATTGTACAGCGGTGGGTAATAAGTCATCGGACGACGTAGCCACAATTTTGCCTGCAAACCAGTATTTTGGTGGCGTTCCATCCGATGACTTATTACCACCGCTGTACAGCGTTGGTGGGTAATAAGTCATCCGGCGAACCGGGAAAACACGCGTTTGCAGGCGAAATTGTGGCTACGTCGTACGATGACTTATTACCCACCTCTGTACTTGACCTAAGACCACCCTATTGGGCAGTTTATGTACTAGAAACCATACTTTACTCATTACAACAAACGTTTTATATGTACAAAACCCGCTTTTATATACTGAATAAACTGTCCTCGCCCTTTGTAAAATTTAGATTTCCCACAGGAAAACTGTATGTGTCCCCACCATCAACCACACAAAAATAATGAATTTTTGAATCATAAAACCTGTTCTATAGATACTAATCTATCACTTGATGAAGTATTTCATTTATCAAAGAAACTTTGGGGTTGTTGCGTTTGGCGTGTCGTGCCCAATTCGTATGTTTTAGGTACTGGTTTCGGTTGCCCTGCACCATATATGAAACGATATTTCCTTAAAATAAAAAAAAAGAACTGTTCTGGCATAAACCCTAACCCTAGGGATAAAATTGTTGCGCTTATGGGGTCTGTGGCGCTTCCACAGGACAGCTCAATTTATAAAAACAAGTAAACCCGTGATAGCGCATGAACTTTGGTTAGTTCACAGCTTTTGGGTTGAAAATTCAAATTTCTTTTTTTTGTTTAACTCAATAATTACATGCAGACCGTAGTCCATCGCAATACCGCAACACCAGGACTGCCCTACTAACTTCTGGTCACACCCAGTAAAGGGCATTCAGCAAGCTAGTACTCATCCGCCGCCACTATCTAACCTATGTAAAAAAAACAGTAAAAACAATGCTGGTCCGTCAAACGTTCTCTGTCACAATTTGTATCTTCTCTTTCCCTCTGAACCCTCTGACCAAGTACTTTCAATTGTACTTTGCTATCTCCTCTATCTCCTCCGGTCTCACATCTTCCGCGTCAATAGAGCGTATTTTGACAACTGTCGATTTCGACAATTGACAGTTCGGCTTTGACAGTTGCAGGTCGCAAAATTCACATTATACTTGAATTATTTAGTAGATCTCGACCATTATTAGTGGTGACGAGATCGAGGTATATAAGGCCCTTTGCGCATTGATAGAGTTCCGGTACCCTGTGCCGATACCCTCATCAATCAAAATCGACGGTTCGGCAAACCGATATTGCAGGCCACAAACTGTCAATTATCGGAATCGACAGTTGTCAAATACATACGTTCTAATAATACACGTGTCCTCGAATTTATTTGGGTAGTAACCACGTTGAGGTAGAAAAATCTCCACTCACCATGGTCGCCACACTCCCGTGAGCCTTTCTAAAGAGTGAAGAACTTAATCCAAAGCTTTGTTTCCCAATTTCTTTTTTTTTGTTATCATTTGGTCCATTGACTGTCCTACCAGAGCCTGTCACAGACGCCCATGATGTCAGAGCGCTCGGAGAACTCCGCGCCTGCACCTGTGTGTACCTGCATATGTGCGGTGCGCATCCGTGCGGCAGTGCAGTGATCGACGGTGGGTCCTTCTCTCCGAGTACATAGAGTAGAGTGGAGTGTATGCAGCCGGACCTGCAGCTCGCTTGGCTGCGGGGTAAAAGTGGGGCGGCCACACAGGACCCAAAACCCAAGCGCGTTACCCCAATCTAAGCCCCGAGCCGCATGCTTTAAGGTACGCGCCACGCGCCCCGTATGTAATCAACCAAACTCCGGTAACTTTATTTACTTTAAGTGCGCGCATTATCCTGATCCGCTCTAAGAGTTGGGGAATGCACCAGCGAGGTCTTTTCCCTGACACCTGTGCAGGGCCAGTTTAGCAGATGGGGCTTTCGCGCGAGATGCATCGAGCCATCATTATTCACGAGGTGGGCCTGCTCCCGAGGCTGATTCAGTTCATCACTCATCAATTCCCAACCAAACACAAATTCTCATTGTTCAAAACACACAATATCCAGACAAAGACGAAAATAAATAGGTGGGTGAATAAATAAATAAAAATCACACACCTACGCTCCGTTGTGTATAGATGGTGCCCAATCTAGCACCTTCCCGCCAGCCTCCCCTTACCCCTGGACTTCACAACAGCATCATACAGCGCCTTCGCCGCCCTACACCCCTTCAAGTCCGGATATGACGGTGACGGATGTATGCCCGGAGGCCGACACTGACGAGATACCCGCAGAAACGGATATTGCTCGCTTGGTGGGATACTGCCAAGGTCCGTTGCCGCTGCCTCTGGGGGCGCTGGAGCGATCTGGCGTCAGCCTGGATCCGATGGAGGTGGCGAAAGCTCTTTTGAGCGCCGATCCAGCAGCCCGAGTGACCGCGACACAAGTGCTGGGGTATCCTTGGTTGTTGCGACCTCAGCAAACCCTTAGTCTTGGAGCTAGTTCCATTGCCCCTAACTCATTCGATGGAGCCTTATACACGGAGGACAATGTCGCGCGCGATGTGGCGGACGATGTGGCGTACAATGTGGCGTACGATGTGGTATACGGTGCGGCGGACAATGAGGAAGACAGTGAGGATTGGCGCATGGGGTCTCTCCTAGGGCACAATCTCGAAATGGTAAACTACCGTTAATCCGCGCTGACCTATCTTAGCCGCATGTGGCGATGAAATTGGCAGAAATAGTAGACGTAATTGGATGAGGTAGCTGATCAAGGAGGTATATCATCCTACATAATATCACGACATAAATCTAAGGCAGGGGTGATCGGGGGTTGAAGAATAAGATTCGCCAAGGCCGAAACAGTAGGATCAATCTTATTTACTCCTGAATGGGGGGTTCTCTTTGCAATCGTTCTTCGGTTGTTGGTATTACGATTTTGTTCGATAACTGAGGGTGCCAAGGTTTGCGGAGGCGGCTGTACCTACAGGTGCGCGGTCACACAGTCAACAATTGCAACCCTTGCCCTGCCATGAGTCTTGGCGCAGCGAGTGATATACCGTGATCAAGTGTTAACTATTAGCGTGTCATAAGTCTTAGGTCGAGTGATATCATATGATTACCGATACGGAACTATGGCATGGATTAGAGTCACATAGGTATGGGACTGTAGGACAGAAGGCGGCTCCGTGCTGCACTGCTCGCGGGCCGGGAGTTGAGGTGGGGTGAGGGGGCTTTTGCCGGTGTAGTGGTTCCTGGCAGGAGTGATATCGTGTGATTACGTATATGAACGAGATTGTAAATTAGCGTTACAGCTAGTGTCAAGAGTGAAGAATGGCGGTGGGGTGGGAAGTGGCACCTTTGGCGTCATGTTGCTGCGGCGCACCCGGGGCGGTGTTAGGCGTTGGGCGTTGGTCGGCGTGGAGATAGTTGTGGGATATAGTCGTGGTCGCGTAATTTGAATACTGGTAGAGCTGCCCGGTAGCTCCCAATGGGTCCAATGGGTTGCAGTAAAGGTCTGTTAGTTCGGCCTTTAGTTGGTGTTGTCGTCTGGGGAGAAGAGACCAGGGAAACGACTCGGTAATGAGGAATAGGTCTAGAAGAAAAGAAGGCTCCTCTTCTTATCCTCTCCAGGCATCGAGACCTGAATAATTAATATAATTCGATTCTGTGGACGGTGCCATATTAGTGTTCACGCCAAGCCTCTAGCTTATATGCGCCAAGCTTACTAACCAGTATGTACATGCTCGCAAAGCGTCTGTGAGGCTCTGCGCCGAGCTCGGGCTTACATAAAATCGTCCATCGTGTCTTCCCCCCCCCCCAATACACAACACACACGCGATAAACTAAACTACATACAACACCGTAGGCCGAACCTCCTTCACCCACTCACGCTCATCCCCTAACTATGCCACGAGTCGCCCCGCGCCGGTGCCGACACTTGATCTGGCTCGGTGCTGATTGTGGGTGGTCGGGTGCGTGGTTGTTTACAGGACCGATGGCCGTGCAGCCAAGGTGGATGCGATAGAGCTCGGTGCTCGTCAGTTCTGGGGCGCTCCAAGGCGGTGGAGAATATATCATAGAGGTCGACCGTTGCAGCCCGTTTTTAATATCATACTTCTTTTTACTGTAGCCCGCGTCCGTTTCCAAGTTCTATCGGGTTCGCAAGTTTCTTTATCGATGATCTTTCTCATTTCATGCAATTTTCATGAGTCACATAGATTGAGTGACCCGAGTGGGAGCGACTAAGTGAGGCAACTTGGTAATTGGCCATAATTACATCAGGATGAGAAGTGTGGGGTCTACATCATTAATTCGGCTTTAATGTGTTTCACCGAGAAAGCGATCGTCACCGGAAAGTTACTGAAGAAAGCTGAATATATTTATAATTACAGAACAAAGTAGCCAGAAGTGTTATTTAGATGTCTCCCAACCATTTTTGACCTGATTTACGACTATCTAGCGAGAGTATTCTTTTAGAGAGGTCGTTGACTGGTAGTGTAAGCTTTATCGACTTTACCAAATTTTAATTTATATCCATTATATAACTTCCGAATTCGGAAAGGACATACTGAACAGCACCTCTTATATGCGCCTGGCTCCATATATCGTATTTTGATACCCATAACCTCTTTTTGCGAGGTTAGGTTGCTTTCCCGGTGATGATCGCTTTCCCGGTTAAATACGTTACACATGTCTACTAACTATTCACTGTGGCATATTGTCGATTCTCGTCTATCAATCTCATACCATGGCTTGAAAGATTCATGTGGCGAAGCCGTCTCTGTATTGGGCTAAAAAAGTAAGAGTTCCTTATGATCTCCGCATACACCCTCAATGCTCGGCGAGATACCATGAAATCTGCCAAATGCTTATATAAACAAAGGAAACAATGGGAGTAGAGAGAGGTATGGGCTTCCAACACCGGGATTAGTCTCGCCACAACAGCTCCTTGGAGATCAAAAAAAGAGAAATCCGTCAATCACTATAACCTCCCATGTTCCATATGTACTCCCTGGAGTGTAGGTCTGACCTAGCCAATGTGTTTTATTCTCAGTATCCGGCTTGACTGGGGGTATTTCTCTAAAATAGAGGAAAGGTAAAGAAATGATTAATAGTAACTAGACAAATATAATAACAGCTGTCTCAATCTCGCCGTCTTCCGTTGTTCGACCACAAATTGTAATTTTTCTCTCCCTTCCCCATTTCGTATCCAAGAACTTTTCATGCGGAAGCTTGACGACCCCTGTTTTCTGCTTAATGCTCCCTCCTAGTTCCACCTCTCTTCGACCCTGGCCTAAAACTAGTATTGCCTGATCCTCCCTATGGCAGTGCCATGCTAAACCTTGAAGTTTGTGCTGTTCTATGTTGTTGCTATTCCACTCGCAGAGTTCTCCTTTCATCTGTTTTGCCTGGGGGTGGTTGTGGGTTAGTATCATGACTTGTATCTTTGGAGTTTGTGGAGCTGGAGTACAATCAGGTACGACATCGATCAGACCGCAACCATCGACCGGACTCCCGTCATCAACCTGAGCGGCGGATCTTTAAAACGGGACAAGACTCAAACATTAGCTTTACCACTTTAAACCACTCAAGGGCCAGGCTACGCACCGGATGAGCCAGCTTTTACCTCCGGTCATGGAAAAGCGCTTATCACTGCAGATTAATTCGTTGCCAGGGATCTGTCCTTGCACTTGGCTGCCTTCCTCAAGCAGACAGAACCACCCCTCGTTTCTCATAAGCCAGTTCCCGTCCTCGTCAAACTCAAGGTTCCAGGAATCGTGTTCGTTATATTTTTGCTTTTCAGAGGCCTGAAAAGTCGTGACATGATCCTTGTCCACTTCAACGCGCAATACCGCTTCCGTAAGCCTATTCTTCACAACCCATGCTAAATTCGCAATTTTTTTGTTATTGGAGGGACCGGGATTTAGAATTTTGTGAAAGCACCATTGAGTCCCCCATGCCTCACGGTATTGGGGGGGCACTTGAGTGGGCGGAGGTATAAGAGTAGGTGGGTTCGTGTTGTACTCGTGGGAAAGAACGTGCCCTGTAGATCTATTCATTATACGAACCCAGCCAGGAGGGATGGCAACAACGGGCTTGAGAAATTCCCAGCGCTGAGTGACAGAATCAACATCAGGAACACTGGTGCGGAGACCGGGACTCTGACCGTGATTATTGGGAGGCTCGACTTCCAGCACGCCCTCATCGTGGATGCTGATTATGTTGTAGTATATACTGCAATACGCCAGTATAGCGTCAGCGCATCGCATCAGACTAAAAACACAGCTACCTAGTATAGAAGTACAATATATGGAATGAAACAAAGAGGACCTGATGCTAAATTCAAAATATAAGCAGGAGGAATAGTCACCCTTCATCATCCTCGGTAAATCTCTCAATCCCCCATCTCTGCCGTACCCTGCCAACATTTTTCAAAAGCTCAAAGTTTCCTCGGGTGCGTTCCAGAGCTTGCCCAGTGCCAGTGTTGGTGATGATATATGAGTTACTATGCTCCTGGTAAGGAATAGGTTCAATCCACCAGATCTGCTGATAGCGATAGACGTTTTCATCCCGGCCCCTCACTACCGCGGGCGACCGCTCTTCATTGTCAAACTCATCACATTGGGTATGAAGGACGAGGTAACCGTATTTATTGCGGATTATGTAGGCGCCAGCCCGGAGTCTCTCAGACATTGTTGATGTATCACGGAAAAATGCTCGGGGGTGATGTATTTGTGTAGTCACCTACATCAGGCAAGCCCGTTTCCCACCTGTAGTTAGCGATCGCACCCTGCTAACCATGTTGATGCTTGCCAAGCCTGCCAAGCCTGCCAAGTCTCTTAACTTCGACACACTTCTTGGCACTCATACACACTCCCGTCTCCAGTTCGCCCCGCTACAGCACGGTTCGACTTTGCCGTAACACTCAGCTTTTACCAATACTGCAGCTCTTACGTCCTTTACTGTGACTTCACCTTCTCTACTACCACCACACCGCTCACCACCTTCTAAATCGCCTCTTTAGAAAAAGTAGTCGTCTCCCTAAGGCTTTTCTTTACATTTCTATAGAAATTACTTATCTTTATCAGCTTCAATTCGTATCCTTTGTCTATATTAAATAAGTACATACCACCCGCTTCTTCCGATTGCAAAACTCTTCGTGTCTCTTGAGGTTTTCATGGGAATGACTGAGTGCCAACGCCACCCGTTTCATACTTATAACTGCGATCATTGTTCACCTCCGGGCGCTGTGTATACTTTGATTCAATCTTAGCTCTGTCCGGGGGTTAATGAACGTTCTGGGGCTGAGGAAAGCGTTCTCGTGATTGGTCTCTCTCTGTCTCTACGCTCGACTCGGGTATGCTTGTGCAAACGAAAATTGTATTTCTTAAGATGTTGGATACCAATGCAATGCAAGTACGGAAAAAGCCCTTATATACAGCGAGAGGTAAGATTATTATAGAAACAGGGGCCTAAAAACAGGGCTTGTATGTCTGATCAAGCCAATAGAGTTCCTCCCATATTTCTACATACAATAATCTTACCACAAGCTGCACCGGGGGGGGGGGGGGGGGTTAAGAGTAAGTACTGAGAACCCCGTTTTGGGTAATTTTCAAAAGTGAGGGCTCTGATTGGGCTGATATAAATATTTTGCCACTTGGCAGCCAAGAAGGTATTTGGGTACTGTGCCCCGCAAAGCATCCTCCTCAACCTCCTTTCCACTCCTGTTCCTTTCAGACTTCACCAAAACTTCTTCCATAACTTCAAATCGATACGCAGACAGAGATCTGGTAAAGAGCTATATTTACTGGCTATATTTTTATGTTTTTAGGGAAATATTTGGATTTTTAAGGGGACATAAATAAAACGTCTTGTGACTTTTTTCCCCCATTTAAATTTCAGGGCCAAGACCAAAATTCATTGGCTACTCAGGCTTTTTGGTTGCTATGGGCAATTTCGATACAAAATTCAAGGTGACTCGGTATTTAACGTGCACGCCCGTGGGTGTTCACCATAAATACCGAGAACCCCCCCTGCTTGCAATATAAGCCACCAGTGGCGGAAAGGAGGCAACCTATGATAGTTATGCAATTTGTGTGAGGGAAAAAATACCGAGAACCCCATGTACCTTCCGCCGCCCACGAACACCAGTTCAGTTTAACCTACTATGTGGCTGATGTCTAACACCAGCCAATAAGAGGCCGCATACAACTAGTCAACCTATCACGACGGGTTCTTCGTACTTACCCTCAACCCCCGGTACAAAATTCGTTGATGGCCTGTATCTTGGCATATATTCACTGTCTTGGCAGCATCGAACACATTCATGCCAAGTAATTACTAGATTGGGAAGGTGGTCTTCACCGGGCATGGTCACGATTGTTCCTCTCGTGACGTTTCCGGGTCTGCGTTCCACCAAACCGTAAAATCTGAGTATATATTTTGCGAGATAGCAGGGTATATGCCAGACAGAAGCAGTCTTCGAACGCCAACATGCAAGTTTTGGTGTAAGATATCCCTTTTACGCCCATATGCAGATCCAGTCCAGTTCGTTATGGTCACACAATATGAGCCCAATGATAACGCGATGGTGATTCTACGCTAATGCATCACAAGAGGCTACGTAGGTAAATAGAAGGTCTGCGTTGGCTTTCCGCCTTCCTAGCACCACCAACTCTTAAAGATCAAACAATATTCATGAGCACATATTACACATGGATCCAACTACCTGTCCCGCAGAGGTTAACTCAAGTCTCCAGAGAGAAGATATCCCCTCCGACTTTTCTCCGCATCTAGGCAGCAGTAGCAATCATATCATTACACACGGGAATGTCCCTACACCCGCTGGGCTGAGTTCCCCTATTTGCTTTCGGATTAGGGGAATACCTCCAAGCTGGGACAGCGCCATTCTTATGGAGTACTTAACGAATGATATTGATAAGGAACTCAACGAGAATACGGCCAAGCTGTCGGGCCCTTTCCCGTCCCCTTTTAACAATAAACAGTGCGCCTTACTCAACATGGATAGCTGCACAGCCTATCTAAACACACAGTTTTCAGACCCCAATGCCGAGATAGACTCATTCGTTGACGTAAACGGGGAACTGTTTCAGATGGTTATTGATAGACACTTTTACGATTTGACCCCAATGAATAAGCCTTCACTGCCTATTATAGCAGAGTAAGTTCAACAGGCAAATACTATTCACATATCCCTTATCAAGCCCTAATCCATGCGTATTATTCAGTGTGATCGCTATCACTGGGATGGGTGGCCATGCTTTCGGCTCTTGGAGAAGCCGGCGACGTACCGCTCGTCCCATTCAACGTCCTATGTGGATACGCGACTTCCTACCTCAAAGATTTCCCAACACCCGCATAATGACCTATGGGTATAACTGCAGTCTGGTTCGCCCCAACGAGGCGAGGATGATGGACTACAGACAGAACTTTGAAGATGCCATTCTTAACGCCCGGCGTGATTGCAAGGTATGTCTTGTGGATGATCAGGATTGCAGCTGCGGAGATTCCAATGCGGGGTGGAGTGGCCCATTCGCTGTCTCCAGTTGGGTGGCGTCCCCGCAGTGATCTAGGCGAGATGGGTGAAGAGTGTGCTCTGCAGCTGCTTGAGACGAACTTTGACGAAATCTGACTATTATTAGGACCGCCAGATAATATTTATCGGGCACAGCCTGGGCGCACTTCTTCTAATTCAGGTACAATGTGATATCCTGAAGTCGAGAATCGGAACACTGACCGACGGGGTAGCTATTGATTGAATGGAGCAATGATCCCGGGCGAAATCGCCTTCGTGATTGTATTCGAGGAATATTTCTATTTGGGGCACCACATCAAGGAATGGAAGCATCGGATCTCTATAACCTTGTTGAGGAGGACACAGATGGCAAAAAGTGCGCAGCTATGCTGGCGCAGCTGCAAGCAGGTTCTGAATTCTTGGAACAACAACAGAGATCTCTCGCCAGGGTCTCAGAGTATTTTAAGGGGCGTATCTATTCCTTCTTCGAAACACACAAGACACGAGAGGTAAAACATCCATGAGTTAATCCTGCAATAGAGCACAGCTGAAAATTACATAGGTGGGCCCTAGAATCGATCAAAAAGCAGCGGGATATGTCGAAAGGGTAGGTCGGCATTCAGCCCAGCTGTGTCTTCCCCAGGAAAAGTGCATCCAGGTAGATTCCAACCACACGGATATGGTGAAGTTGAGCTCAGCGGAAGACCGAGTATTTCAAACTGTTGTTACGGGTATTAAGTCTTGTCTCGGTGTGTATTAATCCGGCCTGATGTATTCCGCGGAAGCAAATATTAAGTTATTGAAACTAATTTTGAAGCAGTATCTGATGATGCCGGGAGTATCCTCAGTTGTCTATGGCAGGCCCTGGATAGGCAGATAGATGGGTACGGTTCTGTGGACCAACCTGAGTGCATCGGCGATTCAATCAAAATTGATGACTTGAAAAATTCCAAAAAATACTTTTGGCTCTTTCACAATCCAGACTACAAAGTCTGGTCTGAGGAGGAAAAGGGTTACAAACTGTTATGTGTTGGTGGGCATGAGGAATTAAGTGCGATCACATCGTATCATGCGAGCGTTATGGGAAACACCAAAAGCTATTACTCATCCTTGTGCTACCTATACGGCTCCCTACCGACAAGTCAAAACGCGCACATGGTGTGGACACTACTCCGACAGGCCATGCACGCCTGCTCTCAGGAACAACAGCGCTCGATGCTTACACATTTCTTCAGGAGTCTCGTATCATCCATGATGGATAATATCCAAGTTGAGCTAGCGTCTAGACCAGACGTGACACCGCGAGCAATCATGGAGGCATCATTCCCCGAGAGATTGTGGTGTTCTCTGGGTGATGCTATTAGGAATGTGGTAGAATACCAGAGCAAAGCTGAGTATCCACCAAGGAAAGGATTGAAAATCCTGGGCATTATTCTCGACATGAATAGAATCTCCACGAGTGACTATCAGGAAGCAATCGAAGGCATTCGTAAGCTTGGGCGGCAGATGCAGCCAACGTTCGACGTGGTAAAGGTTCTAGTTCTAAATGCGCCTGCGAACAAGGATGCTATCGTCTTACAGAGGTCGGAGTATGGTATCCTTTACAATGTATATGGGAAAGAGAGGGAAGGTATGTTGACATATGACCTTGTGGATTTCCAGTCAGTCATTTAGATCGTTCACTAACCCACCATAGCGTGCCTGAGAAGCCTGGCCTTCCAAAACACTAGATATGAAAGGATTTCGCCGCACCAGGAACATACGTTTGGCTGGCTATGGCAGACTAAAGAGTACTTGTCTTGGAACACCGACAAGCAGGCCGCTCCAGGTCTTCTGCTCATTGAAGGTAAACCAGGAAGTGGTAAAAGTACATTGATGCGATATATCAAGGAGAATTTAGTGCATGCTATCAAAGATCCAATTATTGGCGACTTTTTCTATAGTGCTAGAGGTGGTACAGAGGAAAGGAGTCATTTCAACATGTTAAAAGTTGTAATGCATCGGATCCTTGAGGCGGACGAGAACTTTTTCGTTTATTTTCAAACATTCTACCGGCAAATCAGGGAAGATAAACGGATAGATTGGACGCTAGTAGACCTGCAACAGATAATGGAGAATATCTTCACCGTTCATCCGCTGCCGTCAACCATCTACTGCATTCTCGACGCCATGGATGAGTCTGATAACACCAATAGGAACCGTATTGAAATCATACAGTATTTCGACAAGTTATTGAATATATCACAGAGGAATGAAATGGGACCTTCATTGAAAATGGTAGTAGGAAGCCGACCGATAAACGAGCTTGGAGACGACGACCTATCGGAGGCGATATGCCGAATCTCTCTCCAAGAAAGGACGAGAATGGATATTAAAAAATACACAACCACCAGGCTAGATGAGAAGGTGTTCTGGAAGTGCGACAAGGCCTTACGAGATGAGTTTGTGGACTACATACTGGCCACGGCGGATGGTGTATTTCTATGGGTACGCTTGGTCATTGATGAGCTGGAGCAAAGGGTTAGAAATGGTTCAAGAGTGAACGTTCTGCTGGGACTGTTGAAGAGTCTCCCCAAAGACCTCAAAAGCTTCTACGAGCATATATTCGAGCAATTGAAAGGAGGTATGGATGGGGGCGACCTGACCGATGGAGGGCGAATTCTCGGGCTTTGCCTGTTTTCTCATCGCGCGATCGAACTTGTCGAGTTATGCGACGCTCTTGCGCTCCTTGATACTAGTAACAAGGAGGGAGACAAGCCAGATCCCGTAGGTTGGGAGCGAGGCAGATGCGTAGACACCCGGAGCTTTGTAACTCACTGTGTCGGTGGACTTGTCGACATCAAGGATGGTAAGTCTCATCGTCCGTGCAATCTACCGCCACCCGCTGACCAGATACCTTTGTAGGGAGAAACGGGTTTGCGGTTGCGCAGCTCATGCATCAAACAGTGCGGGAATTCTTAACAAGCCCTCCCGAGAGTTTGATTGCAACCCCCTTCAACATCACCAATTTCGCAGGTGTTTCATCCATGATAAGCCTCATGTGCGTACAGTTTCTTGAGATTATGTATGAGGAGATGAAGCCCGGAGGCCGAGGTGATCCAATCTGCCTAAAGTACCTGGAGGAAAGGCCACTGTTGAAATATTCTTTGGAGCACTTGATGGTAAACCCGGAATCTAGTGAAGCCGAAGTGAAGGCGAGGTTGAACAGTCTGGTGCAAAAACTTGAGTATGACAAGGAATCAAACGCGTATATGCTATTAGGGCGACTCACTGAATCCGAGCGGCCGATCGAAATCGGGAGAAGATTAGAAGCTTTACTCCTTAATGCTGCCAAGCATGGGCATGCTATGGCTATAGCTAACCTATTTGTAGTCGGTGCGGATAAGATCTGTAGTGGGTTCGTTGAGGGGTCATATGGCAGTCTTTTGCACCACGCGGCAGGTGGGGGCCACGAGGCAGCGGTGAAGGTCTTGCTAGACGTGGACGCGACGCCATGGGCAAGAGATGCTAGCGCTGATTCCCCAATGGGTAAGGCAGTAAGAGGTGATCATGTGGGTACAATAGACCTACTCTTTAACCACGGAGTCGAACTTATTAATGATGATAACCGAGGAATCTCTCTACTGGAAATAGCAGCAGCAAATGGTCGCATTGCTGCTACCCGGGGACTCTTGAAGCTTGAGCAGGATCGGGGGCGCGTGGCATTTAATGAGCACGATAGGAGGAATGCTCTACATCACGCGTGCTTGGGAGGATATGACGATATAGTTACCGAACTCGTTCAACCAGGCACCAATATTTGGGAAAAGGGTCATGCCGGACTCGATGCACTCGGTCATGCTGTAATTGGCGGGAACGAGACCACCGTCAAAAACCTACTGAACCTGGAGAATTCTCTGAAGATAGATTATGACGAATACATCAGGTTGGCCAGCTTGTATGGAAATAGCTCAGTTGTGGAACTTCTTGAGATGAAGAAAGCAGGAGCTACGGAACCGCGGGACATGAGTAGTGTGGGTGCTGAAAACATGCATACCGGAGGCCCCGAGAAATCCGACATCGCCAAGCTTCACATTGCCGCAGCTTACAATCACTACCTCGTTATTTACTGGCTCCGCGAGAGAGGAGTCGATCTAGATACGCGTGACCAAGACGGATCTACAGCCTTGCAGGTAGCGGCTCGGAACAATTGCGCGGATAGTTGCGAGTGGCTGGTGCGCCTTGGGTGTAAAAGAAGTCCGCGTGATACATCTGGGGCGGCTCCGATACACCTTGCAGTCGCGAGCAATCCTACAGATCTTAGTACCATTCAGGCACTTGTTTCCATGACGGGCGAGGTTTTTCCAGTCGATAATAATGGGGAAACCCCGTTGCACTACGCTGCGAAATGGGGGTATGTAGACGTGTGTGAGTACCTCTTGAGCCAGCGCTGGCGCGACGACTGCGCGGACCTCGACGCAGCTGACAACAACGGAAAAGCTGCGTTGCACTACGCCGCCGAGGCTGGGAGCGTAGGCGTGTGTGAGCACCTTCTGAAGAACGGTAACAAACCTGTCAAAACTGTCGATAAGGATGAGTCTACTCCATTACACATGGCCGCAATGAAGGGCCACCTCGATGTCTGTATGCTACTCCTCGGTAGGGGAGCTGATCGGTCCGCTGTCAACCGGAATGGGTCGACCGCCTCAGATTTGGCGTTCGATGCGGGCTTTAGGGATCTTGCCAGGATGCTATCACCTGATGCTGACATCGGGTCAGTTTCTGACTCAAGCGAGTCAGACCCGCCATACATGGAATCCGATGAGAATCTTGAGGGATATTCCCCGTTTACATCAACGGGTCTTTTGCTGGGGCCTCCTATCGCTAGCATTAGTTTCACCATTACGGCAGGGGGTATAGTGATCCACAGGGGGCCTTCAGAGGAACAGTCTGAAACCATTATACCCCAGGGACCGCATCACAACTTATATCTACAGGTCGAATTGCCCTCCCTTACGCAACCTGTCGACGATCGAGAGGCCACAGGTTCACCGGCACCACGCAAGCGCCCTACGCCAAGGGACGAATCACTCGATAATCTCACGGAGGGAACGATTCCAAAGCGGCCACGGAACGATGGGTGACGTATACCGCTGGGGATCTGGATGCGGTAAGGTAGCTATCTCAAAAACATTAACTTGCAGGTGGGGCGAAGAGTGGAGGACTTATGCGGGGAATTACTTTGTTATAGTATGAGAAGTGATTTCTTTTAAGGTGTTGATTAGTTTGGTTGTTGAAAGGGCAGAATTTCAATCTAGATTATAAGTTGCATTCCTACAGACGGATTACTATCCTCTTACTATTGATACTAACCATAAAGCTTCTAGAGTCCGTGTAAGTATTGAAAGTAGGTAACTGCCTCGGATACAATGGACGTTTGTATTATCGGTGGGTTGCTTTTAATGACTTTGATAATTGGGTCAGGTAGCTGTGAGTGACTGGCAAGATTATGATTAACACTCGCTCGCGGACCTCTGTCAGTTTCGAAAACTGTCTCTGACTGGCTGAATAATGCAAAGAATGTTATTGCTAAGGCAAATGGCAAGTATTGAGAATTTCCGCAAATGGTAACACAAGGATCTAAGAAAGATTGTGCACAAATACACGATTGTGTATACGTATGTCTGTGGATGGTAATCACTCAGTATATATATGCCAGTGGGGGACGTCTCGACTGGGACAGAGGTGGTGCGCGCTAGTAAAACTTAAGGTTTGGGGCACGTGTAGTGTACTAAGCGTTATAGATGAACTCCACTACTACACTGGACGATCTACTACAATAGCGTAGTGGTAAACCTCTGAGATATTTCCGATGGTGCTAGGGGTCCATCCTAGGTGCCAGTCTTTGGATATGAACTATTGACTGCTTTCTAGCTCAGTGTCGGCGACCTATGTCTGCTTTCTAGTAGGGAACCGGATTAATGGATCAAGCTGAGTAATAATGAAGGGGAAGGGTTGTCCGCTGGGGGAGTGAATTCATTCACAGAAATCAAATAGCGTAGTACTCCGGCTCTTGACTAAGGCTATCCAGCATGGTACATGCGTTAGGCCTGAAAATAAACAACCGGGACAGCTCAACGCAGTTGTTCTCCCGAGCGGGTGATATTCCATGATTCAGCACACTAGTACCCGCCCCAGGGAGCTCTACCAGCACCTGTACCCGCCTCAGTATACCTGGGCTACACCAGGGAGCACTCTAGTCGAGGACGTCATCTACAGGTATAGTTAGCGCGTACTATGCATCGCCTTATACTAGATCCTATTTTTACCTTTTGGGTGCTAAGGCTTCTGATGGACTATGGCACTATTGGGCTGGCCCGGGGTTGTATTTGGGTGGGCCGGGCCGGGCCTCGATTTTAAAAGTTGGACTGAGCCGGGCCAGGAATCATTGGAGCCCGGGCTAGCCCATCCATACCAATTAACCTCATTCCGCACAGAAACACCCAATGACAATTGCCATAAAACCTGGAGTACGTTGATTAATTATAAAGATTAATAACATTTTGAGCCATGTACTGTTAAGTGCCGACACATATGGGCCCGCGGGCCTATAGCCTACATTCGCTACTTCTATTTGGGCTGGGCTGGGCTGGGCAATGAGTCCACCTTTTCACTCAAACACACGCGATTCCTACTTCAATGTTTTAAGCGTAGAATATCTCCATTTTGGTGTGATATTAGTCGCTCAATGCTGCGCTCACCAGGCTCAAAGAAAGGAGACAGGCTGTGTTGTGCTACGCACAACATATTACCCACACAGAGCCTGGATCGAGGCTGCAAACTTGAAGCGGGGTATACCTAGCCCACTCCCCCTCTTACAACACGGAGATTGCGGGGTGGACCCCACCATAACGCAAAAACGAATACACCCGCGTCGAAGTAAGTGACAGCAACCATTAGTTATACGTCAGGATGGGCGCGCACGTCCCCGATAGTGCAATCTGGACGGCAGAGAGCCGTTCTGACCAAGGCGTAAGGGCGTCTTATCCACCAGAAAGTATGATTGCGATGCCCTATCCACCAGGTCCCTGTTTTATCGGATTGCACAGAAAGAGCGGCCCCGCCCAGCAGAACACTCACACCCCACTCAGCAGCAACCGCACATGCTAAGGTAGCCAGACATAGAATCTGAGGCGGTGGAAGGTTGACTGCAACAGTTCTATCAATGTAAAACAACTAAAACCAGGCAAAAGGTGTTTTTCTGTTTTCGAACACTGTCCCGATCGCTACTGGCACTTAACACACACCGGCGGATACTTTCAATTACCTACTTGTCGTAGACTATGGTCTGCATTGAATTCGATTGATTAATACACAAGAAAGGTTATAATGAAATAAGAATAAATAAAGTAAAAATCTGCGACTGCCACTTCATGCGTGCTGTGTTGGGATAGAGTTGGTGACAGTCAACTTCTACGAGTAGCCAGTCTGTCTTCCATGATCAACATTTCATGTCCCCTATGGCTGGAGTGTTTCATAATGAGTGGGGTGCTATTTTAGATTTACAACGATATAAACATTTCTTGGTCAATAAAACGCCTGGTTCGTATGCTCTGCTCGATAGGACGACTTATGGATCGGACAGAATGGAGCCGGGCTTTTTAATTAAATAGCTAAGATATAATCAGAGTGGAGATTGTGTAATACTAGTTGAAAGTATTTGGTTCAATTGAAGATAATCAGAGTGGAGATTGTGAATGACTATATATATATATAACGAACTACTGACTGTCTGCATGAAATTAATGAATTGAACAAAAAACGGTAAAAAAGAAAGAAAAAGAATTACTAACACGATCACAAGCCAACAGCAATTTCAATCCCATCCTCCCACTCGGGCTCCTTCTTCTCCTCTCTATGAGATTGCATTAAAATCTCCTCAATCTCTTCAGCTGTAATCTGTTTCTCTTGGTATTTCTCCCATAATTCCACCAATTGGACAGGAGTGGCAATGCTCATAACAGTTTGCCTAGAGGCAGAATCGGTATCATACGGGCTCTTTACAGATAGGGTAGTGCCATGGAAATCAGTTGGTTTCCAAACCACAAGAGAATTGGCAGCCTGTCTGATTCTGATCCCATAATCCGCAATGAGGAAGTGGCCTCCCTCATCGGTACCATATGTTCTAGATGTGGTCCAAGACAAGGCATATTTATGAGGGCACTTCTCACTATGAGTTGCACTAAACGATACAGCAGTTAGCAAAACCGAAACACTAGTACTGTGATTGGTACTTGAATTGGAAATTACCTCGCATAACTCTGTGTAAAGGATCCTGAAGGAGGGGCCATTTGCACAGAGCCAAACTGAATGTCCTCGTTTTGTACTTGAACAGTATAAGATCCAAGGGGTTGCGAGGTCGCATTTTGGTTGGCTGGGTAGTTGATACCCTGAGTAATCGATGTCGGCAATCTCCCTATACACATGTTCCATAAAAGAGAAAAGACATTGCTTCTCATATCCTCAACATCCTTTTCTCGGTTCTCGACAGAGGTAATATTTCGGACCCAATGGAAACTGGACTGGCTTCCGGAGACCGCTGTGTGCCCGATCTGACAAATGTAAGAAAGATTTGTTAAGGATAGATAAGATAATACTACTTACTAGCGCAGATTTCTTGATATGGCATTCCTTAGCAATAACCTCATCCACCCAATCTAAAGTGCTCTTACTACCCTCAGGCATCCAACCTCTAGCCACCAAGCCAACAATCTCCCCCGTACTGGAGTCAACAAATATAAGACTCTGATCCTCGGAAACATCTAATTGAAGTTGTTGAGGATCTAAAAGCATCATATGGGGTACCTCCAACCGTCCGCCCCCAGGCTCTCCGACCTGTAGGTAGTCATGCCAGATATGATGGATAGTATCGGATTCATATATCCACTTGTTGGCTGATGGATAAGGTGTTTGATATCGGTCAACTTGAACAGTTGTAAACCTTTGCAAGTATTCCGCTCTTCTCCGGTCGTCCTCTTTCAGGTTGCAATCTTTGACAAACAAAGATCTGAGTCTCTTGACCCTCTCCTTCTCTTCTTTTCTTTCCTGAATTGCAGCTCTGAGTTCGAAATATTTATTGGGCTCTTTCAGCTGCTTGGGGTTATTCAGAAATGAAGCAAGATCATTGAAGATTCCGGCGTTGATTCCATCGGTGAAGGTAGCCTGAGGGAACTGAGCTTTGAGAGAGGTAACAAGAGAACCAATGTCATTCTGCCTGATCTTTTCTATTAGGCAAGCCCTACTTGCTATATACATAGCAACTTCATCAACGTGTTTTTTGTAGGATCGATGAGGAGGCATTTTAGTGAATCGGACCTGCAGTAGAGTGGGTCGGATTCGCAGTGGGTGGGGTTGGTGAATAAACGTATTGATAAACTGAATAGAAGGATATCGAGGGTCTAACACTTAAATATTTGTCTCTCCGATACTAGTTGAACTCTCTCTCATTTGTTGTAATAGCAGTGCTGGTGGTGGAGTAGGTTAGCGGTTTATTGTTGGGCGCGATCGAAGTGTTATGGAAAGCACGGAAAACACGCGAAACGCGACACGCGACTGTCCCCAGCAATCCTTGCCATCTCCACCACCACCCCGCACCAGCAACTGAACCATGCCTAGCCACCTTCGCCACACCTGCACCCGGTGGGAACTGCGTGGCAACGGCAACGCTGCGACACCGCAACGCCGGGACACAACTTTTTCACAACCCGATGGTGCCGCCTCATACCCAAAAAGCCAAGGGAGGGTGGCCGGAGCCTCTACGAATAATCAGCCCTTGAAAGGATCACTTGTGGTTGTTATGCTCATAATCGTGGTCCAGAGGGTGGTGTTCGAGGCGAGTTTTGGTAGGGTACTAGAGTAATAGTGAATATGATTCTTTTTTTTGATCAAGTAAATTGTTTCTGGGTAAATGATATCGTCTGGTAGAGTCTTAAGGTTACAAGTCGTATGCTTGCTCATACTCACATGGTCTTCGGTCATCAGCACTCTCGGCCTCTACCAGCGCCACGCACCACGCACAACATACCCGAGCCCGCCCGCACCTCCTTCCCTGAGCCTGCGCCCGTACACACCTGCTACCCACCAATTACCTACTATCGATGTGGCCAATTGAGACATTGCTTTAGTGCAGGCCGGGCACGAAGCGGATGGTCGTGTGAAATGGGCGGAGAAGCCGAGTCTTGTAAGCCGCCCTCGATAGAACCACCGCAAGTCTCTTAGATACTACATGTAATTCACCCTTGCCTCATTTCCTGCCGCACGCGTCGGCGACACACAGGAGGACCCCAGGAATCTTCAATCCATCCGCCGGCCTTCCATGCTCTTTAATGATCACTCCAATCCTGGTGAGTTGCCCACCACCATCACCGCCACCATCACCACCACCACCGCCACCGCCTCCAGATGTCCTCCAGCACCGCTGCCGCCCGGAGGATGAGGAGGTCCGCCCGGAGGAGTCCTGAACCACCTCCACCTCCACCTCTACCTCCACTTCCACCACCGCCTCTAGATGGTTCTCCACCTCCTCCAGCTCCTCCACCTCCTGCACCCCTTCCACCTGCTCCACCTACTTCACCGCCTCCAGATGGTCCTACACCAGCGCCCCCGCCCGGAGGAGAACGAGGTCCGCCCGGAGGAGGTCCTAAACCACTTCCACCTCTACCTCCACCTCCACTTCCACCACCGCCTCCAGGGGGTCCTCGACCTCCTACAGCACCTCCACCTCCTCCACTCTTCCACCTGCTCTACCTACTCCACCCCTTCCACCTGCTCTACCTACTCCACCGCCTCCAGATGGTCCTCCACCAGCGTCGCCGCCTGGAGGAGGACAAGGTCCGCCCGGAGGAGGTCCTGAACCACCTCCACCTCCACCTCCACTAGTAGCCGCGAGTGCGTGAGCACCTCTCTTGGCTACAATCCCGGCAGGCATCCAGATTATCCCCTGCGCAAAGTTTGGTTCAGTAACCCCCACACCCAATTGAGACTTCCTAAGGTATTTGGGACCTCAAATGTCAATAGTATCCTGCTGTGGATTGCAATATCTAACAATAATCCGAATTAGCTTTGGATTACTGGCATCAGTTGTAGACAGATATAACCTCAGTTCCTTGTCATTTATGCGGTGCTGTCCCTCATTATAATCCTAATCCTCTGCAGAAATGTTGAACATGGTGTAATTGTATTCCTGAACGTGAGAGAAAGCGCGGTGTAACGGTGGAGATTCAACGCCAGCCAGGTTACCACCCATGCCTGCTCTGTGGAGGACCGCCAAGATCCTTAGAAGCCACCCATTGCTATTCTTCAACCAATCTTCGAGCTCCTCTGAATCAGGTATTCGTACCTCCACCTGCCATATGGGGCAACAGCTACTGGGGAACATTATCAAGTGCTCCCCAGATAGTTCCTACTGCTTTGCCGGATGAGGTGTGCTTCAGGATTAAGTTTAACGGGGCAGGATTCTAGAGTCAAGGCATGGGCAGACACTGAGATGAGGATCGACTCGGGATATGTTCAACGACAATGACAGGAGACCAGGCTCAGATACCGATCGAACAAAATGTATTACTAACAAAACAGAGTCAAGATTGGTAGATAAATTCTATATTGTTTCGAAGTACAAAACTTATCGCAAGACTAAACGAAAAGCAAACCCCCAGAAAAGAAATTGCAAAGACAAAAGAAAACGTAATGGACAAAAGAAAACATAACCGATAACACAAATATAAAGTCAAAAATATCCCAAGTGACCGCACCCCCGTAGTCAAAAATATAATCGAGATCAGAGAAAGATGATTAAGAGAAAATCAGTCTTTCTCCTCCTGATCTGTTTTGGGATATCAAAGATAAAGCAACGCTAAGCAATAGTTCTGTAGCTTTTAAACGGTATAATCTTGTACAGCGGATTCCGCCCGCTGATGTCGAGAGAAGCTCCCCTCAACTGGCGAGAATCCACCCCTCTGCTTATACATTGAAGAGCCCATATCACAGTGAGGATTTGCTGAGTGTGTTGCTGGGCCTGCTGCTGCTAGGCCTGCTGCTGAGCCTTCGCCGTTGGACTCAGAATCAGATTGCAATGATACCCACTCCTTCGGGAAGAGTCCTTCATTGTTTTTCGGCTCTGGTTGACGGAGGTAAAGCTAGGAGGCGGTCGCGAGTGCTGAGGGGGAGGTGGTGGGCGCTGTGAGTACAGTGACGAGTGCTGCGGGGGGGGGTGGCGGGAGCTGCAGGGGAGGTGGCGGGAGCTGCGGGGAACTTGAAAGCACTGGCGGGTGCTGAGATGAAGGCGACGAGTGCTCCGAGTGTGTCTCTGCTATCTCTTCCAGGATAAACTTGAGGCTTTTCCGCGACTTGCGATGTGAGAAACGGGGCAATTTATGCTTCTTGTGTTTTCGGTGGGACCGTTTATGGCTACCACTATCGGATTTGTTACGGGAAACCGAGTGAGAGGCTATGATGGAGTGAAGGACAGGTAACAAGAGACAAGCCTAGAAAGGTATCGAGGTGGTGTAGGCAGTCCGTGTACAATCACACCTGTATTATGCTATTGGGCGGCACACTCCGGAAGTGATGCTGATGGCTGTAGGCTGTTATACTTTGAGAAGGAGGTTAACACAATAGTATAGTACAGCCCGATAGCCGGCAATTGTGAGTCAAAGGGGTTAGGCGATATTTAAAGGATTGGATAGAAAGTAGGCCCTGATACGGGTTCCTCAATGTATAAATAGAGGGGCTGATACCCACGAGTGGAGGGGATTATTCTCATTATCAACGAGCGGAATCCAGTCTACAATATTACTTGTGTCAGCTACAGAACTATCGCTTAGCATTTCCATATCGTTGATATCCAGTTACACTATATTGTCTCTTATTCGCCTTGCTTACCACGATCACATACCAGTAACATTTCACAGATGAGTCATTCCAAGTTCCAAAGACTTGAGTATCTTATGTGGTGTATGGTCACCGTGTGCTTGTCTCCAATAACACGGAAAGAGATATCTAGAGTTTGTACGTTATGCATGCTATCAACTCTACCTCATTCATCATTAACCGAGGAAGTGCAGAGCACCTATACTGCGGATATATTAACTCCCAAGGTTTCTTCAAAGAAGAACAAATCACTTATCACTTTCAAGAATTCGATCCTGAAATACTCAAACCTACATAGCTCCATCCTATCAAGGTTACTCTGACCCAACAGTCCTAACAACTCGCATATCCTGTACCTGAGTTCGTTCTTAAATCTTGGTGCAAGCGAATTTCATGGATCGGTTGGTAGAGTCGTTGGTTATCGAAGAGTTGGAATTAATCAGGTTTCTGTTACATTCTATGGGATTCTGTCGGTTGCGTGGTGTGAGTCATTTGGGAATAGTCATCGCAAGGTTTCCTTGGGTATATTAGAGGGCTCTCCGTCGCTTCGTTTCAGTTTCTTTCCTCTCTTTCTTTCCTCACGCAACGTCTTCTTTTATATACAGTACAAACGCTTGGTCTAACCTGGTATATCATACCAGGCTGAGACATTTCTATATCTATGCAGGTTAAATACTATATTACATTATTTCTCTCCTTTTCACGGAGAACTTTGCCTTCTACGTTATTAACTCGACAGCGACTACTGTCGCCTATCGTACCCTGCGGAATACTTGATATCGTCGCTCCTCAAGAGCGAACCCCAGACCTCCAAATCAAATCTCTCCGCGATGTAATACCAGAGTCAGCGACAATTCGAGGAAGACTCCAATATGGAGGATGCAAACATCTTGCGGGATCAAAGTACCTGTGCAGCCCAAATTCAGCCCAGGACCACCAGTAGGCAGAGGGATACTCCGGCAACTGACTTATTGCCAGGGCACGCTACCTTGCCTCCCCGCAGGACCTCCAGGCACTACAGAGAACAATCCCCCAGAACTACTCCTACAAGAGAGCCATCCACTACTCTCAGCCTCTCCAGGATGTTGTTATGGCATCGTGACAGGTGATAGAATAATGTGTCGTGGTGTGAATAGAAATGTGATGGCAATGGTTGGAAGATGAGTCGTATAGGTTTCTATATGTTTCCATTAGGTTCGGTTATGAGTCAGACTGGGACAGGGGTTATTCGGTTATATAAAGGGCCCTGTCTGCACTCTACGTCCTGTTTCTCTTCCTTTCTTTTTCTCTTCACGCAACCTCTTGTATTCCCTCGGGGCCCGACCGCCCTGGGGACGCCATCCTCGTCGATAAGTCGGAAACCATGAGTTCCTAGAGAGCCTTCGCCGCGCTAGATTCCCCCTCTATGATACGAGTCTCCTTCTCCCCTCCCCCCCTTTTTTCACCGAGTTGATGCCTTCGGGATGCGTCCATCACTCACCAACCCTCGCCAAAACGACGGCCACTTTCGACGGTCGTTCCCCCCCTTTTTCCGGCTGCTCATCGCACGAGCACTACACACGTCGGGTTCGCACACTGTCTGTACTCTCTAGTAAGCGAGAATCTACGGCCAAAGCGCTCGATAGCCCGCGAAGTTACGCTCCTTCGGTCGCGAAATGTTATGGCGTTGTGGCGGGTACCAGAAGAATATGTTGTGGCGTGAAGAGAAGTGTGGTGGCAACAGTCGGAGGGTGAGTCATAAAGGTTTCTATGTGTTTCCATTAGGTTCGGTTATGAGGCAGACTCGGACAGGGGTTATTCGGTTATATAAAGGGTCCTGTCTGCACTCTACGTCTTGTTTCTCTTCCTTTCCTTTTCTCTTCACGCAACCTCTTGTATTTAAGGAATATTATTAGTTTTATTCCTCCATAGTCCAACGTCTACGATCTCTTGGTCCGATCGGCCAAGGGTGTTCCAAGATACTTCGCTTGCTTAGAGTATACCTCTAAGCCTCCTGTTTAGATTGTGTTCCTTGGATCTTTACGTCTTTCTCTACGGATTCCACGTAACACGAAACTATCGTCAAATTTTTACCCGAGGTCCCCACGTGACCTTACCCCTCTTCTTCGGCCTTAACCAGGCAACCCATTCTTAACCGAGGCGGCCCGATCCCCTCACCCAATCCCACACTGGTCCCCCGATACCACCCCTCAACACCCGGTCGGCACTTTTGATTGCGACCACCAAATACCTACTGAGTTGGCAGCCCCAACTCCCCATTCTCAACTGAGGCGGCCTGCTCCCCTCACCCGAACCCCACTGGTCCCCCGAGACCACCCCTCAATACAACAGTCGGCACTTTTGACTGCGACCACCACATACACACTTAGCCCTAGGCTCACCCATTCCTGCACGTCCCCACCAGAGGACACCAAATCAAACACGACTCGGGCACAGTCTTTAGCCGTTGCCCCTGGGACCGACGACCTCACCATATCACCACGGATGAGGTTATTTAATAGCCAGCTTCGCGCCGCGCTCCCTCTCCCATCCAAAATGTAATCGCCCTGCTACCTGAGAAGTAGACTCCCAAGGCATCACTCTCGACACCATCCCCTAGCTTTCGCACCTGACGACAGCTCGGTTCACCTCCTTTATGCCTTCGTGCCCGGATTCCACCGGACTCTGTTAAGGTTCGTCCACAGATAAAGTCCACCGGTTCCAGTAATGATCCCTTTTGAGTGAACGGTTCGGTAAGGATAGCTCGCTTAGTTTAGTCTGACGGAGAGGTTGGGGTTTCTTATTACAGCGGGGAGGTTTCTTTGATGTCGCTTAGATTCTGCTCACCTGTACCACTCACGTTATCTACGCCCTCTTCGCGCGTACCCATATGTATTTACGTAGTTTAGTTTTAGTTTAAATTTCGGCGGTGGTCGGCGCGCGATAAGCCTTGAGCTTCTGCGCGAAATAAATTGTATCTATCTATCTTGTATTTATAGGAATATTATTGGGTTTATTCCTCCATAGTTCCATGCCTACGATCTTTTGGTCTTGACGGCCAAGAGAGTTCTATGATACTTCGCTGGCTTAGAGTCTACCTCTAAGCCTCCTGTTTAGATTGTGCCTTGGACCCTTACGCCTTTGTTTACAGTCTCCACGTAACAATCTCCGAGCTCACAGCTAAGTTTCAGAAGAGCGACACTAAACAAAACTAGTTGTTCGAGTACCTCGCCTAAATAGAGCCCAGGGTTGGAGAATAAGCTCGGGCGCAGCTGGCTCACGTTCAAAGCCTTTTTGGCCAACTTACTACCACCACTTCCATTCAGCAGAGGCAGGTAGAGCTAGCCCAGGGGCAATGGAAACGCAATGGGGGGAAAAAGGAACAGGGGCAGCAGCCACAGGTAGAGTCAGTTCGGAGCCATGTGTCGGCGTCTAGCCACTCCTCTCTCAAAGCCTCTAGAGCAGTTCGTAAAACAACCAGTTCCAGCAGGCAACAAGGAAGGAGGAGAAGGCGGCGGATGAGGAGGAAATGGAGGATTCAAGGAGAGGGTTGGGCGTAGTAACCTAGACCCATCTGACAGCTTGTAATCCGACCGAGAAGAGAGGGATCCATAAGGCAGAGATATGAGGCAGGCCAGGCAGAAACGCTTACCTAAGACCCACAGCACTCATCCTACAGCCCCGACCTATAACGATTGTCCAAAGCAAGCCAAAATCCCCTTCAACGGTGTCCCAAAGCAGGATGTACGGCACTGGATCGATACAATGGAGACCTTAATTGAGCTACAGGCGATGGGCTAGTGGTCAGACAAGGTTAAAATCCTGTGGGCCTCCCTCAAACTTGCAGGCTTTGCAGCCAACTTCTGGAAAACTTCAAGCGTAGAACCTGAGTTAGAAACTGGAAGAAATTCAAGCAAGAAAGGCTGATTCAATATGGGAAGCAAACAAGTCAGGAGCAAGCCAAACAGAAAGTTGATAGGCTCAGGCAAACCGGACCTATTGATGACTACCTCAACGCGATGCAGGAATTCGAGTGGGATACTCAAGTAGGCCCGACTATGATGAAGTCAATGATTCTGACAGGAATAAACTCCTCGTTGGAAACTAGACTGTTTGCGGTCAGCACATCATCGAATCACTCGGTGGTGTGCGGTCTACTTACTCGCTGCATACGGTCAGCACATCATCCAATCACTCGGTGGTGTCCGGTCTACTCACATCCTGAATATGGTCAGCACAAGCAAATCATTGAGGTCCTCGGTGGTGTGCGCTCTACTCACCGCATGTATACGGCTAGCTCTTGCAACAAACGACTGTGTCCTTGAATTGTGTCCTGGAGCACCGCCCTAGAGATGCTGTTGATTAGTGATCATTCAGCTAGATTCAAATTTCCGTACATCGAGGCGGAACTGGAAAGATTTTCTAGCTCATGAAGCCTTTTTTCAAGCTTCATCTCGTAGTCTCGAAATGTTGCCCTTCCTCGTAATTCCCATGCGGCTCGCCAAAACGCCCTGCTTTTCACAAGCTGTCGGTTTAGCTCCTCAGGATCCTGTAGGGTTAGTATAGCCTCGTTAAATTTCCTATTAGCAATTTCAACGTCGTGCGGTGTCATCCCTGCATGGTCAGTAAGCTTTTGCTTTAGGGATATCAAATCTCGTTTAAAATCCGTTAGGCTCGTCATCATCTCCCCGCGCTCCTTTTTAGCTCCCCTAATGTTTCCCCTGAACACCAAGTTGGTAATTATAAGAACATCACCTATACCGATACCGAACGACATGACGATGATGGCTGTGGTTGTTGTGCTATGTTGTTGCAAGCAGTATAGTATGTAGTCTAGGTGTTGTGATAGTTCAAGGAGTGTTTAGCTTAACGACGCTAAAGCGGGGGTGGCAGCCGCAAGACAACAGTCCAATCAAGAAAGCCACACACACGCAACCGCCACTCGCGCGGCGTTAACTGGCAATGATTTGCTTGAGCACCAAAAGAATAGACATTTTAAGCCACCGTCCGCTACCAACACGAGGTTGGTGTGATCACGTAAACGCGGCTGATAGCCATGCTCTCGGGGCTGCAGGTACTTTTCATACCATTACAGTAGCCTCTATGAGCGGCGTAGAAGGTATCATACCTACTACCTCTAGCTAGTAGGTGGCGATCTTTTTATTCGCCGATCTTTTTATTCAGTTGGCTTAAAAGGTCTAATACGAAGGTCGGCGAAAAAAAGATCCGCTTCCATTAGCCACAGGTAGTAGGTATGATATTTTCCACGTCGCTCACAGAGACCACTGTAATGACAGTCATCTCTGTGTCAACGACACAACCGGTTCGATGGCGAATGAGCCTATCGAAGCTAACAAAAGCCGACAAAACTGCACCGAAACCTTCGATTTGGCTGACTATCGGCCCAAATAGTAGTCATTCGCCCGGCTTGCCGTTCATCCGGAAGCGACCGCGCAGCCGTGAGATGCTCCAGGGTTTCCGGTGGTTTACCGGTTATCTGGTTTTAATAGGTTGAACTGAACCGTTTAAATAAATAGTTGGTATGATACCATAGTTCTCACCTCCTTGGGTAAACGGTTGACCGGTTTATCAATCTGGAAGACAAGTTAAACCTGTGGTTTAAACGATTTGTACGAACCATATTCATGACCTCAAACACCGCCCTTAGTCAGCTGGAAAACGTAGTTACTGATCTTGGACACCCATGATGCGTATATTTGCCTACCAAGTGATAGAACTGCGCTTTGTTGGTTCATAACTGTTAGGATAAACACTTGGTTCAGTTGGTACGGTTTGGGATAGAGATTTAATAGTTGTTATAGTTTTTTCTTCATTTTTCACCGATTGTATTGTACCGTTGGAAACCCTGGTGAGAGCAGGTCTACAGCTGCGTTGACCTGATCGCACCAACCACGTATGGCTAGTAGAGGATTATCTTGCAACGAACGGTGGCTTAAGATGTCAAAGTACATGATGATGAGATAATTTGTATGTTGAGATAGATCCAAATTGACACCAGCGACCGTCGACCGGTACCACCACTAGCCCCCGGGCACCCGCACCCGCACCAACAACCACCACCACCACGAACGTCACACGTACCAAACGCTATTCTGAGGGGACAACCCACCCGCACGCAGAATAAAAGGGCGCAAGAGAAAAATGAAAAGCCCGCAGGAGAAAAATCAAAGTGTGTGGGAGAGAATACAAAAAAAAAATCAAGGGAAAGAGTGTCTATCTCTGGGCATGAGTGATTTCAGGGGTTTACAAATTTTGGGGCTCCGAAATGGCTACCGGCGGTGTTAATTTCGAATTTCGGTGGAGCGGCGTGCTGTGAGAGAATAACAAGCACGCAGTTTTGTTACTAGCAAAGCTAGTATTATGGGTATGAGAGTTCGGTTCTAATAGAAACTCTCCATCCGAAAGGTATGGCCAGGGAGCACACCCAGCCTACTGCACCCGACAGGGATGCCTACGCCCAGCGATCTAACCAGATAAGCGAGATCTGGCAACCACCCCCGCGCCTACGCCCACTTACCTCAGCACACTTCTCTCCCTTCTTAAAGTTTGGTGAAATTGAGGGAGTACAACGGGCGCGGTTAAAATCATACTAAAACGGAGACTTTCTGAGCCTATAACTCTCGCGCAGAAAATCTGCAAAGTACAAATTGCTCAGCGCTGCTCAGAGGATCATCTAAGAGAAAACTGTGTGTTTTTATGAAACTTTTTTTTGATGGTCATTGCGCTCCCCTCAATTTCACCATGCTCTGAGATGGTAGCGTTGCACGCACCAAATCCAGAGACTGGGACCGAGGCTACCAGAACATATCCAATTGGAATCACCCCCGCGCTTACCTAAGAATACGCCAGCGCAGCACTTCAGCCTCGCCTAGTTACAAAGCTTTGGGGGAGTTTACGACCTCATCAACCACCCTCTAGATATCACTATCACATCCCTGACAGACTTACACGAGTAAGAAATGACAACTACTTGCCACTTTGAGGAGCTCAAACTGGTTACTGAATTTAAACGGAAACGTTGCATACACACGATCACCGACTCGGAGGCGACAATAAGATATGAAACCTGGATTCGGACTAAGACTCTTGGAAAGGGCTCGGAAGGCACGGTTTATAAAGAGACCTGTCTGGAGAGGAGTGGTGTCAGAGCGGTGAAACAGATCCAAAGATCGCCCACCGGCGCTAACCGGAACGAAATCGCCATCTTAGCACAGCTTCGCTCGGTAATACTCCTCGCTCTGTGGAAGAGGAAATACGCCTGTATACTAACTGCGTCTTTCCAAATTAGTACCCGGAGCACTTCGTTCAGCTAACAGGCTGGTTTGAGGACAAAAACCACATTTACTTGGCCATGGAATACCTTCCAGTCAATCTGGGTACACTTCTCAAGAACCGGACACTATCAGAGCTGGACATAAAGAAGGTTACGAAACAGATCCTGGTGGGACTAGAGATAATGCACAAGATGAATATCTGCCACAGAGATCTAAAGCCTAGCAATATCTTGGTCGCCCAATCGAAACCGGTTTTAATAAAGATCGCCGACTTTGGTATCTCTAAATACTTCGATAGTACTGAATGCCGAACTATAGTAGGGACGAATTCTTTCATGGCACCGGAAGTCTGGGGATTTGGTGACCAAGAAACCAGCGTATATACCACGGCAGTTGATATCTGGTCCTTGGGATGTTTACTGTACTTCATGATTACCAAAGCATTACCATTTACAGAGACCGAAAAGCTAGAGAGGTTTGTGGATGGCCGGATCCCATTTCCACCGCTCGCGACTCACGCACGAACTATCCCGCGCTTGGCGATGGAACTGATAGTTAGTATGCTGAGGCCCTCGCCACAGGATCGACCGCCAGCATCAAAGGCTCAAGGACACTCTTGGCTTTCGTTCAATGAACCACCCCGTGACCTAGGTCAACCGACCTCTGAAGACCCAGATCCGGCAAGCACTGAACCCAAGTTGGCTCCCCTGGACACATTGAGTTCAGGTACAAAACACCAGCTTTCTGATCTTGAAGTGATGGGCACATTACCCCTCTTAGATACACGGCCAAAGAAGCAGAACCGAGCTGCTGCCCTTGGTAGAGGAAGAGGTAAGATTCCAACTATGTTCAATGCACTCAAAGGTTAATCAATGTTCCAGAATCAATTCAATATCTACTAGTGGCGGCGGCTGCGAGCGGCGATTGCAAGACACTCATAGAGGCACTGGGGAAGGGAGCAAAGTCGATGGAGAATCCTTCCGAGTCCGGATACCCACCGATATATATAGCTGCAAAGAATGGACACCTCCCAGTCATCAAACTGCTCTTGACGAACGGTGCACATCTAGGCGTTGATGGCAAGCATGAGGTCTCTGCTTTGCACGGGGCTGCTGAAGCCGGAAACCTTCAAATAGTCCAATACCTGTTGGACAATGGTGCTGATATCTCGGCGGTGGAAAAGGAGGGACGCATGGCGCACCACATCGCTGCACGATTTGGTGCGACTGAGGCTCTTCAGCTCCTGGTTGAACGAGGCGCAGATATATCAGCACGGGAGACATCGGGATATCAATGTACCGCTCTCATGTATGCCGCGCGGTACGGTCATTTAAACGCAGTACGCTACCTACTGGACAGAGGTGCGGATATCTCGGCGGTGGAAAAGGACGGACGCATGGCGCACCATATCGCTGCACAATTTGGTGCGACTGAGGTTCTTCAGCTCCTGGTTGAACGAGGCGCAGGTATATCAGCACGGGAGGAATCGGGAGATCAATGGACGGCTCTCATGTATGCCGCGCGGTACGGTCATGTAAACGCAGCACGCTACCTACTAGAAAGAGGGGCGAGTATATCCGTAGCACAAGCGGGTAAGACAGCAATGTCCTTGGCTGCCGAGGAGGGGCATATAGAAGTCGTAGTTCTTCTCAGCAATTGGGACGAAACGGATACGAGCATAACCTTCACTGAGCTGGATAACCCCAGGCTCTCAACTGAAGACTCTACTCAAGCCACGAGTGAAGATGAGTCTATGACATCGTTGGATTCTAGGGCATCGCCCTCCGAATCCTTGTTCTCCACACACCTCAGCCACGGACTTCCTCTCCTATCTGATCTTTACTTAAACTCTGACACTATCTGGGAGTGATCTTCGATACGGACACCCCGCATCGACTGCGCGATTTCAAGAACTCCCTGAATTCACGGTCCTCGACTGATCGCCTATTTCAGCTTCTTTTCTCTATTCCCGAACTAGTCTATTAGCTGCCCCTTCTTGATATGCGCTTCCCGTGGCCAGCAACCTCACTTTTCTTTATTTCATTGAGCTAAATACCGACCTATTTTCTGATGTCCATCCCCCGCAAACATACCTTCATTTGCCATCTTCCATACCTTTTATTTCACTGAGACTGTCATCTTCACATTTTCAATGTATGTTCATAGCCCCACCGAGCTTGCAGCATGACCCCGGCAATCGTATATATAGGAGGATTTTACGCGGCGGAGGTTTCGTTCCTTTTACCAAGCTTATACTACATCCATAGCGGCGAGTCATTTCCTTTCCTTTGTTGGTCTTTGTTTTATTTCTTGGTTTCTCTGTTATATTCTCCTGTCACATCTCTATCAATGAATCGAGCAGTCAATTCTTACAGTAATCTGTGGTCGGGGGTCGGGGGTCATATTTAAATTCCTAGAGATGCCAGCTTACAACACTGGCCATCCCCGAGAGAGACGCTCGTGTTCGTGGAGACGCCGTCCCGTGGGGGGAAAAGATATATTTTGAATCTAACCCTCAAGCGCCCACCCCCAACCCTGTTGTAATAAAAAGCCCAACCATTAGTAACATACCTTGTCGTTTGCCTACCAGTCCAGGAGAACATTGCCCCCACCCCCGCTACTCCCCAAGCACCCGACAACGAGCCCCGTCCGTAGTAGGTGCCGTAGCAGAATCAATGAAGGGTCGACGCGTCGGTGAGTATATACGCTGTGCTGTGAGTGTGGGCGCCCTATTCAATCAACGCAATTAGCAACTCTCTCAAGAGAGGGATTTTGCACCTCGGGAACACCAGCTTGCGTTGGATTGTAGTATTGGGCTGATGATTGGAAACTCCAAAGTTGTGTGTGAATTGGAGAAGTGACTATACCTAGCTAGTATATCTCTTGTTCTGACGTGAGTGCAGCGGGCGGCACAGGGTGACGGTGAAGATAGCCCATCCCAAGGTGAGCAGTTGGTGTGTCCTGCGGTCATAGTTCCGGTCTTGGAAGGCTCCGGTGCTGGCGGACAGGTTGGGTGTGCAGGTTCGGGGCGTGCGGGGGAGATGGGGTGTGGATCCATACTAACCGCCTGGGACACCCGCGCACCGGCATGCTCTCTGCTGACTGGAGAGTTGCGCGCTGTTCTGATGTCAAGTATCGGCCAAGCAAGTCCCACGCCGGCGGGTAGGCTTAGCTCGGTATCGACAAGCGTTGAAAAGCGTTGGCGTGTCATGATTTCTTGCCCAGCTAGATCACGTGGCGCCAAGCATCGTGCAAAGAGCCGCACAATTCACATCCTATCAGAACGTGGTAAGCAGCAGCTCAGGGAAGCAGACAGATGGAGGGTACTTTGGCACTAGGCGGGTACGGTGGTAGGACATGCTGACCATTTTTGGTGGGTTCAAAGCGGTGGCTAGTGTTATCAATGGTCAGAATTTGCTGTGGCGTCTTTGGCCCCCACGAAGGGATAAGAAGAAGGCTGGGCACGAGAGAGATCCACGAGCCTTCACAAACCTCCGCGCGCACCCATGTACTCTGCATGGGAACTCACCGCGGTGGTGCGCGTGTACCTCTTCAAGTAGCCAGATGCTAGATACAGCCAAGTTCGTTCTTCAACGGATCCGGATATCCCCCAGCTCGTTCACACCCCAGTGCACCCGCAAGTCTTGCACCTTTCATGGAGAAGAGTGCCCGCAGTCGCGAGTGTACAGACCACACCCATTCATGCCACCCCGAATTGGGTTCCTGGACCAGGATACACCTCTGTTTTGATGTCGGAAGCCAAAACAAGGATTTTCATTTTTGCATGTGAATTAATCGAGCCTCGACCTGCCTCCCCCGACTGCGCCGGAGAGGTCCTAATACCTCCGCGAAAAGATCCCCCCAAGAGTCAGAACAGCATAGCTCCATTCGCTGCGGTAGGAAGATTGAATGCACCATCCAACACTCAACGGCACCTCCTTATACCAAGCCTTCCCCAGAAACGGCCAGAATGAAGGAAGGCAAGCACAGAGCACTGCCGCTGATCCCCCCACCGCCACCAATCCCTTCTCTTTTCTTAAACCAACACTGTGCGCAATATCGTGCCTGCCGAGTATAGATGAGAGATCCCAATCACTATATTGAACACAGAAAATCTACGCGAGAAACGTAAAATAGCAGCACCGCCTGAGCTCCAGCATCACACACTTGCACAACGGTCTCAACAACGGCGCCGTCCGGTACCGCCGGGTCTTCATCTAGCAGAAATCAAGGCCCCGACCAGTACACCACCCACCCCCGAACCTACACTGCTGCCGCAGCCCGCAGCACCATGACGTTGCGCCTGCAGAAGCACGTTGTAGAGCTTTGGTCTCGGATTAGTCACTCTCGCATATGGGCGATAAGCACTCTCTATGGGCCATGGGACTATGGGATTTCATAATATTTGTTTCCATTACTCATACTACATGTATGTTGAGTAATGCTAGTTGTCATCAGGGCTCGGGAGATATTGCTTATATATGTTATCTCCAATTACATCTCTCTGCAATACCTTTTTCCTGCAGTGCGAATATTGGCCTTCTCCTCCTCCGACACGAGATTCCGTGCATCAAGTTTAAGAAAGGCTTCCATCTGTTGACCCATTTGCCAATGCAAACATTACCGCAACCAAGCTTGTCGAGTGTTTTTGTGGTAATTGTGATCGCCGCGGCACCGGACATGCGCTGGGCGCGGCGGTTTGTGTCGAGCGGGAGGCTACCCACCCCTAATCGGACCCCCGGGACCGGTATGTGGGCCGGCGGTGATGCTCTCGAGACATGTAGTTGCCGTGCGTGATTGATAAGGAGAGTGAAGCGGGTATTGGTTTGTGATGTGCTTGTAAGACATATGATGGTAGGCCTGTCATCTGCGAACAGAGGTCTAGAGGATAGATGGAGTCTTTCGCTGCCTGCGACGGAGAAGGTAAAGGAACTGAACAACGAACCCCCCACCCGAAGGAGCAGCAAGGGAGAGCTACACAGTTGTAACCGATAGCTCCGCCACAAGTGCACCACACACCTGCGGATGCTGTAGGTACATACATACGTTACGGCAGTGTCTACTTGTACCTTTGTCTATATTTCTCCCTCTGCAGCCCCACCTCCATCTGCCTCTTCCGCGTCCCAGCAAAGCTCTTCCCATGCCGGGAAAGCCCTCCTCCTGCCAACACACAATCTACCATCACTGGCACCCGTCCCGAGATGCCCTCTCCTGGCCGTACTTCGCTAGTCCCCCCCCCACCCAACAGCACCGCCCCCACCCCCTCTCCCTGACACAGGGACCCCCAACACCTGTAAACACCGTTCCGCTACTCGATCACTTTTTCGTTTCTCCCCCCCCCCCCCCCCCCCCGCCTTGTGGTGTACCCCTCTCCTACGGGGTCTCGCTAATCCAACGCCTATCCGGTACCCCCCTCCCACAGCTTGACCCTAGCACCGTGTAGCGGCAGTAGGTACAAAACCAGTCGAACCGCAGGCATCGGCGGTCCTGCGCGGGGATGCGGCTGTGTCCGTCCTGCGACTCGAGAGGTCCAATCTCTGTCGCGCAAAGAGTTGCTGCTGGTTGTTGTTGGAGATAGATACATGTGTACTTGCCGAGGAGCGCGGGGTAGCAGCGCGTGGGCACTCGTGGTGACGATGTGGCGGTGGCTGGAAGCAGGACTCGGAGAGCGCCTCCCCATCTCCTGCCAAGTGTAAAGAGATCATCTTGTATGTAGACGCATGGACAGTATGTACATGCTCTTGGCAGTGCCCAGCCATCCATCCCTGCATGAAGGTTCTCACTGCCGCTTACTGCTTTTTAAAAAGTAATGTTATTACTTGATAGTTTAAAATGGCCATTCGTTGGCTCAAAAGCACTACAGTCTTTCTCTTCACTACTCCTGAGATTTGAGAGAACACTTGGAATGGACACGTACATAAAATCTGGACTCTGCGCACCTTTTACCCTCAAAAAGAGTCTTCAAGGGTATTATTCTATCTCTATATCATATATATCTCACTCTCTCTATGTGTAATTCCTCGAGCTCGCTATTCATTTTGTACTTCAGGTTGCATATCTGGTTATAACTCTTTGAGTTCTTGAGTTGGGCTAAAATAGATTAGAAATTCAGATTCTACACATAATCCATGATGGTCTTTTAATCGCAAGCAATATCATGTCTGCGTCTTGACAACGCCTCCACCTACCCAAACTAGAGCCGGTATTGGTCGGCGCCCCTCCATACCTACTCAGGTTAAACAGCTCGCACCAACCCTTTCTGAAAACGACGGAAAGGACAACCATAAGGCTTCATACACGGTGAAGTGCGGAGCTCTCGACGGCCCTTTACGCAGGAGGCTTCCAGATTCCCTGTAGCTTGTCATTAGAGGGTTTTCGTTGTCTAAGGCTGAGCCAGATGTTGCTTGCCACTGATCGGGGTTGCACAGTTTTTGGTGAGAGAAGCAATTCAACCCAAAGTAATGGATTATTTTCACCATCAACATTGGTGTTAGGTTCTTAAGGACTTGATATAAGGTGTATTTACATTTGTATTTTTTCATAAATGTTTCTCGGGAAAAAAGATGTTCATTAGGTGATTCTACAAATGTTGGAAGTACTGGAGGTCAAACTTTGCTATTAGCTGGTTTCCATGCAGCAATTAGTTAGGGTTGGGGTTTCAGCGGGCGTGCCAGCAGGAAAGGCTGCTTACAAAACAACCCTGTCGCTGTCGATTAATCAGACTACAACAATCCGAGAAAAATCAAATTCTAGTACAACATAGTAGAGGATTGAACCTTAGTGTGTTAAGGTTTTCTTGACTCACAGAGTTGACTACTAACCATCACCAACCAGCTGATCACTGCATATTTGGCAAGAGAACCAAGAAAGGGAAGTTATATATCTTGGCGGGAGGGGCAAGCCTTCGTTTTGAGACCCTTGAGCCCACATTTAAAAGAACAAGAATTGTTATGACTATATCGCCCTTCCTCGCCGGCGTGGAGCCTTCAGTACTTATTCTGCGATCACCATAGTTGTCTGTTGTCAATCCTAACCCTAACCCTAACCCTAACATTAACATCCAAAAAATAGGCGTAGATCTGGAAAAAGTTCAACGCTCAAGCTTTCAAACCCAGCAGCGGACAATATATATTACCATATAGGGCTTTGAACCCGCGCAGCCAAGATCTTCTATTCGGTAACGTGATCACGTGCAACATTGATCAATGAAGTAAATCAAGTAGTATTAAGTGACCATCACAGGGTATCAACCCCCTCGAGTGAAGGACCTTAATCCACCCATGTTCAAGTAGGGGAGCGTCTATTAGCATATACTGACGCATGGAAATCTCGGTGTATTATAGACGAACTACATTGCCAAAATCAATATTTGACAACGAAACAGTTCTGTAAAAATCATGTATCCTTTTATATAAGAGATTCTTGGTCTAACCAGTATTAGTACAGTAAAATATTTTCTAGAGTACGCATTGCTTATACAGTACTCATTATGTCTCATCCGGTATTACGATGGTATTCTGGCTGGTATGGACCAAGTACTACTACTGAGTCGCAGCTGTACTACAAGCAAGGGATAGGATTATGGGCACTGTGTAGATACTTGAACGATTCCTTTAATTCTTTACCATAGCTAGATACCGCAATGAGAGTTTACCACTCTTTCCTAACTAGAACAACTCTCGATCCGCGGGGTGGCCACTGCTATTATGAAGTATCCGAAAATGAAACCCCGGGTATTGAAATTATTATTTGATTAAAATCGAAAGGTACACCAATGCACTGCAGTCACATTTTGGGGTACTAGTTACCTCACGCGAGTCGTCGGGCTTGTTGTTCACATGGTCTATATGAGGTCTTCCGGCTCTCAACGCACATGCAAGTGTTTATACTCTATTCTGGCTAGGCTTTACTGCTGATCGACATGGTTGCACAATGCTCAGTGCGCATACCTTGCCGTATTACTCTACTCTACCTACTGGCGTTTTTGGACTGGGCTGCTATTGCATACACCTAAAATCAGAATCTTGGCGTATTTTGTATGGGATGCAATATCTACAAATGCATACACGAAATATGACCGCGCCCATGTTTCTATGCTGCACATGAGCAATCAAATTTACGGAGCTTATCAGGGCACCGAAATAATGAAACCATTAAATAAAAAGCTTTACACATCATTTAACTGCATGGCAAGGTGCGGCCAAGCGATCGTCTGGTCGACAAATGCCAATACTCTATATGTCTATGAAGCCGATTGATCCCACATACTGTACGATCATGAGGTCATCGGCAGCCGGATGCGAAGAATTGCGCAGCGATTGTTTACTTTATGGGTGTACGTGTGTGTGTCTGTTTGTTTATCGTGAGTCCCGCGGATTGTGTTAGCAACTCTGCTAGCTTCGCACTGACATAGTATATTCTCTATTATTTCTGGTCGGTAAATATAAAGCCCTCACAAACCTCTCAGAAAAACCACCTTCACCATTGCAACCAAGACCACAAACGTAGCCGCTTGCGGAATTCTAGCTTCAATCGCCACCAACTAGATAAGATGTCAACAGAATCCCCCCACCTCCAAACAACCACCAATGATAATTCTCCGTTCGATTTCCAGAGAATCTTCGATGATAATCGTCGGTTCGCGGTTCCAGCCAGTACGCCATCAAGGCGCCTAGCAATCGGTGTGTCTACTTTGCTCGTGTCTTTAGCTCAAGATTGTTATTTACTGATACTGACATGATGTATGCAATTATTACAGTGACATGCATGGATGCATGGGTAAACGAAAGTGACCTGCTCTGTATCAGGCCCGGGGAAGCGCACGTGATCCGTAACGCCGGGGGAAACGTGAAGGACGCCTTGAGGAGTCTCGTCGTCTCGCAGCAGATGCTACGTACTAATGCGATCCTGGTAATGAAACATACCGGTAAGTGTTGCCCTCCTCCTGGTTTACTCCCCTGATCGGTAATGACTCATGGAGCGGGTTACACTTGCTTATATGCGACATATTTGATACATAGGGTGCGGTATGGAGGGACTACAAAATTCACAAGTTGTTGCGGCAATTGCAGAAAACCCTGATATCGATGATAAGGATGGAATAGCAGAAAATATGGACTTCCTGGGGATCGAGGGGTATGTGCTAGCGCTTGATACCACTACGAGGGAAACATCAAGGGCTAACATGTAAAAGGCCGCTGGAGGATGCTGTTAGAAACTCGGTCGCATACCTAAGGGACCATGCGCTTATACTATCAGTGCAGCCAGAGAATATTCAGGGCTGTATCCTCGATAGAGAAACGCGTCTTATTAAGCAAGTCGATTAAGATTCGGTAAATGGAGATCACAGAATCTCGATAACCGAGATGGACACGTGTCATTAATCATTTCTCTTTCTCAATGAAAGTTTGGAAGATTGGGGGGACTTCATTCATAGGAATTATGATTTTGTATCTACTAGCAAAATGGTAAATTACTTCCCCGAGGATGCTGTGAGATTCAGATCCAGTTGCTGCCTATACATCTGCTAAGCCCACGGGGAGCCCGCTTACCATGTGAAGTCATCTGGATGCTCCTATTACTTCTACAGTAGTTTATAGATCAATCTCCTTTGGTCTTTGAAACATCTGAATATATCTTTGCGTTGATATGGGTGTAACGGTTGAGGGTAAGTATGGCCAAGCCTCAGCATGCCCAAGGTTTCCAACGGTAGAAGCCGGTTGTAAAATAAGTTAAAACCACTGCGACCATTAAATCAAGGCACGGAGTTCCTGTACTAATTATCAGCGTTCGGGCTGGCACTTATCATAACCGAAAGGTTGCATATGAGTAGTGACTTAAACAAGAAAAAGAAAGGTACGGAGGTCCTGGGGCGGGTAGTGGCTGAGATGCTGGCACAGGCGCTAGTACGGGCGGTGACGGAAGTTGTTGCAGAGATTTTTTACTAGTTAAACTGTCGTGGTGGTCACCACGAGGTCATTTTTCGAAGGCTCACCAAATATCACTCGCTGCCCACGTCACCAGTGATTATTGAAAATAAATAGAATAATAATAATAATAATAAATGCGGGAGCTTGTGACTTTTCTTTATTGACTTGACTTGTTCCTTGTTTGTTATACAGCAGGCATATCAAGCCCTTATTTATGTAAGGATATTGTGCCTGGGACAGTCCATATGTGACTACATATGGGCATATTGATTAATACTCACATGAGTATTAGGGCTTTTCTCCTAGGCTTGGACCATGGTTCCAACAGCTAGCACTTGCATTCCCCGGCGGTGCTAGTGGCGGCGTCGATTTGGTGCAATTGGGCACTCATTTAGCCCTGATTGGGTACTTGATTTGATCCAGTTCTGCACATTTGGTGCTTGACATGGTGCAATAGGCTTACGATTTGAACTGCCGGAGGTGCTGACGGAGGTGATGGAGTCACTGTGGCAGGTCCTGACAGAGGTGTTGGTGGAAAGCTAGTGGGGCTGCTGGTGGATGTAAACGTGAAGGGTTCTGCGCTGCGTCGGGGCTGCTGGAGTAAGTCTACGTCACTAGTTTAGACGTGGTTCCGTCGTTCTACGGCGTATATGACTCAGCTTTCGATAGTAGGTGGGTGTGTAAGCTTAAGCTGCAATCGATCTTGGAGTAAGAGCCTCTAGGAAAGACTCTTGAACCACGCTTATTTCGAGCTAAAAGTCGATCTCTGCCAATAGATATCCACGTTGACACACCTACCCTCTGTCGTAAATCGTACTATAGACGTTGACCTTCACCCGCCATTGTCCCCAAAACCTTTCTCTAACCTTCGCAGCATTCCGTTAGCGGAGACGGTAGCGATGGCGATGGTGGAGGTGGCGGAATGCTCGTGATGGAAGTGGTTTTAGCCCCGATGCTTCAGACTTGGTGGTACCAATAATAGTGGTGATGTTGATGTGGTATCACACGCAGTGGTTCTGGTTATACTGGTAGTACTGATGGTGGCAGGGTGATAGTGGCGCTATTGATAGTGGTAGTGGTATTGATAGTGGTAGTGGTATTGGTAGCTGCGGCTGTGGTGATGGTGGTGTCGCAATTATGTGGTGGTGGTGGTCGTGATGGTGTTGTTCCGCGCGGTCATGGTGTAGCAGCGCCGTTGTGATGGTGATTGTAGTGGTCTAATGATACCTGAGTACGGCAGCCTAAGCCTAAATACCAAGGGCAAATATGGTTTTCGAGGTTACAACTGAACGGATCCTACTATAATCACAACCACAACCAGGGAATATTGGTCTATGCGGTATAGATAGTAAGTGCTATTCGAAAGACTACTAATAACATGGAAGAAAATCATATCTATTGAGGAGTGGTGGTGTTTAAGGAATTCTCGTGGGGTAGTGGCCCAGGAACTCCTGGCGGGTGCGCTCACAAACCGTCACCCGCACGCACACAGTGGACCCTACTCTATTTTCTACCTAGTGTAGCCACTACCTGTAATCCCCGCCTATACAAGGGTTTATTTTGTATTCAAGGCGGCCGTACCCGGGGATCTCACTGAAATTCATTAGTATATGAATCCGTCTTTTACGTTAGGTGTGGACTGGAAAATGAAGTGGTGTAAATGAATCAGGTTGAGATAAGGAGGGAAATGAATCGGAATCGAGAATCGAATCTGTCAGTTCACTTTCTCCCTTATACTTACGAAGCCCTTTTCTTCTTTTTCTTTTAACCAATTAATTACATACAGACCATAGTCTATTGCAATACCACAGCCCCAGAACTACCCTACTAACTTCTAGCCACACCCAGTAAAGGCCATTCAGCAAGTTGGAAGTCATCCGCCGCCGCTACTTAACCAAAGTAAAAATAAAAATAAAATAAAACAAACAAAGCTGCATTTCCCGTCACAAGTTCTCAACCACAATTCGTGTCTATGCTCTCTCCCCTCCCCAAAATCCGACCATGTATTTCCCGTTGTACTTCGCTATCTCATTTTTGTCTTCCGGTCTTAAATCCTCCGCGTCAATAATACATATGTTGTCTCTCGTCACCGTTTTAATCATGTATTTCTTGTACGACTTCTATCTTCCAACCAATGTGTCTCCTCCATCCTCTTAGCTTCATGTAAGCTTCTTCGTCGTAATCTCGCCGTACTTACCAAGTCCTACTCCGATATCCAAAGAAAATACTTGTTAAAATTAAAAGATCAGTTGGTAGGATCGAACTCTGATAACTAGGAATAACCAATGTAGGTGTTATCGCCTACACTATGGAGTATAGTTGATATTAAATAGAGATTCATGCATTCCGGATCATGAACTTGCTCAACGACTTTCCGAGGTCTTTCCCACCGCCTTTATTGATTAGGAAAAGCATCGGGGAAATGTATAACATGGGTGTGGAAATGAATCAAACGATTTCCTTCCCAAAACAGCTTTCGTGGGAAATGAATCAGTGATCCGTTCCAAAGCTGATAGAGCCAGCGTGACAGAGATCCTGCTTGATCTCTTCTCCCACATTTTATTTTTTTCCCGTTTGTTCTTGTTTTTCTTCACCGCCGCCGATTTTATTTCTTCCAACGCATTTTATTTTCATCCCGCTCATTTCGTTGGATGAGATGTTGTGATAGGCGCCGTGCTGATGGCGGCGGTGGTGCCGGTTTTGGCGTCGCTGGTGGTCGTGTTGGAAGCTGGGTGGTAGTTGCAGCAGGGTGGTGTTTGGGGTGGTGCTGGTCCTAGTCGGTGTTGGAGAGAGAGTACAGAGCCCTCTTCGCGGGGGTTACATAGCTCCTGTCATATCTTTCTCCGCTGCCTTTTATTTTTGTCACCCTCATTTTTATTTTTCCCCCTCACATTTGATTTTCTACCTCGCATTTCTTTGGGTAATATATTGTGCGGCGCCGCTCTGATGGCTGTAGTGGCGGTCGGGGTGGTGGTCACGGCGGCCGGGGTGGTGGTCACGGCGGCGGCGTTAGTGAGTGTGGCTGGGGTGGTCGTGGCGGTGGCGGAGACGCAATAATCCGCTCATTTGGTGCTGGCGGAGGTGTCGAATTGGTGGAATGGGGCGCTGGTTTTGAAAGGTTACTAACAAGCAATAACAAAATTTGAATATTAGATTCATCACAGCTCCAAATGACGCGTATAAAAACAGACATCGTGGTGTTAATGTACTTAACGTACACCCCTTCCCCCTCCCCAGTCGTCTCTCGCAGTGCCAACCCGCCACAGTGAGGATAGTTATGGGACATGTACGAAAACCAAAAGCGAACACGCACTTGACCGAGATGGCGTATCAGAAATGGCGTACCGGGGACCAAAGCCCCCTCTCACCAAGACCCCCCTCGTCATGGGTGGGCGGACAGACAGAGCCAGGAAGGATTACTCATCCGCCCCTTGGCTGGCTAGTCCACACTCCGACCACACCTAGAACACATTCAGGGCTCAGCTAAATCTGGTATTTTCACGGCCCCGCGCACGACCACACTCCCAGGGTTGGTCCGGAAATGGTAATCCCGCGGAGGGTGTGTGGCTACCTACATGTAGTTAGGGTGTGATTATGACCGGAAGTGGATTATTTCCGGGTGCGGTTATTTCCACCCTCGTCCGATGCAACAGGAGAGCTAGAGAGGAAAGAGAACCCCCTGCCAGCCACACCAACACCACACGGGGTTGGCGCAATGCGGGTCGATAGCCATGCACTCACACGGCTGTGCTTGTTGGTGCTTTGCGGTTTGTCTCTGTTAGCGGCGTGAAAATATCATTCATTCCTTGTACCTCCGCGTGGTATACTGATCGTTTTATTCGCTGGTTTTTTCTTCTTTTGCCCCAAAAGGCCTACTATATGTAGAGTTTCACTGATCGTGTCACCGCCGCATTGGTGTGGTCACATGATCAATATCACCACTGGCTCCTGTGCGATTACGAATAGAGGTACTTATTTTATTCAATACTATAAAGCAAGAGAATAGAGAGGAGTCTAGAAACTGGGGCGGGCGATAATAGAAAAAAGGAAAGAGTAAAATGAGTGTCTACCAAAAAAAAAAAAACCGCAGAAGTGTTATTCTCTGCATCATTGCAGATGATGATTGGGAGGGTTAAGCTTGTTTCCCTTATCTTCAGTATAATGCCGGAGAGGTTAGTGAAGTTGTGATGGGATTCGTCGGCATGCTCCTTGACCGCGGCGGTGATACCGCTTTTTTATGATAATTCTGGCAACATGTAGAGTTAACCCGGCATTATCACACAATACCACATGGCTATAGTGGTATAACTCATATCACATCTTCGCGTACTGTATGTACCTTTACGGTGGTTGTGGGTTTCGCTTAATCTCGTGTTCTCTTGGCATCCGCCACTCTCGATAATTCACATACATATAAGCCACTACCAGCCACTATAGTCCCGGCGACCCTCCACCTGCTAAATCGCGCGGCAATTAATGTCACTGTGGATCAGTTCAGGGAGGGTGCAGCGAGGCCTGGGATCGCACTGCCGGTTTCAAGGATTGCCTCCGTCTTCATAGAGCTACTCTATGAAAGTATTTGCCATTTAGTTTCAATGGCCGGCCGTACGAAACTCGGAGCACTGATAATGGTGATATTAGAGACTTGCGCGATAGGAGCCAGCTCTATATCTTGATTACATCATTGGTTAATGGTATGATCGGCACCACTCAGGTTGCCAGAAGATGGAAATGGCCTCATTTGCGCAAAGTCTCTATTATACATGCTTAATTCAAAACAGAGGATATTCAATATAGTTCATGAGTAGAGCACGGCGGGACAGGTCTGTTGCCAGTATATAAGAGGCACTGAGCTTTTTGGCGGTACGTTCCCTATCCCGTCTCCTTTTTTGATCCCGTCTCTTAATTATATCATAATTATACTCTATATAAATCCTTCCAAATATTAGAGCATCAGTTGAATTTCACTAATCATATTACAATTACATGTATTCATTATTCATAGATCTTTTAAATCGTAAACCGTAGAGCTCAAATCTTGGTGGGGCGGGTAGTTGCTATGCAGAATTCGGGTTTAACTGTCTCGACCAATGAAATGCCCAAGCCTTCTTTAGTCCCGTAATCTAGTAATAGAAGATATGGCATCGTACTGCGCATGTAGCCACCGTAGCTACCGGAGCAGCCGCCAAGCCTGGAGAGAGACAACTGTTAGGTGGCCATATTAGGGGGATTATATTAGATGTGACAATTGTTGGAAGCGGCCAAAGGAGACGTGGTGGGGACCAGTCTATGCGACTCTGTGGTAGTGTAATGGGGCTCTGCAGTGAGGCTCCGCGGTCGCATGCCACACCATACTCGTGCGCCCATCTCCACCTTCTTCTCGCCTCCACCCCAATCGATATCTCCACCACTCAAACTACCGATATAATCTACCCACACATCCACCTGATGCGTTCTGCTGCTAATAAACCCAGCAAATCTTTTTATTTACGTCATGCAACAGAATATGGACCACAGAGTAGATATTACCAGTTGAAAAAATTAACCCGACACTGCGTTACTAATAGACTATAATAACCAACCTTTCAATTACCTGCGATTAAGCCCATACCAAAACCTGAGATTAGACAAGCATAGAGAATCACAGATATAACATCCCTTGGTGTTTCCAGCCGTGGTTATGTTGTAAGGCGAAGTTGAAGATGTATTTGGTTGTAATTCAGCGTCCGGTTAATTTTGCCAACCCACAATATCTCTACAAGTAGGGTCGCTCTAACGCAATTGGGGTTTGGCTGAGTTTGGTGTGGTGTGGGGGTGAATTGTCTGACGGGCGGGTGGATGGAAGTATCAGATGCCACCTTCTGATTGGGAGCAGAGCAATCAGTAAATGAGTCGCTCGGCTCAATGGCCAGCTCCTCCACTGCCGAAATGGCTTCTCGGCGTACACAGCCACATCGCCTTCGCCACAACAAGCACGCCCGTATCCGCAATCTTCCATATCCCCCGCCCTCACTACCCCACCTCTTCCACAGCGATAAGCGCGTCCCGACCGTGTGCCTCCGCCTGCACCAGCATGCCTCCCCCCTTCTCCACCTCCGGCCGCACAACCTCTCAGTCACAGCAGCCTGCTCTGCCTACAACTTACTACGCTGCGCAGCCCTGAAAACTGTACTATCTCTACGCCATACATAGGCGTCATAATTACTAATTGCACCAGTTCTACCGTACGACCTGAATCATCACAACATCCTTCATATACTCGTCCCCTTTCACCTCCCGCCGCTCGTGCAATCATTGACTATCACTCGCCCTACCACAACAGTTCCAACTACCGAGCCGGTATGCGTAGGCTTCCAGATGCTAGCCAGTGTACACCAACGATCTTAGTGTACTTGATATCAAGTTTCACAACCAGAAACTCAACACCTCTCTGGCACTAATCATAAAATGTCACTCGGTCAATGCCGCCATGCTCCCGACGCTAACTACGAACACTACATGTTCCCCTCATGAAGTCACTCCATCAGGCCTATTACATAGCTACAGGATGCCCCACCACTACCTGGCTTCGCACCTCATCCCCACCCCCACAGCAATCGCAAGCAGAGGGTATGAAAGGAAATCATATGTTATCACTCGATACCTTGGTTGTGACGTACGCCACCCCCATGACCCATAGCGATGTCCCCTACTTGCAAACCTGGTTCGGGACTTGTCCGGAAATACTTAGTTCTTACGCTGCCTTGACCGGTCCTTTAGTTACCACATGAATCTCCGCGGAATAGGCACCAAAATCATCTCGTTCTCTAAACTCCATTTGTTAAAGTCTTGTGATCTGATATTCTGATACGTTATCGATCGAGTAAGAGAACTAATCGCTTGATCAATATAGCTCACTGCTTATTCAGAGCAATTCTTTTTAAAGTCCATTTCTATTTTTGATAACCAAATTACTCCTCACAGATGTACCCTTCACCTTAAACATCACCGGTAATTGCAGGTGAACTCTCTTTTCGAAATTGTTCCCTGGGGGTTAGGAGAGATGTCTCCGCAGCTCTTCAATGGGTTCAGCATGGCTTACGTGTTCTATTGGCTCAATCGTGCTCGTCTTGGTCTAGCAGTTGTATGGTGCGCCGCACACTCTTAAAGGTGACACGGCGGTACCTGGAAGTGGAACAATTGTCAACTCCCAGGTCAATGTTAGGGTTTATTCCTTGCCAATTTTCTGCGTACCTGGCGCTATTGTACTGTTCTACGTTGCTCGGTCTTGGCGCCTTTTACAAACAAAAATCCGCAACTTCGAACTCTTGCAACTTTAAACTAAAGTGAATGCCAAAACCGGGAAATAAAAGTCAAGTTTATTACTACTACTACACTTTCTCTTTCCCGTTTCTTTTTTATTTTCCTTTTGTCAAAGTTATAGGCCCTTGACCTTCCGCCCTATTTCATCACTTTGAAGAGTGGGCATACCATAGATTGCGCATGCTTGGCGTGCATGGATGTCTTGAACATCATTGGTTCATTGTTTGACCTACCAACTCAGCGCAAATCGCGGGGTAATCCTACATCATACTGGAGTAGGTACATATACTTCCTCCGGTCAGCCAAAGTTTCTGTTCCCATACCCACCACTCCCAGCCCCAATAGCGTTAATCACCGAACATATGTTAGCAAAATGGAAAAGAAAAAAGAATTCGAGGCCTTCATCGCCGGGCGCAGAGGATGTGGCTGGTCATACCTCGAGCGGCGTCAGATTGGCCGGTGCTACAAAGGCGATTGGCCGAGGAGTTCGGCGATATTTGGGTGGGGGGTACTTAATTCCAATCCATCGATCTTACAAGTTTTGTGCCGCTAAGCGACATCCCTAACGCTCGAAGGGCAAGCTCGGATAACATTCAGGGGCAAAAAACACCTCCAATCCGGGGCCCCGGGCAAGAGGCCCCCCCGCCCCCGATTCAAACACGCACAGGCGTAGCACACGATAGGTACGTCCCCGAAAATATCCTTTCCTCACAATACGAGCCAACTCACGGTTACCTCTGCCAGCTTATCGGTACACGACAACGGGTATGGCTGCGTCTGCTCTTCAAATACTATCCTATTACCTACCTGCTGATTTGCCGGTGCTCGCAGCTTAAGCCCATGGGAGGAAGCAATCATCGCCGTCCCTGAAATTACAGACGATTCTGCAAAAAGGACAACTGAGGGCCAAGTGCACAAGGACTTCATCGATGATTTGATAATGGAGATAAGGAAATATAACAAGGATATTAACAACAGGCGATGGTTCCGGATCAATGATAAAGGCGAAAAGGTCTTTTTTGTCGAGAAGGTTATTTTCCAGCTGGAAAGATACGCACATATCGGGGATGTGGCTATCCAGCACAACCCTAATGTAGTAGCATTAGTCTGGGCGGGCTTCAGGTTTCTTCTACAGGTAGTTATACCCACATTATCACTGTTACAACCTCGAGCGGTGCTCACAACAGATCAAGGCCGGATCAGCATATACGAGGGATATGCAGAGAGTAATGGAGGGTATCGAACTTGTGGTCCGTAGCCTATGCGAATGTCATTTCTTTGAAAGATTGTACCTTGGTACAAGGCTTGAATTGGGAGACGAATTGAGGAAATCACTCGTCAAGTTCTATATATCAGTGTTGAGATTCCTAGTCTACGGCAAGGACTATCTATCAAAAAGCACGGCCGGTATGGATAGAATTCCCCCAGTCTCATATTCACTTCTGACGAGTTTTTGGTTTAGATCGTGTACAGGCGAGCTTCTTCTCGGAACTCTCACGGTTGATGGATGATATGCAGACCTTGTTAGGGGATGTTAAGAGCAAAGTGAACACAATACATATGCAATGTAAAAAAGCCCTATCCTCTCATCCAACGAGAGACTTATGAAATCAAATTCTAATGAACTGATTCAGGGGAAGAGAGACGACACGATGGTACGTGTGTTTTCCTTTTGTACGTAGTGATGGGCACCAGACGAGCCGGGACGAGACCTGGATTGATCTCGCCTCGTCTCTTCTCGCGGAGATTCCGGCCCCGACCCGTTTTGCGGCTGGTCTCGAGACATTGTCTCGAGAGGTCTTGCAATTTTACTTGACGGGGTTCAAGACGAGACGAGGCTTGGCCTGGTCTGATCTCGTGTCCCCTAGCGGTGGCCCCAGTCTCGTCTCGTCTCGCCCTTGATCTCGAGACAAAGTCCCGAGACGTCTGGTCTCGTGCCCATCACTATGTGTACGTATACCATGAATACTAAACTCAAGGATAATCAAAGATATTTCGGATCAATTAGCACAGATTAGACAAGTAATTACAACCCTTGAAGCACCTCCTGACAACGCGGAACTTAAAGATACGGTGGAAAAGCTTTATGAAGACGTTGAAGGTGAGGCCATGAGACATGCACTTTCCCCTATTGGTGTCCTATCTCATATGTGGATCACAGGTAAAAGAAGACTTGATATATTACAATGGATATCTGATGTCCCGTTTGGAGATCACCACACATTCAACAGTCAGCGCCGTCAAGAGGATACTGGCCATTGGCTTTTGGAGAATAAGAGTTTTCTAGAGTGGCGAAACTCGAGTGATTCTTCAATACTTTGGATGAGAGGCGATGGTAAGGCGTAATATTCGTCAACTTCATGTTCATGGTGGTATCTACAGGGCTGATATATGCTCTCTCCTTCACAGCTGGCTCGGGAAAAACCCTTCTGGCGTAAGATGACTGTCACCTCTATCAGAACCAAGGCTAATCCAACATTAAACGTAGATCATTCATCATTGATGAGTTTGAAAGAGTGGCAAGAAGTAGCAACGAGCACATAATGGCTTATTTCTACTGCGATTACAAAGAGCCAGCGCGAAGTGATCGAGAATCAATCCTTTGAGCGATTGTCAAACAGCTCTGCCTCAAAGAGCCAGCCACTAGCAACGGTCATATACCCAGCCTTGTTGCTGAAATGTATCGCAGACGCGAGCAGAAAGGATTCTCATCTGGCAAACTAAGTGTATCTGAATGTACAGAACTCATTGTGGGATTGGCGGGAAAATATAGGGATATGACACTCGTAATAGATGGAATCGACGAATGCGATAGGAAGACGAGGCCGGAGCTATTTCGCGCGATCAACGACATCAGCAAGGCTGATTCCAGGGTCAAGATTATCATGACGGGCCGATACGATACTGACATAGAAAGGATGTTCTCTCGTGCCCGCAAGCACTACCTCACGGCCAAGGACAACACAACAGATATCACAAGATATGTCGAGACGCAGGTCGAAAAGCGGTGTGATTCCGCCAGCCTGGACACAATGCAGGTGATCCTGAACGGGGTAGTGCCTCCAGATCTAAGACAAGAGATCATCGAAACCCTCTGTGAAAAGAGTAACGGCATGTTAGTAACCTACCAGTCTAGCGCAGGCACATAAGCCTCAACTGACTGTGTCCCAGGTTTATGTGGGTGCATCTACAGATTTTGGCCTTGTGCGAAGAGGACACGCAAGGTGGGGTACGGCAGGCCCTGAGGGAGTTGCCGGAGGACCTCAACGCAACGTACGACCAAATCCTCAAGAGAATCTCCGAGAGAGGGCCGCGATCTGAAAGAATAGCCAACTTCGTTCTCCGATGGTTGATTTATGCGGAGTCGGTGTGCTCCACACAGACCATAATCCAAGCAATCGCTATACGGCCCAACCTCAGCGAGCTAGACAATGATCTCTTGCAGTTGGAAATTAGCCACATTCTAGGCGCTTGCCAGAACCTCGTGGTGCATGACGTTGTGCTTGGTAATTTCCAATTTGCTCATTTCTCGGTGAAGGAGTATCTCCAGCGGCACCCGCGGTTTGCAGACGTCGAGACATCCCAAAGGATGATTGCCGAAGTCTGCCTTACTGCACATGTGTACCATCACTCTGCGGAGAGTGGAAAAAGGAGAAAGGTGGAGGCGCTACTTCGCTATTCCGCCGGGCACTGGCCGGCGCATATCCGCTTATCAGGCGATGCAGGCTTCCATGCACTACGGCCGCTCTGGATCGATTTCGTTGGATCCGCGGAAGCCTGCGTTATCTGGCTGCGCGAGCTGAGCTCTATAGAGACGGATCGGTGGGACCTTGGGGGATTCTCTAGGGATCTCTTACCCCCCCCCCTGCTGTGGGTAATGTGCTGTGTGCAGCTCTTACCGATCGCAAAATATCTCCTGCAGCGTGGAGATGATCCAAATTGCGTGAATCACGACGGGAGGACATCGCTGTTTTACGCCGCCGTAAGAGACCACCATGAGGTGGCGAGAATGCTGATTGATCACGAGAGTGTGGACATAAACAAGACAAACAATTATTCCCATACTCCGATCTCACAAGCTTTATATAATAACTCAACCGCGGTCGCAGCGATGCTCCTGGAGAGGGAAGACCTTCGGGTAAATGAAGTTGGATTTGAATGTGCCACTGCACTCACTGCCGGCATTACCGATAACTCTGTCGATAGCGTGCGGCTGCTCCTCAAAAGAGAGGATGTGGCGGTGAATGGCGTTGCGGGGCAGCCAATAGCACTTTACCCCTTGTGGCATGCCGTCAAGTGTCGGAGTGTTGACGCACTGGAAGCATTGCTGGAGCGTCAGGACCTTGTAATGATTAGGGACCCTTTGAAGGACAACCATACGCCGCTCTCCTGGGCCAAGAGTTTGGGTTACTCGGATATTGCGCTACTCTTATCGCGCAGGTTTGGGTCGGAGACTGAACCGAAGGCACCACCCGATGACCTCATGGGGACGCATCCGGGCGCGACCCGGGAGGAGACCGAGGATTAGGACAGCACGGGCCGGAGTTGGTCGTTTGCTAAGTCGTTAAGCGTTCAGGGTCAGGGCAAGTCGACGGGCATGGTAGGAGGTGACGGCTGACGACCGACCGACCGACCGCGGGTGACTACAAGAAAGGCAGGTGGTTGTATGTTTCATGTATGATTCGGAACAGAAATTGACATCTTCCGTTAGCCTTTGTGTGAATGTAGTAGCCGTAGAAAGCACTCGTATTCTTCTAATAATCTCCCCTTAAGCTATCGTGAAAACTCCGACCCATTAAAAAACGATATCCTTGTGTGGCCTTAGTAAAAAACCTCATCCCTCAATATAGTGGTGCCAGCGTCGACACCTGATGAGGAAAGAGCTGAGATTATATGATGAAGTATTGTCCTTGGAGTATTTAAGCTCGGAAAACATGTCATTATTCCATACCCGCGTTTAGAATTATGATGGGTTTCTTTTATCTGAACTTTTTATCTGAACTAGTTGACATATTCGCTGAAAAGAACCATTATACAATTAGCTCGTATATGTCGGGAACTGCCACTTGATCATTCGTTCAAAACTCCATGAGGACGCCCATTTAGCCAAAGGGTCGCTCCCTCTATCATCTTCGTCGATAGGGCGCACACTTGGCCAAATGTACGTCTTTGCCAACGGATCGGAACAGCCCTCAATAAAAAAAAAAAAGGTATCAAAGTTGAAAATGAATGCGACGGCCGGGTGATTGTTTCCATTTTTATTTCTATTTTGAAGATGGCGGTGGGTGGGGGGGAGGCGTTCTGGGGAGAAAATCACTTTGCATTTGGCCGTCAGCCTTCGGATTGATATGCGCCGTCAGACTACGGTCTGCATGCGAGTATATGAATTAGTGAAAGAAGAGAAAGAAAAATAGACCCGGGCCCTAACTCCGCTCTTGCTTACGCCACCGAACCCTCTTAGACCTCTATAAACGATCCTCGTCTTATTCTACCCTTATGTTTACATTGTGACGTGAGAGAACAGAACGCCACACAACGTGTATATAAAACACCTCCTCCCCTTCCCCCTTGCTGCCCTCTCCACGTAACCTCTTTTTTTCTCTATCCCGTGTATCTCGTCAAATCTAGGTAAATAACACACACAGCAGTCTGCCGGTCCCCGTGAGCCTGAACCCGAGCCCGTGCCTAAGCCTGCCCCGTTGTACTAGGTTCCGTCTACACGTCGACTCCTGATACGCCCATCGCCGACATGTCTCAGCCCACTGACATCACGCCCTGTATTCGAACCTGGGGGGGGGGGGGGGGGCTCAATGCCTAATCCTTACCTCAGACACCCCAAGAGTATTGGGACCAATGGGAACACTAACCGCTACTTGTCTACGAGCTAATGACCTACTACATCGCCCGCCTGCGGCATGAACGAGAGACAGCACGTAATATTGCTGCCGCCATCCCCGAGCTGGAGAGAGAGGTCAGCGGCCTGCGGAGGGACACCAGCAACCTCCGGTGCCAGCCTCAGGACGCGGACACAGCAACTGCCCCCCCAACTCGCCTCACCGCTCCCGAAAAGGTTGGACCTGGCACCGCCACCGTCGCCCGCCGCGACCACCGATCCAAGAAGGTACTGGACCCCCCAAAGTTAGATTGGTCCGAGGAGAGCCTGAGGCCATTTACCACCCAACTACGCCTCAAACTCCAGCCCCCTCTTGCTTATGCTATCAGTCCCCTGTCCGGAAGTGCTCTGTCCGAAGACCGTATGGACCTCACGGAATTGGAAACATTCAACACCCTCCTGGAAACACTCAGACCACATGGCGACCGCTGGGCAGGAGACCCTGCGCCTGTCCTAGGGAAACCGGGACTCCTCGTCTCACTATGCAGAGTTCCAGCGCTGGGCGGCGCATGTGAAGTGGAACGACAGCGCCCAAAAGCCCTGTCTGACCAATGGACTCTCCGACTACCTGCATGCCTCCATGGTGAACCATACAACCCCTGGGACGCTCCTCGACTACGTTCTTCTGCTGCAGCAACTGGAGAGCAGAATCAGGAACCTCCCTCACGACCGCCATACCCCGAGGTGCGCCCGCCGACAGCCGTCGACTCCCCCGGCCATTACGCTTACGAGTGTCCGGTTCGACCGTGCGCACCGCCGCTGTGGGAGTATCCGGTGCACCTGCATCCCCACCGGCGCCTCAACCGCCGGGAAACGAGGGTAACCTGGTCTAAGCCGGTTCCACTAGGTTTTCACCCTCCAAATGCCGCCTGAGTCTCCCGTCTTGGGTGTCTCCTCGGTGCAGGACTTTACCAATGGTGCCCAACTAGTGGTCTTCTGTGCTTCCTCCGACACCAGGATATCCATGACAACCTACGCCTTAGCAGACACCGGCCATGGGGCCTCTGGAGTCGCATTTACCAACAAAAGACTTGTACGCCACCACCAAATCCCTCCGTACCCGCTCTACCAACTCAACACATTGCAAGTACTCGATAGCAGAGATATCGCCTCCGGAGAAATCATTCATACCTCAAGACTCGCCCTCCGGATCCAAGGCCACTTCGATCACCTAACAGACTATATAACTTGCGCTGGGCATTGCCCTGTCGTGCCCGGCATCCCCTGGCTTCGCAACCACGACGCCAGGATTGATTTTACCACGAACCCCGCCACCCCCGACTCTCCCCGCTGTCTCCGCTTATGCAACGATGACCCTGCCATCGCCTACACTCAAGGCATCCTCCCCCAGCCACTTGAGACCCACGACCCAGACACAGACTCAGTCACCGCAGCTAGCTCTTCGCTGCCCGCATCCACTCCTCGCCGCCGCCGCCGCCCGACCCTCAAAGCCCTGGTCCCTCATGAATATGACAAGTTCCTCCATCTATCCTCCGAGCAGGCAGCCAGCTAATTACCCCTGCACCGCCCCTACGACCACCGCGTAACCCTAAAGAAGGGGAGGGGACCGCCTTTCGGTGCCCTCTATGGTATGTCATGGGAAGGGTTTGCAGCACTCTGAGAGTACCTAGATCCCGATACCAACCTGCAAAAGGGGTTCATCGAGCCAAGCGCCTCCCCTGCTGGCGCCCCTGTCCTATACGTCAAGAAATGTTCTGACTCATTCGCGCATTCTACCTATTCACCGGACATCCATCAAATCGGCATCGCATCTAATGGACCCCTTTACAATTCTGGACGACTGTTTGGTGGCAACCCACTCGCTTGAGAATTTCGAGCAGTTGGACTGGTACGCTGCGGGGCTGATTATCCAACCATCAGTGCTGTTGCGATGCCCCTCGAAGTGACTTACGACAAGGAAATGATAAGCGGAGGCTTTCTTGTCTCCAGAATCCGGAGCTCCTGCAGGTTTCTCGGGCTCAGTGTAACCATTGATTGGGCATGTTGCGGACATTAATTAACAGTTCATGCCAGGATACTTATAATTTTGGCAGAAAGGTCCCGGGTTTCAAGAATTGTCAAGTTCAAAAAGATGTGACTGTTCTATATCTGTTATATGCGTACGATATATCCAATTATCCAGTGAATAGGTAACATCCGTAAATAGGACAGAACATATCTATACTCATTTTTAGCACAGAATTGCAGCGTATATATTCAATCTTATTCAGCTACAGCCCATGAGCACAATCAGTGTTTGCAATGGGACGAACCGGCTGTGATTTCTCTCAAACTGTACCAACTGTATCCTTAGGAAACAACAACAAAACCAACCATTTCACTGCCAACACTAGTAGGACTAGCCAACAGAACCCACCTACTTGATGAGACTAATCAGTAGTACTTTGCACCTCTATTCTCGTATTGACGATTGTATACAGCCTGAATCACGGTCTCGGACTAATATTGTGCCATCTTGGCAGTCCCGATAACCTAATACCATAACCGAAAGGCTGCATGTAATTAATGAATTAGACAAAAAAAAAAATAAAGTCCCGATAACCTACCGATTCTTAATGGGACAAACCGGTTTCAATTCACGGCTTTACTAATGTAACCAGGTTCATAATCCGGCTCTCCCGTACTAACTGCCCTGTTATCATTCATGTTTGAACCGGTTCGTACTACTTAACCACTCTAGCATTGCAAACACTGAGTACAATACATTGCAAGCAGATGTAAACCAGTTGGCATGAACGACCAATTACTTCTTCCCAACGAACACCGCTCTTTCTTCATGAATGCCCGGGTAGTACTTTAGCCCGCGCCTTGCCCGGGCTATTTTGCTTGGGCGAGGCCGGTCTTTCTTCTTTGCAGCCCAGGCTGGCCCATCGGCGTCGTTGGGAAGCACGTTAAAGAACGGAATCGAACTTTGATTAAAGCCGGCAGAACTCCTCCTCCAGGGCATCCGCAAGGTCCACAGACCTTGGTTCCTGTTACTCTTTTAATAAGCGGGACTTATATCTCCACTTGGCCAAATCGAACTCTTAGTCAACGTATCAGAACACAGGTGTTAGAGTGCAGTGTTCGGGAGCTTGCGGTATCAAGGTTACCCTAGTAAAAGAACACCTCGCAAAAGCGTGCCCCTCAGGTTCAATTCCCACAGACGGTGGGAGCAGAAAGGTCCATCTGTAACCCTAAATAACCCTAACAATTTATTTGATCACCAAATATCACTCGTATCCCGTCAGGATTATCGCCCGCGTCCGGCGGAGCGGCCACTGCAGGCGGGGTTACAATTACATGTGAATACCCGCTGATTTGGAGCTCGATCTGGAGTAGGCGGCGGAAGTGCTCCATGCAGTCGATCGATCTGGTGTTGATTTATTGGTGGTGGTGGAGGTGCTGGTGGACGCGCTGATTTGGTACAATTGCCTGCTGCTTTGGTAGTGGTAGAGGCGGCGGCGGAGGTGCTGCTTCGGTGCCACTACCTGTTGATTTGATGGTGGTGCAGGTGGGGGCGGATGCGGTGGCCAGGGGGGTTCAGATGGTTCAGCGAATCACGGTGGTTCCGAACAAACGGATTCCTGGGGAGCATTATGCCAGATGGAAGGTGCAGTTACCCACAATACCTGAAGATTAGGTTCTTGATTTAGGGCTGGCGGAGGTGTCGGTTTGGTGTAGCCAGGCGCTGATTTCGTGTTGGCGGAGGGGCAGGCGGTGGGGTAGGCGGTGGCGGAGGTGCTGATTTAGTGCCCGGCTTGGTGCTGGGGGAGGTGGTACTGCAGGTGGTGGCGGAGGTGCTCCTGGTGGTTGTGATTTGTATGCGGGTCGAGATTAGTATGGGGCCGAGATTGACTATGGGGTCGCAATACTGCAGTGCGATGCCTTGGAGAGATCACAACATGAAAACCTACTATTTCCGAGGTGGGTAGAAACGTGGTCTCAAGTCAAGGAATTCGAAGTAGCAGGCAGCGCTAGTGATAGACACAATAGAAGTCGAGACGAGATTAGAGCATAGTCTTGTCTCGTCCTGTAATATCGGAGTTCATGTTTTTTAACTGCCAATACATAAGGGTCCGTCTTGTGGAGGTCTCGGGAATTTGTAATCACAGGTTTTTTCTGCATAAAACGGCATATGTGTCTACTTGTAGCTTCATGATGACAATTTTGAAAAGGTTTTTCGGAATCTTTAGTAACATTCCCCCTGGTCACCAAAGATCACTCGCATTAGGCGGTCATGGAATATCACTCGTCTTCGGCGGTAGGGTGTCGCCGGCGGAGGTGCAACCTCCTGCCATCACCTACTTGTTGCTTGTTGTTGATATCATGCAAGCGGAGGTGTTACTATGCCTTAATTGCCGACGGAGGCGCTCGATTAGCTACTGGTGGGGCCCTCAATAAGCTGCTGGTGGAGGTGCTCTTGTTCTTTTTGTTTAATTCATCAATTACATGGAACCTTTCGGTTATGGTACTGGTGGATATGCTCAATTTACCGAAACTCTCTACGACTATCTACATTCTCCTGGTGGCGGGGGTCCTGCGGGCGCTTGATCTGGCGCAGGCGGAAGCGGTGGCGGAGGTATCTCTTTTTTCTTTTTGTCTGTTTAGAACATCAATAGCGGTGGCGGAGGTGTGGGCGGAGACGCTGGGGAGGTGTTTATTTGGCGTAGTTACCCGCTGATTTGGTGTTCGATTTGGTGCGAGCGGCGCTGGCGCTGATTAGGTGCTGGCGGAGGTGCTGAGTCTGGTCTAGTCGAGAGTAATCTGACAGATTTCATTAATGCTTACTTCTTTGGTAATTCTGATACTTGTCAACTTCTCCAAAGAGCCCTATTTAATTTAATAGTAATATCAAACAGAATGTCATGATGTTTGAGACATATGCCTCAACGTACGGGACGGGGATGTCGGAATTTACCCGGAGGTCGGATGCCTCAAAAATCGTCCGATTTCAGGCCAGGATTCATGAAGGATAGTGGATAACCGTTAATTGGGATTAAGCATTTAAGCGGTATATAGACCTATTTTACCCACACCACCGACAAACACGCCCCCAAGCACACGCCAACAAAGTTCTGATATAGGACAGCTAAAAAGCTTAGCAGAGATATTTTAGCTAGATGTTGACCATAGAGGATTGTACCTACCTTTTATGAATTCAAAAAATATAACACCTGAGTTAGCTTCAGTTTCCTGTGTTATGTAGTATATTGCGGTTCATTTATAGGCACTATCACTTCCATGCTCTCAAACATTTATGGACATGTTAACTAGTATAATTGAAAAAGAAAGTTTATACATCTAGTAAATAGGTCTGGTAACTTCAAACTGCGTATTTCTACATCTTTATCTGTGAGTTTTCCTTTGAGAAAGAACACATCCGACATCCCTGTCACGTTCGGCTTCACCGTCGGATACGCTATTTAAGTGTTTTCTACGTCTTAGTGCTCGAAATAAGCCTTATGATTTATGGGGGAAAGCCTAAGGCGTCAAAGTACTCAGTTTCGTCTTAGAGCTTGGTACTATGTAACTGAATTGACTATAGTAATGAATACCACGTCTTAGAGTTCTAAAAGCGCTGCTATTAGGGAGAACAGAACTTGCAAGGGCACAAAACGAACTCGACATTAGATCATTCAATTTGGCCCATCTCATAGTAAAGTCACGGTTGACAAGGCTTATTCTCTCATTTCCTCCTAGCAAAGACTAATGCGTCCACATAGCAGCCCCGCCCCACCCTACGGCAGTTCATCCAGATCGATCCCTCGAAACAGGGCCAGCTGCAGGAATGTCTCAATATAGTAAGCATTGAGCCTAGGTTCCGGGATCCTGTTCCAGTATCCGTAACGCACCCCTGCCAGTCTCTGGTACCGTCCTCTGTGAGGGTCATGATAGCTGGCCCAATAGTTTTCACCCGCAACAGGAACGGCGTCCTGCCTCAGCGACACCTTCTGGAGCAGTGTTATCATTGCTTCACGCGCTCGATCCAACGTGCTGCCTCGCCCATCGTCGCCACGGGGGAACAGACGTATGCCAATCGCACGGAGCCCATCGTCCAGTTCCTTCTGCATGCTGTCCCCGAGCTGGGCGACATCTCCGGCGCGAACGAGGCCGAGATACACACCGCCAGCTAGCCTGAAGTCTCAGCGTAAAGGAAAAACAAAGCAGTAGAGTAGTTAGATGGACTACCGACCTAATATCCTGGGAGCGCAGTTAAGAGAGCTACATCGACAGTTGCATCCTTCTACTGGCAGTTAGTAAATATTCTTCAACACTGGAGTGGCTATCTGTGAGAAGCCTACCATTGGAGGGGTGTCTAGAGGGGTCACCTCTGCGATGAACGTGTTCCTCTGCGGTGCCAATAGTCGGGAATTTATAGTTGGGGCGCTCTGGCGCTATCGATGTAGTTTCCGGCTCATTTTCTTCCTCTCTGCGTACTATCTGCGCCAGCTCATCGGTCTTGCTATGTAAAAGAGAGATTTGTTGTGTCAAGTCGTTGATCTTTTGTTGGAGAGCTTCGATACTGATTGCATCCTCTCCGGAGCAAGGTTCGGTAGTGATAGTTGTGGACAAGGTGGTTCGGGATCTCACGGGTTCCATCTTGTGAATTTGGGGTTGTGTCGGTTGGAGGTGAAAATACAGTTGGCTAGGGAGTAGGTGGGGTAACTCAAACAGACATGCTATCATTCAGGCTTGAGGTGTCGGAAAACAAACTGTTGGCCGAAATAGCCATGTGATCGCGTTCGATCGAGAGGGGTTGTTTGATCGCTGGGTGCATGCATGGGTGTGGCTGTGGCATGGGTGTGGCACAGAGCGGCAGAACTTCCCAGTCCCAGCTACTTGTACCCACCTCCAGACCCGAGTTCTATAAGTGCTGTTATTATGGAGCGCAGAGATTGCGTGGACACAAAACGAACACGGCATGGAACAAGTGAACTTAGATCATCTCATCGTATAATCACCATTTATAAGCCTTATGCTCTCATTTCCTCCCCAAAAATACTAATGTGTACAGATAGTGCTTCCAGAATACGGCAGCGCCTCCAGGCCGATCTCTCAAAACAACACTAACTGAGAGAAAGCCTCATAATAGAGATGGTTGGACCGGTAACCTTCTGCAATCTGCTCCATGTATCTATAACGCGCCCCTGCCACTCTCTAGTACCTTCCCCGGTGATGGTCATGATAGCTGCGAAGTCGTCTTACTGGAGGGACAAGACGCTGTCTCAGCCACACCTTGTTTGCCCGCAGTGCTACCATACCGGGAATCTGTTGGTACTTTTTCCACGCAGAATCATACGTACGGCAATCGCCCGGAGCCCGCCATCTAGTTCATTCAACATGCTCTCCCGGAGCTAGGCGACATCTCCGGCGCGAGAGAGACCGAGATACACGCCGCCACCTATAAATCCGATATCGCATGAACGGAAAAAAAAAGCGGTAAATTAGTTGGATGATCACCGACCTACTGCGTTCCGGGCGAGGACGGAAAAAAAAGCGGTAAATTAGTTGGATGAACTACCGACCTACTGTGTTCCGGGCGGGGACCTCCGGCTCATGGAGTGCTTCGATATCAATTGCACCGTCCCCGGAGAAAGGTTCGATAGTGATAGTTTTAGTTATAGACACTGTGGTGCGGGGTCTCATGGGCTCCATCTGGTCGATGCTGACCCCCCTATATAATAGAGGAATTAAATTTGTATGGGGATAAGAGTGATAACAAGATCTATTTCGTAAAGCCTAAGAGATAAAATGGTCGCCGGGTGTCGAAAAAGGAAATGTTGGCCCGAATTGAAATGTGCTCGTTTCGATCGGGGGTGGTGTTGGGATGCCGTTTGGTTGCGGGGTATTGGTGTTTATCCAAACGGCTCTTCAAGTATTACTATTACCTCTCCAGATACCGTGAAGCGTTGTGACATGTATCAACATCTTCCGGGAGTCATGATTTCCTGCTTGGTACGATCGCCAGTGCTGATAAGCACTGAGCTTTTCGAGAGTTTAAAGGATTGGCGAATTACAGGTGCAAGTTGGCTTGGCTATCCCTTTTTTTGCCCTGTCCGCCATCATGTAGTATCCGCCCATGTCCTAGAGCAGCAGGATCCCCACCAAATATTAAGCTCTACATATCTATTTCTAGCTTATAGTTCTACAAGCCCTGTTATTGGGGAGAACAGAACTTGCAGGGACAAAAAACTAACTCGGCATGGGACAAGTAAATTGAGCTCATCTCTAACAAATACTAACATGTACAGGTAGTTGCTGACTACGACAGCGCATCCAGGTCGATCCCTCGAAACAGGACCAACTGCAGGAATGTCTCATAATATATAAAGTTAATCGTGCGATCTTCTACAGTCTGCTTCATGTATCCGTAACGCGCCCCTGCCGCTCTCTGGTACATTCCCCGGTGCTTGTCATGAAAGTCGGCAAAGTAGTTTATACTGGTCGCAGGGACCAGGTCCTGTCTCAGCGACACCTTGTTGAGTAGCGCAATCACCGCCTGACGTTCCGCCGAGACACCGGAAGATGTTATTCCATCGCGACGTGGGAACAGGCGTTTGGCAATCACCCGAAGCCCATCGTCCAGTTCCTTTAGCATGCTTTCCCCGAGCCGGGCGACATCTCCGGCGCGAACGAGACCGAGATAAACGCCGCCATCTAAAAACCGGATATCTCAGCGTGGAAAGGACAAAACGCGGTAAAGCAGTTGGATGGACTACCGACCTACTGGGTTCAGGGCAGTGACATCCGGCCCATGTTTCTCCTGCCTGCGTACCATCTGCGCAAGCTCGTCGGTCCTGCTCAATAAAAGAAGGATCTGTTGTGTCATGTCGCTGATCTTGTCTTGGAGAGCTTCGGTATTGGTTGCATCCTCTCCGGAGCAAGGTTCGGTAGTGATAGTTGCGGACACGATAGTTCGGGATCTCCTAGACTCCATCTGCTGAATTTGAGGTTGTGTTGTTTAGAGGCGAGAGTGCAGTATACCAGGGATTATATAGTAGTCGCGGGAACCGAAAGAAACAAGATTTTACTCGGAGTGTTGGAAAAAGAAGTGTTAGTCCAAATTAAATGTGCTGGTTTTCGATCGAGATGGGTTTGGGATGCCTTTTGGTTGCGGGGTACACGTGTGGGGCCAGAGCGGCGGAATGGTATCTGTTTCTGTTTCTGTTCTCAATCATTGGGCGATAACGTTACATGCGTCGATAAACTCTTCTGGTAGCACAGTGGGTAAAGTGCGGATCTGGGTAATAATAGCGAGTAGGATATGGTACGTTATGGCGGCACCTGTAACCGTCGAGGGTCAACTTCAACCGCTGATATCTTTCCACCAACCACACCCTGAATCACACCCCTTGTGGTATGTGATAGTTCTGCTTCCTCTCTACAACATGACAGAGACGGATCAATCTTATCTTTTGTTTTGGTAGAGCTATTAGCTTTCTAAAAGCTGGGTTTTTGGTGGGGGGCCTAATGAATGTCGCATCCTTAATTGCCTATTTAGGCAAGAGCATGAGTCTTTTGGGAATTTAGCATACAGCGCCGAGAGCACAGCCTTGGCAAGTTACCAGTGATAAAGTATGAAATAATTGCCTGATTAGGAAATTGATTGTCAGAAACATGTCGCACCCCCTTGATTACAGGTGTCCGCCGCCATATCTGTATCAATAAAGTCAAGCTAGAGGCTTGGTATGCGGATTGATAGTCTATCACGCTTAAGCCTAATCTATCCTTCAAACACATTTTCCGCAGCATGAGACATCACTCGTTTCTACCACGATATATCACTGTTAGTACATAGATTTTTTTTTTGTTTAGTTCATTAATCACAATTAGTACACTAAGAGCTCGCAGGATATCACGTAGTTCAGTAACGACTCGAACACACCACAATTGGTGCAATTCGGCACGAATATGCCATGTCTAATTTCGAATGTCAGCTATTGCTCGGGAAGCTATGGTGGGTAGGTGTGCAGACTTCAACGTTTGCAGACAATGGGTTTATAGAGATTGGGAGATCTACTCCCATAATAGTACTTGCGCCTAGCTCCACGGTGGGATATTCGCTAATTCACATACAAAAAACGCTCTCCTGAAGTTGAGATCCACCCCTTATGTCCTCCCGCGCCATAGTTGCTTCCAGTTTATTTACATGTATGTGCCATAACAGCCAGCGCTCTCAATAGAGCCGGCACGGCGCTTTAAACTGATCGAGACTGTACTCTTCCTTGTGGCACTGGTTAATTGATTTGCAGTTTCAGATATTATATAAAGCCCTCTTTGGTACAGTGAAAACGTATTCTTGCCATTGGTAGTACTGTCTACTAGATATAGTATGTTCGCGATCGGCCCACGCGCACAGGCTTGGCTCCGCCCTGCATACATGCATGGCGGTTGCTGCCCGTGGCCCCCAGAAAACGCCTTCACGGGGATGATCTTAACTCTGCGAGCGGGGTGTGTGTGCGTTGAAACGTTCAGGAGCCTCAAAATTTCCCCCACACATGCGCGACCTCCCCTATGTATTTTCTTGTGTTATTTCCTACTTATTTTACTGTGTGTTTTCCATTCAGTATATTTTTTATTGTGTAACTTAGAGAAATATATGTGGAGAATAGAGTATGATATTTGTGATGATGAAATTAACTGATGGGGGAAAGCCCCAGTATTTATACAAAAGAGAGGTAGCATAGAATCCCCGAGTCATAGCCATGACTAATACATCCTGAGGCATATCCTATGACTACAGTACCAGAAAGGGGGTATTTTCGCTACCACATTAATACTGGATTTCGGGAAGTGCAGTATGTGTGAGAGAATGCTGCATTGATATGGTATTTGTAAACTGTTCAATAGTGATATGGTTGTGTGTGGACTACCCATTTTTTCAAGACTGCGAATTTCAATATTTTGGTAATGCTACAGTATTTCTCTTGCACCCTGGTAGTACTATAGTATTATTTCGATAATACTGCTGCGCAATATGTATGTACCCGGAGGTGCCGGAAAGTGATGCAACGATCAAATGATCCGTATTCCTCAACAACCAGACTAGCTAACAGAATTTAGAGCGAACCTATAGCAATTTGAAGCTAGGGATGATAGTTATGGCAAGAGTTAATATGAATCGCTATTGCTTCTCCTTTCATTACGGTCATGTGTCACAAGCTGTCCTTTTTCAGGCTAAAAACCCCAAATCAATGACCTGGAAAAATGCAGACTCTATTCCAGACACTCATAACATGTGTATAGCTTAAATATCCATCCTACCTAAGCATTGCGTTATGTTATAAACCGAAATCCTGAGTGCCTTTCCGCGTTGCCAGGTTAAACGTTGCATCACTTTCCGGCACCCCTGGGTACATCTTTCCGGAGAGTGCATGGAATAAATGTGTGTACAGCAAAGTTCTATGTACAAGTGTGAATAGTTTTTTTGAGGCCCAGCAGCAAGACTCTATTCCAACTCAATTTATCTTACCCGTTGATGGGCTTTACAGATTTAGGGATACTTTTGAAAATTATATTTTTTATGTCTATATGGCATATTAGTTCCGGTTTAACTTACAACAGCTAGATGCAATATCATGGTTCAAGTTGATCATCAATGCAATCGCTATTGTGGTTATGGGCCGGGTGATGATGATACTCTCATGATGTCGAGGATGTACCTTTATGTCTTGATCACTCACAGATACGTACCATGTCCTCCTACCGGTGAAGCCACACTAGTAGCTCAGGTCCAGATAATGACTAGCGTGTCCAGTATGTCAAGACATGTTCTATATTCCTACCGTATTCTTTCGGTAATGGTATTTTTATAAATGTGGTATTTGAAACTATCGGTATTTGCTATCAGATACTGATAGGTATAAATACCGCACTCTCATAAATGAGGGGTAAAGCCGCACTTCATTAAATTTGTATTTATCATAGATTTCAGCGGTATTGAAAACATCCCCCTTTTTTGGTACTGTAATACCTTATGCTAATGACTTACGCTGGAGTCAAGTGCTTACTAAATGGGAATTGAGTAATAAAATGAAATCGTGGCAAGCGTACTATTTCGAGATAACGAGCTTTTTTTTTTTTTTTGTGCAAAAGTTGTAACTAAAATCAATGAGGCCCAGTGGGTAGGGTTCCAGGTTGACATTTTGTCGCGATGAGGAAATTTCCGAGTGTTGACAAGGTCGCAGGTTGGAATCCTGCCGGGGCGAGGACTCAGGGGATATTAATTGTGGTGTCCTTTCCTGGCTTGGCATGTGGGTGGGTTTCTGCTCGTGAAGAGAGTTTCCCCAGTCTTGGCGCCCAAATGGGATATGTAGCGCAGGAGTGTGACTAAGTGAAGGTGGAGGGCTTAAGTGCTCGGTTGGGGTATTTCATTAAGTCCATTGCGGATTGAGCCCCAGGTCCAGGTGAAGCTTAGAGAGGACGGTATGTACGCCATAGACTACGGTCTGTATGCGAGTATGAATTAAAAAAACGAATCAAATGATTCATCTCCATGGCTGGTAGAGAGGCAAAGCCACTGAGCCACCGCATATAGTTCCCCAGTGAGGGAGTCGCATACCTCACCAGCCCACTTCACAAGGTCTTGGCGTTTTTTACATCCAAAAATATGTATGTATGTAAATGGCATCGCTGACAGCTTTTCAACAAGACAAGACATAAAAAACCTATTAAGCCAAAATCGTTATCATACCTATAAGTATGATTTAGCTTCATAGATTTTTAGTATCTTCTCCGGTTGAAAGGTTATTCGCACCGCAATTTCTGTCACCTTTAGGCTACATACGCGGCACCTTAGCTTCTTCCGCTGCCGCTACCTCGGGTACAAGAGTTAGATAAACCCTGTTCTTATCACACCAGTACCTCCTAAGATATCTATTCTTAGGTTTTTACGAACTTCTAGGTCTTACACGGTGCTCGGTAGGGAGTCTTGCTCTTGGCTGCAGGAGTGTACTTCCCACTTTGACGGAGACCAACTGAAAATCTGTATAATTCCATATAACCACTGGCTTTCGAGGCCCGCGGCGGAGTTATATAAACCGCTTTCCTATGTGGCAGGCACAAAATGTCGTGCAGAAAGTTCCTGCACCCCGAATATGCAGTAATCGGGAGGTACAATCCTTTTCCACGGCACCTCATTGGCCACGTTACTCTCTTCACAGCATTGGACAGCCACCTCCCAGTCCACATGCATAACCGTGATGTGGCTGAGCACGGCGAACACGTCAAGCACTGTAAAGTTATCGAACTCTCAAACCCGTCTCTAAGTATTCATCAAACCTATCAGACTCGGAATTTCGCCTCTACATCATATCAGTTACGAGGTATTCGGCGTCATCAGCCTATTCCTATAACTCGCGAGTCTATATACTGAAGTATACTATTGGGACTTCTTCTCCAATTTATCTTGGCGGTTCAGGTATGATCTTGTATTTACAACCATGAAATGGCAGTGCGAGGACTAACGTACTTACCTCATTCAAGGATAGATAAACGTCTGCACCAGGCTAGAGGCCCCACGCCCCCCACCCTCGTTGACTCGAACCATGGAACCCATTTCATTTACCGTTGGCACGGTCATAGGCTTAGCAGGTCTATACAGCGTCTGCCTGCAGGCGATGGAGCAGATCAACGACGGCAGAAATTTCGCCAAGGACTCACAAACGTCCTATACGCTCTTTGAAGTAGAGAGATGGCTCTTGCGAGTATGGGGTAAAAAGGTCGGCATTGAAAAAGAGTCCGACTTTCATCGTTTTTTAAAGCCAGGCTCGCCTGAGTACCCTGTGATTCGGGGAATCCTCCGAAGCCTTGAATCAATTTTGAGTAGCGGGGACGACCTTTGTAAGAAGTATGGGCTAGTCAGCAAAGAGGATATATCATTCGGGCGGAAGTATGTGTGGGCGGTACGGGACAAAAAGGCCTTTGATCGCCTAGTCAAGGATATTGCGACACTTGTGGAAAAGCTCTCAGCGATCGTACCGCCGGAGGGCGACCCCCGGTTTGGTGAGCACGAGACAAATAAGCAGCTTGCGGTCTTGAAAGCTAATCTTGACGGTATTTAATACCACCTTGTTTAATAATTCTTGGGGTCTAGCTAAACTAGCGTAGAAAGAGACCGGAGTTTGGCGGAGGAAACGGTTGAGCAGCAGAAACATCGCCAAATGGTAGAGGGCTATATTGAAAGTATGATAACCACTCATGAAACCCCCGAATATAACCAAACTAATCTTTCTTTCCAGACAGGGAAAATCATGAGGCTTTAAAGTGGATAGGGGCGATTTCGACGGAAGTGGAATACGATGAATCAAAGCGCAAGATTTCTCCTGGAACCTGTGAATGGATCCTTTCAAATAAAGAGTTCACGAATTGGCTGTGTCCTCCAGAGGGCATAAATACATCCCGTCTCCTATGGATTCATGGCAGGCCCGGGATGGGAAAGACATTTATCTCAGCAAAAGTCGTCGAATATTTACAACAACATTTTTCTTGTCCAACTGCTTTCTTCTTTTGTACCCACTCCAACTCCAAAAAGAACCAAACATTATCCATAATCAAGTCCTGGATAATCCAGTTAGCGAAGCAACGTGCTAATGCGCTCGGAATCATCCGCAAGTCCAAGAGGTCGAACAATGAAGCAGTTGCAACGGTCCAATGGGATATATTCAGAGCGATACTGAAGGAGCTGGGGTCTTGCTATCTCATTGTTGATGGTCTTGACGAATGTCTTGATATTGATCCTACGTCACAGGGTCAGAAAAAGGGTGAAATGGAAATCTTCCTGGGGGAGTTGATATCTTCAACTTACTCAACTGGGGTGAAGCTCCTTATAATCAGCCGTCACATAGTAGAATTGAGGTCGGTATTCAACGAACTAGCCTATTTATCCAATGTCTCCGCCTCGCCGGTATTTAAGGAATATGAAATCCTTAATAAAGATAACCGAGAGGATATTGAATCGTTTTTGATGATTCGTGCTAAGAAGGCGGGGCTCGGGGATAAAAAGAAAACTACAATATGCAAACAACTATCAACAAGCTCAGAGGGAATGTTTCTCTGGGCCCGACTTTGCAGTGACAGACTGAAACCTGGAATTACGCCGCAACGGCTGCGTACAATCCTCACCGATTCACCGCCGGGATTAGATCGCTCATATGAACGCAATCTCAAAGCAATTTTGAGCAAGGAGAAATACGATCAGGACAGGGCGATAGCAATATTGCGTCTGGTTCTTTTCTCATTACGACCTCTAAAGCTCAAAGAATTGATCCACGCGCTTGAAATCAATGATTACAAGAAGGATATGACAGGGAATACAAGAGGCTTTCAGGAGGACGTATTACCTACCGATGACGACAAGCTAGTTGAGATGTCTGCAGCACTTATAGAGACATGCGGTTCACTCATTGAAATCCGAGAAGTCGAAGGTGGCTCTTCCGGCGACTGGAGTGTCCAATTCATTCATTTCACCGCCAAAGAATACTTACTAGGCCTACACGAGGGGAATTGCAGCGATCCTAAACTCCTAAGATTTTCATTTTTGCAACCGGAGAAGCACCATGCTGCTCTCACTAATACATGCCTTTTGTACTTGGTGATATCAGGGATTATTCAAGAGGATCAAGGTCACAATACAAAAGCTGCTAAAGATTGGGAGTTTCGAGAATATGCCTCCTCGAACTGGGATAGGCACTTTCATCTATCCGGTAAAGAGCTTTCTGCAAGTTATGAGATTCGGCAGAAAATCTTTCTTGATAGTGGCCCGACCTTTGATGCCTGGCGAGTCTCCTCATCGTATCGCCTCGAATCGCGGTCTTGGGTGTTGAACGGTTTGGAGAGGGATCTTGATGACCAAATCAATAAACTAATCTCACCATCCAGCATCTCTTCCAGCGGCGGCTCCTCCCAACTCCTGGCCACTTGCATGCTTGGAATGCCGGATATCATGAGAAAACATTTGGAAGAATCCGAAAAGGGAATACCTGAAGCGGCATGCCTCGTTGCCGCATACCACAATCAGGAGACCATCATAGAGCTGCTTGTAAAAAGAGGAGACGTTGACGTCAATGCGCACGCATGCGGTATAACACCGCTCAGTGCCGCATCGATCCGAGGCCATGAGGGTATCGTGCGCCTACTTCTTACTCGAGACGATATTCGAGTAAACGAGTTAAGCGGTGGAAACATTTACAACTTCAAAGAACCGGGTTCCACAGCGCTCTCCTTTGCGGTGGTTAATAATAAGGAGGCAGTCGCCCGTGAATTACTCAAGAGAAGGGATTTAGACGTCAATTCTGTCGATCATCGTTTTGATTTGAAGATGACTCCGCTCACTCATGCGATTATGCGCAATAGAGTGGATCTAGTCAAGCTTTTGCTCCGCAATACCAATATAAATGTCAATTTGGCACCCGATGTCGACGAATATACACCATTACATTGGGCCGCCCGCGCCGAAGAGGGATCAGTCGAAATACTTGCCCTTTTGCTCGAAAGAGAAGACATCCTGGTCAATCCTAGGAGCACATCAGGGAAAACTCCACTTGACACTCGACTGGACCGGCCTAAAAGTGAAATATCGGAAATTGTGGCAGAACGGATCCGCGAGAAAGGGGGTAAACTATCTAACGAGTTGCCGGAAACCTCCCCACCCAATGCCGGGGATTATTTAAAGCAAAAGTACATCATTCCCCTATTCATCCTTCTCTTCTTCCTCTATCTTCCCCTCCCCTTAGGTGAATAGGCTCTTGGATAGCGGCGCGTACCTCACCTCGCCACACCCGGTTAACCGCATGTGATTTGATACCGGGCCGTTTACGAAGAACACGCCCATCACTACCTCGGAGTTTTTCTGCCTCTCTTACCTCTTCTCATTTTTATCATATCTATTCTCTCAAGATTATTCCTTTCTTTGCGAGTTTTATATTTTTCTATTTATCACACAACCCTGTGATACAATTTCTTTAGTGTACATGCGATTTTCATTCTGCGGGTACCGCGAGCATCGGCTGCAAAGAATAAAGACCCTTTTCAATCGAGATTTACAATAGATACATACCCACCATTTGCCCCTCGTTTGAGATAATCACCCTCTAGGTGAGGTGATTAATACCTGTTTTCCCTTTTTTCTGTTTCAAAAACCGTAGAAAGAACAATTCATTTTACTTCTAGCCTAGAGTAATACATACGTATACATCATGTATTGTGGTATAACAACATTATCCGGACGCTCGCTGAATCTTGAATCCACTTCAATTGAGCTCATATTGAAACTTAAGAGAGTAGAGGCATAAGAAATCGCAAGAATTAAAAGGGAATCTTGCTGTGAAATGGGTGTGTTTATCTTATCAGATTCTCGGCATTTATGGTTGACCCCGGTACTCGGTTGAACCCTGACCCTGACCTCTGCATGGCACCATCCCTCCCCACCAAAATCAATAATACTGAGCAACGGAATTTTGGATCTATGACATGATAAAATTGTATATTAAGGGTTTATAATAAACCTAATATAATAGTCTAACTAGGAGCAGTAGGGGTTAGAGGGCGGTAGAAGGGGGGTGGAGGAGTGGTGGACGGGGGGGTAGTAGAGTTGAGGCGGAGGGGGAGTGGCATTGAAATTCGCCATATGAACAAAGTGGCTTTGAGGTTGGTATTGGAGCTTACAATTGAGCTGGCAGATTGGAGCTGGCATAAGTTGAGATGCCTCGTGGTTAACTGAAAGAACTGGATCACTACCGGAGGAGGTGGACATTTACCGGAGGCGGGCATTCCCGGTAGCTGACAACGAGAGCTGGCCATGAAATGGTCAAGGCAAAACTAACTAGCTAGTGGAGGTGGTCAAACACTATACGGAGGTGGGAGAGATCTCAGGTGGGAGGGGGACCTCGCGGTCGAGAGGTGGTGCACCCTCTACCGCGGTGGGAAATGTATCGTGGTAATACGTCAGTAAATGCATCGGGATATGCATCCATATAATGCATCGGCAAATACTTCTCCAGCCCCACTTGACGACTTTACTGCTGACATTACTTGACAGTCAGAGATAAAATTAAAAAAAAGATACGTTGTCGGGGTCGAACCTGGAGTAATACGCTTGTGTATCCTGCACGTTACCGTATAAGCTTTCAGTTGATACAGCTCGACAGTCAATTGGGACAGAAGGGATTTTAAAGTCCTAAAATTAGCTGCAGAGAAAGCCGTCTGCACAGTCGTTTCAGCTCAAGAATGCATCGAGAAGAATACCACTTTCCACAACTCACGGCAGCTTCTGAATCAATTGATGCATTTACTTCCCATGCTTACGTAGGCAATATGTCCATTGATGTATACACCGCGGTGGTAGAGACCCCCTAGTATGATATGTACCACAAACCCTCCCTCGCATATACACCCAAACCAACATCATGCGCAATACCCGGCTTGTCAATTATAGAGGGAAAATACCGATTTCTATTCCGATGGGGCCCAGTGGACCCACCCCACGTAGAAAAGACCTCGAGAAAGGTAAAAATGCGGGGGGGGGGGGGGGGGGGGATAGGAGTGCGCGAAAGACCTGGGCGAAAAAGAAAAAAAGGTACGGGGGAGAAAAATAATATAAAGAAAATCGGAAAGGTTGGCCATCGCCGGCCATGATTACCTATTGACTGGTCCGCCGACGTCGGCTGGCTTTTTAGCACACTGCTGTAGGGCGTGGGGCGTTGAGTGGGAGCGGGGCTTTGCCGGTGTCGTGGTTCTTGGTGCGAGTGATATCGTGTGATTACGTATACAGAATTATACGGTGGGATGGTAGAGTGTCCAGTTTGTGTCAAGAATAAAGGAGCGCGGTGGGGTGGCAGGCAGACTCAATGTAGTTCGTGCTGCAGCGTACCCGGCGCGGCGTTCGGCGAAGGACATAGTTGTGGGGACGTGGTCGTGGCTGTGCGTATGGGGCGTGCGCGCCGTGTGAAAACCACCAACACATCTAGTTAGCTCTCAAAGTTACGTTTTACGGCGTCGAAGCAAACAAGGAAATATATTTACACATTGAGAAAGTCGTGAACGCAGCGGGGGAAAATACGAATCCCGAGATGGGCAATGTCCGGTTTGCTCTGGAACTCTCCACTGAGCGTCATGTTGACGATGCGGGAGGCTTGGAATGGGAAACGTCATGATTGCTACAGAACTCTCTACTAAGCGCCAGATTGACGAAGCTCTCAAGGGAATTAGCGCGGCGACTAGAGGCGAGAAGGGGGGGTGGAGTACATAGTGCGGATTCCATCTTCCCCCGACATGGGTTGTTTTGTTTGTATAGGGGTAGAATGGTTCGAGACTAGATACTGGAACGTTGTAATCGGAGTTTAGTTATATATAATGGGGGCAAACGGGGTAGAAAAATCATTTCAACGGAGCACAGTGTTACTTTTGTTTTGGTTTTATTGAATGAAATGATAGGGAGACCCCCTGACATACTAAGGGATAGGTCACCTCACGGTAGAGGATGTGTCAATTTGAATGCTCATTGGCAGCGACCGAGTTTTAGCTCGAAAGAAATAGTTTAAGGTTTGGACCCTATGCTTCCTCCCTCACCCCCAGCCTAACCCCCCGACCTGCGTCGCCCCAATACCGGTTCCGGTGCAGCTCTTACCACTAGACCCATTCTCCATCCCGGGAAAGCCCTCCTGCCAACATGCAATCTATCGTAACCCTAACGCAGCCCATTGTAAGACGCACTCTCCTGCGCCTCACTCCCCCTCACTTTTTACTTCCTCCGGCAGCGTCCTAACACCTATGAACACCGTTCTGCTGCTGCTCGATTGCGTATTAGTTCCCCCCCCCCTCGTATACTCCCTCCTGTCGACCTGAGATATTAAACCCGCGCCATGATCGTGGTGCTGTAGAAACCCATTAATCCAACCCATACCCCCAGCTCCGCTTGCAGCGCCTAGCAGCCAAACCCAACCCCACCGCGCCTTTCCCGACCGCCGCCCTGTGCCCAGGAGCGCAAAACCGCTCAAATCGCAGGCATCGCCGTCTGGTGCAGAGATGAAGTTGTATCTATTCTGTGTCTCGAGAGGCGGGATCTTTGTCGCGCGAAGAGTTGCGGGTGGTTGTTGGTGATACTTGCTGAGTGCGGGGTAGCAGCGAACCAGGGGCTGAAGCTGGTGCGGGGCACCGTACATGGGTGTGGGAGATGAGGCTTGACTATGTGGCGGTGGCTGGGAGCAGGATTAGAGCACTAAGCGAAGGAATCTCCCATCTCCCAACGAATCTGTCACGTTAAAGAACATCTTCATCCACCCACGTACAGTGATAGGAATGATCTATGAAAAAACAGCGGGGGTCAGAGTTGCATGGCGAGGTGTCTCGAACAACCACGAGGGCCGACTGTAACAATCGCAGAAGAAATAAAAGCGTGTAGGAGAGAAATAAAAATGTGCGGTAGGAGTCAAGTGCTCAGGAGAAAAACAATAAAGAAGAACGGAACAATTGGCTAGCTCCTCTCATATCGCGCCCGGGAGGGGTTGAGCTTCCCGTGCCCCGCGATCCCGCCAGATAAGCGAGATCTGACATGCAGGGGTCACCGACAGCGACCGGAATGATCGACGGAGAAACCGAATGACGAAACAGGTATGGTGGCGGACAGGGAAACGGAGTCAGTCTTGGCAGAAGTAACAAAGTTCCAGGCGCTGATCAGCCCCCTTTAGAGAAGATGTTAAGCCCAATCAGGACAGAGACTCGTGCTGACTCGTGAGGATTAATCTTTGTGTTGCCTAACAAAATCGAAATCCTTTTTCTCAACAACACAACCTAATTTAATTTGCAGACCGTACATACTTTGATTCTCCTACTGATTCTCTACGGAGGTTTCCTGGCTGAATTCAAGAATCATTGATTTGTGGTGAAGAGGTAGATTTGGCGTTCTTCTGCTTTTACCGACCCCGTTGTTGTGTCCGCCACCATATCTGTGCACGACGCCACAGCGTGCTACTTTAACACCCCTGTTTTTCCGTTGAGCATTACTACCGCTGTACTTTAATCAAACGAATCCACGTTCACCACAACGCCCCGCACTTGCGGCCCAACTATCTATCTACCTACTGTGTTCAAGGCTCTGGGATTGGGTGAGCAAGCTCAACAGGACGTTGACAGGTGAGGATCCGTTCACTCACTTTACGCCAGAGTCTTGTATGTACTGGGGTACAGTCTGATTGGTCGACAGCGACAGGGGTCTTGAGTGGGCACGAAACACCAGAGTAGGGAGCGGGCTGACACTGGCAGCATGCCCGGAAACTATTATTCCTGTATATACTGGATAGACTGTAATTAGAGAATTAATATCGCAGTAGTGCATCCAGACTCCCTGTCAGTAGGCCTAGGTGGTGTTCGAAACCGTTGCCGCACGCATTGCCCACGATTTTTGGTAGGGTGCTATACGACAAAACGGGGTAAGACCACAACCATCACTAGAATACTCTTCTACAACCTAGGGCCTTGGGACAGCTGTCCGAATATACAATTGATTTAAATAAGTATTTCGAAAATCAGGTTTTCGTGAACTTAAGGAAATCATACCCCGACCGCGAAGGCCACCCGCCGACAATGCCACTCCCCAGCCTCTGCACTGACCTATTTATCCCAATTTTACGTTAATTTAAATACTGGTTGTGCAACGGTATTGCTTTAATTTAGTATCGCTGAAGTATTCTGGAAATGCCAATCCCTAACCCTGATCAGTTTATCTTTTTTATTTATTTAATTGATTAATTACATGCAGACTAACAGGCTATAGTAATATCACACTGCCCCGAAGCTACCCGTTCTCCTCCACTTCCTCACACAAGTACCAGTACCGATAAACTAACCAATTTTACCCGTAGTCCTGTTTTTAACCTACTCTTCCCCTGATTAGCTTTATCTGCGAATGAAGCATCTCACAAAACAAGATCACCGGATATTAATCCATCATTTATTTAGCCAATTTTGATTATTGGGTGATTGGCGTTGAATTATTAGGACCTACCTTTGAAAAAATTATTTTCGTGGATGTTTGTGATAGCAATTTAATAACTTAATTGGTGGTGACGAAGCCCGGGGGTGGCAGCCCTCACATTGTCTTCATGATCCTGTTGCGCTTATTACTAAGTTGTATAGAGCCTCTCATGATCCATGGCGTGACAAATAGTCACTAGTAGGGGCGGCTAGTGGGCGGTCATAGGGCCGCTAGTAGTTCCACCCGTCCCAATCTGTTCATTTATTACTATGGCATCACTACAGTATTTGTTGGGCGCTCTAGGAAACGCCCAATTCTATCATATTTACCTTCGCCGGCAAGTGCAGCACATTTCCAAATAAAGATCTAGCGGATGTCCGAATTAATTCTGTACTCAACAGACTAATTTGGTTCACACAACTCCGCACCACTACAGCAGTACTAAGGTTATTATCTTACCCCGTTTTCCCATCCTGGACATGTGCTTAGCTGCATTTTCAGTCATTCCGAGAATAATACACTCCGCCCACTGGCCCATTGAGGCGCCCAGAATCATGTGAGCAGATGTACCCAGGATTTTGCTTTGCATCTGGTATTGCCAGTACAATTCTTCAAAATCATACCTTTCATCTCGTCGTCTCCGTCCCCTTCTGCCTCTTCTAATTTCATTTCAAAATTTTATTCAAAAGCTTCAGCCGGAGGTAATTCTTATTGGAGCACGACCGAGAAGGGCAAAAACCTGCATTGAAGGTGTTCCGGCAGTCCCGCTTTGTGTACGGCACACACAGTAGAATCCCCAAAGTCTTACCTTACCTTTCATTTCACCTGCTTTGCTTCGCTCTACCACTTCTGCCTCAAGTTCGAGATTTCACCTACCAATATTCGGCCCAGGAGGACAGCCATGTGGAGAACGGGTTCCAGGTATTTCGCTTTGTTTACGGTATCAACTATAATGCTCTTCAAAGTCTTGGCTTTATTTTAGCCTCATCCGTTTCTCTCTACCACGTCTCCCTTATTTGACGTTGAACACTAACCTTCACAGCCGGAGTTGATAGGATGACCAACGCAGTAAAGACATTCATTATCCGACTTCTGGTACTTTAATCAACTCTGTATTTAGCATACAAAGGGAGCATTTCCTACGATCTCAAGGTGTATATGTGTGGTCATAGGGAACCACCTGTTTCCCTACCTTGGAACACTCCCGCTGCAGATCCAACTTCTTTTGGAAACCGGTACTCGACTAATCGATAGGTCGGAAGTGCGAGGCGGTAGAAGACGGGTAGTTCCGGGGAGTGCGGTGTTATTACAACCGGAAGGTTGCATTTAATTATTGAATTGAACAAAAAATAAAAATAAAATACCGATGGATGGGGAAAATCTTTGCATAAAGCTCATAGGTTCTAGGAGTGATAGTCTGTGACTGGAGGTGCGATCACGCCTGAGATTAATTTGCCATAGACTACGGTCTGCATGCAATCAATGAGTTAAACAAAAAAAAAAAAAAAAAACGCCTGAGATCCGCGGTAAAGCGAGTGATGATGTGTGACTATACTTTTGAGTTGTGTCTTTTCCTTTTATTCCCGTCCATCGCGCCTAGTATCTAGTCGCCGGAGCACCCAAGAGGACACATTAAAGCAGACCACCGAGACTTTCACTATATATATACAGTCACTCATCAAAAGTGTTCGTGATTCACATCAAAGTTGGCCCGTGCGTAATGTGGCTTACCAGACTTTACTGTCAAACCGAAGAACTAAAATGTATCTACATGTATATAATATTATCCAGTGAGTAACAGAAAGTAAAAAATACAGTGAATGTCTAATATTGTATTTGACCACCATGGCCATTGACTGTTGCTGTGTTGAGGTTTTGAACATTTCAATGGGCACTTTGATTCCGGACATGTTACATTAAATCCGAATCACGAACACTTTTGATGAGTGGCTGTACTGTATAGACAGCAAGACTCTTTAAACTCTCTGCTTTCTTCCTTCCGCTCCTATTTCCACTATCTCTTTTGGCTTGAGTTCAATCAGTCAGTTCAGAGCACAACAGATGTACCTGAAGATTTCGCTTTCTATACAGTATCTACGGTAAAGTCTCTTGGGAGTATTAGTTACCTTTCGCCACCGCCTTTCCGGAGCACCTCCGAGCATGTCAGAATCAGGCATAGGAGATGTTCCAGCAGTCTCACTTGGTATTCAATATCGACAGTAAAATTCGTTATCCTTTTACCTTTCACTTGAGATCTTCTGTTTCTCTCTAACTCTTATGAATAGATAAATTCCTCTATTTTCGACGCGCTGGAGTTGGCAGCACTATTTCTCGGGCCCTAAGAGAAGTGCGCTGCTTACTTGAAGAACTGGAGTCGGCTGTCTCAACGGAGAAGAACAGATAGCTGTGCAGACAATCTGTAGCAAAATTCTTGTTCACCCCCTATTTCCCTCCTACTTTCTCCCTGCATTTTGGCAATCTGCTCCTGCACACTGGGCAACTTCCGTTCGCACTATCAAGAATTAGTAAATATATTTATCGTAACTAATTCTAAACTGCTCTAGAATTGCTCGGAAAATACTTCAAAAATACTTCAAACTCAGATTCCTAGTTTCCGGACGGAATATGTTTTCCAAATACTTAAGGCATATATATAATTGAATTCATATAGCCTTTTTCTTTGGTATACGTATCAGAAGTCCTCCTCCTTCTCGCCCCTCTCCCAGCCGGCAGCTGCAGTATGCCGTTGACCTTTAAAAATAATTAAAGGAGTTCATATCTTCGCTTTACTCCATACTGCTTCAACGACCGGAGAGAAATTTAGATTTCCGTTTCAGTCCTTTGAAATGATGTTCAGTGTTCGGTGTGTTTCTGCATATTCCTTTCCGCCGCTTCCCTTTTCCTGGTACATGCAAACCCTTTTTTTCAAATTCCAAAGAATCCTTTTTCTTACCCTGATATTTATCTTTTGCATACTAGTGACTACTTCGTGATCAGCTATATTTAATTTGATTTTAGTATACCTTCAAAACACCTACGTAATGTAGTAGTGAAATACCTGAACAAAATGCCCATTAAAAACCTCGTAATCTTCTGCATTTGCTCGGCGGTCATGAGCTAAAAGCTTGTTGAATATAACCAATGTTTGGGTTTTGATTTTGTTTAAGCAAGCGATATATCTAGTCACAACCAATTTTCGGATTTTGAGCCCCTTTCGATTCGATAATCTGACATGCCAAATGATATAGTACATCTTTATCTGGTGTGCAATTCCAGTCATCCATGAATTTGGCACGTTCCGCGAGTGTTCGGTCCTGTGGACTCCACAACCGTATGCTCGCTTGTTGCTTCCCCTGTTATGATAGGTGACACGAATCCTTCAAATCACGCTGTGAAGAGGGGAAAAAGCCGAGTCCTGATCTCGGGCAATCTGATTTATTCTAGGCTTGTTGCACGTCTCGTGGAGTTCTTGGAAGTATGCAGCCTTTTGCAGTTGCAATCCGCTCGCTTAAAGGCCCAAAGCTATGATCATTTTCTGATTGTGGGTCGGTGGTATCTGTATTTGGAAGAGAATATTTTTTTTTGTTTAATTCATTATCTGAAACAGAGTAAAGTGTACTCGTGGAAGAAATATCTCCTTCTCTACCGGGATCGGCCCAATCCATAGGCACTTTTTGATAATTACTCGTTGATGTTACCTGACCGTTCGTTGCCATCTCCCTGTTTTACCCCACCCTCACTTTCGTTCGCATACCCCCGGGAGCGCGGTCTATAAAGAATCAATCAAGCTTTGTCCCTCGGGATAACGTATTTCACCGGGAAAGCGATCATCACCGGGAAAACAACCGAACCCCATAACACCTCACAAAAAGAGGTTGTGGACATGAAACCACAACATGTATGTGAAGGCAGGCACATATAAGAAGGTTCAGTGCGTCTTTTCCAAATCCTAGAGTTATGTAATAAATATAAACAAAATTCGGTAAAGTCGATCATGCCTACACTCCCTAACCCAGTCAACGACTTCTCTGAAGCAGTGCTCTCGCTGGATGGAGGCAAATCATGCCAAAAATAGTTAGGAGACATCTAATTAACACTTCTAGCTACTTGTTGCTGTAACTGTACAGCGGTGGGTAATAAGTCATCGGGAAATTTTGCCTGCAGACGCGTATTTTAGTGGCGTTCCGTCCGATGACTTGTTGCCTTTCTTCAGCAACTTTGGATCATCCTGTCGTCACCCTTGATTGCATTCCCAGCGACGATCGCTCTCCCGGCGAACTAAGAAATTCCCACTAAGTTATGATAGACCTCCGGTTGTGTATCTTAGTCCGACTCTAATTATTTTTATCTCGGAGAGGAGCCGAGGTCGCTAGGGTTTCCCTAGTAACTAGTGGCTGTGCACTAGGGGTGGGACGAGATTGCGCTACGGGTAAGGTGGGAGTGAGCAGGGAGTGGGCTAGAGGTGTTGGTAGCAAGGCCGCACAGAGATTGTAGGTCGCGAGGTCAGTAGTAGGGGGTAGTTTGGATACCTCAACCTTGACCGCTTATAGCTCATCAACCACCACATGTATTCTTGATTTTATTAGATAGATCCACTCAGTTTAATCTGCTCTATCGTTCTATCCGCGTGAACTTTTAAAATCACTCTTCGTTGTTGAGCCTCAAAAATATTCCGACCAGGGAAACTACTTTCCCTACTCTTGGCATGTAGTTTTCTGTGTTAGTCAGCAGAATCAATGTCGCAGCAATCCATGTCAAGGTTTCCCCACCACCTCTCTATGTACAGCGCCCGTGCCCGCGCCTGAGAGGGGTGTCCCTCGATCTCACCAGATAAGCGGGATCTGACAGAACACGAGATCATGCAGGGTCGCCACGACCAGGCCCATGCAACTTATAGACACAGACGCATTTTGAAGCAAGCTGAGAACAGCACTAGCATTGTCCAGACTGAGAACGGGGCATATTGCCAACAACCAGTACCTACATCGAATTTGGAAAAACGCGATACCGGCAAATGCAAGTGCGGAGCGGAAAGCCTGGATGTTGAACACATACTCACGGAACGCCCAGGGACGGTGGCAGCCAGAGCAAGCACGGCCGCGGGAGAATGCAACACAGTCGGAAAACTACTTTGGACACAAGCAGACATCCCCATTGCTAGCAGCATATAGAAAGATTGAATCCATGTCACGACAAGGAACTAGAAAGGGGGTAGGGGGGTTTGAGAGGGTGAGCGGTGGTTAAGGATAGTAAGGGTGAAATGGTTTTATAGATCTAAGAAGGGCAAGAAGGATACAAGAGCCATAGTGGATCAATCATCAATTCCTCTCGGAAATGTAATTAATGAATTAATGAAAGAAAAAAAAATTTGTTGTCGGAAGAGTCTCATTGGGGTCGAGTGATAGCTCGTAACCTGGGAGATAAATGGAAAAAACAATGTAAAAAACGGACCGCAATAGGCACACGCAGCCGAGGGGGATGTATTTTGCGCGAACCCTAATCCTTACCATATTAGGATTGTAGTTGGTAGTCGGGGCATTACACAACAGACATTTTGCTGCTCTGGCTTCAAGTTCTACTTGCTAGGCGAGCAGCAAAATAGGTGGGCGTGGTGGTTGCGGAAACCTGACAGCGCGAACCAAAGGGCGCGCGCATTATCACTGAGTGAACTGACTGGGGGGTTGCAACGAAAAGCTGAGGGAGGATCTTCGCCAAAATACCCTTGGCGCCAAGGTTCGTACCTCACGCAGCTTCTTCGTAGTTACATGTACCTAAGTCTGGCACGAAACTAACCCGATATGACAATGCCAACAGTAAAGTATTCAACACCCTGCCTATATCTTGGAAAAAATCGGAATATCAGTGTTTAGATTAAGGGTATAAAAATCTTTTCCGGAATACTATGCTTTTGTGAGTTTTCATGGGGAGGTTACATTTTCTGTCCGATCGAGTACCTTTTCCGGATTTAACAAAAACACAAAATAACTCACCGGGGAAATATAGGAAACTCCGCTCAGATACTCTCTTATTAGAACTTAGAAACCGAAACTGATCATCTCATTGTATACTATAGTGTTTTTAAATCGGGGTATTTAAAGCACTCCCGGAGTTACATATCTATTCAAAACCCCACCAAAATCTCACCCACACGATTATAAACCGGATTTCTTATGATAGAAGCGTATACCTGATTATTGACTAACAAGAATTAGAAGATGTTAGGGTACTAGACAGAGAGGAAGATAAACTAGTTACGCCCGTACTCGCGCATCTATATGGGAAAGAACCAGGCCTGTTTTATATGACATATCGGCGCTACTCCACAAAGATAATCCTTTCCACATACACCTGGACAGGCTCTGCAGGTCGCCCCTCATCTCAGTCAATCACTTCCTCAACAGATTGCGTAAATGCATGAGCAACTGCCCAGGGCGGGGTAACCTCGCCACGAGCAGGGGTTCATAGCCAGCGATGATTGTTCACACCTGCAGGGTTCAGAGCTGGTTGAATCAAGGGCTGATCAATCCCTGGGGAGGATTTACTACTCTAGAGTACCGAGGGTTATGGGCTAGTCTGAAGAACACTCTTTTGGCGTATGATTTTTTGAAGCTACAGAAAATGATACTTGGCGCCAGAAAAAAATACTTGAGTAGGCTGCCCCCCATCTTGTGCAACGCAACATCCAAGACAGCAATTTGACTGTTTGCACCCAGCTTCATCAGAAGACACTCCCCACAAAGGCTCATGGGATCACAATATTATCTAGAGGAAATTTGGAGCCAGCGCTATTCCGCCGTTATTCTTTTGTATTTTTAGCAAAATACATAGATTTTTGAGTGAGGATATATGAAGGTTCTTCAGACTTTTTACCCCCATATAAATTGGAAGCGATAAGCCCGCACTCGTTTGCAGACAAAATCGTGGCTACGTCGTCCGATGACCTATTACCCACCGCTGTACTCTACATAGGTGGGAGATTGTAGAATTCAATAGCCAGTCAGCATGTGGGATCGTGGTACTCAGAGTAACGCTAGCTAAATAGACCTATTCGCAATTTCCTTTCGTGCATAGGCAGGCTGATATCACGAAGTTTGGAAGTGGGTTATTTGTATGGAGTGGCGCCGCTCTGCCATACAACCATAGGTACGCATATGCGAGTAGGCGCCCACCGGACATGCACTTCTCTAGATTCTCCCCTAGAGTAGAAGTACTCTAGTGCGTATTACGTGGCGTTGGTGGCGATCTCGATCGCGTAGCTTCTCGCGATAGCCAATTGAGACAGCAGTGCGCACGAGTATGCGCACATTTTCGCTCAATGCATCACGCCCGGAATGATTACACAAGATAGAAACAAGGTTCTAAAATAAGCCAATGGGACTCTTCTACAGCGAGAGGTAAAACTATTGTATTGTAACTAAGCGAACATTCACGTTGTAACCAAGATTTGTATGGGGATGCAATTTCAAGAACATATTTCTCTATAACCACAAGGAGATGTAGAAAAAGAATCTTATATATGGATTTCCTGGTAGTGATAGTACCTAGGGTTAACATATCAGTCCGAGAGGGTGACTTTAAGATTTTGATGTTGGCGGTTTGTATCCTGATGTTCAAGTAATGTGCGTTGACAGCGAGAACTGTTGCAACCAAGGCCCCTGTCAACAGACCCACCCCTAGTGGAGTAGAAATATGGGAGGAGTCCCATTGGCTTAACCAGCCATACAAACCCTGTTTGTTCCTAGCGGTTTTGGAGAAGACCCTGGTATGCATAAAGCGCACGAACTGTGGTACTCGACTGAGTGGGAGTGGAACCACAGGTGTGTAGCATCGTTTGCCACAGGTAGCAACAAGTACCCGAAAATGCAAGCCCCAATCAGTAGTTGCTATTGGAGTAGAAGTCAAAAACACACCAAAAGCTTGCGGCTGAACTTTCGGCCTGTCGCTTCTGTTTTTCCTTGTGCAACAAGAGTCCCAGAGGTTTGATGCGCTGTCCTCTTCAGCTACCGGATCCTAGCCTCTTAGCCTCACTTCACATTACACCCCAAGCACAAAAGTTCTGAACAAGATAGGAACTCTAGCACAGGTCTAAACATCAACAACCCGCTCTTCTCGAACCGCTCACAAAAAAAAGATTAACTCGAAAGATATCCCAACCGATGGGCTGTCTATGCTCAAAGCCTAGCCGAACTGCCGGGGGGCAGGGGGACGGCGCCGACAACGCTCGGATATCCGAGCCGAAGACGAGGTATGTCAATAGGGTGTAGTTCGCTGATGTCTGGCAACTCTAACGTGCTATACATCTATAGCACTGGCTATTCTCCTCATAACGACACTTCCGGTCAACCTTCGAAGAACCATTCCACTCCTACCGAAGCCACCGTATCATCTCCGAACACCTCTACACCGGTCGCTCATTACGTCTTAAGCACTCCAGTTCATCTGGAAGATGCCGTGGCCGACCACACATTCTCTGAAGCACAACCAGTCGATACTCAGACTCGCAAGTAGGTAGACTGTTATCTATCACGCTTGGTGAGACTAATACGCGAATGTACTAGTGTTTCTACTTCGTGGGGTGCCACTCCAGACCAACCTTGCAAGCATCCATTGACACCCATCGAATCCTCCATGGCGGCCTCGGACACCTTTACGACCCCTACCGCGAACCAGCCCGCGATACGTACCACATCTATCCCAGATATAGTGACCAGCTCCACAATCTCCGAATCCCACGAGGCTCAAACCAAGTATGTATCCTAACATATCTTACCGCTAATGGCGCTTGACTGACAAAATCATAAGGAAGGCATCACCTCTATGGGAAGAGGCGTTTAGAAAGATGCGAGAGCAAAACGAGGGCCGCCAAGGGGATGATGAGATGCCCCCTAAAGGCTCGCTGGTTGACAATATCATCAAGGATTTGAAGGAAAGAAAGGAACAATGCGACGATAAGAGATGGTTTATTATAAAGGATGACAGGAAGGTCTTTATTGTTGACACTCTGCTGTTGCAACTAGATAAATATGCAGCGATTGGTGACATTGCGCTTCAACACAACCCGGACATCGTCGCGCTGGTGTGGGCAGGTTTTCGTGGACTGCTCCAGGTATAGAGGAATTGTAATCTGGAGGTGCTTGTGGGTTTTTTTGTTGACGACTTTAGGTTGGAACTGCATACATCAAGATGATGCGCTCTGTGTCTGAAAGTTTGGATTACCTGGTCCAACTTCTCTGCTGCTGCGATATCTACGAGAAGCTATATTGCAACACCAAGTTTGACATATCAGAAGACCTCAACGGGTGTTTTGTGGATCTTTATGTATCCATATTGAAATACCTCCGAAAAACGAGCATCTACCTAGATCAAGATACAGGAGGTAAGTAATGACAGTTTCGCATTATCCATATGGAATCTTAATGTTTTAAATTTGGATAGGTCGAATTATCAGGAGCTTTTCCCAGGAAATGGAGAGCTCGCTGAGCGGTATCAAGTCCCAGCAAATGGACCTCAAAGAGAAGATAGATGTTGCGGAGAAAGAAGGTTCGGGGCCTAGCTTTGTACGTGATCTCAAAGTGCTAATTATCGTTTAGCATCTACCTCAAATCGTTTGAGTAAGTTTTAAGTATCTAGCGTCTTCCTACGAGGTACTAATTGCTTCCAAGACCAGGACAAAAATATGACGAGATTGCGACGGCTCTTGGCTGGAATACAGGAGCCGATCAAGGAGACATTGCGCGTGGTAGAAATAATATTCAATAAAGTTGAGAGTATGTGAAGACTGGATACCCCCTTCCATAAGAGGCATGGGCTAAATTTCTCAGACGATAGAAGATACCAGATCTTGACCTGGCTATCGGATGTCGAATATGAGAGTCACCATATGCTTTCGCAACAACGCCGCCTAAAAGGTACAGGCTCCTGGCTGCTGGAGAACAAGCCTTATATAGAGTGGACGGCGTCAGAAGCAAGCTCAATTCTGTGGCTACGTGCTGATGGTAAGAAGCACTATCTCTCACCTATGATACAGAAAGATTTTAACACGCAAACCTAGCCGGCTTTGGTAAAACGATCCTAGCGTAGGACTGACTACCCTGATGTCCATCATACTGTCGTGCTAATCATATGTAGCTCCTCTATTGTCGATAACTTCGCATCTGAATTAGGCTCTAGCGATGACCACGTTCTGGCATATTTCTACTGCAATTATAAGGAACCAACCAGAAGGAGCACCGAATCTATTCTCCGGGCACTTGTCAAGCAATTCTGTGTCCAGGGAGAAGGGGACGATAGAGTTCCCACACTCGTTGATGACATCTACAAGGAGAGGGAGAAAAGGGGTAGTGCGAGAGGTAGTCTTAGCTCCGAGGAGAGCACAGAACTAATAATTAAGCTGTCCGAAAAATACCAATCGACAACAATCATTGTGGACGCACTTGACGAATGTGAAGTGCAGACACGCAGGACTTTATTTTCTTCCTTCCGCAGAATTGCCAAGAAGGCTACTCGTGTCAAGTTTCTTGTGACTAGTAGATATGACGATGATATCAACGAATTCTTTTCTCAAGGTCCATACCACTATATCGACGCTAGGGATAACTCTGCCGACATCCACCTCTATATTGATACAGAGCTTGATCTTCGTTGTAATAAGAGTAACGTTCACTGCGAATATGAGCTATTACTGGGAGGAAATGTTGAGCCAGGGCTAAGAGCTGACATCGAATCAACCTTGAAGTCTAAATCGAACGGAATGTATGCATTCTTCTGTTATTACCCCACACAGCTTCAACATCTGCTAACGTAATGTTGTAGGTTTATGTGGGCAAATCTGCAGATAAAGGCCTTGTGCGCTGCGCGAACGGTCGGAAGTGTACACAAGACGCTTGCCCGGATGCCCGCTACCTTAAACGATACATATCTCCAGATAATGGAGAGAATTAAAAAGCAAAACGACGAGTCCTATCGCGTGGCAAAGATTATCTTGAAGTGGTTGCTATGTGCTCAAGAGGATTGTAAAACCGAAAGCGTCATTCAGGCTCTTGCAGTTGACCCGGGGGATGGTACCTTGAATGAGGACGGACTTAGTTGGACGATACCGATGATTTTAGGATTATGCAAGAATCTTGTAATACATGACACAACACTCGATATCTTCCGGTTCGCGCATTTCTCAGTGCAAGAGTTCCTACGTTTGCAAACTGAATTCGAGGAAAAGAGCAGTAACTCGTATGTAGCTGAAGTTTGTCTCACAACGCTACTTTATCACCATGCAAGCGATTCTCCGAGCGAATCTCCGGTCCAACAGCTTTACACCTACGCCACGAGGTACTGGGGAGCACATGTTGGTCTGTCAGAAGCAATGTCTGGAAGGGTAGAGGATCTTTGTATCAGGTTTTTGACACCTTCCGCGCCCTACAAGGCATGGGGCTCCAGGATAGCGGCATTACAATCCAATTTTCAATCACCCGGGGGTGAGGTGGTTTGTCCGTTTTGGGTCGCCTGTTATTACGAGCTACAGTATCTGCCCAAACTCATATGCCGCGTCTCAAATAAAGAGTTAAATTTTCGCAATGACTCTGATTACACCCCGTTAGACTGGGCGGCGTCGAAAGGTAAGTTGAATATAGTGCAACTGCTGCTGGGGAAGGAGGGAGTAGATGTGAATTCCAAAGACAACGAAGGTCGGACCCCATTATCCTGGGCGGCGCAGGAAGGCCATGAGAAGGTGGTACAGCTGCTGCTGGAGAAGGAGGGGGTAGATGTGGACTTCAAAGACAACGAAGGTCGGACCCCACTATCCTGGGCAGCGAAGAACGGCCATGAGAAGGTGGTACAGCTGCTGCTAGAGAAGGAGGGGGTAGATGTGGACTCCAAAGACAACGAAGGTCGGACCCCATTATCCAGAGCGGCGGGGGACCGCCATGAGGGGGTGGTACGGCGGCTGCTGGAGAAAGGGGGAGTAGATGTGGGTTCTAAGGATTTGGATGGCCGGACCCCATTATCCTGGGCGGTGCAAGGCAACACTGTGTGTCACCTCGCGTGTGGCACGTGTCTGGAGTACTATAAGCGCGTGGTACAGATACTACTGGAGGAGGAGGGAGTAGAAGTGGATTCCAAGGATATGGATGGCCGGACTCCATTATCCAGAGCGGCGGGGAAAGGGCATGGGAGTTTGGTACAGCTGCTGCTGGAGAAGGAGGGAGTAGATGTGGATTCCAAAGACAACGAAGGGCGGACCCCACTATCCTGGGCAGCGAAGAACGGCCATGAGAAGGTGGTACAGCTGCTGCTAGAGAAGGAGGGGGTAGATGTGGACTCCAAAGACAACGAAGGTCGGACCCCGCTATCCTGGGCGGCGGAGAACGGCCATGAGGAGGTGGTCCAGCGGCTACTGGAGAAGCAGGGAGTAGATGTGGAATTTAGAGACAACACTGGTCGGACCCCATTAGACATAGCGCGTGCTTACGACCACCCGGCGGTAACGACGCTGCTAGAGACAAAGCGGGCGGAACTGGCCATTGTGTCGGACCCCGTCCAAACGCTTCAAGTCGAACCTATAACCGCTCATTAGGTATGTACCGACGAACTGTACCCGCCGGATTACGTCTTCCTCCAGACCCTAACTTGTGATCACTCATAGTAACTTCTCGTCACCTTCGCTTTAACCATTTCATCCTAGCTATGGGTAATGCTCTCCCACAAGCACCGTTGATAGAGATCGATTGGTCATTAGAAGGTGTAAAGCCATCAAAACTGGTAGCTTGGGTCCGTATGGGGGATAGTATTGCCTTCATTTTCCTTTCTCTCATTGTTCACGCGTTTATGTACCTTCTCAGGATTGCGATTGTGGATATATTTTGCACAGCGATTATTTTATGTGTTGACTTTATTTTCATACCTTGGTCTAGTTTTGTTTCGTTCGTTTGTTATTCCAAGTGTATGCCTTATTTTCATTCGTTCCTCACACTTTTCGCTTAGCCGTGTAATCCAACGCTCCATGTTACCGCGGGCCTCGTTTTTTCGTTCAGAACTCGGTGATTGGCAATCTGGCACCCCACCCGGAGCAATTTCGGAGATTGTAGTGATGGTCGTATATTATTGCATGGCGTGATGACTCGCACTATCTCCATCTACCTCCATTCCCGAAGCCACGGCGTGTGTAGGGCTCTTGCATTCTCCCATCTCCATCAATATTGAAGCAATTACGCGTACCCTCCGGCCCCAGCTTCCATGACCGGAACTGGTCGCAGATCTAGAGATCCCTAGAGTTTAAAGAGGGAACGTAACCCCCCCCCCCCCCCCCCCCCAAGCGCTCTTCTGCACCGGTTGAGTTGGAGTTAGTTCTTCCCACTGCACAGCAGCAGACCTACACGCCCGTCGCCCTCAACCACGCACCCGGGAGTATTACTTATACTAACCGGTGCAAGTGTTTGAATCAAAACAAGAAGGCCTAATTCAAACCACCTGCACGCAGATAGTTGTACCACAGGCCGAGGGGCAGGGACAGATTCCTAGACCTAGAATGTGAAAATACCGTGTGCGGTAAAGGATCGATGGCCTATCCATATGTTATCCTCGCCCCGCAGGACATCGACCCACACCCAGTCAGCGCCTTGCTACGCCTTTGGTGGCAATAACATCGGCCCAGGAATATTGCTTCGCTATATCTATATGCCTTATTTAGTTTCTGCACAGTACAAGTCCGGCCAGTGCGGATACGCTTTGCTCTGGCGCAGAGGCGCTGGTATGCTGTTATTCGCCTGGTCGCGATGGCGGGGGGAGACGTGGGGCGCCGGGAATGAGATGAGGGGGGATTTGCATTGCAGAGATAGACTTTGCTGTTGGGTGGGGCTGCTCGAAGGTCTCTATCTTGATTTAATACATAGTTCTATAGTAGCGCGCAGGGGGGTTGGTGTCGGAGGCGTGGACCCCGGAGACATTCACACCTAAGCCGTTAACCCCCTGGTGTGTATCATAGAGCCGAGGATCAAAGAGGCGCCTCCGGGGCGCAGCTTCCCATACACGTTGGTGTAGCGCGCAGAGAGCTTGAGCTCGAAGAGGGTGGTGGTGCAGCGGGCGGAGACGGCCATGAGCTGCAAACGGAGTTGCTGGTCGGGGATGACTTGGGGCGGGGCGTGGCGCACGTCGTGAGGAAGGCGATGGCGTGCTCGAGGCGCATGGGCGTGTGTGAAGGGCTGGGTTTGGGGAGACTGTGGGGGGTGATGGGCTTGGCCTTGGTGTGTGGTTGCAGACATTTTGTGGTTATTGTTCTGTGGATTGTGATGGTGGCTGGTGGTTGTGGATGTGGTGGTTGTTGTTCTGTTGGCGCTTTGGAGTGGGAGACGCGACGTTGGGTGCGATGCTAGTTAGTGGACCATGTTGGGGAGGCTGTCTTTGATGGGGACGAGGGCCAAGGCAAACAACGAGTGATGCATGATGACGCACTCGCAGATTCCTGCCTACGGATATTATTTTTTCTTTTCTGCTTAATCCATACTCGCATGCGACCTTTCAGGTACGGCGGCGTACAGTTCTCTCATCAGAACTACCATACATCCCCCGCCATCGCAAGAAAGTAAAACTAAAAGAAACTGTGTACCTTGCGGGTTGCAGTGACGGTAAAGAGGCGGGCGAGGTAGGCGTGGGGCGAGTTCATCGTCGAGTTGGGGGCGAACTGCCTTCAGGAACGTTGTCAATTAATAGGAAATGCTGGGCATGGGGCCCGCAACAGTAAAGGAACTAGTAACGAAATTCGTCAAGAATATTGTCATTACCCCCTGATACGAAGGCTCGTAGGTAAACTCGTCCACAAAGTAGCATGTAAAATCTCTACATTTCCATCTGTATTGAAAGTGATGGGGGACCAGGTCGGGAAAGCCGTAGTGGGGATCGCCAGGCCAGATATACTACTGTTCTTCGTACTTCTTATCCCTCCTGGTTATGGAGTTGGAGACTTTTTGATTTGCGGTGAGACTACGGATACATATTAAGTTACCCTATAGCTTCCGCTTGTAACATTCCATAGATTATCGAATCGGGTATTTTTTGCTGTGCCCTGGCCGCACAGCCAGCGCGTGTCTGGGTTCGGCGCCGTCTCAGCGCTCAGCGGTCGCCAAGACCGGGACAAGAGAAAGGATCACATCAGGATACACCTCCGGGTGCTTGCTCACCCTGCCGCATGCCCGTTTACTCATAAACCACCCCCCCTCCCGGTCCACCTAGGTGCCGCCCGCTCCCGAGATGACACCAGAAACTTTCAATCCCGACTTCCCCCCCCCCGCGCACTGTCTCCTGTGGTAGCGACTTGCACGCATATTATCTTGTCCGCACAGTAGTCGCTCCTGGGTCAACGGCGGCCCCGCCTCGATGGCGAATGTGGCAAACCGAAGCCAACAGAAGCACACCCAGGAACGAGTATGCGCTGGGCTTGTTCAGGCGCATACATACTCTGCGCTTCCATGAGCTTCCAGCGCTCCGGTTGGGGGTTCTATACACCCCCGCTCACCCCAAGGCACGTTCAGCACCCCCGAAACGTGTCCGGATTCAGCCCTCTCTTCACAGCGGCAGGACTTCCACCCACCACGCCCCCGTCCAAAGAGGCTCGTCGACGCCGGGACCCCCCCCCCAACCCCCCCGCGCGCCTGCTGTGCTGCCATGCCGCGGTACCAAAACGCAAATGCCAACTAACCGACTATGAACCCATGGCGGCCGAAGCATGGTTCCGAGGGCTACGATAGATGCTGCATGCGGCCCGGATTGATGCCGGAAGACTTGCGCCTTTCTTGCCAGCAGAGCAGGGCCGGGATTGGCGCTGCAGGCGAGGTTGGAGTGAGGCTTTGGCAGCGACGGGAGGATTCGGGGTTGCGGGGGGATCTAGTACCTACCTACCTACCTACTAGGGTGACAAAGTCTCAAAGACAAAAGAAAAGGTGTGCAGGAGAAGAGAGAGCCAGAAAATGAGTGGCAGAGAAACGGGGGCGCGCGGCAGAGAAAAGAAATAAATGTCCGCGGGATCAGGGAAGTGCGGGGGAGGAGAAGAGAAATGTAAAGTTCGGCTACATGTATCTCCGGCCGCGCCAGCCATGGGGGACTATTCTTGATAAAGCCATCGACAGCAACATGGAAACCCTGGATCATCGGGCGGGGGACCAGGATCAGGACCAGCACCTCAGGCGTTGATGGACACACACCGGAGCGATAAGCCAAGGCTTGCAAGGAGAGACGATATTTGCCTTTGATCGTCTGTCAGGAAGCCCTAGGCCCTGTGAATGGAAAGACACTGCATACATTCTGCGCCCTGGACATCATGTGACACGTATCCATCCATCGCGCAGATAGGCTTCATGGCTCTACATTCTTGTTATCTATTGGTTGATGGAGGGATCGGCGCCAACCAAGCCACCGGAACCTGGCAAAGGGTTGCCGGTTGTGTTTTTCCCCCACCACCACACCACAAGGCTTTCCCTCCCCCACCACACCACATGCACCGCACCGTGCCTGACAGGGGTTGGGGTCGGCAGATAAGCGAGATCTGGCACAACATGATGCAACACACGGTCGCGGCTCAAATGTACCTCTACAAAAGTGTATTTGGCGATTTGGCAACGCCTCGCGCGCGCGCGCGACCCACCAAATTGGAAACCCCCCCCAATTGCGCAACTTGGAAGCCTTTATGAAAAAAAGACGTCGTGAAAAAAAATAGCACGGTAAAGAATAAAACTCAGTAGTAGCACATCGCAAAAATGAAACTAAAAAAATTGATAATAATAATAAAATTGGATTAGGAGAGCCACGTCTGGCTGGGGTCAGTTGTTGGCCGGCTGCCTGCCCGACAACGTCGACAGTGCTCAACACCGGTAGTAAATGCATGTATGTGGACCTCTGTACATACTCCAGAAGAATAATCGATTTAAAAGCAAGCACTCTAATCTCAAGGATTACGAATAATCATCTCTCACCACTCTCCATTCCGGCGATGATGGTATAAACGTTTAGCCGATGCCCTCGGTCGCATCGCAGCTGGACATGATCTCTCACTCGACTTTGCAATATCATAACACGATCATTACCTACATACTATCGCTCAATCCCTTCTCCAGAATTAAAGTAAAGGATACGGGATAAAAAAAATTTTTTTTTCTAACTCTTGATCCTATCATCTTTCATTGTTCATCCTTATTTTTAAGATTGTGGGGGCAAAAGTTCTGGTTTCGCAAAGATTATGAATGATAAGATTATGAACGTCTAACACTACCTAGGTACACTGCTATACACCCATGCCCACCACCTATAAACTCTGATGTTGTATTTGGGTTACAAAAATACATCTCCTTCTACTACATGTAAGAGAGGTCTTGATTTGAGTGTTGAAAGGCTTGACTGTGTTTCTCGGGGGGGTATGCCGGGGGTGTTAGCCGTGTCGCTCGAGACGTCGGTTGTTGATGGGGCCAGGTCCCGGGTCGCCAAAGCCCTCTCATTGATATGAGCCGCAGCACTTGGAGAACAATTGCAGAGGTGAGAAAGGAGATATTGGCCAATGCAAGTAACCATTATTGGGAGAAACGCCTCGGGTATGTGTTGTGTGCTCGCAGTTGAAGCGGCGGCCTTTAGGGCGAGTTTGCCGGCGGCTTCTGGGTCCAAATATTTAGTGAATGTATTCTCGAGGCTGTGATCCCGCCAAGGCCACGGAATTTGAGGATTTTATTTTGCTAGACGAAATGAAAGAACTCAAGACCTCCACGTGGGCAGAGAAATTACTCTGGACTCAGTGTAGCCACAGCGCGGAGACACCCCTAAACATTGTAGAATGAGAAGAATGTAGAATCCCGCAGGAGGTAAACACGAACCCTACGTTTGGTCTGGCATATTTGAAACTAGTGATCCACACAGCTATTATTTAGAGACTGTGATTGTACCAAACATATATACAGCGACAGGTAATAAGTGACGGACACGCTCACAAAGCTTGCCCCATCAAATTTCCTGATGCTTCCGACTACTGCTGAGTCTGTAGTAATCCTAATCAACTGGCCAATACTGACCCAAATCAGGCCGCAGCACTGTCAAAATGATTGTCCCGCACTTGCAATCACCTCCCAAGACCAAGCAGAGACTCCGGGTTGTGACCAATGATGCTCAAAGGTCAAAGGTTATTACGTTGTTTGGACTCGGACTCACCTATAGCGAGATTGTTGAGCGGACAGGATTGAAAAAAACTACCTGCTGGAATATTGTGAAAAGGGGTGAAGAGTGACGTGCGCCTGAGTGTTTGACACCTTATACAGCTAGTGCACTTAGGAGTGGTTGACCCGAGAAGCTAAACAGAAGGTAAAAAAAACCTTTCATCTCACTAGCCAAACGCAGCCATCGCATGCATTTGGGTATAGTCATGAAAAGTATTACTACGAAGATTTCAGTGAAAACAACGCGTAAATAGATCAAACAAGGCAGCCTACAAAAGCAAAGAGCGAAATGGAAGCCGTTCCTGTGAAAAACTCACACACTAAAACGTATGCTCTGGTGTAAGGCATACAAACACTGAATCATGCAGGATTGGAAGAAGGGGATTTGGACCGGCGAATCACGATTTGAAGTGGGATTTCACGCTGGTACATGTTGGGTGTACCGAGCACCAGGAGAGGAGGATATGCTAGTGTCTGAATGCCTGTTACCTACTTTCAAAAGTGGACGGACATCTGTTATGATTTGGGGGTGGATACAGCTAGGAAACAAGGGTCCAATGGCGTTCCTTCCTACAGGTGGACTAGGTGACAAACAGTATATTGAGTTAATCGTCGAACCGATACTATAGCCCTTGTACAAGGAACAATACAGAGCTACTCATGATGCAGTAGTAATAGAAGATGGCGCACCTCCCCATTGTTCAAAACGGGTCAAAGCCGCTAGAAACAGACTCCATATCCAGAACATACCTTGGCCAGCACAATCACCTGACCTCAGCCCTATCGAGAACCTATAGCGAATAATGAAAGCCCGAATGAACAAAGGAATTCCTACCATTAATACTAGACCCACATTGAGGCAGGCGTTGCAGGAGAAGTGGGATAGGTTTGTACCTGAAGACTTTAGAAGACTGATTGAAAGCATGCTAAAAAGAGTTAAAGAATGCCTCAGATACAGAGGCGGGTCTACACACTACTAATATCTCCTCATATATGCAAGCTATCCGTCCATATATCTCCTTATACGAGCTGTTCTTCTCTTTTAAATGTATTCTGTTTTGTACCGCCCGTTGACTAGTAGGTCCTGGGCAATTTTCGAGTGTTACGTAGATACTATAGAGGAAGGCTTGATGGTCCAAGGAACACAATCTAAACAGGAGGCTTAGAGATAGACTCTAAGCAAGCGAAGTATCTTGGAACTCTCTTGGCTGTGGAGACCAAGAGATCGTAGACGTAAGACTATGGAAGAATAAAACCAATACTATTACTATAAATACAAGATAGATAGATAGATTTTTATTTCGCATAGAAGCTCAAGGCTTATTGCGCGCCAACCACCGCCGAAGACTAAACTAACGAACTGACTAAATACAAATATTGTTACCCTCGCAGAGGGCGCACATAACGCGAGTGGTACAGGTGAGCAGAATCTAAGCGACATCAAAGAAACCTCCCCGTTGTAGTAAGAAACCCCAACCTCTCGGTCAGACTAAACTAAGCGAGCTATCCTTACCGAACCGTTCAGACAAATGGATCATTACTGGAACCGGTAGACTTTATCTGTAGACGAACCTTAACAGAGTCCGGTGGAATCCGGGCATGAAGGCATTAAAGATGGCCAACTGAGCCGTCGTCAGTTGCAAAAGCTAGGGCGTGGTCTCAAGAGTGGTACCCTGAGAGTGTACTTGTCAGGTAGCAGGGCGGTTGAAGTGAGGAGGAGAAGGAGCGCGGCGCAAAGCTGGCTATTGAAAAACCTTTCCGTGTTGAGTGGAGTGGAGTCGTCGGTCCCAAGAGCAACGGCTAAAGACTGTGCCCGAGTCGTATTTGATGTGGAGTCCACTGGAGGGAATGTGCAAGAGTGGGTGAGTCTGAGACTCAGTGTATATGTGGTGGTCGCAATGAAAGGTGCCAACCATGGTGTGTTGAGGGGTGTTTCGGGGGACCAGTTGGGTTTAGGTGAGGGCAGCAGGCTGCCCCGGTTTAAAATTGGGGAGTTGGGGTTGCCAACTCGGTATGTATGGGGGTCGCAATCAAAAGTGCCGACCATGGTATATTGAGGGGTGGTCTCGGAGACCAGTGTGTATCTGGTGAGGAGATTGGGACGCCTCGGTTAAAAATAGGTTGCATGGTTAAGGCCGAAGAAAGAGGGGTAAGGTCATGGGACATCTGGTAAAAGGTTTGACGATAGTTTCGGGACCGTAGGGTCGCTAACTTTGTGGACTTTCGAGCGCGTGCGAACCCGACGTGTGTAGTGTTCTTGCGATTAGCAGCGGAAAAAAGGGGGGAACAACTCTCTGGCGGTGGCAGTTGTTTTGGCGAAGTTTGGTGAGTGATAGACGCAATCCCGAAGGCATCAACTCGGTGAAAAGGAGGGGGAGGAGAGAGGGAGGCACAGGTCATAACGGGGAACTATCTACCCGTAGGCAAAACTAGAACTCATGGTATCCGTTTATTGGGGAGGTGTTATGGCGTTGTGGCAGGTATTAGGATAATGTGTTGTGGCGTGAAGAGAAGTGTGGTGGCAACGGTCGGAGGATGAGTCATATGGGTTTCTATGTGTTTCGATTAGGTTCGGTGATGAGTCAGACTCGAACAGGGGTTATTCGGTTATATAAAGGGTCCTGTCTGCACTCTACGTCTTGTTTCTCTTCCTTTCCTTTTCTCTTTACGCAACCTCTTGTATTTAAGGAATATTATTAGTTTTATTCCTCCATAGTCCAACGTCTACGATCTCTTGGTCCGATCGGCCAAGAGTGTTCCAAGATACTTCGCTTGCTTAGGGTCTACCCCTAAGCCTCCTGTTTAGATTGTGTTCCTTGGACCTCTACGTCTTTGTTTACTGCTTCCACGTAACATTAGGTTGCGTCTCCAACGCCAACCAACACAATCTTTAGACCAACGCCTACCATGTCGACCCTCATAGACTACGAGGAGTTAAACCAACAACTCCAAACCTTCTTCGAACAATACACGACATTTGAGCCGGGACAGGCGAGCGCCCAAACATATGGCTTGCTGGAACGCAGTCGGGCAGCGTTGGCTCAATATGCCCAAGACCTCGAAGCTGCCTACGCACAAGGAGAGGAGGCAAGGCATGCCTTCGAAAGGGACCTGGCCGCAGCCCAACAGGCTCAACAGCAGCAGGCCATCCCACTGGAACCCCTGCCGAATGCAGCAACAGCCCCAATCATTGGCGCCACCACTTCGAATACTACCCATCGCTCCGAGAAACTCTCCGACCCTGCTGTCTTTCGCGGCGACCAGGACAGGGCTCGGTTACACCTGTTTAAACAACAAATGAAGATCAAACTCCTAGGGAATGCCGATCGCTTCCCAACTCTACAGTCGAAACTCTCGTATGCCTTCGGTCGTCTTGAAGATATCGCAGCTAGTCAGTTCCTCTCTTACACCACAAACGAAGGCATCAACCTGCCATCCATGGAACGGTTTTATGAGATCCTGGACACTGCTTTTGGGGATCCCGACCGAGTCTATACCTCTCGCCGAGCTTTGAGGGACATGCGCCAACGTAACCGTACCTTCTCCGATTACTTTGCCGAGTTCCAACGACACGCTTCGGAGTCTGGGTTTGACGAGATTACTAGGGCGGAGTGCCTCCTGGAAGGAATCAGCACCGAACTCATGGAAGCCATGGTCCATCACGAAACCCCCAATACGGTCGACGGCTGCGCGACACTCCTCCAACGGTTGGACAATAGGCAACGGGCGATTAAGGCGCGGCTGAATAAACGAAACCCATTTACCACCAGCAGCAGTAACCCTGTCGCCCAACGCACAGTACCTGCTGTGGTGTCCCCTTCGCGTCCCTATGTTCCTGCTCCTACTCCCGCTCCAGCAAACCAGGCATCGCCTGCGCCTACTCATCCATCTCACGCACCAGGTGGTGATGTACCTATGGATCTCTCGGGGGGCCGGCGTCGCCCCACTGCTACGGAAAGAAATGCTCGCTTGGCGGAAGGAAGATGTTTCTATTGTGGGGGGGTCGGGCATCTGGTGAGGAATTGTCCCCAGGCTAGGGGACAGGGTGGAGGTCAAAGAAGGTATACCATGAGGGGGGCGGCAATCAAGGTGGAAGAAAGAGATGAGCTCGGACAATGAGTCGGCAAAAGATTTGTCCCTGGCTTAAGTGGCATAACCCAGGGACCCTTTGAGGATTTTTCTAGGATGCGTATCTCTACTTGTTCGGTATCAGAGGAGGAAATGGATGGGAATCAATTTGTAGTAACCTGCTCGGTTTCTCAGAATAAAAATACTTTTGTACCCACCTTTGCTCTCATTGATACCGGAGCCTCAGGATACGCGTTTATAGATGAATCCTTTGCACGCCACCACAATCTCGCAATGACACCACTAAAAATACCCCGACGAGTTGATGTGATAGATGGACGACCTATTCAATCGGGCAAGATTACTCACTTCGTTACCCTTGATCTTGACATACACGGACATCGCGAAGAAGCACCATGCTTTGTTACGAAGTTGGGATCGTACCCCATTGTGATGGGGATACCATGGATGCGAAGACATGATGTCAAGCTAAGGCCTAAAAAGAACAAACTAATCTTCGACTCACCAGCTTGCTGTGAACACTGCTCCATCGACAAAAAACCCATTGTGGCTCGGGGAATTTCCATACCGGCACCGGAATGGAACTTGTTGGACCTTTCCGGACTCAGTCAAGCTCCGGCTCAGATCCAACAGATCGTTCAACAGCTGTTACGTGGGGTCCGTAGACAAAGACGTAAGGGTCCAAGGAACACAATCTAAACAGGAGGCTTAGGGGTAGACCCTAAGCAAGCGAAGTATCTTGGAACACTCTTGGCCGATCGGACCAAGAGATCGTAGACGTTAGACTATGGAGGAATAAAACTAATAATATTCCTTAAATACAAGAGGTTGCGTGAAGAGGAAAGGAGAGGAAGAGAAACAAGACGTAGAGTGCAGACAGGACCCTTTATATAACCGAATAACCCCTGTTCGAGTCTGACTCATCACCGAACCTAATGGAAACACATAGAAACCCATATGACTCATCCTCCGACCGTTGCCACCACACTTCTCTTCACGCCACAACACATTATCCTAATACCTGCCACGACGCCATAACAGATCACGTCCCCCTCCGAGGCCTAACTCCTGGTAGGCATAGGCTTGTTTGGATATCGCGTATGAAAATCTTCAACCAAGTCAGGCGAGTGTTCGAGGTCCTCGGGTGGTTGCCATGAAGGTTCGGGATATCCGGCATATCGAACTAAGTATTCCAACCGACCTCTTCGTTTCCTCGAATCCAAGATTCCTTCAACTTCCCATTCCTCCTGTCCTTCAATCTCCACTGGTGGTGGAGGCAGTTGCTGTTGCCCTGGAACAGGATCGCTTGCGGCTGGGGATAGTAGCGAAACATGGAAGACAGGATGAATCTTCATGGTACGTGGTAGGCTAAGTTCGTACGCATAGGGGCTGACGATTCTTTTGATAGAGTAAGGTCCGATCCGTTTCCAGTCAAGTTTCTTCGAGGGCCGTTTGGTATTAATGTTCCGTGTTGCGAGGAATACCTTTATCCCCTAGAGTATATCGAGGTGCGGGTAACCGGTTGGCTATTAGCATTGTCCTCCGCTATCTTCTGCGCCCGAAACATTTCGTCCTTTAAGAATTCGAAGATGGCTTTCATATCCCTTGCGATTCCATTCGCCTGATCTTCCGCCGTGGTCTTCCCATGTTGTAGGGGGCCAAAGGTCATTCGGGGATGTCTTCCGGTATTGGCGAAGAATGGTGAGACTTGAGTGGTTTCCGAGGAATGGTTGTTGGCTGCAAACTCCGCCATCGGTAACATGGATAGCCAGTCATCTTGTTGGTAGGAAACATAGCTCCGAAGGTACTGTTCCATAACTGCGTTGAACCGTTCCGTTTGACCGTCAGTTTGTGGGTGGAAGGCTGTCGAGTATCGCGGGCGAAATCTCTAAGCGATCACACAAGGCTTGCCAGAATTCAGCTGTGAATTGAGTTCCACGATCCGACACTATCGTTTCTGGTAGACCGTGCAGTTTCCAGACGGATTCCAAATAAAGTTTGGCCGTTTCTCGAGCATCGACCTCCTTGGTGGTTGGTATAAGATGCCTCATTTTTGTTAACCGATCGACTACCATCAGAATCGCGTTGCATCCCCCACTATCCGGAAGATCTGTGACGAAATCCATGGAAACATCCGTCCATGGTCCATCTGGGATGGGCATAGGTCGTAGTACTCCCGTATGGCGCGTTCCTGGTTGTTTTGCTTCGGGTGCACACTTCGCAGTTCCGAACGTATTGGTCAACATACTTTCTCATTTGTGGCCAATAGTATTCCCGGCTCAATAGTTCCAATGTTTTGGCCCTGCCTGGGTGTCCGGCTGATGGTTTGTCGTGATGTTCCCGCAGTAACCGTAAGCGAAGGTCACTTTCCTCTGGTACGTATAGTGCCCCTCGGTATAATAGTCGACCGTTTTCGTCCTCCGAACATTCAGCCAAGGATATCTTCTTTGAGTGTTTAACCCCATTCCGTAGTAGGGCCACGATTTTGTTCGGGAAACTATCAATCTTGGTAAGCATTCGAAAATAATTCCTCCACAGTGGACATTCCTTCAGCGGATTCATTTATCAAAGAACCCGCGAACAAACTTAGCTTTGTGTCCAAATTCTTGCTTTTCAAAACCACCTGGCTTTGGTGGGCCAGTCTTTCATCCCCCTCTTTAGGGAGGTCTCCTGGCCTCCTAGTCAAAGCATCCGGTTTTCCTCCTTGCTTTCCTGGGCGAAACTTGAATAACAAAATCAAAACGTGATAGGAATTCCGACCAACGTGCTTGACGACGATTTAGTAGCTTAGTTGACATAAAGTATTCCAAATTCCTATGATCCGTTAGAACTTTGATTGGGAATCTGGATCCTTCGAGGTTATGTCGCCAGGCTTCGAAACATCGAATGATCGGCTAATAGTTCTTTGTCGTAGATTTCGTAGTTGCATTCTGCCGGCGAGTGTCTTTTGTTGAAGAATGCTACCGGATGTAAGATTTCTTCGTCGTCACGTTGTGACAGTACCCCTCCTGAGACATAGTCGGACGCATCAGTCTCGACAGTAATTTCCCGCTCTGGATCGAAGTGTCGAAGTATCGGTGCCGTCGTGAACGCTATTTTGAGGTTTCTAAAAGCTTGATCTGCCTTTTCCGACCATTCGAATTTGACTCCCTTTTTCAACCATTCTTGTTTGGTTGCATCCTTGGTCAGAATCGTCAGTGGTGTGACTATCTTGGAGAATCCGTCAATGAATCGTCGATAAAAGTTAGCGAACCCGATGAATTCTTGTACCCCTTTCACGCTTTCCGGTGTTTCCCAATTCAGGACCGCTGATATTTTCTCTGGATCCATTTCGATCCCTTCCGGTGATAGTATAAGGCCCAGGTACTTCGTCTTCTGGACATAAAACTCGCATTTTTCTGGTCGGAGGTGGGCCTTATTGGCATAGAGTAGCTCGAGTATCTTTCGAACATGCACTTGATGTTCCTCCAAAGTTTCCGAGTAGATCAGGATATCGTCTAGGTAAGCGGTAACGAATTGGTCCAGATGAGGACGGAGAATGTCGTTGATCCATCGTTGAAACGTAGCAGGAGCATTTGTTAGTCCAAACGGCATGACTTGGTACTCGTAGTGGCCGTAACGTGTCCGGAATGCGGTCTTCCATTCGTCCCCTTCGGCTATCCGAATCTGGTTGTACCCCCACCGTAGGTCGAGCTTTGTGTAGTATTTCGCCTTCGACAATCTCGCCCATGTTTCTTCCATTAATGGGAGGGGGTATCGATCCTTCACCGTAATTTCGTTCAGTCCCCGATAGTCCACACATAGCCTGAGGGTTCCGTCGCTTTTCTTAACAAAGATGATGGGTGCTCCAGCCGGAGAAGTACTATTCCGGATTACTCCTCGCGGAAGGTTCTCCTTGATGTATTCCCATAGAGCCTTGAGTTCCACTTGTGTCATGCTATACATGGGTTTAAAGGGTGGTTGTCTATCCCCTTGTAGTACTATATGGTGGTCGTAATGGATTCGGTGTGGGGGTAATATCGACGCATCGGCTTCTTCAAATAGTGGTAGCAGGTCATGATTTTCCGAGGGAACAATCTTCCGAATGTTGATTGGTGTCTGATCCAGTGCCGAGAGATGGATTAAGTGTGCGCCTGTCTCCAGCTGTTGAACGATCTGTTGGATCCGAGCCGGAACTTGACTGAGTCCGGAAAGATCCAACAAGTTCCATTCCGGTGCCGGTATGGAAATTCCTCGAGCCACAATGGGTTTTTTGTCGATGGAGCAGTGCTCACAGCAAGCTGGTGAGTCGAAGATTAGTTTGTTCTTTTTAGGCCTTAGCTTGACATCATGTCTTCGCATCCATGGTATCCCCATCACAATGGGGTACGATCCCAACTTCGTAACAAAGCATGGTGCTTCTTCGCGATGTCCGTGTATGTCAAGATCAAGGGTAACGAAGTGAGTAATCTTGCCCGATTGAATAGGTCGTCCATCTATCACATCAACTCGTCGGGGTATTTTTAGGGCTGTCATTATGAGATTGTGGTGGCGTGCAAAGGATTCATCTATAAACGCATATCCTGAAGCTCCGGTATCAATGAGAGCAAAGGTGGGTACAAAAGTATTTTTATTCTGAGAAACCGAGCAGGTTACTACAAATTGATTCCCATCCATTTCCTCCTCTGATACCGAACAAGTAGAGATACGCATCCTAGAAAAATCCTCAAAGGGTCCCTGGGTTATGCCACTTAAGCCAGGGACAAATCTTTTGCCGACTCATTGTCCGAGTCATCTCTTTCTTCCACCTTGATTGCCGCCCCCCTCATGGTATACCTTCTTTGACCTCCACCCTGTCCCCTAGCCTGGGGACAATTCCTCACCAGATGTCCGACCCCCCCACAATAAAAACATCTTCCTTCCGCCAAGCGAGCATTTCTTTCAGTAGCAGTGGGGCGACGCCGGCCCCCCGAGAGATCCATAGGTACATCACCACCTGGTGCGTGGGATGGATGAGTAGGCGCAGGCGATGCCTGGTTCGCTGGGGCAGGAGTAGGAGCAGGAACATAGGGGCGCGACGGGGACACCACAGCAGGTACTGTGCGTTGGGCGATAGGGTTACTGCTGCTGGTGGTAAATGGGTTCCGCTTATTCAGCCTCGCCTTAATCGCCCGTTGCCTATTGTCCAGCCGTTGTAGGAGTGTCGCGCAGCCGTCAACCGTATTGGGAGTCTCGTGATGTACCATGGCCTCCATGAGCTCAGTACTGATTCCTTCCAAGAGGCACTCCACCCTAGTGATCTCGTCAAACCCAGACTCCGAAGCGTGTCGTTGGAACTCGGCGAAGTAATCGGAGAAGGTACGGTTACGTTGGCGCATGTCCCTCAATGCTCTGCGAGAGGTATAGACCCGGTCGGGATCCCCAAAGGCAGTGTCCAGGATCTCATAAAACCGTTCCATGGATGGCAGGTTGATGCCTTCGTTTGTGGTGTAAGAGAGGAACTGACTAGCTGCGATATCTTCAAGACGACCGAAGGCATACGAGAGTTTCGACTGTAGAGTTGGGAAGCGATCGGCATTCCCTAGGAGTTTGATCTTCATTTGTTGTTTAAATAGGTGTAACCGAGCCCTGTCCTGGTCGCCGCGAAAGACAGCAGGGTCGGAGAGTTTCTCGGAGCGATGGGTAGTATTCGAAGTGGTGGCGCCAGTGATTGGGGCTGTTGCTGCATTCGGCAGGGGTTCCAGTGGGATGGCCTGCTGCTGTTGAGCCTGTTGGGCTGCGGCCAGGTCCCTTTCGAAGGCATGCCTTGCCTCCTCTCCTTGTGCGTAGGCAGCTTCGAGGTCTTGGGCATATTGAGCCAACGCTGCCCGACTGCGTTCCAGCAAGCCATATGTTTGGGCGCTCGCCTGTTCCCGGCTCGAATGTCGTGTATTGTTCGAAGAAGGTTTGGAGTTGTTGGTTTAACTCCTCGTAGTCTATGAGGGTCGACATGGTAGGCGTTGGTCTAAAGATTGTGTTGGTTGGCGTTGGAGACGCAACCTAATGTTACGTGGAAGCAGTAAACAAAGACGTAGAGGTCCAAGGAACACAATCTAAACAGGAGGCTTAGGGGTAGACCCTAAGCAAGCGAAGTATCTTGGAACACTCTTGGCCGATCGGACCAAGAGATCGTAGACGTTGGACTATGGAGGAATAAAACTAATAATATTCCTTAAATACAAGAGGTTGCGTAAAGAGAAAAGGAAAGGAAGAGAAACAAGACGTAGAGTGCAGACAGGACCCTTTATATAACCGAATAACCCCTGTTCGAGTCTGACTCATCACCGAACCTAATGGAAACACATAGAAACCCATATGACTCATCCTCCGACCGTTGCCACCACACTTCTCTTCACGCCACAACACATTATCCTAATACCTGCCACGACGCCATAACAACAGCTGGAGACAGGCGCGCACTTAATCCATCTCTCGGCCCTGGATCAGACACCAATCGACATTCGGAAGATTGTTCCCTCGGAAAATCATGACCTGCTACCACTATTTGAAGAAGCCGATGCGTCGATATTACCCCCACACCGAATCCATTACGACCACCATATAGTACTACAAGGGGATAGACAACCACCCTTTAAACCCATGTATAGCATGACACAAGTGGAACTCAAGGCTCTATGGGAATACATCAAGGAGAACCTTCCGCGAGGAGTAATCCGGAATAGTACTTCTCCGGCTGGAGCACCCATCATCTTTGTTAAGAAAAGCGACGGAACCCTCAGGCTATGTGTGGACTATCGGGGACTGAACGAAATTACGGTGAAGGATCGATACCCCCTCCCATTAATGGAAGAAACATGGGCGAGATTGTCGAAGGCGAAATACTACACAAAGCTCGACCTACGGTGGGGGTACAACCAGATTCGGATAGCCGAAGGGGACGAATGGAAGACCGCATTCCGGACACGTTACGGCCACTACGAGTACCAAGTCATGCCGTTTGGACTAACAAATGCTCCTGCTACGTTTCAACGATGGATCAACGACATTCTCCGTCCTCATCTGGACCAATTCGTTACCGCTTACCTAGACGATATCCTGATCTACTCGGAAACTTTGGAGGAACATCAAGTGCATGTTCGAAAGATACTCGAGCTACTCTATGCCAATAAGGCCCACCTCCGACCAGAAAAATGCGAGTTTTATGTCCAGAAGACGAAGTACCTGGGCCTTATACTATCACCGGAAGGGATCGAAATGGATCCAGAGAAAATATCAGCGGTCCTGAATTGGGAAACACCGGAAAGCGTGAAAGGGGTACAAGAATTCATCGGGTTCGCTAACTTTTATCGACGATTCATTGACGGATTCTCCAAGATAGTCACACCACTGACGATTCTGACCAAGGATGCAACCAAACAAGAATGGTTGAAAAAGGGAGTCAAATTCGAATGGTCGGAAAAGGCAGATCAAGCTTTTAGAAACCTCAAAATAGCGTTCACGACGGCACCGATACTTCGACACTTCGATCCAGAGCGGGAAATTACTGTCGAGACTGATGCGTCCGACTATGTCTCAGGAGGGGTACTGTCACAACGTGACGACGAAGAAATCTTACATCCGGTAGCATTCTTCAACAAAAGACACTCGCCGGCAGAATGCAACTACGAAATCTACGACAAAGAACTATTACCGATCATTCGATGTTTCGAAGCCTGGCGACATAACCTCGAAGGATCCAGATTCCCAATCAAAGTTCTAACGGATCATAGGAATTTGGAATACTTTATGTCAACTAAGCTACTAAATCGTCGTCAAGCACGTTGGTCGGAATTCCTATCACGTTTTGATTTTGTTATTCAGTTTCGCCCAGGAAAGCAAGGAGGAAAACCGGATGCTTTGACTAGGAGGCCAGGAGACCTCCCTAAAGAGGGGGATGAAAGACTGGCCCACCAAAGCCAGGTGGTTTTGAAAAGCAAGAATTTGGACACAAAGCTAAGTTTGTTCGCGGGTTCTTTGATAAATGAATCCGCTGAAGGAATGTCCACTGTGGAGGAATTATTTTCGAATGCTTACCAAATTGATAGTTTCCCGAACAAAATCGTGGCCCTACTACGGAATGGGGTTAAACACTCAAAGAAGATATCCTTGGCTGAATGTTCGGAGGACGAAAACGGTCGACTATTATACCGAGGGGCACTATACGTACCAGAGGAAAGTGACCTTCGCTTACGGTTACTGCGGGAACATCACGACAAACCATCAGCCGGACACCCAGGCAGGGCCAAAACATTGGAACTATTGAGCCGGGAATACTATTGGCCACAAATGAGAAAATATGTTGACCAATACGTTCGGAACTGCGAAGTGTGCACCCGAAGCAAAACAACCAGGAACGCGCCATACGGAGTACTACGACCTATGCCCATCCCAGATGGACCATGGACGGATGTTTCCATGGATTTCGTCACAGATCTTCCGGATAGTGGGGGATGCAACGCGATTCTGATGGTAGTCGATCGGTTAACAAAAATGAGGCATCTTATACCAACCACCAAGGAGGTCGATGCTCGAGAAACGGCCAAACTTTATTTGGAATCCGTCTGGAAACTGCACGGTCTACCAGAAACGATAGTGTCGGATCGTGGAACTCAATTCACAGCTGAATTCTGGCAAGCCTTGTGTGATCGCTTAGAGATTTCACCGCGGTACTCGACAGCCTTCCACCCACAAACTGACGGTCAAACGGAACGGTTCAACGCAGTCATGGAACAGTACCTTCGGAGTTATGTTTCCTACCAACAAGATGACTGGTTATCCATGCTACCGATGGCGGAGTTTGCAGCCAACAACCATTCCTCAGAAACCACTCAAGTCTCACCATTCTTCGCCAATACTGGAAGACATCCCCGAATGACCTTTGGCCCCCTACAACATGGGAAGACCACGGCGGAAGATCAGGCGAATGGAATCGCAAGGGATATGAAAGCCATCTTCGAATTCTTAAAGGACGAAATGTTTCGGGCGCAGAAGATAGCGGAGGACAATGCTAATAGCAACCGGTTACCCGCACCTCGGTACACTCTGGGGGATAAGGTGTTCCTCGCAACACGGAACATTAATACCAAACGGCCCTCGGAGAAACTTGACTGGAAACGAATCGGACCTTACTCTATCAAAAGAATCGTCAGCCCCTATGCGTACGAACTTAACCTACCACGTACCATGAAGATTCATCCTGTCTTCCATGTTTCGTTACTATCCCCAGCCGCAAGTGATCCTGTGCCAGGGCAACAGCAACTGCCTCCACCCCCAGTGGAGATTGAAGGACAGGAGGAATGGGAAGTTGAAGGAATCTTGGATTCTAGGAGGCGACGAGGTCGGTTGGAATACTTAGTTCGATATGCCGGATATCCCGAACCGTCATGGCAATCACCCGAGGACCTCGAACACTCGCCTGACTTGGTTGAAGATTTTCATACGCGATATCCAAACAAGCCTATGCCTACCAGGAGTTAGGCCTCGGAGGGGGACGTGATCTGTTATGGCGTTGTGGCAGGTATTAGGATAATGTGTTGTGGCGTGAAGAGAAGTGTGGTGGCAACGGTCGGAGGATGAGTCATATGGGTTTCTATGTGTTTCCATTAGGTTCGGTGATGAGTCAGACTCGGACAGGGGTTATTCGGTTATATAAAGGGTCCTGTCTGCACTCTACGTCTTGTTTCTCTTCCTTTCCTTTTCTCTTCACGCAACCTCTTGTATTTAAGGAATATTATTAGTTTTATTCCTCCATAGTCCAACGTCTACGATCTCTTGGTCCGACCGGCCAAGAGTGTTCCAAGATACTTCGCTTGCTTAGGGTCTACCCCTAAGCCTCCTGTTTCGATTGTGTTCCTTGGACCTCTACGTCTTTGTCTTCGAACCTCACGTAACAGGAGGAAGGTATCTTGAGGGCGGTCGGGTCCCAAGAAATAATACAGGACATTGCATGATGGTAGAAGCAAAGGATGAGAAACAAGATTTCGATGGAAACAGGACCATATACATAGCCAAATAACCCCAAGTATGCCACATATGTTTGCGTAACGGAACATGTGGAATGTAACTGAACCAAATAGAAACCCATAGAAACCCATATAAATAATCCTCCCACCGTTGCCATCACACTTCTCTCAGAACGTTACAGAACCGAGTAGAAACCCATAAAAATCCATATGACTAATCCTCCGAGGGTTGCCATCACACTTCTCTTCATGCCATAATAAATTGTGTTAACTCGTGCCACGATGCCATAACAGATCCCTTAAAGTGACATAGTGTGAGCTTTTTGAAACAAATTTCGGTAGTCAAAGTAGCCGCAGTGGAGGTGCTGTATACTTTCTCGTCTTACAATGAATAATCTGGAACAGAGAGGGTGAATGAAATAAAGTCCTTAATACCTGCTTCTGTGTTCTTGGAGCCAAGGCCACGGTGATTATCCATCACACTATATACTCAAGTCTCTGGAACGAGTAATGATTTATCTTCGAGAATGGTACTAGTATGTGATAGTCGTAAGCGTAGCAAATTAGGAACAATAGAGTGTTCTGGGGTATCAAAGATAAGACAATGTTAAGCAATAATTCTGTAGCTTTTAAACTGAGATAATATTGTAGACTGGATTCCGCTGCTTGCTTATAGGAAAAGACTCTATCAACTGGCAGGAATCCAACCCCCTATTTATACATTGTGCAATCCATGCCATGGCCCACTACCTAATAATATAACGTAAATAAGCCAGCACTATAACACCCCGAAATAATAACCCACGCACTAGAAAGTGACCCTACATGACTCCTTCTTAATTCGATTACGCCATGTAATCCCTTGCCCGACAATTGCTGGCTGTTGAGTTGTGCTATACTATTGTCTTTGACCTAGTTCCGGAGATGAAACAGCATGCAGCCGTCGCCTCCATTTCATTGGAGCGAGCGTGCCGTCCAAATATACAAGACGAGTGTGGTCGCACACCGGCTGTCCCACACCAGCTCGACATCTTCATATGCTGGTTCATGGTTACCCGTCCTTCCTGAAATCCAACTCTCCCAATCTGGTTCACTCTGAACTCCAACCTAATGAAGTACCTCATGATCTCCCGTAACACTTATGGGCTCACAATATTGTCTGGAGGAAACTGGGAGCCAGCGCTACCCTGCAGTTATTTTTTCAACTTTTGAGTGAGGATGGATGAAATTTCTTCACACTTTTTACCCCCTACAAATTGGGTGTTGTAAGACCGGTGTGATTGATGATAATTGGTTGCTATTCGTGGTCCCATATAAAATCCCTGCGTTTTCAACATTAATGGTGAACACCCGGTACGCTCGCGGAAACCCGCAATACCTTCTCACTTCGCAGTTCTTGGCGAATGACTAATCGATGCGCCGGTGGTTTAGGCTAAGCCCTTGGCGCTTTGGACAAAAGGCAAGCGGGGTTGCGCCAAATGCTAACCAACACCGCCGACCATCAATATGGATGTCGCAGCATCAGTTGTTGGTCTCACCCTCGCAGCGTCTACCGTCTACAAGGCCTTGGATAATCTCGTTTCTGCCTGCGCCAATGCGCCCGATGTCGCACAAGAGATCCTCGCGGAAATACGTGACTTCGAGTACGCCCTAAACAGACTTCGTACTAGGCTATCGAACCGGGGGGAAATGACTCCGCTGGGAGCGATGGCGACGGACGCCACCCAGTTGGCGGTTACACTTGCCTCCTGTACTTTAACCTTCTCGCAGTTGGAAAGGATAGTTGACGGTTTAACATCGAAGCGGGTTAGAGAACCGATCGTTGCGAACCGGTCTGAAGATTTGTTTGCTACGGATATAATTGAAGACTTGAGTGCTAAGAGGCGGGGTAAACAAATGAGTGTTTACAGCCGACTCCGATGGGCTTGGGAGAACACAAATCTCACCATCCTAATAAGACGTGTCCAGCAACATAAAACGACTTTAACATTGCTTCTTACAATATGGATTAGGTGGGCCAATTTTAAAGCCCCCCATCCATTATATATATACCCTCATCTAATAACCAATACAGTGAGTCCTCAGCGGAGGCAGAAATCCTGGTGGATTCTCTAAATGATCTACTCAACACTCTGGGAACAGTCACCAAGGCGATCCCGGCTCTGGCTACACCTCCAATTATTCCCGCAGATTCAGAACCCTCATCAGCTCATACCGAGCAACCACCTACCCATCTAGGAACCAGTACAGATGCTTGCTGCTCTGATTCGACATCGGTAATGTCGGTAGGGTCACGAATGTCCTTTACAGCCATCCTTCGAAAAAGCCGCCCTTACCGCGACCCTGCTATGCTTATGCCTTCATCATTCTCTTTGTCCACATCTCAGCGTCGTGGGACACAGTGGTCTACATTCTCTATCAGTTCAAACACCTCAGTCTTCTCTTTACCGTTTGCCGACTTCCAACTCTCGGATAAGCCACTCGCAGAGGAATCCAATGTATACAGAATCATAGTACCTATGAAACATGATTTACTCTTTAACAAGTCGCATTACCCTGATCGCTCTTTGCTCGACACTCACGGATCAACAGTATTAAATAATGAAACGGACCGTTGCACAAATCTTTCCAAACTGCTGAAGATGGACGATCTTCAAATCCTTGAAGCTATGATACCTGATTGGAGATCGAATCGCATCGATGTCGGTGGTCATTACCTCAGTTCAATGATAGCGATGAATGGAGGCGAAAATCTGATGAGAGCCCTCCTCGACTGTCATATCCATAGCTACATACGATTAAACGACCGAAATTTACTTCATCGGGCGGTAGAAGGGGATAATGAGGTCGCTCTACGGGCACTCCTTGCGGCAGGATTCGACCGTTCAGAACGTTCGGCTCAAGATAAGACGTGTTCTGAGCTTGCACTGGAGCTGAGGAGGGAGAAAATGATAGACATATTACGTGAACACAAGAAGAGGTTAGCTTGATTAGCCAAGGTCTAAGATACTCTACACATGTTGAACGCTTCATTTGTCATTTAAAGAGAACAACCCAGTCCCTAAAATCAATACAAACTGTTCTAGTTTATTGACGAACGCGGTTCAGTCAAGAACCACCTCCTATTCCGGGCCTCAAGAACTACACAGCTCAATCTGCTAGATATTTGGTGTAAAAGCCTTTGGATAAAGACTTTGATGTGATGTGAAAAAGAAGGCATCTCCTCGAAGAAATTTTGAATATTTGATCGTTGAATGTTCAGACAGATACACAGTGTTCCCACATTTCTGGATTGTTCAAAACAATGACCTCCAGGGCTGAGGATATTTTCGTGGATTTATAATTGCGAGGCTTACGCTATATTCATTGTACTTTCCAAACCATTACCCAATCCCAGCTCCACTCGAGGTTCCTGTTGCGCGTTGAGGGACTACGCTTAATATTGGGGCTGCTTTGTTGCTCTGATTTTTAGAATGGTGTGTTATCGGCTAGACTGCCTCACTATTCATAGATAGACTGTAAAAACCATGTGTTTGCGGTATAATCAAGGTGTTTCGGAGTAAACTATTTATTGGAGTAAACGGTTTATTGGAGGAACGTTACCCGAGTAAACTGTGTTCCTGGTCAAACTAGAATAGAATGGCCGACGATGCCAATGGACTAGTAACACCCTTAAACTGGTGAAGACTAGCCGTGACATGATCGTCGAATTCCAGAGAGAGGTTGGGCCATATGGAAAAGGAGTACTGACCTTGGACTTGGTGACCGTAGTGAGTCAGGCTTTGGCCTCTATATGTGCTTATTCCTGATGAGTGATAATCAGGATTGGGTTCTGAGTCTCTCAGTTTGACATACAGTGGTGGGTCCGTCTGTGACTTGGTTCGCAATGAGCCCATTAAGCTCTCCGCCTCACTGCACTATTTAGGCCCATCGCCGATGTCATACTACATATCTGGCGGATGCTCTAGGCTAGTCAGCGGAGTCGTCTATATAGCGAGCTTTGTGAATGGCGTCAAGTAAATGGCTTGTATCACGAGTTGGTCGCGGCAAACTGGGGGGATGTGACTTTCCTGTTGGCTAGTCCATATGGTGAGAGAATGTAACAACCAGCCAGCAGGTGAGATATAACCTGGGAACTCACCGGTTGGCTATGCTATTGGGTGAGATCCTTAGCGTACCACCAGACCCACTATGTTGCAAATTTTCACCTTACTAATCATGGTAGCGTTAAACAAGAAAATCTTATTGGGCATATATCTGATGTTTACCACCACATTATTGTAGTATATTGTGTAGTGGTGTAGCTGGCTATAGATATCAAGCCTAGCTCCAAGCTTTGTTTACCGTACGCTAGTGCCCACTCAAGTCTCTCGCTAGTGTACTGTTCTGTCCCATTCGTGGTTATACCCATCCACCGGACATCCATTGAATGGGTATCCCATTCAATGGACACTTTAGTATTCCGGATGTCTGCTGGATGGGTAACCCACTCGGCTGGCATTTCGGCGCATACTCAAACTGGTATGTACGAGCCCAAGGTCAAAAACCCCGGTAGCGCTTATAGCAACGGGGAGCTCCCCAACACCGGCCCCGAAGTATCTCGACAACAGACTGAGATATTTACCTCCTATTTAAAATAGATAAAACTTGAGTATAGTTAAATACATTCATCATTAAATATTGAGTTATAAGTCCCTGCCTTTTCTTTACTTCCTGCAATCTTGTTCGCATGCTATCAATAAATCCATTCCAATCCTTTGACTCCAGCCTATCCCACTATTCCTGTATTGCCTTTGCCATCAGTTTTACACTATTTAGAAATTGAGGCCTTGCTTTAATCCGCTGTTTCATAATCCTCCATACATTCTCTACTAGGGGTGGGCCACCTCGCCAAGGCGAAGTGTGCGCTTTAATGTGACCTAATTTTGTTAGCCCAACTTAAAATTTTATAGTTCCGTTGCTAGTGTGCCTTAACACAAACTTCTGGAATTATTTTCTCAAGCGATTGCTACCTAGTGTAGTGGTTAAATGTCTGACATATGTCGAAAGGCTTGGGGTTCAAATCCCAGGTCGGGCGATATATAATTGAGGGCCTCGTAGGTGCATCCTATTATTCACTTGTGAATAAGGGCCTTGCCGCAGAGGAAGAGGGTTGTCCGACTTAGTGTACCTATGAATTTATTCCTCTAGGAGCTAAGGGCGTAATGCTCCAGCCGTTTATTCAAGCTTATATCCGTCAAAAGATGTGTGTGGAAAATAACTGGCTGAGGTAACTCGATTAGCTTTTTGTTCATCTTAAATTGGTTTTCATTATATAGGTTTTTGTACTCTTTGATCTCAATAAAGTACAATATCCAACTGATACAAGATGATAAAGGAAATTAAAATACAGAAAATTACAACAATACTTCAGGGTAGACCACGTTTTCTGTCTGCCTACCACGCTTCTCCATCTGCAAAACCTTTAATCCATCCACATCTGTAATCCGAGACAGTGCTACGTACAATTGTCCATGTGAGAATGATGACATACGCAAATCCACACCAACTACATCCAATGACTGTCCTTGCGCTTTATTCACCGTCATAGCAAAGCAGAGCCGGATTGGAAGTTGCTTTCTGGTTAAAATGAATGGTAGATCCTCCTCCGATGTTGAAAGTTTGATCCTGGATATAACCTTGATCTGTCCATCAAAATCTCCACCCAAAATGCGTGCTTCGATGCATCTCTGTCCCATTCTGGTGACTGTCAATCTGGTTCCATTACACAATCCCTCCTTTGGATAAAGATTCCGTAATAGAAGGATAGGTGCTCCAATTTTCAATTTGAGTTGTGAAGGCGGAAGAGATGCAGGATTAAAACTTTGAAGGTATTCTGCTGGTAATTCGTCCACACTTTCTTCTGAATTGCTGAATTCTGCTGTATCCATTGCGAAGTATGTTTGGATCTCCCCGGATATTTGTTGGAGTACCATCTCATTGAAATCTGCAACTGTATCATTTCTCATTGCAAGAATGGCACGCCTTAAGAAAACCGTGGGATCCAGGTGCGCTCTGTTAACGATATCCATTGGAAAAACATGGCTGTAGAGCTGTTCAACCGTGGTCGAAATCCTGATGAATTCTGGGAGAACGATAGCACTATGCCATTGAGGGTTGTATGACATCTCTGCAAGCCATTCCGCAAATTGTGTGTTCGAAATTCCAACTCTTACCTTCATATTAACTTTGAGAGAAAGTAATTTGAATTTGGGCCATATAATCGAACTCTGAAGGCAAGCTGCAACGATGGCTCCCCTGTTTCCCCGCCTCACAACAGGAAGTATTTGTGCGTAATCCCCACCCAAGACAACAGGAATATTTCCAAATAAGGAACCATCATCGGCATCATTGATATCATTCAAGGTTCTGCTGACAGCCTCAAAGCAATATTTATGTTGCATTGGAACTTCATCCCATATGATAAGCGCAGTCCGACGTAGTAATCCAGCAAGAAGAGTGTTTTTGGCGATAGAACAGGTTGAAGACTCGTTGATAACAATTGGGATCTTGAATCTTGAATGAGATGTTCTTCCCCCTGGTAGTAGTTGTGCAGCAATTCCAGAAGACGCAACGCAAAGCACAATCCTGTTTTGTGATCTGAAATAGTTGCATAAAACCTTATACAGAAAGGTTTTTCCAGTACCGGCTGGCCCTTGCAGAAAGAAATTCGCATTTGTTCCGTTTTCGATTGCGTGTATTATAGTGTTGAAGCAGTGTAATTGATTCGCATTAAGTTGTCCAACTCCGGTCTCATATGAATGGGCTTCCGCTTGATTGTCATATCTGAGTTCGGCCGCAATCATCTCATTACCATTTGTAAATCCCCAATCATTTCTGTTAAGAGGAATGCCAAAGTCGGTTAATGTTTTGCCAGAGTCGGCAAGTATTTGGGAGATCAAATATAGGCCATAATCGATGTGAGGGTTCTCCAGGTTTGGAGGAATAAGTAGTGATTCATTGTTCCGTAATGCGTTAGGGAGGTCATCACAAATGTTCATTCCGAATTGTGTCCAGAGTGTGAGAGGATCAGTTACATCGCCAAATAACAATGCTGTTGCAAATAAAGTTCGTAGAGAGGATCCAGTCGAAAAAACAATAGCCTCAGTAAAATATTGAATCTATTCCTGATCATCTTCCAAAAGTCCAAGCACAATGCATGCGGCCTTGAATGTAGGATGAAGAATATTACCAACTGTTCTCAAATGTTCAAAAGATTGAGCCCCACGAACAGCTGTAAGAAGAAGCCGTAAATAATATTTCTCCCCCATCATTGGATTGCAGTGGTACATTCTACCAATAGCAACCCCACGTTTCCTTGGAGTCCAGATTCGAGTTCGAGGATTATAGGTGAAATGGACAGGAAACTCCTGATAAAGGTATTGTCTTCCATCAGAGTTGTCGGAATTGTACTTAAAAAATGCCATAAGGGAGGATTTGGCGGTTTCCATTCTTTGCTGTAATTCCTCCTCGGTGACATCCGCGTTGAAGTAGATTGGCTGCTCTCCAGGCATGTGTATTGCCAGATGTGTGACTGCAGGCAACTCTTCATGCATTCCATATTCAAATAACCGCCAAACAGCCTAGGTAGGCCAAATGTATCGACCTTGAAGGTATCTTCGAACTTCATCCAATTCAGTGCCAACTTCAACCGTTGTTCTATCTGAACCCTTGTATATATATTTGTGAATATATTTGATAGCATGAATTGAGCCACAGACTTCAAAATTGATATGTGCCTTATAACGCCATGAGAGATAAGGATTATGAGGTACAATCCAGCGGTTGTTAAACGTGAATTGGTTTGAGAATCCCAAGCCTCTCAACGGAGTCGTGAATGTTCTGCCATTGTTTCTCCGCCTGTAAAGTGGGTAACCATCTTCCTGGAGAAGGGTCTCTGATTGATATGCTTTGGGATACTGTTTTGAGCAAGCTGAACCGCCGTTGTTTGTCTTTGCCATACAGGGAGCATTCGGTGCTATCTCTCCGCAAGGACCGTGAACCATACAACTTGATATAACCGAGTGAAGCTCCCCATTAGGGTCTGTTTCTGGATCAGGGATTTCCGCTGAAATGATGTTGTCAATGTTCTCAGTGGTGGTAAATCGATCATCAGGATGTAGGGAAAGCAACAGGTGCATATGTGGTAAACCGCGCTTCTGATACTCAATTGTCCAAACACATCCCAAATAGCGACCAAAAATGTGATTATGTTTGAGCTCTTGAAGAAGCTGTTGTTGTTTTAAATGAAAGACGCATGCAATCAGATCTGGCCTATCCACTGAACTTTGGCCAGGAAGAAGCTCATCGGTAATCTCTTTCCATTTGGGGTTTGCTGTGAATGTGATAAATAGACTGGGTCGGCCAAAGTGACGAACAATAGCCATGGAGTCTTGAAAGAGTTGTTGCATATACCGATCTCCACCACTGTAACTGCTTGGTAGAATAATCCGCTTACCAGACTGGTTGACGCTAAAATCATCTTATAACATTGCATCAGCCAGACCGTTGTAAAGATCAGATCGAAGTTGTCTTTGGTTGAGGCGAATCCAGTTCAGTCTGTTCTGATCACATGCAGCCCATGCATCAACCAAGTATTGTTGAAATAAACGTTGGGCTTGAAAGATTATACTGGGCTCATCATGGCGTGCATGTAAACGGTATCTGATTTGATTGTTAGTATATAAATCATTTCAGATATTATACACAAACATACCTATAAAATGCACTCTAACTTAACCAAAGATTCTTTCTAATCTGCATATCGTTTCCCAATTGTAAACTCCAATGCCATCCCAAGTTTCCATTCGGAAATAGTAAAACATAATGCAATGGCATATAAGCTGCGTGATTTGGATTGATAATGCTGAAAGCTGTGTTTGGGTCTGGATTTCTGTTTGCCAACACAATGTCACGAAAGCCAGCTTGATCGTATTCATCAGGAATGATGATGGCAATTTCGTTGCTGGTTGGTAGATTGTTACGTCTTTAGTCCGCACCACTTTCCATTATCAACTGCAGTTGTGGGTTAAGAAGAACTCTTGCATTGCCTTCTACAGCTGGTAGAGAATCCAATCGTTCTTTTGCGGTTTTGTAGAGAGTGATAAATGGGTTAACGATATTTAATTCCGCAGTGAGGCGTTGGAGGACGTCAAGGTTGAGCCTTGGGTGTGCCGAATGACGGAGCTCGGATGCATAAATGGGATCGTAGAAATAGAGTTGAGCGAAACAGGGTGTTGCGTTCGATGCAGGTTGCAAAGGACCCTGCATGTGAAATAGTTCCCCATGAATCTGGAAACAGGTAATTCCACCACTTTGTGCTGCTGGACGGTTATCGGCGGTATATTTGACGGAGGTAAATGTAAATGCACCATTGTATTCCCTTATATTGGTCCGAAATTGTCTTGCTTTGGTGTCCAAAGATTCCAGAAGGTATTGAAGGTAAGGTGGTGCTCTTTTGATAGGTGGTAAAACAACATCGCCTTTCTTGCAGCAGGTCTGAAACTTTGGGAAAGCTGCAGTGCCACCGACACGTTCCCCCATCCAGTGCAGGGCATGGCACGATGAACAAACAATATTCATATTCCCAAGTTCCAGTTGATTCCAGTGCAAACGGGAGGATAGAAAAGCGAGAGGAGCAATGGAACCGACAGGTGGAATAACAGCGCGCTAATAATCATTTCAGTATTTGAAGGAGTGTTTAGCAATTTAAAGTAAATACCTCAATATCATGATTGACCTGAATTCGCCTGGACTCTGCTCTGACCCTTTGTTGTTCGCGCTGACGTTGCTGAAATATTGTTTAGTACCAAAAAATCAACATAAATTACGTCAACAAAACTTACCAAGCATGATTGACAGGTCTTGCGTGGTGCACCATGTCTGTCTAGATTATAATCCAGAACAGATTTGTCCCTTTTGCATTGGACACATTTAATAGTGGACATTTTTTCCAATTTTGGTTGGAGGTATTTTGGAGTATTTGGTAGCTATGTGGAAGGAGAGCGATGGAAGTGGTAAGTACCCGGCAAGTGTGGGAACTACCCGGCAAGTGTGGGAACTACCCGGCCAAAAAGTGGTTGGCAACCAGTCACAATTTAATTTGAGGTGTCGCGCTGACTAATTCTACCCCTGCACCCAACAGCCAATCAGACCGTTCCAATAATAGAAAAAATAGAGACAGTACATTATAGATTGGGTTAAGGTCAGGAGATTGAGCAAGTCCACAATGGAGAGGGATATCAGGTATTTTTTGGATTTCCACCAGTGCATTCTTAGTCCCATGCCATGGCGCCCTATCTTCAACAAATAGACCACCTGTAGATGCATTATTGTCAAGCAGACCCATAAAGGCTGGCGCAACCATGGGTTCTGAGATATGTTCTATATAGTCCTTTACACAAATACCTTTTCTACCCGTACATCGAAAAATACTAGGTCTGATTTCCAATTGTAACTGATCGCTCCCCATAAATGAATAGATCCCTGTCCACTGTTGAAAGTATATTCAATACAGTCTATATACTAGTAGAATCTTTCACCTGGAACTCGTGTCACCCATGCTGAGCCGCGGGCGGAGGTGTCAAATGTGCATTCATCAGAATACATTTGAGAAAGCCAAAAGTCTGTTGTTTTGTGTAAGTGTTGATTAGCATAAGCTGTTCTTTCCTGTTGATTTTTACAACTAAGGAATCGCTTCTTGCAAGCCTTGAATCGGTGGTATCTTTTTCGAGCTATTGCGGGTTGAATTGTATGGGGCGATACATCAAGATTGGCTGCTTTTCCGAATTTCCTCCGACAATACCTTCTTCCCTCCCAACCACTTCTAATTATCATAGTCATGTGTCGGATGCCGCATTCTGCTAGTCGGCGCGGGCGGCCAGGGCGGTGGAGGTTGCGGCGGGAATGATAAGGGTTCCAGGATCAGTTACTAATGGTTTGCAATAATACCCCGGTCTATTGAGGTACCTCAGTTTGGGGATGCCCATCTTCAAGTAAAGTATATACTCTTACTCTAGTAGGTGTCGTTCAGTGGCCACTAGGCCCGTTGCGGGTAAACTCGAAGTCCTGGTTCTTGTTTATTTGCGGGTAGTTGCGGTTACTAGATACGCAACCGGGTTCTTTTGACCATGGGCTCGTACAGCACAATCTCGGAACTGAAGAGATGGCACCCATTTTATGCCGAAAGCGCCATTTTCAACCCAGTCCTCAACCACCAGCTTTGATGGATATCACCTGAGAGATGGAAGACTATATATATTGTACATGAATGATCCCTCTATTTTCTTCAAATTACTACAATACATTTCTGGCATCAGCTGTGTTAATTTTTGTGTATCAAGTTGCCAAAACAGTGCCAAGATCGCACATTTATATGGGATGCAACTGAATTTCCAATTTGTCTTACTTCTAGCTCATTGTTACGTGGGGTCCGTAGACAAAGACGTAGAGGTCCAAGGAACACAATCTAAACAGGAGGCTTAGGGGTAGACCCTAAGCAAGCGAAGTATCTTGGAACTCTCTTGGCCGATCAGACCAAGAGATCGTAGACGTTGGATAATGGAGGAATAAAACTAATAATATTCCTTAAATACAGGAGGTTGCGTGAAGAGAAAAGGAAAGGAAGAGAAACAAGACATAGAGTGCAGACAGGACCCTTTATATAACCGAACAACCCCTGTCTAAGTCTGACTCATGACCGAACCAAATGGAAACACATAGAAACCCATATGACTCATCCTCCGACCGTTTGTTACGGGCCGACTCGGAAGACACGAGAAAAGGGTTCGGGGGTTCTCGGTTAGAGAACGGTAGAAACTGAGTCAGGGTCACGTGGGTGAAATCTCTTCACCTCGTGCGGGGTCAGGGTCAGGGTTCGGGTGATCGGGCTTGATACCGATAGATACTAGACGAGAATTCCTAACGAAAGAATATCGAAAGGAATAAACAAACACAGATTCAGGAGTTCCACTTTAAGCGGAACGAAAACGATACTCGGACAGAAACCAAGGGACACAACTGAGAGGTTATAAGACTTGGGTTCGTAAAGAAATAATGGCTTCGCCTGGTATGATATGCCAGGTTAAACCGTTACGCAAAAGATAAAACCAGAGTATATTCGTATATAACAGGAAGTTCGGATAAGGAGAAAAGTAAGAAAGAACAAAGGGAAATCACAGCCATATATATATCCTTTCCGAACCCCAATGACTCATCCGTGTAACAGAAACCCATAGAAGAAAACTCTCACGTGTACGAAAACCCGAAAGAACTTAACCAACGAAAACCCGATTACTAATCCTTCTCCTTCCCGAACTTCTCCTTCAGTCTTGGCACGCCGTTACACCTTTGCTACCACACTTCTCTTCACGCCCCAACACATTACCACACCTTCTTCTATTACCTGCCACGACGCCATAACACTCATGTAACTTGTTCGACATCTAATTTCAGAGAATACCCTTTTATGTATATGAAATTCAGTAGCCAGTATTTCACCACCTCAAGCTTTATACATTATTAACGGCGATTATGTTGTGGGTGCTGGTTGTATTTGGACGAATTTTGGTGTGGTTTGGTTGCCATCTCTTCACTTCCAACTCGGGCCGAACACTGGAGGGTCCGTGACAGCAGAGCTTAGCTGAGTCTTGAACTCATAGGATCTCTCTTGCCATAATGATACCTGAGACAGAGAAATGATGAGGGAAAATGCAGTTAATAGAGGCTTTCAAATCTACAAATCAACCGGAAGAGAATAAGAATTCCAGACTACGAGGGGAAGTTGGGAGAATTTTGAATTTCTGTTCTCATGTGTTCAGATCTCCTACAGTTTTCTGCGATTTAATGAAGACTGTTTCTGTGAGTGGGGCGGGCATTAATAGTTCAACTCACCATGATTCAAGATTTCCCCTGAAGTCTAACGGAGGCGAGGTTCTAAGATAACGCAAAGCAAAACAGGAGCCGAGGAGATAATTGACTCGGGATACGTTCAGAAACTGAGGTGGGGGATCAGACTCAGATACTGATCGAAAATATATTACTAACAAACAAAATGAAGATAGATCTATAGATTTTGTATTGCTTCAAAGTACAAAACTTATCGCACACATAACCGAGAACTCGCTGAAATCGAAAAATGCGTTGACAAAGGAAAGACAAAGGAGAGACAGAAGAAATCGAAACCGAAAACAAAGAGTACAAAGTTAGAAATCCCAAGAGTTCGCATCCTCGCTGTGAGAAAGTAACCGAGACGACTTGAGAAAAAGAGGATAAGAGAAAATCAGTCTTCCTCCTCCCGACTGTTCATGTCGTCGTACCACTATAGTTGCCTTGTCCATTTTGCAAAGTCCAATATGAAATCCAACTTCAAGTTCGAGAACATCCAGTTTTCCCATGCCACCGGACCTGGAATTTTGTCCAATAATCGTGTTCGGTATTTGGCCAAATGGGGGCATTCAAGGAGGAGTAAGGCGATTCGGTGTAGGCCGGTGCCTTTTATGTTTGTTTCTACAGCTGGCAGCAGTTAGTCGAGTGGTTCATCAATTGGATGGCTCTAAGGGAGGCATAGGATTCTGGTGCCGTATTTTCGTGATTGGTAGGTGAGGTGGTGTCAAGTGGGGGTAAGCCAGCTTCTTTTATTGGCGTTCCTGTTTGGTCCATCGGGGAAGACATGTGGTTATTCGTGCTGCTTCGTTATAGAGGGGGGCGAAGAAGCGGATGATATGGTCCGCGCCTGTCCACCATGCTTCTGAGCCCCACAAAATTGTTGGAAGGAAGGCTTGGGTAATAAAGTGGTGGATGGTCTCAACTGTTGCTCCATTTTGGAAGGGAAGAGTTCTAATCCGCTGCAGGTCTTGGAGGCCTTTGACGATGGTGTTTTCTATATGTGGCCTAAAGGACTGCGTTGGATCTATGCAAACTCCGATATATTTCAGTCGTGGTTTTGGGTGGATTTGCTTGCCTACGAGGCTAGTTTGGTTTTTTGGTTGTTGGAGTGAAGAGAAAGTTGGGTGGAATAGTATGAGGTCAGATTTCACCGGTTTGTGTTTGATGTTAAGTGGGGCGCCTTTGCGGATGCGTTCTGCCATTGTCTCTTCGAGTCTCTTGGTGATGAAACCTGGGGTCTTTGAGATTTGGACTAAGGCGTCGTCATCGATGTAGGTGGTGTTTTTTCTTTCTTTCAGTTTGAGGAGTCCACTATTACCCCTGCATAGATCATGAAGAGAATTGGTGAGCGAGGGGAGCCTGAGGGTAGCCCTGAGTTTAATGGTTGGGGGCCTTCTAGTTCGTAGTTGAAGAATAATTAGAGTTTTCGGTTGGTGTTGAATTCTTTGCATCACCTTGTCAGGTATCGCTGGAAGTTTTGTTGGGTGATGATGTGGGAGAGAGTTTCATGATTTACGCAGTTGAAGGGTCTTTGTATCTTGATTGTGAGGATGGCAGGTCAGTCAGGGGTGATGCCTGTGGTTTTCATTTGTAGGAGGTTTTGTTGAATTGGGGTAAGAGTTCTAAGGAGAGCGTCAATTGCGGAGATTGTTAGTCTTCCGCCAAATTGATCAATCGAGAGTGTTCCAAGTATGTCTCCCGAGGTACAGAGTCTTTCGGCAACTATTTTTTCAAGTAGCTTACTGAAACACTGCAGGAGGGAGATTGGTCGGTAGGATTTTGCTAGGAAGTAGTTTGCTGTTCCTGGTTTGGGGATGGGGATGCACTTGGCCACTTCTCACTGGTATGGGTGGGGTGAGTGTTGGAGCATGGCGGTGAACATGTCTTGAATAAGCTGGGTGTTTGATTTTACCACTGCCTTAATGAAGGTATATGGTATTTCATCCGGGCCCGTTGCCGAGTGGGCAGGACATGAGTTTATGGCTTTGAGTAGTTCTTTGGAGGTTACTATGTCAAAAGTGTCACTAAGGTCAAAAGAGTGGGTTCTTATTTCTGGTAGGGGAAAATGAGGCAACGTCTAATTTGTCGGGAAAGGATCAGCTCTAAGAGCTTGGCACTTCCCCGCAAACGTTTCTTCATCTTGTATATCTGGCATAATGGAGGCCTTCCTCCTTCCCGAGTTCAGGATCTTCTATATTTCACTTCTTTCAGCCTCATTTAGAGCATTCTCTCCAAGTCTTTGCTTGATTTTCCCGTCCTTCACGGCCGCTGTCCATTTCCTGTTTGCTTTGCGAAGAATTTCCTTGTCCTCCGGTGAGTTTGTTCTCCTTGCTTTTTGTTCGTCCTTATTAAGGACTGATTTCTATTCCGTGAGTTCAGGCATCCACCAGCTTTTGGATTTTGGGTGGCCTTTGCTCATGGGGGTTACTTTGTCGATAAATTTTTGGAGGTGTTCCAGGAAGAAGTCAAAAGAGCCTGATGTTGTTCTGGTATTCCTGTTATGGCGTCGTGACAAGTAATAGAATAAGGTGTGGGAATGTGTTGGGGCGTGAAGAGAAGTGTGGTGGCAATGGCAGGAGGATGAGTCATATGGGTTTCTATGCATTTCCATTAGGTTCGGTTATGAGTCAGACTCAGACAGGGGTTATTCGGTTATATAAAGGGTTCTGTCTGCACTCTACGTCTTGTTTCTCTTCCTTTCCTTTTCTCTTCACGCAACATCTTTTATTTAAGGAATATTATTGGATTTATTCCTCTATTGTTTTCAGTCTACGATCTCTTGGTCTCGAGGGCCAAGACAGTTCCAAGATACGTCGCTTGCTTAGAGTCTACCTCTGAGCCTCTTGTTTGGATTGTGTTCCCTGGACCTCTACGACTTTGTTTACGGACTCCACGTAACAATTCCCATGCCTCTGTCGGGAGGTTGAAGTTACTGATTAGTGTTTCTAGGACTTTCTAGTCGGTTTTATGCCACAGCCGGTATGGAAGGTAGGGGGCTTTTGTGATTTGCATCTGTACGGAGATTGTCCCATGATCAGATACTGCTCCATCAGTGTTGATACTCCATTGTATATTCTGGTTTAGAATTGGTTCTTTAACGAAAGCCAGGTCAATGAATGTAGAACGGTTATTGTTGCGGGGAAGTGTGTATGTTCTCTGGGTTTGTTTATTAGGTGGAGTCTCTGTCTGTCTAACCAGCGTTTGACTCTTTTTGAGTTTGTTTGGTCTGCTCTTATGGTGTTGTTGTATTTATGTGCGAGGGTTCTGTACCACAGAGTATGGTGGCAATTGAGATCTCAAATTGTCAGGCAGTTTTGCTGGTAGTTATCGTTTTTGCGATGTTAGCAAAAGGTTGGCTTCGTCCTGATGAATATATGTTGAAGATTGTGTTCTCTCAGCTTGGATCTCGACTGTGACTTAGACTATGAAATTATCATGTGTGAAGTGGTATCTGGGTTTCACATTGCAGTGTTTGCGCATATAGGTAGCGCATTTTGGATTGTTGTTTGCTGGTTTATAAAGTTAAAAGAGTGTTAATTCCGGGGGGTGCCCAGAATTGTTGTTCCATGGTTCCTAAAGTAAAAAAAAGTAAACTGACGGATTTAACTCTGCCTCCTCCAACGCTGACTTTATCGTAGGTTCATTTCTTGTGCAATTCAGCTGTTGCGCTAAAGCGAGAGATCGTTGGTTGTATCCAGACATTTCTTAGGTCTGGGCCGTTGTCACTTCAAGCTGCCGGTACTGTCGCCGGTGTTGCTGATACTTGAATTATGGGTTGTGGGGTCACTGGTACTTGTGTTGCTGGTACCTGGATTACAGCTGGTAGGGCTGGTGGGGCTTGTCCGAGGTTTACTGCGGAAACTGGGATGGCCAGGACCATTGGTGGGGGAATTTTCTGAGCGGGGCCTTTTGTGAACCTAGGTTGTGCTCTTAGGGTTGCTTTAGACCGTTCCGGGCATGATCAATCAATAGCTTTGTAGGGGCTTTTACAATTGAAGCATTGGATGGGTGTGTGAGTGCATCTGACGCCACCTGGGCATGAGTTGCATGGGTGGTTGTCAGTTGAGTGGTCACCTGCGCAGTGTCCGCATCGTGCCAATTCCTGGGAGCAATGTTGCTGTCTGTGTCCATATTAAAGGCAGTTCCTGCACTGTATGTCTTTGCGGATGTTGAAGAATGTTTCCAAGGTGCAGCGTTGGTTAAAGAGGGGTAGGGATCTGAGTCCTAGTGTTTGGAGGGTAAACGAGCCTGGAAGTGCGATGATCATCGATCAGTGCACGTTTCCGTTTCTGTTTTCCAATTTGAAGATATATCTCGGGATTTGGGCCAGGTGGAACCTTTCTCCGTAGTTGTTCTGATCCATGAGGTGATCAGTTGCCCTGCTTCAATTCCATCCCCGATCGTTGTCAAGATTTCATGGAGTAGGAATTGAGACCATTTTAAATTCCCTCTGACATCAATGACATCAATTCCCAATCTGGATAGCACTTGTTGGATTTCAAGTTTGTAGACCATTACTGTCTCGGCCGAGGTATCAAATTTGGTTTCCAATACAATGTTATTGCTATTGGTCTTCCTGGCTGTGATAAAATGGCATTTGGATTCTTCGACGGCGACTTTGATGCTGAGACGGGCTTCAGTGGGGTGTGCTGTAGCCGGAGCGTCGCATTTGACCATGACTTCTCTGTTCACCTTGGTGAATTCTCGTTTAAACAGTGGTTCTCCCTCGGCAGGTTTTGTCTTCCTCCTCTTGACAAGTTTGAAGTTCGCTTGGGCTGGGTTGTTGGCTCTTGCGACGTTCACAAAAGAGGGCCCTGACTGCACCTCTTTTCCCTTTCCTTTCCGGTTTTGGGGGAGTGCTGGTGGTAGGGGTGCTTGTTCATTTGGGACTGCCTGAGGTTTCTGTGCTTGGGGTCTCTGTGGTTGTGGTTGTGCTGGTGGTCTTTGGGTCTGAGCCTGTTGGACCGTATTGACGAGGGCACCGATCGTCGAGTGGATGCTAGTAATCATCATCGCCGTTTGTGCCAGATTTTGGTTCTTGAGTGTCTCAACCGTGCTTTTGATAGTGAATGTATCTTCCTCGACCTGCCCTCGCCTGTCAGAGGGAGATTCGAGTCGGAGGGGTGCCTGTCTGATAGCCCAGGAATTGTAGTTCAAATCGGTTTGGATGTAAGTGGTTTGGGGAATGATACTTGGGTAGTTGTAATCAATACTAGGCTGGTATGGCTCATTATAATGATGTGGTTGGGCGAAGGTTGATCGGAATTCTAGTTCCTCTTGTTCGTGTTGGGTTGGGCTCTCGGCCCGTGAGCGGGCGGCTGTCTGTTGGGGTTGGGTAATGGGCTACATGCTAAAGATCGAGGCTTGCGACATGACTGAATGTCCCGATCTCCTCGCAGCGTATAGCTGTGTTTCGGATAAATTTCTTCTCCTTCTTTTCGGGAGGTCAAGACTTGAAAATTCATCACTTGAGGCCAGATTTCAAAATTTCCTTCGCTTAAAACACCAACAACGTGACCTTACGGCCAAAAACGAAATGGCTAAGTCTGGTCTGATATACCAGGTTAGACCGTAACGCGAGAATAAAAATAGACGAAATAAAGTATCCGATAATGATAGTTGTTTGTAGCGAATTTTTATCAAAACAAAATTAAGACGTTGTGCAAGGAACAAACAAAGAGAAGTACTAAGAAAGGGAGCAAAGCCCCGAATATAAAGTCCAAGAAGAAACCCAATGACTAATCCTCGCATCCACACCTACCAATACAGCAAGCCAACATCATAAAATACCAGAACCGATTCCGATACTTCCTCCCGTGATCCCAACCCGAAGTGCCTAGCGTTTACTGCATCTTCCAAGCACCTTCCCAACTCATTCACCCTATCTGACTATTACGTAGGGTCCGTAGACAAAGACGTAGGTGTCCAAGGAACACAATTTAAACAGGAGGCTTAGGGGTAGACCCTAAGCAAGCGAACTATCTTGGAACTCTCTTGGCCAATCAGACCAAGAGATCGTAGACGTTGGACTATGGAGGAATACAACTAATAATATTCCTTAAATATAAGATAGATAGATAGAATTTATTTCGCATAGAAGCTCAAGGCTTATCGCGCGCCAACCAACCGCCAAAACTAACTAAAAGGTAAACTACGTAAATACAAATTGGTACGCACGAGGAGGGCGTAGATAACGCGAGTGGTGCAGGTGAGCAGAATCTAAGCGACATCAAAGAAACCCCCCCGTTGTAAGAAAGAACCCAAACTTCTCCGTCAGACTAAACTAAGCGAGCTATCCCTACCGAACCGTTCATCGAAAAGGAATCATTACTGGAACCGGTACACTTTATCTGTGGACGAACCTTAACAGAGTCCGGTGGAATCCGGGCACGAAGGCATGAAGGAGGCCAACCGAGCCGTCTTCTGGTGCAAAAGCGAGGGGGTGGTGTCGAGACCGGTGCCCTGGGAATCTACTTGTCAGGTAGCAGGGCGATTAAAGTTTGGAGGGAAGAGGGAGCACGGTGCGAAGCTGGCTATTGAATAACCTCAACCTTGGTGATATGGGGTGGGGTCGTCGGTCCCAGGAGCAACGGCTAAAGACTGTGCCCGAGTCGTATTTGATATGGTGTCCTCTGGAGGGGACGTGCAAGAAGGGTGAGTCTGAGACTCAGGGTGTATGTGGTGGTCGCATTCAACAGTGCCCACCGTTGTGTTAAGGGGTGGTCTCGGGGGACCAGTGTGTGTTGTGTCCTCGGGGGGGGACGTGCAAGAATGTTGAGTCTAGGACTCAGTATGTATGGGGGGTCACAATCGAAAGTGCCGACCGTGTATTCAGGGGTGGTCTCGGAGACCAGTGTATGTGGTGAGGGGATCGGGCCGCCTCGGTTAAGAATGGGTTGCCTGGTTAAGGTCGGAAGAAAGAGGGGGTGAGGTCACATGGGGACCTTGGGTAAAAATTTGACGATAGTTTCGGGACCGTAGGATCACTAACTTTGCAGGCTGTCGAGCGCTTTGGCCGTAGTTTCCCGCTCCTGGAGATTACGGACAGTGTGCGAACCCGAGGTGTGTGGTGCTCGTGCGATGAGCAGCCGAAAAAAGGGGGGAAAGACCGTCGAAAGTGGCCGTTGTTTTGGCGAGGTTTTGGTGAGTGATGGACGCATCCTGAAGGCATCAACTCGGTGAGAAAGAGGAAGGGAAGGGAGTGGGAACCTCGAGTCATAACGGGGAACTAGCACCCGTAGGCTAACTAGAACTCATGGTATCCGTCTTTCGACGAGGAGGGCGTCCCCGAGGCGGTCTGGCCCCGAGGGAATACAAGAGATCGCGTGAAGAGAAAAGGAAAGGAAGAGAAACAAGACGTAGAGTGCAGACAGGACCCTTTATATAACTGAATAACCCCTGTCCGAGTCTGACTCATAACCGAACCTAATGGAAACACATAGAAACCCATATGACTCATACTCCGACCGTTGCCACCACACTTCTCTTCACATCACAACACATTATTATACTACCCGTCACGACGCCATAGCACTGACGCAATCCAGATCCTTCATCTAATCAATTGATTCCGCAACATTTTCAACGTCAGGGTAGGTGGCAGCAGTCTGGCCCTGATAGTTCCCTTGCACCCACACTAAGCACTCATTTATAGGGCAATCACCGTTCCTTTGCAATTACGGGCTCCAGTCTCGAATAGATTGGGTCTTGGAAGTGGATCTAGAGAAGCTAGACGGTCAACGCAATGCCTACCTTGATGATTTCTTGTGGCACACGAGTTTGGCCTGAGAAACACTGCAGAAAGGACATTGGATAGTCTAGCGTCTTGGAAAGGTACAGAGATTCAGCAATTCAGTATTGGACAGAATGAACTACTAGACACTCAGAACTTGGGCGGATACAGAAAATGGTCAGACAAGTTCACAGCAGCCTCCCCTGTCTCAGCAGCCATTAGGGGTTAAGCATACAGGTTGGACCCACCGGAGGAATGAGAAATCCACAATGTATTCAATGAGATGCTACTCCACTCCTACCAAGAAGACGCAGAGCCAGGAAGGCAACAGAGTACCAGGAAACATATAGCGACACCTGAACCTCAAGGAGCTTTGGCTGATGAGAATGAATAATCCACTCCCAACACCTTTTCTCACACTCGAAGTCTGACAGCTATTACTCGAATCAGGCTGTCCCATAAATAACGGAAGCTGAAGAAGAATTAGCGTTGATACCTTTCCCTTACCTATAGCTTGTTCCAGAGGGTTCTTACTATGGGAAGGTTTTGAACGGTCCAGGGCAATGTCTAGGAAGGAGAAGTATTGTTACGGGAGATCACAAGGTACTTCATTTGGTAGGATTCACAGCAAGAATGTGTGAGCAACTATGATTTTGGGATAAACAGGTAACCATGGATTAGCACAGGAAGATATGAAAGTGGTGTTGGGTGGCCCGTATACAACCACACGTGTAGCAAACAATTAGGCTGCACGCTTGCAACGAGGTATTTTTGGCTGAAAGTTGTTCTACTTTGGGAAGTAAGCCGAACACAATAGTATGGCACAGCCTGATAGCCGGCAATTTCGAATCAAAGGGGTTACGTGTTGGAATAGGATTAGAAAGAAAGCGGGCCCTGATACGGGTTCCTCAATGTATAAATAAAGATGCAAATTCCTGTCAGTTGATGGAGTCTTCTCTTATCATCAGCGAACGGAATCCGGCTATAATTTTATCTCAGTTTAAAAGCTACAGAAGTATTGCTTAGCATTGCCAAATTTTTGATTCCCAAATCAATGGGATACCAAGGTTCTACCAGGCGCCTTGCGAACGAGATGTGTGTACCCGCACTTCTTTGCCAAGGGGTTTCTCGTGACTGGGAGGTTAATGTATTTGACCAATTGAAATACCGAAATCCGCTACTTCACCGAGTCTGGTGAAGATTCTTGGCCAAGAAGCACGAGTAGAGTATATTCATACTTGTGCGATATGCGGAATGTCGGTGTTCCGAGCTTAGAAGCTCCAGCGGTAGCCGACATGCTTCGACGAGGCACACCTTGGCATGTCCTTGGCACAATAAGCTTGAACCCTACTATTCCTTATTTGATGAATGGATCTGAAACCACATGGCAACATCTTTTCGATAGTCTTTTTGACACGTGGTTTACCAACGACTTCATAAAAGACGAGCGCTTAATGTTAGACCACCGGTTTCGTGATTAGAGTTGTCGAATGACAATGTTTGGTTGAACCATGAGCTCATGCATCAAGTTCACGATGTTGTCACGAGATGAAGACAGTGCCCTTCCCCAAGGGTACCAGACAATATAAGACCAATACCCAAAGACGAAAATGAAAACCAACCTCCCCCCAAGATTAAAAAAGTCAATTAAGAAAGTCAATAGTCTTCCGTCTTTATTATTATTTACTTATTATTATCTATTTTCAACAACTGGATCGACTTATGCGTCACAGAAATCCTGCTGTAACGTTATCCCACGTCTTTTCATTTTTACCCCGACGATTTTATTTTTCTCTCTCACATTTCATTTTCACCGGCGCATTTTTGTTTTCCTCCGGCGCACTTGATCTTTCCCATCCGCATTTTTTGGGGTGAGATATTATGCTGGCGCTGGTGCTGGTGCTACAGAACTCCTGTACACGTATCCAAGCGTTAGTAATTCTGTGTAAGTCACAGAGCTCTTTTTGTAATTTTCCCCCGCGCGTTTCAATTTTTTTATCTAGCGCACTTTACTTTTCTCCTTGCACTTTCTTTCTCCCCCGCAAATTCTTATTTTACTTCGCCACAGTCTATTTTATTTTATCCAACGCACTGATTTTATCCAGCAACGTTTTATTTTTCTCATTCATTTTTATTTTTCTCTCGCTCACTGTATTTTTCTCTCTCGCAATTTGTTTTATTCCCATACAGCGCACTTTCTTTGTCTTCCGCGGATTTTAATTTTCTCTCTCACTTTATTTTTCTCTTGCGCATTTCTGGGGCCACATTACATACCGTGATGGACGCCGCTCTGATGGCGGGGGTGGTAGCGGTGCGGTGCTGGTTGTGGTATTGGCATTGATACTTGCGTTACTCCTGGTAATGGTAGTACGTTTGTAATGAAATAGAAAAAAAAGGAAGAAAGAAAAGCTGGGCCGCCACAGCAGCATCACAGGTTATCACTCGGTTCGTACCAAAGAAACTGCATCGACTTACGCCAGCTGTTTATCCTTTTAAATTTCGCGACCTCATTCATGTGCAATATGGGGTTGAGCTGATTTGCATAAACAGCTGGAGTGTTACGCTTTACCTCCAGAGGAATAAATTCATTGTACAGTCAGCGGACAACCCTCTCCCTCCTATGGCAAGGCGTCTATCCGTTCTGTGTGGACAATATGACGCACCTGTGAGGCGCTCTTCTATAGATCTTAGCACCTAGAACTTATCCCAGGTCGAGTGATTGGGCCTCAGGTACTCTGACATATGTCAGATGTTTATACTACTCTGTTGTGTACGTACCCTACTGTCCTTGTATCTGGGATGGAAATGTCAAGATACAAGGGCCGCCTAACCTTGACCTTATTTCCAGCTGTAGCGCAAAGTCTTACTTTCAGAAACATTCATGGAAATAATTGCTATGTACTGTCATTTGGCGAAGGATTAGCACTCATCCGTGGACTGTACAGTTTATCTTGGAATATTCGTAATAGTACCAGAGCATGTCCGTATGCGGCGAAAGTGAAGAGGAGTAGCCTCCGGTGGTCGAATGGTTCACGGTAAGCGTCTCTGCTGAGAGCGATACAGCGGCGTACAGTAAAGAACAGGCCGCGTTTACAGGCAGAGGGAAAGGTGATGGGGTAGTAGCCGTGAAAGTAGGAATTGATGAATGGGCAGAGGTGGCTATGGGGAGCATGGCAGACTTGTGAGAGGGCGGAGAGAGTGACGATGTCGACTGCTAAGTAATCGTAGATTTGGAGGAGGGGTACGAGGGGAAGCTGACAGAGCGGCGGATTGGGGGACATTGGGACTAGCGTGGCGGGGGTTGAGATGGGGGACTGCCCTGAGTGGTGTGATAATGTGCAGCGGATGAATAATCATGCATATAGGAGTGATCTTACATCAGGAGAAAACCGTCCCTCTTGTCCTCTGACAACTCCTCTTCAACACCGCTAGGACTTGACGAGAACGGGCATTCCTCTCTAATCAACACCTTTTTTTTTTTGGCTCCATCCCAAAATCTAGCCGCACCGATCCTTTTCCTTTCATAACCTAGGTCATACAAAAAGGAGTGACCCTTCGCATCAGCGCCCCGAACACCGTCGTAAACCTCATCCTCTGGATCTCCTCTTCACTAATGACGCCTGCCCCACACTGGGGGCTCTTTCATACAAAGTCCCTTTCGACTTGTAGTACAGTATTTGGCAGTTACTACCAGAAACTGACGACCTCAACTACTACTCTGCTACGAAAGAACGATTGCGGGCACCCGGCATGATGCCAGCTTCAGATTCTTCTTTTCTTTTTCTTTAGTGTTATTCGGAAATTGATACTTTTTTTCTTAAGTAGGGTTTCCTGGCGCGTCAACCTTGTAAGAGGAGTGCGGTTAGCGGCATACCACAGCCACTGTACCTAGGGGGGATGGTATTGGGGATAGGTCTTTATGCCGTACTATTGGATTTATGCAGAGCTTGCACCGAGAAACTATGGCACTTGATTCTTTTTAAAAGAAAAAAAAAACATCAGGAGAAAATAATAATATTCATTTACACGGTTTTTCGCTCCACCGAATGTGTCTCACAATTTAGTACATGCCAAAGTATTTCACCCATCGGATTCCAACAGCTCGCTACCAAAGTACTCCGATAAATGAAGGTAGTGAATAGCTACACACGTACTCCAATAAGTGCGATTCCGCTCCCATTCCTCATAGTTTACTCCATTTTCCACAAAGACCTTTACTATATTCTCTTTTTTCATACGAACTGCCTCGCACATTGGCGATGAACCATTTCGGTCTTCGGCCAGAGGATCCATACCGTGATCAATCAGGACCCCGATAGCGCGGTCGCAGCCCTTCCAGACAAGGAGTTTGAGGAGGTTAGCACCATCTTCCGACTCAGGAAGACGGATTCCCAAGTCGATGCACCGCTTCGTATGGGCGGCGGAGTTCTTGGACACCGCCCAGCCCATAACCTGCCGCAGATGGGCTTTGAGATAAGTCTCGAGAAGTGGGGTAAGTAGTTGGTGTAGGGTGCGAGCGGTGCGGGAGAGAATAGATAAGGTTTTAGGGTCATCATCCTTGAGGTTTTTGGCTATCAGGAGGTATATTTCGAAGGGGAGCTGAGATCGTAGGGAGGGGGAGGCCATCATGGGGTAGTTAGTGAGGCTACGTTGATTGAGACGTGACGGGTGGAGTATATTCAGTTGTTGCCTGATGACTAAGCGTATGGTGCACACTCTTAAATGTGATGGGGTGGCGTACGGGCCAATAAGAGGGCCTTGTGCTGCATCACTGCCATGCATGGCCTGATCGGATAAGGGTATAAATGGGTATAAATGGGTATAATACTGTTCAGTCTTGGCGCTTTGTACATACTAAAATACCGAATTTCAAGCTTGAATAACCTTTAACCAGGACAGATATCAAAAAATCATGTGGGTAGATTTGAAGTACTAGTAATGAAAAGGAAATTTACTAACCCGATTTTTGATATCTGTCCTGGTTAAAATGTTATTCAACCTCAACCTCGCCCTAATCTTTGACCACATTTATGACTGGGCGCACCATACATATCCTGCGCTGGATATACAGGGAAAGTGCGAATGTAAGGAGCGTATTTTTAAGGTTATGGATAGTTCTGATGCCTTCGGGACGGCTCGACGCCCGCATCTAGCTACTGCTCCCACCACCCCTACCGCCGCTAAGTCCGTTGTCAATATCACGCTCGCCTTATGCTACTAGATCTCGAATATCATTAACACTGGGAATCGGACTATCGCTCGCTTACACTGAACTACCGCCTGCTACCCCCTATACCGCTACACTCCCACTTTGAATTTGGATACCTGGCAGTTATACCTTGATGCTTCGTTGAGCCCACCACCTAGTTCCAACTTATTTGGCCCAATCGGCGTCCCGGTGAACGGATTAGAACACCATTCGCAGCAAATACAAACAGTATCCGGGCCGCCTACTGTTCGCGGCCGGGCCAGATTGATAGAGGCAGCTGTGAAAAGGAGGTTTGTGATCGCAGATGAGGTCAAGTGTTTCGATGGATGATAGATATTTGTACCTTCTTATGATATTGTAAAGCTCGAGAGCTGGGACCGCTTTTTTTTTAATATTCTCAAGAAACCCGCCTCGAGATTGATATCTCTTAGTCACATCCAAACTCCAGCGCTATCTTTTATCTTTAACACTATGGTCAATCCTCTTGTAGACATTGGCACACAAGATTGGATCATGTCTTGGGACGGCATCCACCGTGCCAAGAGCCCAACCGAACCTCGACCCAGGCCACTTATTATTAGGCAGGTTGATGGTGCCCCTACGCCTAACTCAGGCACCCACCTTACTCAACCCCTTACCTTTAGTATCGGGAACCATCTAGATAGGAACATTACATGTGAGATTGCCTTGTTTGCAGAAGAATACCTAGTCATACCACATAGGTGGCTCACTGAGCATCAGCCAACTATCCATTGGGGGACGAAGAGTTTTAGCTTCGATAGCAACAGCTGTATTGTGAACGGATGTTTCATATCATGTTACGACGTATACAAGGAAGATATAGAAGAGATGATTATCAGGCTGTTGAGGTCGTCACCCAACTTGAAAAAACAGATGACACTTAGACACCATCTATTCTGGGTTAGAGCATCGGTAAATGAGGCTCTCGCTGATGTTATACCGATGGACCACCAAGAATACGCGGAAATGTTCATCTTATATGGCGCCAGCCGGCTACCAGGTCGATATGAATGTGATCACCACACTCCCCTTATGGAAGGCACACAGCTTCCATAAGGACCAATCTATACGTTCTCCCTACTTTAACAGAAGGTACTCCGGGATTACCTTAAACAATGCTAGCCTGTGGCAAAAAGTTTCCTCTACTAGCCCAGCAATGGCACCAATCATATTCGTACAAGAAAAAAATGGAATGCTTCCGTTATGTGTCGACTGTTAAGGCTTAAATGACATTACAATAAAGCACCAGCACTCTTAGCCGCTCATGGACAGGTTGGCCGACTCAACGGAAGGGGCAAACTACTTTACGGAAATAGACCTGAAAAATGACCATAATCTGATTCTGATTACTGAGGGCAAAGAATGGAGTACCTCTTTCTCAACTAAATACAGCCCCTTGGAATCTAAGGTAGTGCCATTGGCTTGACCAATACCCATGCCTCATCTTAGGTCATGGTCAATACTAGATTCAAGGATCTGTTAAATCAAAGTGTAGTAGTCCACTTCAATGTTATTTTAATATATTCAAAGACTGAAGAAAAACACGAGGCTCTGATGAGGAAGCTTTCGGAACAATTGCAACAACATTACCCATACTGCAAGATCCATAATACGGAATGGTACAAACAGAAGGCACAATTCCTAGGATTTGTACCATCAGGAAAGGGAACCTAAGTCTCACCAACGAGAGCGGATGCGATAATTCAGTGGTTCGCGCCTGAAAATGTTAGATGATTTCAATATTTTCTAGGGCTCGCCAACTTCCTACGACAGTTCATTTACCACTACTCGACAATCTGTAAGCCTATGACCGATCTGTTGAAGAAAGGAGCTGTTTGCGTATAGGGCAGGGAAAACCAAATCACGTCCGACAACATTAAATAGAGATGCACGTCTCCTTCTATACTTCCACTTTTAACAAATACTGCCAGGCGATCATTGAGGCTGATCCGTGTGACTGGACTGAGGCCACAGTACCCTCTCAGGTGGTAGAAGAAGGGATACTGAATCTGGTGCTATACTACTTTCCCAAGTTGAACGAGGCAGAAGTGAACTACAAGATTTACAATAAAGCAATGCTCACTATAGTTTCTACCCATTTTACTTGAAGACATTGGTTGGAAGGTATTGACATACCTATCCAGATTCATTCAGATTACCAACACCTGCAGTACTTCACAATGACCAGAAAGTTACCGATAAGACAAGCCAGATAGGCCGAAAAGATAGCATCTTTTCGGTTCAGGATCCATGACCAGGCGAAAAGAACGGAAAACCTGATACTTTAACCAGGCGTCAGGAGTTATCAATGGAAGGGGAGTAGTGTGTGAATAGCCCGTAAATAGCTACTCAGCGCGGAGCAATTTGTCAGAGGGTTACCGACCAATATAGAATATGGTCCCAAAACACTCGGCAATGAGGGAAATGATGGACTCAACTGGATCAGTGGTACGAAATGACAAATATACAGCTGCTTCAGCTAGTACAAAGGTGATATGAACAAGAAAGACATTGAGTTTATATAGCTATTACAGATGAACCCCTACCTGACGCAAACTTGTAGATATTTGCTCGGGAGGACGGTGCTATCGCGATGGTAGAGTCTGCCACCGAATGGAGCCTAAATTCAAATAACCCCACCCATTATAAGTGATGGGTTGTACAACGCAAATTGTCAGGCAAAACATTGAGGAACATCATGAGAAGCCTGTAGCAGGACACCTACTAAGCGATAAAACCCTTGAGTTGATCAAGTGGAACAACTGGTGGCCAGGAATCTCCACCGATGTAGCTAATATCCTTAATACCTGCGACGTGTGTCAGAAAACAAAACAGCGGCGACGACCTCTATCGCTCCCTCGATCCATAAAGTTAACCACAATACCATGGACTGATATCTCCATAAGGATAGATCATTGTTCCACAACGTATTGGTTAATGTAGACCGCTTCAGGAAGATGATCCACTTCATTTTAATGACAGAAATTCATACGGAACCAACCGCCAACGCATTCGTCAAAGACATCTGGAGTTTCCACTCGCTACCAATAAGTATTGTCTTGGAGAGAGGTACTCAGTTTGTGTCAGAGTTTTTACTGCAGTAAACAACGATTGAGATTGTTAAAAGACTCTCTGACTCGTTCCACCCCAAACAGATAACCAAATAGAGATGACAAATCAATGAATGCAACTCTACCTCCGCGCATACACGGCAAGAAAGGAAAGAAATGGAGGGACCTCTGGCTCATTTACGAGGAAGTGTTTAATAGGGCAGTCACCGTTCCACTGCAACTACGGTTTCCAGCCACGAATCTACTGGCCTACATATGCGGATCTAGAAAGGTTGGATGCAGAGGGCAGCAATTGCTTGAACAATATTCATTTTTCGCAACACCACGGAAATACCCCTCTTTAGGATTCTGACCAACCAGAATCATCCCCCTCAGTATCACTTTGGCTCCAACCATGAGATATCAACAACAAACAGCACAAATGTCACCCAACTGGAGAGGAAGAGGCCATGAGCACCCAGAGACCCATGGCTGCCACCACGTACCTGCACCTCAAGCAGGACAAAGAGATTACTAGACTAGGCCGGGATTTCAGCAGCTTAGCAACGAAAAACCATGGACTCATGCATTAGGTACATGAGTTAGTATCTAGACTACGACAGTACCCTCCCCCGAGGATACCGGAAGACACTAGACCAACAAATCAAGACGAAGAGTTACAAGAACACCCCTCCCCCGAGACCCAAGAGGACACCCAGATGGAAGACGTCAAACCCCAAGCAAACGATGATAACAGCTACTACAGCTTGTTTCAATCGAAGTCAACAAGACCAATACCTCAGCCAAGTATGGAGTACGACATACTCCCAGAGGTAGTAGAACTTGCAGTCACACCCACACCAACACCCCCGCCACTATCACCACCGACACCACCAAAACAATTACCAACACCATCACCATCATCATCACCAATACCTTCGAGACCAACGATGCCAGAAATGCCAATCAATATCAAGAGTACAACGACAAAGTTAGAAACTGAAAACCGCCGATTTGAACAAAAACCCCCAACGGAGATTCCTATACCGGTCTAAGCTCATCCGGATGAGGAAGAAGAAGTAAACTACATCACAGTCACAATCGCAGGCTAGAAGTGCTAGCAGTTGAAGGCATGGAAGAGCAAGGTCGAAGAGCACAACAAGCAGCAGCCGCAGACAAACCAGGTAACGCTGAAAGGATGGGCTTGGTTCAGGAAAAGACAAAGCGAAAGAGGAACAACGCTGGCCGGTAGGAAAAACTCAGATAAAGAGTACAAGATCAAAGCGGTATGCGAGTACGGGAAAGAGCGAGAAGAGAGAGTGCTTATTGATGCGGAAGACTGAAGACAGAAAAGAGATAGCGAAGCACAATGGGGAATACCTGATAGACGAGGAGAAATCTGCAGGATACAGGGGAGGGAAGCGGAGACAGAGGATACAGTTTGTAGTAAAGAATGTATGAGGGACAGCCGGCGTGTACTTCATTTTACCTTTTTTTTTAGTTGGCAGTGGCAGCGGATGTGTGCGAGCTTGCTGAATGCCCTTTATTAGGTGTGGCCAGGAATTAGCAGAGTGGTTCTGGGGTTGTGGTATAGCGATAGACTACGGTCTGTATGCAATTAATGAGTTAAACAAAGGGAAAAAAACCTGAACGATATTCTAATGGCGCACAAATTAGCGAGTGAGAATCTATGAGCCATGTTCAACAGAATGACATCACGCCCTGAGCTCGCGGTACAGAGGTTCACTACTGATGGAAAGGTCCTGCTTGATGCTTGTCGCCTTTGAGGTTACGACAAATGGTCGGAGAAGTTCACTAACCACTCCGAAGTACTAGCGGCAGTCCGTAACAGAGCCTATTATTTGGACCTACCCATAGAATTAAAAGTCCATAGCGTATTCCACGAGATAATACTGCGACCTTACCGAGAAAATCTGGATCCAGGTTGGCAACGAAATACCGGCAAACGGTTAACGGCACGAGAGCCCCGAGAGACATTACCAGACAAGAGTGCGCAGCCAACAAAGCAGCCTTAAACTTGAAGTCAAAGACCAGCAATTCTACTGCAACCGCGAGGCTACCTCAAACTCGGAAATACCAATATCAATATCATTCTCACTCTATGACTTTTCCCACAGAGTTTCTTACTATAGAGTAGGTTTTGACGGTCGGGAGCAATGACGTCTTGAGAGGGAGAGTAGTGTTACAGAATATCACAATGTACTTCATTGGGTTGCACTTCAGAGTGAATCGGAGTGACGGGTCATGATTCTAGGAAGAACGGATAACTACGGACAACCATAGAGAGATATCGAGGTGGTGTCGGCGCCGGTGTGTGACTATACTCGTGTCATACTTCTGTGTGGCTCGCTTACCATTGGGTGGCTCACATGGGAATAATAGAAGTGGGCCTTCCGGCTTCCGGCTGATCTACCTCGGGAAGTATGTCTTTTGCAATAGTATAGACTAACCTGATATCCGGCATTTGCGGGTCAGATGGTTATCTGTCGGAATATAACTAGGAAAACACCATGTGGGGACAGTTTCTATCAGGGCATTGTGTTTTGTGGGTGCATTGTCTTCTCTCTGTTATCTGATTACATAGAAAGCGGGCCTTTGCATAGGATCCTTGATGTATAAATTGCGGTCGTCTTATTGGTATCAGCCAACACGCAAGCGGAATGCGGTTAATTAAATGACAAGTTTAAACAGTACAGAATTATTGCTTAGCATTTGCATTTCCCCTTACAGTATCAGCTCCAAACGAGGCTTGTAGAAACAAAAATCTTGGTGCTAATGTACTTAAGCTACACCCCCGTTGTCTCCCGCAGTATCAACCCGCCGCCGCGCGCGAAATTCCGTATGTATGAAAACCAAAGGCGGACGCGCCCTTGACCACACATGGCCTATCAGAATGATGTACCGAAGACCAAAGCCCCCCTTTCACTACTACACCCCTCGTCATGGATGGGTGGGACAGATAGAGATAGAGAGGCTTACTCATCCCCATTCCTCCACCTCTTGGCCGCCTGGCTCACACCCACAAAACCCCCAGAACACGTTTAGGGTTCAGCTCAATCAGGCATCTTCACCTCCTCGTGCACACCCACACTTCCAGGGTTGGTCCGGAAACGGCAATCCCGCAGCGGGTGCGTGTGTAGCTATATATAGTCATGGCGTGATCATGGCCGGAAGTGGATTAGTTAGGTGTGAGGTAATTTTCACCCCGCTCTACCAACTACTTGTATGGAAACGCACCAAAAACGGCACAATGCATTCAAGTAAAGGTTCGTTGTGAAACGAATGATCGGAAATGTCTTATCAAATGCACCGTCATCAATGAGCAAATGATTTTTTATTATTATGGGAAAATGAATCCGGGAATGAATGCCAAGTTCCATTTATTACTTTAATAAACACATTGCCAAAAATCTAAAATTATATAAAACTCTACAGCATAAGTAAATAAATCATTAAATGAATTATTTCGGCACGTTAAGATTTTGGTGGGAAATGAATCATCTAGATTGGGGGGTTAATCACATCGGGAAATATCACATTTTGACTATCTGTTAACGAATCAGTAAATGGATCCCATAGTTCAATATGCCCCTTTATTTGACACATTAGATAATGATTAAACATATTGCCAAACAGCAATAAGCCCAAGCAATGTTCTGTTCCATTCGCAGATTCCACCTATTCACCGGACCTCCATCATACGAATATCCCATCCAATGGCCACTTTTTTCTGTGCCGGATGTCTGTTGTATCGGGCAACCCGCTCGCCGGACCTTTCGGAGCCTCACTAAACTGGTGCGCCAGGGATCCATCGTCGCCGGCACGGTTTAACTGGTACACTGGGGGGGGGTACATGATCGCAAACCTTGGCACAGTTTCCATGTCGTAGTTTTCATCTTGCCCTTAAGGTGCATAATCAAGTTTGCTTTTAGCAAAGGCCTTCTTATCCCCCAGAAGTACACAGCTCCTACAGCTCCATCGAATTTAATGAAGCCCGTTACTGAATATTAATGTGTTTGCGGGTATCAACGATATTTCAAGGTTTTTTCGGCAAAGGAATTTCGTGGGTTCCAGATCTCTCAGAGCACGATAAACCAAAGTGTCTGGTGGATGAGTAGCATCCGGGAATAAGACAGAGCATATATGTGCATACAGCCGCGCTGCAAAGGAGTTCATGGTTCCGGTTTCAGCGAGGTTCATCTCTCCATATGTCTATATATAGCCCCTGACAGAGGATCCCCCAGTAACCAATTACTCCTAGGATACAATTAAGAATAGAATGACTAAATCCAAAACAAGCCCGCGGGCCGAGTGGTTGTGCGTCGACTCAAGGCGATTAAGCAGTTGCCAATCTCAAGGTGTATTGTGTTTGAGAAGTGCGGCGGGCTTTAACCGGAGATCGGCAGTCAAATGTATGTGTGCGCCGTGCGCCGAGGGAGGTTGCAGGATCTAAAGAGGTCGTAACATCTAATAAATCATGAGGCGAGTGAAGAGAGCTCGAGTGCTATTCCAAGATTAGGGTGGGGTTGAGGCGGGGGATTGGAGCTTCTAGAGTTTCTAATGTAAAATAGGCAGAACCTTGGTTGCGCTACACGGGGAGGTCCGGTAGAGAGACGGGGGTTCTATTGTGGTGGTAGGAAGTTTCTCTACGCGCGGTGAGCGGTGGGGATAGGCGGCATATCCGGTGTGTTATATGAATCTTGACGTGATACTCAGTCCCGATGAGCGGCAGATGATAGGAATTGATTGGGTACTACACCATCGAGAGGGCCTGCCTCGGAGATGCCGCTGGGGGCGCATCCGGAGTGGGCTGATGTAGTCGGGGTGGGATAGTGTTTTCGCTGGAGGTTCCTTTTTTTTTGATTGACTTTAAAATGTATATATATTCATCTCTTAATTATTTTCTGGTTTTCTTTTTTACACTAGATGATGTGATGGCTTACTATGGCGCGTGTATAGAGTATGAATCCAATAGCGTGGTTTTCCCCTTTTCTTTTCCTTTTTCTTTTCTTTTTCGTATGACACCCTTTTATATCTAGAGAATACCGCCAGCCTCTGTGCCATCTCCTTTGTTGACAATGACACATTTTCCCGCACCCCAAACCGATTCCGATCGGCTGCCTCACTGCAAACACATAACAAGGACAAGTTTCACAAGATAAACACCTTCTGACCTTCACAAGAAAAACCATGGACACTACTAGCCGGGGGGTAACAATTATTTAATGCATAGTATGATGGACATTAGGAACATACAGAAAGTAATTGCCGGCGTTAAAACAAACTCAGGATACAACCCACCAACTCATAGCCGACGGCATAGGATTCCGTGAACAGATTCAAGAGATGCTCTATTTGTCTCCCCTTTGCCGGACATTACCGGCATTAAGCGTGGCGAGTCGTTTTGGTCGTAATGGTTGTAGTCTTCGGATCGAGGTGGAGAACGTTGTATGTAGTCGGGACACTAAGTACGGGGGTTGTGAAGAGCAGAAGACTACCGCTAATTGAACCCCTTGAGACTGGTTATCTTCTCGAGACAGTAGTTGCTGTGCGTCAGTAGGGAAGGGGAAACGGGTACTGGTTTGTGGTGGAACTGGTGGGTCTGTCCTCTCCAGGGGGGTTGGGAGGACGCGCAATTCCTTTTGTGCCTCTGGTATCCGCGGCGGGGAGGGTTGTAGAACAGCGGACCTTATACGTCCATCCACAGGATCAATAGAGTAGCGCCGAATTACTGTTCAAACTGGCGGTTCCAACGGGCGCGCGGATTGCCATGGGGCGGAAACGAGCACCTCCGGAGAACACCTTGCCACATCAAAGGCTCGCCTTCGTCGTGGGACGGATCATTTTGCCACTACATCCACATGCTGACTCCCCTGTACCGTGCCGTGATCGATAGCTCCGTGATGCTTACACCTGCGGACGATTTGTTGAATCAGTACACTGTTCACATCTTTGTCCACATTTCTCCTTCTGCAGCTAACCCCCATCTATCACCGCGTCCAACCCCCCCCTCGAACCTCCCGACCTGCGTCACTGTAATACCGGTCCTTGTCCAGCCTTTACCAATGCATACACACTCCATTCCGGGAGAGCCTGCCTGCCAACATGCAATCTACCGTAACTCGTATGTGTCCCCACAGGCCAGCCGCACCCCCGCGCCTCGCTCCCCCTGCGCTCCGTAGCTCCTAACACCCGTGAACACCGCTCCGCTGCTCGGTCGCATGTTAGTTTCCATCCCCATATACACTCCCTCCCACCCACCCACCCGAGATGCTAAACATGCGCTACCTATTAGTCCAACACCTCTCCCATCCCAGCTCCGCAGCATGTAGCCGCTAAACCCAAGCGCGTCCTTCGCCAGGCGTGATAGTCCGTTGCAGAGATGCATCTGTGTCCACTCTGTGTCTCGAGAGCAGGTCGAATTGGTTGTTGGTGATCGATAGCTGTCGAGTGCCGGGTGTACTAGCAGCGAACGAGGAGCTGGAGCTGGTGTGTGTCGGCGATGAGGCTTGACAATGTGGCGGTGGCTGGGAGCAGATTCTTCTATGTACAATGTACCCGGGGGTGCTGGAAAGTGATGCAACGACTCTCGCGCACGCAACCTCGCAACCTCACAACCTTACTACCCAACTTCACGAAGTAACAATGTTTGACCTCAATGAAGTAGCAATTAACATATTGTAAATTAGCTTAAAGTAATACTTTATATCTCCTCCTCCTTGTGCCTCTATTACAGCCCATAATCTTACAGGCGCACTCTCAATCAGTGACCTCATTCGTTCTTTCCCGAGATAATCCCAGGCCTCTTGCAGGAGGACCTCTTTGAAGCGAGGGAGAGTATACTAGTAGTAACCCGACTAGATTTCTTCCCTATATACCTATTCATATCGTACAAAAAATTCTCAATTAAATTGAGATCAGGGGATTGAGGTGGCCAGTCAGTACTATCCACTTTGCTTTTCTCCCGGAATCTACAGCACCCTACTAAAATTCGTGGGAAGTCATCCATTTTACACCAAAAATGCCACTTTTCAACCTGGCCCTCAACCACCAATTAAGATAGATATTATCTGAGAACTGAAAGACAATATATTTTGTATATAAATAATCACTTTATCAGCTGAAAATTATAATATTACATTCCTAGCATGAGCTGTATTGGTTTTGGTCCTTTGAATTGCAGAAAATACGCCAAGACCACATATTTGTATGGGATGTAGCCGAATCTCCAGATTGCTCTACTTCTAGCTCCTATACTTTGTTCCACATCTGAGTTGAGATAGTGCCCTTTTGGATATATTAAACTTAATAGCCAATATTTCATCCCCTAAAGCCTTATTCATTGTTGATGGCGATTATGTTGTGGGTGGTGGTTGCGTTTGGACCAGGTTTTGGTGTAAAATGGATGACTTCCCACGAATTTTGGTAAGGCGCTGTACATATAAATTAGTTACTAGAACTCAGAATACTCAAAAATGACATTTATCTGCTCGCATATTGCTTATGATCAGGGGCATTATCTCCCACAACAACTGTCTAACCTTGTTTTTCACACATCTCGTACCAGAATGGAACAAGAATTGGGTCTAATATTGAAGAAGCATAGAATCTGGAATTGACACAGGTATTGGATGGGACAAAACGGAGCTCTGACTTTTCTCCACCACAAAATACACCCTATACTATATCACTCTGACGACCCGATTTTGTTCAAGATAATCTTCGCTATATGCCTCCTCATCTCCATTCTTTCACATTACACGGGGCTCTTGGCCAAACCCCGCTATTGAAAAACTCCACTCGTCTGTCCATATAAGGCGTGACCAGTGCTTTTATGTCCAGTGTAGATGTTCTCTTACCCCTTAAATTCGTTTTAGAAGTGTTTCGTAATCCAGGTTTCTTTCCAGGTCGCCTCTTATGAAATCCAAGCTTTGATGCTCTGACTGAACATATCATAGCCATCTTATTTCGTACAATTTCCCAAGGCAATCACCGAGTTCGCTTATCCGAGTGATGAGCTGGTCTAGCTCTACACGCATGTCCCCGTCAGAGGATGTTGGGCGACAGATACGTAGTTGGTTACTTGGAGATCCGCTTTCTCTGATTCCACTGCAAATACCTTGGCAGGTTGATTTGTGGATGCCAAGTTTGAGGTCATTGACTATTTTCCGGCAACTAAATCCAGCAATCTCATGGGCTACTGCGATACGGATCCTATCATCTCGAGTCATCTCTTTTTTGTTCTTTTTGAGCGTGTGTTGAAATGAAATTATGTTGTTACAATTGGTTCTACTAGCACGGGCTCACGATGAGTTTTGTGCAAATGGGTTTTGTGCAAACTAGGGATAATTGGGTTCATCCAAGGGGTTATCATACATTTCTTTAGTTTACCACCACACTAGTCACCATACCCGGAAAAGAGCGTGGAATGTTTTGTAGGATAGTTCAGAGGAGTTAACTGCAAGGAGATAGATATGAGTGTAGCGGCTTAGGAGAACCTAGACGCTGGTGTGAATGTGACATGCGGGCGGCGGGAAACCGAACTTCCGGGGGATGGTTGGTCGACCTACACCATAGCCGCATCTCGCCACAAGGACCTCCGGCATGAGGAATATATCTGCTACAAGGAATGAGATTAGGGAATCGCCTTCCCCCCCCTCGGGAATATTCGCAGATAGGAATTCCATGAACAACTGGTTCTGTCATGAACCAATCCTCTGTCCCCATACAAACCAAATCAGCTATGGTAATTATAAGGATACCGAGCTAGACAGGCACAATCCTCATTCCCGGCAGGCCAATAGAGGAACCTCTGATATTCTGGGTCTACTGCAAGTTGGAGGGAAAATCTGCTACAACGAACGAAACGGGAGGTTCACGATAGGGAGGTGCGACTGCAATCAACTCAACTAGCTGCTAAATATTGTCCAAGGGCCGAATCAGGTATTTTCCAAGTTGGCGCATCAACTCTAACACCCCCGCGGATGTCGCGTTGCGCCCGATGAGTCTACAAGGTCGCCAGATACGCGAGAAACCCCCCAACTAGCAGGTGCATGCACAACCGTAATGAAAAACTACATACATCCGCCGGCATGAAACCTCCGCCGGCGCCTGCCCGAGCCCGCGCGCCAGGGAGTGTGTAGGTAACTGCTTGCCCCGGCAGCGGGCATGTGTTTCTTCGGGCTGGAAACGATGCTACCCCGCGTCCCACAAGACGCGCCCGGCCCAGATCAAGCGGCGCCAAGGATCGTGGCTCTCGCTGCTGATTGTTGTGCCACACAACGCGCAGCGGAATCAACAGCCAGTCAGGGGACAGGAACGCGACAGGCGCTGCCGCATGTCCGCAAAGCCAGACTACTCCAAGTTTGAAAGGCTTATCACATGGCCGGGCGCTGTATTGCCGACTCGACTGAAGACGGACATTGGGAGCTGTTGTTGATGAGGCTCTCACGGGTGTGCTGGTGGTGCAGGGATGTCTTATCGATAAGCGCGTTGTACAGGGATGTATTATCGATAAGCTTGTGTGTGCAGATGTGGGGCGAAGCTACCTTAGCACTCACTGCAGCTGTCAGAACGCAACGATCACTATACATATCTCAGCCACATCCTTCCCGCAATCAGCGAAGAGCGCAGTGAAGATAAGACAGACAGCTGGCAGTCGCAACGGCGGCACGAGCAGTGGGAAACAATCATTCAAGGATAACCCTTATAATTAACGACGGTGATTACACGGCGAGGGAGCACAAACAAATACTGAGACCGACTTTGTGCCGTGGTCGGGTAGCTACATTACAGGAAATACGAGCTGACGCTGACCGCAGACACAGATCACCCCCGCCATCGAACGACGACGACATCCCGCCAACCTCCATGCCATGAATGAGGAGTGGTTTGGGGGAGCTAAGAAGCTCTTCCTTCCTTTCCTTGAAGTGCGCTGATTGTCTAAACCAAAGGTGTCTATAGAACCCGAGGACGAAGACTGGAGGACCGGAATTGCCTTGGGCCTAGGGCTGCGGTGAAGGGGTAAGAGCGTCTATTCGTCATGCCTTCTGCGGCGTAGGCAGACCGTGGTGACGAAGCTCATCGAGCAATTGTATACGACAATAATCACGGCACTCTTTTCTTCCCGGATGGACGGGAGAATTGGTAATGACCTGTGGGGGGCATCGGTATGGTATTTCGGGAGGAATAAAGCAAATTACTGTTGACTGACAAGAGAAATACGTACAGATATATGAAATGAAATCTGAACAAAAAAGGAGGATACCATGCCACGTCCAATCAAAACTAACATAATATAAAAAAGAGAAAGTCCAGCGCGCCAATCCTTTTTCCACCACCATTAAACACAAGGGGCTCAGCGGGCGATGTCACAACCGTGCGCACAATACCACCAATTCATTATACCTTCCTCCGGCCATGTATCCATTTCCCATAACGTGGGAGAAGACTTTCCGTAGTGGTATGACTTCCTGGTACGAAATGTGAAAGGGTTAATTAAGAGAAAGACTACTAAATCGCAAGTTAGTGTATATCAAAGGAATAAACGATATTGTGACCACAAACCTGATAAGGAGCAACAGTTTAAGTTGGGAGCAGCGCGTCAGGGCCTGGTGCAACCGATAGCTCCGCCTGCAGCAAATTTACTACCGCTCTGTGTCCGTGCAGTATAGCCAAGGATAATGGGGTCCAACCTTCGTTGTCTTTGCAATCAACCTCCACTCTCTCGTTCGCCAGCAGCAGCTGTACCACCTTCTCATGACCATTCTCCGCCGCCCAGGATAATGGGGTGCAACCTCCGTCGTCTTTGGAATCAACCTCCACTCCCTCGTTCGCCAGCAGCAGCTGTACCGCCTTCTCATGGCCATACATCGCCGCCCAGCATAATGGGGTCCGACCTTCGTTGTCTTTGGGATTCACCTCCACTCCCTCCTTCGCCAGCAGCAGCTGTACCACCTTCTCGTTGCCCTTCTCCGCTGCCAAGGATAATGGGGTCCGACCTTCGTTGTCTTTGGAATCCACATCTACTCCCTCCTTTGCCAGCAGCAGCTGTACCACCTTCTCATGGCCATGCATCGCCGCCCAGCATAATGGGGTCCGATCTTCGTTGTCTTTGGGATTCACCTCCACTCCCTCCTTCGCCAGCAGCAGCTGTACCGCCTTCTCATGGCCATACATCGCCGCCCAGCATAATGGGGTCCAACCCACGTTGTCTTTGGGATTCACCTCCACTCCCTCCTTCGCCAGCAGCAGCTGTACCGCCTTCTCATGGCCATACATCGCCGCCCAGGATAATGGGGTCCGACCCAAGTTGTCTTTGGAATCCACCTCCACTCCCTCCTTCGCCAGCAGCAGCTGTACCACCTTCTCATGGCCATTCTCCGCCGCCCAGGATAATGGGGTCCAACCTTCGTTGTCTTTGGAATCCACCTCCACTCCCTCCTTCGCCAGCAGCAGCTGTACCACCTTCTCATGGCCATTCTCCGCCGCCCAGGATAATGGGGTCCGACCTTCGTTGTCTTTGGAATCCACCTCCACTCCCTCCTTCGCCAGCAGCAGCTGTACCACCTTCTCATGGCCATTCTCCGCCGCCCAGGATAATGGGGTCCGACCTTCGTTGTCTTTGGAATGCACCACCACTCCCTCCTTTGCCAGCAGCAGCTGTACCACCTTCTCATGGCCATACTCCACCGCCAAGGATAATGGGGTCCGACCTTCGTTGTCTTTGGAATGCACCACCACTCCCTCCTTTGCCAGCAGCAGCTGTACCACCTTCTCATGGCCATACTCCGCCGCCAAGGATAATGGGGTCCGACCTTCGTTGTCTTTGGAATGCACCACCACTCCCTCCTTTGCCAGCAGCAGCTGTACCACCTTCTCATGACCATTCCCCGCCGCCAAGGATAATAGGGTCCAACCTTCGTCGTTTTTGGAATCAACCTCCACTCTCTCGTTCGCCAGCAGCAGCTGTACCACCTTCTCATGACCATTCTCCGCCGCCCAACATAATGGGGTCCGAAAGTCATAGTCTTTGGAATTCACATCTACCGCCTCCTCCGCCAGCAGCAGCTGTACTACCCTCACACGGCGTTCCTGCGCCGCCCAGCATAATGGGGTCCGACCCCAAGAATCCCGGAAATTCAACTGCTCATCTGAGGCGCTAAATACAAGTCTGGGGAGATTGGGTAGCTCGTAATAGCAAGCTACCCATAGCGGGGGGAGTACCTCAACCATTTCCCCTGATGATCGCAAAAATGAACTGTCGGTGACGACTTTGTAGCCCCAGGCATTGTAGGGCTCGGAGGGTTGTAGAAAACGGGTACAAAGACCTTCCAACAACCCAGAAGTGACCTCTGATAGGCGAACATGCGCTACCCAGTGGTCCACGGCGTAGACATATATGTCTCGGGTCGCGGCGAGCTTGTCCGGATAGTAGTGATACAGCAGCACTGTAAGGCAAACCTCGGCTATAAATCTATGGCCAATGCTTTCTTTGAATTCGCTTTGGGAAAGTAGGAATTCTTGGACGGAGAAATGCGCAAATCGAAAGGTGTCCAGTGTTTCGTCATGTATTACGAGGTTCTTGCACAGTCCTAAGATCATTGCTATCGTCCAAGCGAGTCCGTCCTTTAAACTGTCCTTTCCGGGTTCTACCGCAAGAGCCTGGATGATGGTGTCGGTTGTACAGACTCCTTGCGCGTATAGCAACCATTTCAAGATGATTTTAGCGACGCGGTAGGAATCTTCGTCCTGGTCCTTAATCCTCTCCATTACCTGGAGATACGTCTCATTTAACGTTCTGGGCATACGAGCGAGTGCCAGTTTTACACCTTCAACGGTTCGCGCAGCGCACAACGCCGTGATCTGCAGGTTGACCCACATGAACCTAAAATATCACCTTAGCCGGTCTTCGAGCTGTGCACAAGTGTGTGTATGTGTGGGGGAAGGATACATACATTCCGTTCGCTTTATCCTCCAGCGTGGACTTTACTTCGGATTTGAGCTCTGGCGTAATGTTTCCCTCTAGCAGCAACTCGTATTCGCAGGGAAAGTTACTGCTATCACACCGTTGATTGAGTTGTATGTCGATATAGAGCTTGATGTCGGCAAGGTTATCCTTAGCGTCAATATAGTGATATGGACCCAAAGAAAAGAACTGGTTGATATCATGATCATATCTGCTAGTGACAACGATCTTGACTCGGGCAGCCTTCTTGGCGATGCTGTGTAGGGAAAAAAATAATTTCCTGCGTGTCTGTACATCGCATTCATCAAGTGCATCCACAATGATTGTGGTGGACTGGTATTTTTCCGAGAGTCGTATAACTAGCTCAGTGCTCTCATCGGAGCTAAGGGCACCTCTCGCAGAACCCTTCGCCTCTCTTTCACTGTAAATACTCTCAATGAGTGTGGAAACAGTTTTATTTCCTACTCCCTTGACACAGAATTGCTTCACGAGTGAGCGGAGAATGGAATCAGTGCTCCTTCTCTCGGGCTCCTTGTAATTGCAGTAGAAATATGCCACCACGTGATCGTCGCTTTTTGATAGATTCTCAAAGTTATCGATGATAAAGGAACTATGAGGAGTTAGAGCAATGGCCAAACAGCTGTTAGGGCGATTAGTCTTACGCGAGAATTGTTTTACCAAAGCCAGCTGGTTTCGAGTGTTAGGGTCATTCTGTACCTGACGCGGGATATGACTTCATACCGTCTGCACGCAACCAAAGAATCGAGTTCACCTCCGACTCTTCCCACCTGATGAAAGGTTCGTTCTTGAGCAGCCAGGAGCCTGTACCAGGTAGGCGGCGCTGCACTGACAGAAGATGGTGACTCTCGTACTCGACGCTTGAGAGCCAACGCAAGATCGTTAATCGTCTATTGCCTGTCACACTTAGCCTATGTGCCTGACTAATGGGAGCTTCTCAACTAATACGTACACTCAACATTTATGTATATCAATTCGGCCACACGCTTCTTCTCCTCAATTGGACTCTGTATTTTTCGCAAAAGCAGTCGCAGCTGCGTCATCTCGTTGTCCTGATCTTGGAAGCGGTTAGTCACTCCCAGAAGGAACGCGGGATATGATAGAACGAGAGCCTTGAACCTTCTCTCTCCGCAAGCTCTATCCTTTTGTTAAGAGTCGTTTCCTTAGATTCGATTTCGCTCAGCATATGCCCCTTTTCCTGGGAAAAGCTCCTGACAATCCGACCTAGTTCAATTCAAGTAATTAACCTTCTTGTATATTTATAGTGCTAAAGAATCAGAGCCTACCTCCTGTACTATGATCGAGATAGCTGCTGGTTTTGCGGAGATATTTCAATATGGATACATAGAGATCAACAAAAGAGTCGTCGAGATCCTTTGATATTCTAAGTAAGGTGTTGCAATATAGCTTCTCGTATATCTCGCAGCAGCAGAGGAGTTTCACTAAGTAATCCAGACTGTCGGAGACAGCACGCATCTGATCGGCGTATGCAGTTCCAACCTACGCTTGTTAATAAAAGGCCTCCTACCAAGATTCCTGAACAAATTTGCATACCTTCAGAAGCCCACGGAGGCCCGCCCATGCTAGGGCAACAATGTCAGGATGTTTTTGAATAGCCAAGTCACCAATGGGTGCATATTCCTTGAGCTGTACCAGAAGCGTATCAATGATAAAGACTTTTTTGTCACCTTTATTATAGAACCAGCGCTTATTATCGCAGTTCTCGTTTTTCTCCTCCACTTCATTGATTAGGCAATCAACCAGTGAGTCCCCGGGAAACATTTCATCTCTAGGGGAACTATTTTTGCCTTCCTGGGCTCGAAATATTCTAAATGCCTTTTTCCACAGGATTGACGCCTCCCTGAGTCCTCTCATTAGTCAAGGTCGCTAAGTGGCGTCGCTAAGTGGCGCTAAGAGAGTGGGATATCTACTTCTTGGCTTGGTATTCAGATAGTTGTAGTTCCGTCTGCGGCACAAAGGGTGGCAGTTTAGAGACTGTTGGGCCGGCTGCGGGGTCTCTCGTATGTGGAGTACCTATTGCAACGTTATCAGAGCTAGAGGGCGGTAAGGCGTCCGAAAGATTTGTAGTGGATCTGGTCTGAGTGGGTTGATTCCTCGAAGGTTGGTCCGTCCGAGGGGGAGAATTACTAGAGAGGTCCTTATCCTGTTCAAGATTGGAAACCCATACCATCATATCTCCACGGAAGTTAAGATCAGAGGTATTCAAATTCATGTCATGTTCTGCCTGACAGCGCTTAGAGTGATTTAAATCAATCTCTTCTTCAGGACGGCTGCGAAGGCCACGTAGTCGATCATGCCCATGGTAAATACCCGGCATGTCCATTTTAGCACCATGAAACGTTAACAGTTTCAGCATACGAATATCCTTTGTAGACATTCGCGGCAGAGTTATTGTCATTCCTTCGATATTGCACTGGTGGTCTTCCGCGTTCGGATTAGCCTGTCCGATTGTTAGGAGGATTGATACAAGTGAGTGCTCATTCCTAGAGACAGCAAGTCGCAGTATCGTGTTCACTGTAGCCTGATCTTTAAACCTTACTTGATCTAAGGGGGTCCCTTAGTATATTTATCAGATAATAAGGATAGTCACCATACTGGACTGTGGAGTGTTTTATTGGAAGACATACCGAGATGATCTATCAGATTACTGAAGCGGGTGAGAATAGTAGTATAGGTATGGTCTTGTGGGTGTTGAAACTTTACAAGACTTGAGTGATCTCCCTCCCCACCTAACACTTCCTCAATATTGGAGGGAAGATTCAGGATAGAACACTTTCTCTCTACAGGGGTGTAGTAGGGACCAGTTCTGGCCCATACACCCGTTTCCGGATCCTGAACATAGATCTATTTCAATATCCGTTCCGTTATGTTCATATGGAGATATAAAACATTCGAGGGACATACCATTTCTAACCTCTTTGTCTGCAACAGCTCGTGAAAACTCACAACTCTGAAGTGTTCCTCTTCGGTGTAGCGTGTGAAGGACAGAAGGTCTACTGCCTCCTGTCCCCTTCCGATTGCGTCGACAAGGTCTAGCCGCGGAGACCCATCTCCAACCATCTCCCGTATATCATCAAAAAGCATCCCCCGATGCGGGGTGGCGAAGAAAACGATAGCTTTTGTCATTTTGAACAGATTTCCTTTACGCTGTGGACTTTCTCTATCTTCAACTAGCGCCTTTTTACTTCAATCAGCTACTATATATGTAAAGTGCTGAACGCGAGGGTGAGAAGCTCGGTGTGGATATAACGATGGTGGCACGTAGTTTCCACCCGGGGGTTGGAAATGCTACTCCTTCGGGGGCTCGAATGTATAGAACGCCTAGTACAATACTGTGTTTCTGACTTACCTTCGCTATAATAATTCCTCCAAAGCTGTGTCCAACAAGTGCTACAGGACGATCCTGCTCCACCGCCCTGAGATTAGCGTATTCCATGGAAATCCCGGTCGTTCATCCCATTTCCACACCCACGGCCCACCAGCGGTGGCCATAGGTGTGTAATTGGGAGATTATAGGTAGATGATTCCACAAACCTCACATCCTTTCCTTGCTTTGTCTATCTCCTCCAAGAACCCAACACTATAGTCGGAGAGTGTGTGCATACCGGGCTCGCTCAGACTCGAGTTGTAGCCATAGATCAGTGTTCGGCAGTCAGGCCTATCACTTTGGAAGAAGTGGCGCAACCACATCTTCTTCCGATTCTCACTATTGGCATACCCAGCCCACGAACCGTATGCGTGTCCATTGAGACCAGATATTGCGATGATACTAACTCTGTCATCAGCCTCCCTGTAGCTCTCGCAAGAAAAAAATGAAAAATATGACTGAACAGAATATATACTCAAGTTTAATATCGGCAAGCGGCGTATACAGTTGGGTGAGCCCGTAAAAGTGCTTATCGATGAAAACATCGCAACCCGGCGAAATTTCAAACTCATACGTCTCGTTACTTCTCAGCTTACTGAGCGAGTGAGGGGGTTTGGGACGAAAGTGGATAATGGCGGTTTTCGCTGTCTTTGGATTGTAGCAACACTCAACGAGTGTGCTCCGTTCTTTGTCTATGGTAATATGGCCCTCGTCAAGGAACCTCTCCAGTATGGCCTGGGCGAGGCTGTGGATATCTGTGGCGACGGGTATCTGCCTCACCCGGAAGCACATGTCGATAGACATTTTTCTAGGCCGAATTTGACGCTCGGTATAATTTGTGGGTGGTGCACCGGAGTTGAGCTCGAAGAAATCAGCGGTGGTTTTGTAACAGAGGTTATCTCTCTCCTGTGCGGGGGTGTTGAGCCTTAATCATATCACAACCAATAACATTACTTGACCAACATGACTGGTCCGTGCCTAAGCCGCGAATCACCGGAACGCGGCTCTCGGTGCACCCGCCTCATACAAACAACTACTACTTACTATCTACCGAACGATCTGAAGCATTAACCTTCCGATAAATAGCCGGCACTCTCCAATTACCATGTCGGAGCTGTCTCGTACCCAGCTCAGATGCTTGGCGCCAAGGTTCGCACCTCACGCAGCTTCTTCGTATGTAAAGTACATAAATCTCATGGCGTAGCACTGCCACATTTAATTGAACGCCGTACCCGGTAGATTTGATCTGCCCCTCGTATAAAAGTCAATTAAGAAGGTCAATAGTCTTACGCATTTATTATTATTTATTTATTATCTATTATTTATTTTCAACAATTACCCTAGCATAGCTTCATCATCACACACATCTTCACGTCATTGGTTAAGGTATCAGGTCCAGGCGCTATAATTGTGAGTCGGACAATCTTCGTTTACGTACAACGCCTACACCCCCGGGCATTGGATCGCGTTTTGACGGATAGAGTGTAGCACCCGGAATCCATCACCGCCGAATCACTTGGTATGTACCCGTTGGCGAAGACTACATATATAAAGTTCTTTATGAGACAGTACAATCCCAGCACGAGGACACACAACGCGACACGGCGAGGCCGAAACACCCCCACAGAGGGCGCCCACACCCCGACAGAAAACCGAGTGAAACTCATGATCTTCGAAGGAATGAAGCGGGCGGGCGGGTGGGGATTAGGAAGAAAAATGACAGTAGGTCGGCCCATGAATTCTATGGTCGGTACCTGGTAAATAAAACTAACTATCTCGTACTATATTTCTGAACCCGCTATGCTCGATAAGGTTGGTTGTGCCTGCTGGTCTATATTGGCAGTTTTCTTTGCTTCCGCTGCTCTTTGCACCCGCATGATAGCGCGCGGCTATCGGAGGGCTGTCCCAACCGAGTTTAGAGATAAACATAAAGTTTTTTTAGCTTCCAGCAGAGACACTTTAGCTTCCGACATGAAAATGAGTGTCCGGCGGAGTTCATTTTGGCCACCGACCGGAGAATAAATGTTTACCTTGACCCCCGATATCACATTTGAGAGCCCAATATCGCATTTCAGGCTCCGACATGGGAAATGGAGAGTATCGGGGTTTCCCTCCGACTGTTGTCGAAAGGTTAATACTCCAGACCCTATGGTGAGCGGTCACATTTACAATACATTTCTGACGTTGTGGCGATGTGGCACGGACGCTGAGGCTTAGGGCCACATATGTATATGAAAGGCGAAACGTTGCGTAGTCCTAGAACCTGTATGTATCATAAAGAGCCTATCCCGCTCCTGCATGACACACAGACATATGACATCCCAATATAATCTTTCGTTTGCATTATCAGAGCCTAATAAGGGATATCGAGCCTAGAGAGAGAAAGACTACGCGAATAATTACCTAAGACCACTTCACGGAACACACTTCGCAAGCCCCAAAACGTTAGCAGTCTTGGCACTTTTGACATGCAAAATAGGTAGACGGCATCGCTAATAACTTTTCAACTACACAAGATTATCATACCTATACCTACACAGATTTTTCATATCTCTTATTGAAAATTTACAATATTAGATATGCAATTTATGTCATCTTTAAGGCGTGCGGCACTATACCCCGGGGTAACTAGCGCCAAGCTCTAATGTTCGCAACCTTAGGTTGTAACTTGTACTCAACCAGGGCTTATCCCTCACACTTTATCATCATCCACTAAGTAGATACAAACACAAGGCCCAAGGGCCTTCCAGAACATTTTTATCGGCCACAAAACCTCATGCAGACACACATAGTCTTATCGATAAGACATCCTCTTATCGATAAGACATCCCTGCGCGGCCCACACAACGACGTCTCAGGGCCCACCGGTCGCTCACCAGCACCACCACCACTTTCAATGTCACCGTACAATTGCTTGCGGGGTGCTACTAAGTGTTCTGCACGCAGAATAAAAGTGCGCAGGAGAAAAATAAAAAGCGCAGGAGAAAAATAAATATTGACTTGTGCTGATGACAGATACACAGTCGTGCTCGATGATGATAACGATACGGAGAAGAAAGAAGAAAGATAAAGAACGGGCTGGCATCAAAGGAAAGACATGACAGGAGCTCGCTTTGCTCCAAGATAACCTGGACCCCTGTCTAGTCGAAACCCAAAGGAAAAATCGGCTATCTCCGGCCATCGGTTATTCCAGAATTTTACATACTGATTCGATCTCTTGATGTCAACTTGCAGTCAGGGTACATATCTGGGTAATGTAACATACAAAATACTACATACAGCTATGGGAATGATCTATGCAGATATTTCACCATACAATTGCACCCCCCCTGTTTTCCATGGATCATTCCGGTCGCTGTGCACATGGCGGGGCAGTCACACCCCACACCCACACTACAGCGCCCGACAAGGGTTCCCGCGGCCCGCAATCTCGCCAGATAAGCGAGATCTGGAACAACACGATGAGGGACACGGTCGCACAACACACGTTCACCGGAACGCCCCGCGCCCAACTACTGAAATTCTCCAACTCACCCCTGAACCCACGCGTTACTGAGGAAATTATCTTAGATACCACGGGCACACCTAGTGCATCCCAGCCTTATCATGCTTGTTGCAGTTATTCAGGCTCTCCCACCGTTGCTACCACCTCCACCTTCAACTCCATCTTCGTATCATCTCCATCTTCTGTCTCTCCCCGCACACCCACATTACGACACAGTAATCTCATCCAGATACTGCTACTATCGAGTATAGTAGCCTGCAGCCTCGTTAGGCTGTATACCTAATAATTCCACATAAGAAGTGGTAAGCGATTTGAGAGTCGAGGGCTCTGAAGACCTTGGGCTACCAGATGACCTCGCCCTGGATATCAACAGCTATATCAACAGCAAGGCTATCCATCGAGGTCTCGAGTCCTATTCTCAGATCCCCCCGACCATTTTTCCCATCTAATTCGATATGATAAATAATCGGTTCAGGGTTAGGGTTTGTTCCAAGATAGACCACACCGTTCCTTTACTCTCTTTTATACTGTGGTTACAACATTACAAAAGAGGTACACAGTTTAATGAATATAAGATTGCCTGCAACGAAGTAAAAGGATCTAGGACTCGAGTGTTCCATACAGAGATAGTTAACAACTACGTCCACATCTGAAGATTGAAGGGAATGATACCAGACTTCAGGAGGATAAGAGAAGAGAGCGTAACAGCAAGCATCCAACTTACCTATTTTGAATCTACTAAATCATTTGGTAGAAATTGATGTACCCTTATGGGTGGAGTGCGTCACCCAGTATCACTCGGTTTGTACAAGAAAAACTACATCGACTTACGCCGTCTGTTTATCTTTTCAGCATCCCAGCCCATGTGCAATATAGAGTTGGGTTAATGGATAAACAGCTGGAGTCTTACACCTTACCTTCAGACAAAGAAGCTCATGGTACAGCGGTGGGTAATAAGTCGTCGGAGGGAACGCCACCAAAATACGCGTTTGCAGGCAAAATTGTGGCTAGGTCATTCGATGACCTATTATTACCCACCGCTGTACAGTAATGGGACAACCCTTTTCCTCTTATGGCAAGGCGTCTATTGATTCTGTGTGGAAAATATTATGCGCCGTGAGGCCCTCAAAGGTATATCGTCTACCGCTGACCAATTACAGGCCGGAGTTGAACCCCAGACACTCCGACATATGTCTGATCTTTATACTACTACGCTCGGTAGCAGTCGCTGCCTCTTTTCGGTAGGTACATGTCAAGGTAGTGAGCTCGCCGAACCTTAATTGACCCCTGCAAGAAGCCTTAATCAGTGCATCCGGTATAGAGGATATTTTCACATTTTCCGTTAAGAAAAGCGGTTCTGGGTACTCATCCCTATCGACTGGTCAAGTGGAATGACCCCACCCATCGCGACCACCTCTCTATCGACTATAACACACCTCCAGCCCACCACCCGCTCTCACTCTTAACACAATTTATAACGCTTTGCTTATCCCGCCCAATAATTCCGTAATCATATGGGTCACTCCCGACAACAACCGACCCCCCCTCACCCCACCATCACGCCACGCACGCGAGCCCTGCAGTACGAATGTCGGTCTACCATCCATCCCACAGTTCTCTGGTTGCGGGAGATCAATCGCGGCAAGACTTATGACACGCTGATATGGTAGGGGATACCTTGAGCCAGAGTACTTCCAACATGAAGACTTCCCAAGCTAATGGCTTTCCACCACCACGCCCTCTTTTGAGTATCTCTATGTTCTTAGACTAATTTTCAGCCGTTTTATAACTCTACAGAGTCCAAATTAATTTAGCTGTTCTGTGTGTGGAGTTATTGGGGTGGGGTTTGGCGATGAATGTCGCGGCCCATGTTAATTAGTATTACCATTCTAATCAAATGTAAAAAGTGGAAGTTATCTGCGCCAAGAGCCGAATTAACCACAGGTTACTTCATGGATCGAATGTCGCATACTCCGCCTCAAAGTGTCCCCAACCATAGTCTCCTGCAACGCCAAGCCCACGGCCACGCTGGGCCCACGTCTCCAACGCCTTGCCGGGTACATACGGCACGCCCGACTATGGTAGACACCCCCTCCCCAGCCCCCGACGCCACATATGAGGCCTCCAGGCCCCGCATAGTTACATAATCGCGGTATAGGCATCGCTCGCGCCAAGACTCACGGCAGGGCAAGGGTAGTGTGGTGGTGTGTGTGCCCCCGTGATCTACATCCTTTTCGTGTAGAGACGGAGATATTTGTATGTATTAGTGTTATATAATTTATTTTTTGCTACTCAACAACTACTCTAGAAGAAAAAACCAGCTCTTCGAAACATCAATTGAGGTTGTGGTGAGGTAGCGATTGTGTGTCGGGAGGACTGAACCCCGCGTATGATTAGATGTCGGATTCAGCCGCATTCAACAACCACCGCAATCGCCGCCGCCGTCTCTTACCATCATAAACAGTTTTCTTCGATTTAACTTCATACTTCAATACTAATCTTCCATTTAACTTCATACTTCAATACTAAGTTTGGTTAGGAATGCCTGGACCATCTAAGTATCTCGGTGTGCGGGACCTCTTGGCGGAGGTACCCAGGATTTGGAGATCAAGGTCCACCAGCCCAGCACCTCCGCTTCATCCATCTGTTCATCCTCTTCCTTCGGCCGGGGTCCAAGCACAGCCTTCACGATCGCGTTCTAATTCTCAAAGGTCTCCTCCCATGGCCTATGGGGCACAAGGGGTTAGCTTCATCGCTCAAAAGACAGGGCTAACTCGGCGAAACAACCTAGTCTATTACCGGCACCGCCCACCCCATCTGCATCTACTTCCGTTACAAGCCGACGTCCAGTTGTTTCGGTAGCGTCTCCATCATCTCAGGCAAGTACACCGCCACCACCCCCATCGCTACCTCTAGTACTCGCCGTACCACAACCACAACTACCGTTACCACCTGGCCAGGTGCAAAATCTCGCTTTCCTAGATGCCTTGAGGAAGCATATAGACGACCTATCACCGGAGGAGCAACTACAGTTCACAGCCGGCAGCACCGCTATCGCACCTGAAGGGCTGATAGCCCAAACCAGAAAATACGATGACACCCATAAACACGCGAGTCACTCCCGGCGGTGCGCACCACGGGTCGAGGGATTCCTCAAGGCGGTGGACGCATATTTAAAGCCATTATCGATAATGATTGGGCACAGTCCACAGTTCTCATCGCTCGTTGTCGGAGCCGTACATTTCACAGTTCAGGTTTGTGTTTCTGAACATCTCACCCGGGCCTGCGCGCACCTACTCTATATTTCCACTGCTGATATTTTCGCAAATCTATTGCAGCTTGGACTGAAATTCGCAGCGTTTTTCAACAAACTTGTGGAGATGATGGAATTCCTGGAGGGTCATTTGGGTTATCTCGCTCAGTATGCAGTAAACTTTGAGTCCTGTAAGAAGGTTCAGGAGGTATGTGTTGAGATGGCACTTCTCCTGAGATTGAGAGAACTAAATGATATGCTGACATCACTAGGCTCTGTCCTCCGCTTATGGCGATCTGCTTAACTTTTGTACGGGCGCGCGGAGGGTTTTTCTTGACAGGAATGGGAATGAAAGCAGTAAGTAAACCTAACAGCATCATTAGAACTACCTACGGCAGTTTTATAGAATTAACGGGTGATACATTCAGGTTGGACATCGTTCCGGATCTTTTTGAGGACCACATGGGAGCCGTTTGAGGAGAATTTCAATACTCTGAACTCTAATTTCCGAAATCATGTTGATATCGTTATTCGGACCGCTGCTGTTGCAGAGCATGAGAGGCTACTGTCCAAAGAAATGTTGGAGGCGGAGGAGAAAGAAGGTATGAATAAACCTCAACCAATAAATTTCTATCACACGAAATCAGGCCTAACGCTTTCCATAGACGAACTGAGGCACAACTTACTAGCCTGGCTCTCAGACCTAGACTTTGACAAGGACCACGAGCGGATCTATCGTCGAAGGCATGTGGGTACCGGGGACTGGCTCGTGGACTCCCCTGAGTTCAAGGATTGGGAGGGTTCTAAAGAATCCTCATTACTTTGGTGCCACGGAACTCGTGAGACACTCTCTATCTCTTCTCTTGAGTAAAAAAACGATGTGAGACCGCGTACTAATATTTACTAGCTGGCGTTGGGAAATCTGTTTTAGCGTTCATCTCCCCACCCCCACCCCCACCCCCTACTGTCATATCTCTGATATGTACTCTTCAAACTGCACGTTTATAGAATGATCATAGTAACTATTTATAGGTCCCTAGTTTTAGAAACAATCTCGGCCAAGTATTCGCTCAACAGTCGGATCGGTGTAGCATTCGTATACTTCAACTTTCAAGACCGGGTGGTTCAAAAACCAACCAAAGTGGTCTCCACAATAATCAAGCAACTCGCCCGCCAGAAGAAGGTTCTGCCCAAGGAGTTGAAAGAATTCTACAAGCAGTATTACCGAGAGGCCAGTTTTCCAACCGAAGAGAAGCTCGAGGCGCAGCTCGCAGATCTCTCGGCAAAGTTTGATCAGGTCTTTCTTGTCATGGATGCGATGGATGAATTTGAGGACCGGGAGAGCTTCCTACCAATCATCAGTAGATTTGCACAGGGCTCCTCCTCCATCCACGGCTCCTCCTCTATCCACAGCTCCTCCATCCACAGATCACCCCGGAATGATTCCACCATATTCAAAATCTTTGTCACCAGCCGCAGAGAAAAGGATATCGAGAGAACCTTCACTTCATGCAACTTTCCAACAATGGAAATCGAGGTAAAGAAGGTTGACGCTGATATTGAAACATTCATTCAATACCAGTTGAAGGAAAGATCTGGAGACGTAATCATGGACCAGAATTTAAAAGACAAGATTGCGCAGGCCCTTATCTCCAAGTCCAGTGGAATGTAAGTCGATAACTTCACTATTTCAATTCAACTGTGAGAGATGCAGGCTGTCCGTGGTCCGCGAAGCTATAGAGGTCGACAGTACTATCGAGGCCGTGAAGGGTAATTCTCTTGTCGGCATCGGGACATATGAAGGAAAGCTAGCTGCGGGCCTCGAGATACTCCAACCTCATTTTATTGACCACACTGCATACTAGCAACGATCCAGCACTGACTATTATACATAGGTTTCTATGGGTTCGATATCAGCTTGATTACATCTATGAGCAACCCTCCATTGAAGATATCGACGAAATCTTGGATTCATTGCCCCCTGATATGAACGCAACATATACTCGAATATTGGAGAGAATCGACAAACAGGTCCCTGCAAGGCGGGGGATCGCGCAACGGGCACTAATGTGGGTAATGAATGCGGGAAGGCCACTTAAACTTAAGGAGCTGGCCTTGGCAGTCTCTATTCAACCAGACTCCACAAGCCATCGGGGTCTGAAAGATTATGAGCCTGTAATTCTCGAGAGCTGCGGCAATCTACTAGTGGAGAACGATGGGATTGTGCGACCAGTTCATTATACAGTCCAGGAGTTTCTCACCGGTTCAGCGAACTCAGTTCCTCGTCAGTACCATATTAATATTCATATGCATTCTGAGCTTGCTCACCTATGCCTCCGGTACTTGCTCTTTGAAGAGATATGCTCGTGTAAGATCATAGGATGGGCCGAGATTTACGACAGGGACTATCCCTTTGGGTTATATGCGGCAGGATATTGGGATTATCATGTTCAAAGAATTCCAAACCCTACTTTACCATACGACCTGGTCCGCAGTATTGACAAGTTCCTCGACTCCAAAGGAAACAGTCTTCAGACCGCCTTCCACATGCGGTATAGGGGAAACGAATACGGATCTTATCAAGGAATAAATCCGTTAGATTACTGCCTCGCCTTGAACCTCCTCCACCTGTACCAGCTGTCGCACTGCTTGGATGCATCAATCGTTGGTGAGGAGGAGCATCGACATGCGTTGCACCATGCTGCTTCAAGCGGATCCAGTTCCTCTATCGAGCTCCTCCTCGGGATGGGGTTTTCGGTGCATGCACCGGGCATGGATGGGAGAACTCCACTTCATGAGGCCGTCACTGGTGGGCACGCCGCAGCCGCTGAGCTGTTGCTGGACAGAGGTGCGGACGTCAATGCAAGGGATATGTATGCCACTAGTGTGTTATACCTCGCAGCGAGGGAAGGTGATGAGGTGTTGGTACAGATGCTCTTGGACAGCGGCGCCGATGTCAACTTCACCTGCGGAAATCACGGCACCGCTCTCTGTGCGGCCGCCCAAGGAGGACACCAGGTCATAGTGCAGATGCTCTTGGATAGCGGCGCCGATGTCAACTTCACAGGTGGACCTTACGGCACCGCTCTGTGTGCGGCTGCCTGCGGAGGAGTCCAGGTCATAGTGCAGATGCTCTTGGATAGCGGCGCCGATGTCAACTTCACTTGCGGAAATCACGGCACCGCTCTCTGTGCGGCTGCCCAAGAAGGACACCAGGTCATAGTGCAGATGCTCTTGGGCAGCGGCGCCGATGTCAACCTCACTGGCGGACATTACGGCACCGCTCTGTGTGCGGCTGCCTACGGAGGAGTCCAGGTCATAGTGCAGATGCTCTTGGATAGCGGCGCCGATGTCAACCTCACTGGCGGACATTACGGTACCGCTCTGTGTGCGGCTGCCTACGGAGGAGTCCAGGTCATAGTGCAGATGCTCTTGGATAGCGGCGCCGATGTCAACCTCACTGCCGGACATTACGGCACCGCTCTGTATGCGGCTGCCTGCCGAGGAGTCCAGGTCATAGTGCAGATGCTCTTGGATAGCGGCGCCGATGTCAACTTCACTGGTGGACCTTACGGCACCGCTCTGTGTGCGGCTGCCTGCCGAGGAGTCCAGGTCATAGTGCAGATGCTCTTGGATAGCGGCGCCGATGTCAACCTCACTGGGGGAGATCACGGCACCGCTCTCTGTGCGGCGGCCCAAGAAGGACACCAGGTCATAGTGCAGATGCTCTTGGATAGTGGCGCCGATGTCAACCTCACTGGCGGACATTACGGCGCTGCTCTGTGTGCGGCTGTCTACGGAGGAGTACAGGTCATAGTGCAGATGCTCTTAGATAGCGGCGCCGATGTCAACTTCACTTGCGGAAATCACGGCACCGCTCTCTGTGCGGCTGCCCAAGAAGGACACCAGGTCATAGTGCAGATGCTCTTGGATAGGTGCGCCGATGTCAACCTCACTGGCGGACCTTACGGCACCGGTCTGTGTGCGGCTGCCTGCCGAGGAGTCCAGGTCATAGTGCAGATGCTCTTGGATAGCGGCGCCGATGTCAACCTCACTGGCGGACATTACGGCACCGCTCTCTGTGCGGCCGCCCAAGAAGGACACCAGGTCATAGTGCAGATGCTCTTGGATAGCGGCGCCGATGTCAACCTTACGGGCGGAAAATACGGCACAGCCCTGTGTGCGGCCACCCGAAAGGGGCACCGGGTGATATTGCAGATGCTCTTGGACAGTGGTGCTGATGTCAATCTCACCGCCGGAAAGTACGGCACCGCCCTGTGTGCGGCCGCCCGAAAGGGGCACCGGGTGATATTGCAGATGCTCTTGAACAGTGGTGCCGATGTCAATCTCGCCGCCGGAAAGTACGGCACCGCCCTGTGTGCGGCGGCTGCGAAAGGAGACGAAATCATAGTGAAAATGTTCTTGGACAGCGGCGCCGATATCAACCTCACGGCCGGCAAAATGGGCACTGCCCTGGTAGTGGCCGCCGAGAATGGATACCAAGGGATAGTACAGATGCTCTTGGGGAGCGGTGCCGATGTCAACCTTGTGGTCGGTAAACACACCGCCCTGTGGGCGGCGGCCAAGGAAGGGCACCGAAACATAGTGCAGATACTCTTGGACAACGGCGCCGATGTCAACCTCACAGACGGAATTAACTGCACCGCTTTGTGTGCGGCCACCAGCCGGCAACACAGAGTAATAGTGCAGAAGCTCTTGGACGGCGGCGCCGATATCAAGCTCACGGCCGGCGAAGGGGCGCCACCCTGCCAGTGGCCGTCAACGCACACCAAGTGAGTTTCACAAGGACTGACAAGAACATGGTTTATATGTGCGCATGCGATGACTGCACGAGAAATGTTGATCTTTGTTGCTGTATTTAAGGTTGTTGGGAATGGGTATGGAATATATATATGAGAGACGTTTCAACCCTTTGTTAAAAAATTCATGTTACATTCGCGCGGGCCGGGAGTATGGTGTGAAGTAAATACCCCGAGGTGTGATTGTTAAATGCACTGCCCTTGCTGAGGAGTAGATCCTTTTTAGCCCAGGGAAATGAATTGAGGAAATAATCTTGCCTACCTAAGACCACATCCACACATACGACCAGGACCAGCACCAGGATCCAACCGGTCCCTTGACCACGCCCACGCCCAGCACCGCCAATACCACATTCACAATCACCCCTCTACCAGCGCAAAAAAATGCATTACTTGATGTATCTCCACATTAAAATGACGTGTAAATGCATTGATTGATGTATAAACCTGTCGAGGTCTTTGCAATGTTGTCCAGCAGTGATGTTGTTGATGACTTTTTTGACGACCTTACTAATGAGATCATACTTGAACACATTTGCTGATCTATTGCCGTACAAGAACAAATTACCAATCACCTTTCTCGCCTGGACAAGTTTATCTACAAACTCGGCTACGATCTTCCATGATCTTGAGCTTCTACATTTATTGGTATAGTGCTTATTTCTAGTACATCAACTCATAACCTAGGCATCACAGTATGGATTGTCGATGCATTACTCAAACCCCATATTTTTTGGTACACGATGCGTTTTACGGATACATTTGCTGATGTATTGCTTTCGGTAGTGGGGCCTCCCGCCTACAGGTTTCCTATATTAACTGACCCATGTCCCTAAATGATAGAATCAGTCAATCAAGATAGCAAATCGTGGGATATCACTCACGCCAGCGCCAAGGCTTATGTAAACCAACACCCCGCCAACGCCGCAACCCGGGCCATCAGGGACAGACAGTGCCTTGTATCACGTCAGGATCCAGCCTCATTGACGCAGTAGAACGCCCGTCCCCAGGCACGCGCAAGATACCCCCACCAACGTAACGTATGTGTACAGTGTAGCACAACCCGGAGAAGCCAGGCAAGGCGCAGAACAATGATCCATCACCGTGCATCTCCCTTCCGATCCTAGAAAAGCCCCAGCGTCTGACATGACAATCTGGCACCCCTATCCAGCCCCCTAAGTCAAGCACACACTCCCTTAGATCATCACGCGCTGAACAACAACCGTCAGTAGCTCATGTAATAGATCACATCATCTCGCTCGTGCCAAGACGCATCTCGCCCGCGCCGACTGCTCGCCCGCATGCAGCAGGGGACACAGCAGCGAAGCCGTTTGCCGCACCAGACATCTCCCTTGGCTACTTCATACGAGCTTGGCGCGACAAACAAAGATTTGCATGGAGTTAATCATGAGTTATCACTCGCGCCAAGACTCTCGGATCTCTGACAACTCCCTGCTTTAGCCCTAGTACAGTGTAGCAGACCAATGCACAGTTTGACTGCCGCCCATACTCTCCAGTTAGTACACATTAACGATTAACCATCTTGGATACGGAAGATCACAGGTTGTCACTCGTGAGGGGAATCTGGAGCGCCGTGGTGTGACTGTTCCGCCAGGTGTCAGCAGCGCGATAAACATCAACGACAAGCCTATCTAGGTGCCGGCGGCCTTCTCCCCGCACACGCTGAACAGTGTGACATGCGCAACCTCGAGTATTTCAGCCATTCAGTTACCCTTGGTCTCCCGGACAGCGCGGAGCGACCGGAAACCCCGCATAGACAGAGGAGAAGGTTTCTTTTTAATGTAACTAACTCGTATGTGTCTCAAATCTGACTTTGGTGGTTCCAAGGAAGGTACCCCTCCACCCCCTCACTATCCCTTAAGCTGTCGGGATTTTCACTGCTTTTAGCGCTGGCTATCGCCCGAAGCAGCAAATCAGGACTCCCGGAAGAGGTTGATACAGGTCACAATGCTTCACGGCTAAATCTAGAGATGTGCTGATGTACCAGAGCGGCATTGGCAACAAATCAAATCTTGATGTAGTAATATTGTTGCCCACCATGGCTAAACATTCGTACCTTGAAAACAGAGGAAGGGATACTTTCGTTTGTTTTGAATAGAAACACTTTTGGGTGTTTCGTTTGTGCCAGTGACTATCACATCTAGTACATCTACCCCGTACTCCGCGAACATCCTTAGGCTCGAAATCACAGTTCGCCCATAGGGTACAATCTCGTAAAGACAATTCACCTGCAATAACTAGTAACTTTAAAGATGAAGGGTATAACTATCTGTGAGCAGTACCCTCAGCTTGTTTATCCTTTTTATCAGGATAAATTGAGAAAGCAATGCCCTGAATAGGCGGTAAGTAATCTCTATCAATTCATAATGTTTCATACGATATTACCACAATTATTAAATAAATAAGGTTCAAAGGGTTCCAACCTCGATCATCTTGACTGGTGACTAGGAGTCTACTGTAAAGGTAGTTGATGAAGGTACAAACGGACCGAAAGAGGTAGTCCGAGTGGGAGAGTGTTTAGTGAGCACTTGGCATTATGCAAAGAGGACACAGTCACATATCGAGAAGTGGCCTGTATTTAGAGTAGGTAGAGAGCGCGTAGAAGGGGTCTCCTTCTTACAATCATCATGCAAGTTACTAATGAAGGGTCAGTTCGTTACTACAGTACCAAAAAAGGGGATGTAATACGTACTGTAATTGTGTAAAACTTCCGAATTAAATCTGAATCCTAACTATTATGCCTTATTAATACCGTAGCAATACCCTAGTCTTGCGGTATCCTGCTGTGTGCAGTACTGTGTCCACCCCTTTTTTTGGTACTGTACTATTCAGCATATTTGACCAATGTTTCTTGATCTTGCAAAATCAGCGATCAGACTAGTTAATTCCCATAGGAGATAATTATATACGGCAGTCTATCCCTTAGACGAATGAGACATTGGAAAATATCTTTCATGCGTTAGCGTGTTTCAGAAAAGAAGTAATTAGCTAAACTTAAGGCAACATGCTGCGATATACAATACATACCAGAGTAATATAAAGACTGGGAAATGCAGCAAGTTGTTTACCCGGACATTTTCTCACCAAAATATTTTACGATTTCTCATTCGTCCAAGGGATACCCGAAACAATTTTGAAGGATGCAACACAACGGACCCCATCAAAATGTGAACTACATTCGAACCAACCTTTTGAATATAACTTCCGCTCTTTTCGCAATAATAGGTTTAGAGTTTTACAAGATTATCTTTTTTTTTTTTTACTAATTACATGCAACATTTCGGTTATGATCACATGTACTTAAGCGAGGCTTATGAGATAGTAACCAGTCATGAGCATGCACTCGGTTTCAAAACCAGCACTCAGGACACTCTTCTCAAGCCGTAGAAACAGGATGATGTGTAAATAAAAAACTGTATGGAGGTTCCAACTGGCACACGCGAGTTGCTCAATTGAGTAACCGCAAAATTTTCATTAGAGATTGAATGATGCACACTCGTCAAACCTATAGCGATTTTTGAATTTCGGGCAACTCGGGAGTAAGTACATTAGGCGGTAGAAAAGATTTCGGATTTTTTTTGGATTTTGGTTTTATAATTGTGGTAGCGGTATATTTATGATGTTAAGCAAGCGGCCATTGATACATGTTTCTGGTTACTACATGCGTTATAATTTTATTCCTGTATAATATAGGCTGCTGTACTATCTTGTTTCGGCTAGCGTAGGTTGTTTTAGGAAAGCTTTCTTTCTTTTTTTTTTTTGGTTTACCCCATTAATTACATGCAGACCGTAGTCTATGGTAATATCGCACTGCCCCAGAACTGCCCGTTCTCAACCGCCGCCTCGCACAAATACCCGTAGTAGAAAGTCAAAAATAGAACAGAACAAAACAAAACAAAACAAAGTTGCAAAATAGAACAACTAGCTTTTTTTGTTTAATTCATTTTAGGACAGCTCCATAATCGCAAGAGATAAAATATCACCTGCCTAAGCCAATGAACATGTATCGGACTAGTGGGATAATTAAACAAACGTTCGGGGAACTTGTGAATTTTGAATGTTTTTTGCATTAATTATCATCCTCTATAACTATTAGTAGGAGGCTGACGAAGCCGCGATTCGAACCGCTGACCTTGCGTCTCTGGAGTTTTGTTTCTTTTTCTCGGGGAAGTAAGTTAGAATTTTGATAACCACGCGGGCCAGGGTGTTGGAAATAACACATATTCCTGGCCGCCTGCAGGTAGACCCCCCCCCCCCTCGGGCCTTGGGAGAAAATCGTCTTAGGTTGGTCTACGCTTTTGGCCGCCTGCTGTGTACTATATCTTCTACGTCCACGATGCGGACAGATGTATGTAGTTCCCAAAGAATGTATATTGATGATTATGACCAAGAGAAAGAGAAATACGACTACCTAAAGTCACGAGTAGCACGCCCGACAGCGTCCGAGATGGGAAAACACCCCCGACAGGTTTTAACGTTGGATATAGAACCCAAATATGGTATTTCGCTTATAATTAGGACGTGGACAGATGGTGAGCCCGAATACCGCTAAATCTCGAGTCATTCGGGCGGTTGCCAAGCTTAGATCCTGCAGAAGAGGGCTGTTTTCTTGAAGATCTCTGCCTCTAAAGGTGAAGATCCTCAGATTTTTGCCTTGGCAACCCCCCGAATAACTCGACTAATGCAAGGGGTACACGGGGGTCTATCACATTTTTAAGCAACGCGCGACGCAACGTGAGAGCCAAATCAAATCCCAACCCAACCAACCCCCGCGAACCTAAATCCAACGACGATCACTTTCAATCACGTCTCACACTGACGAAGGTGCTATCAGCTTATTTTATAGACTTGCAGCTACATGTACTGACTTAGGCACTGTGCACCCCAGAGTATATACAGCCGCATCGCTATCCCGGCTGGCCAATCTTCACCAAATCTTGTACGGGATAGTAAATATTTCCAAGAGACCTGGGATCGCAAATTGGTTTTCCAGTAGGGAAAATGAAATCTCCGAGGACCTGGGATCCGGCGTATTGAGGTACGGCGTATCGAGTCGCGACTGTTCGTGTTACCAGCTGGGGAGTACCTACCCCAACGCGTATGTATAGCCGTACCCGAGAGGCTAGCGAGAGACGGGAAATAAGCTATAAGACAGCATGAAATCCGAGGCCCCACTCAGAGCAGGAAATAAGAACCGGGAAATGCAAGCTGCAAAGCATTCGCGAGCCTTTACTAGGCGTGAATCAGGGGCTGTTACCGTAAGAAGCCACCTCCGAGTACCGTAAAGTGTTTTCCGGTAGGCTAGATTAGATACGATCTAGTTAGCTGTCGATCGTGTGACCGATCTTGTGACAATCGCTTGGCGCCAGGTTCATGTCTCATGCTCAGCTCGCAATGTCCTAAGTATACCGGGTACTCACTCTAACATATTCTTGATACATTCTGAATTATTGAAGTTTATAGCGACAGCGCACAAGCCCGGCCCTAGAGCCAACCATATTTGAAAACGTGAACTGTCGCACCCCCCCCCCCCCTTACCACCCCCCGGACACTCTCACCAACCGACGGGATTCACATTATCCAACATACCGACTCCCTGCACCTCATGGGACCCAAAGGTTGAGGTACTGCTGGTTCGACATTATTAGCTAATCTGGATTCGAATCCTGTATCAAAGGCCCTGCCGACTGCTCTACCACAGCGGGAAATGCATCAATGGATGTATTGCCTATATACGCGCGTCCAATAAATGCATCAATTGATGAATAAGCCGTCATGAGTTGTGTGAGGTTGTACAGTTGATGCATTATTCACTGTATATACCTGTCTCACGCAATTTATTTGATCCCAATTTACTATCGAACTACACCAACTGATAGCTTACATCGTAAAAGTGCAGTACAGTCAAATGAAATAATCAAAGTTCAATCTCGACAAAGTCTGGGTTCGGTCCCGCGAACTTATTTTTTTATTCTCTAACTCTTGAGTTTTTTTTTTTTTTTTTTTTTTTTGTTTAACTCATTAATTACATGCAGACCGTAGTCTATGGTAATATCGCACTCCCCAGAACTGCCCTTCTGCCTCCACCGCCACTCACAGTACCCGTACTCCCCAGAACTGCCCTTCTGCCTCCACCGCCACTCACAGTACCCATGCTCCCCAGAACTGCCCTTCTGCCTCCACCGCCACTCACAGTAACCGTACCACATTCCAAAACAAAACAAACGAAAGCCAACAAAGAAATGATTACACTGCTTCTCCTTCTTCCCTGTCCTTGAGTCCTCCCCACCCCCGCGTTGCCTCTCTCTCCTCTTCATATTTTTCTTCGTCCCTCTCCCCATTCCCGTGCCTCCACTTTGCAAATTCTTTCCATATCTTGAGCGCGCTCTCAATGCCTGTCTTTGTCCACAGGAGGGCTTGGACTGTTTTATGATCTTTGTCTTTGGCTCTGGCCACCTCTGTGGCCTTGCAGGCTGTCAGGATGTGGGCGACACTCTGTTCGCCGCCTCCGCATTCGCATTCCGCCGTGTCTTTCTTTTTGAAGCGGTGGAGGTATTGGTTGATGGCAATGTGCCCTGTTCTTAGTCTGCTGATTATAGCCCTGTCTTTCCTGTCTGTGGCCTCAAATCTTATCAGGTGGCGCTGGGCCGGCTCATGCAACGCTTTTTCCTTGTTTCTCCTTGTCTTCCAGTCTTCTCCCCAGTCTCTAACGGTGATTTCTCTTGATTCCCTTTCCAGGTGGGCGAAAGAGATGAAGGTGTCTTTGTCGAGGGGGCCTGTCCCGACCGCCGCTTTTGCTGCTTCGTCTGCTATTGCGTTTCCCTTGATTTTGGCGTGTGCTCTAACTCTTGAGTAATGTCAGTAGTAAAATTGTAAAGTGGAACTGGGGATGCATTCGCCGATGCATGAAGGGGATGCGTTATCACTACACAGTTCCCAACGTAGTAGAGCTGTAGCTGCCATATCCATGAACACGCCGTGACCAAAAAGGATGCATACACGAGCTTGGACCTAGTCTAGTGCTCTAGAGTCTATGACTAGAGCAAGGCCCGGCAGACAATTCAGATAAGGTTCCATTCCGCTGTTCAGCTCGGGGGTAACCCCTGTTTATAGATTGCTGAGACACCAGGTCACAAGATGTTGAATGCTGGACCTCTGTATGTATGTATGTATCCTAATTCTCGCGTAGAGTCTAGAATCAGCGTGCGAGCTTGGCCATTTGGTATAGGTATTTTCATTATTCTCAGTGAGCTGAATCTCCTTCGGGCTACTGCAAATCCTAGGTTCGTTCTGAATTGCAGCATCCCCTAACATTCCCGACGTATATATAACCTCCTTGATTTTCCACCTTGATGCTCCCACAATCAATACCACTCCGATTCTGAAAGCCACCTCTCCATCTGAGCTATATTCAAATCACGCCCGACACATATCCTGACATCCCCCCAATAACTCAAAATGAATACTCTTTACGGTCTTGCCCACATTACAACATCAGAACATAACGGTCAACTTTTCAACTTCATCAACCTGCGACCTGCCCTTCACAATGTCAATGAGGATATGCCGATGCAGTTGTGGGCGGTGAACCGCCCAACACCGAGCCGGGACGACGGCTCCATGGTTATCACTTTTTACGATACCACTGGCGCTGGCCAGCGCGAACTTGCTTTGACACTCAGCGGTGATGGACCAGAAAGCGGGATGATAGATATTGTGTTGGAACAGCTACAATTTCCAACCCCCCCAGAGCAGATGTGGATAATGGAAAACGCGATTACCCCCCCAGTGTAAGTTTTTCCTGGCTAGTATTTGCATATGTTCAGCGCCTTTGTGCACCGGAGCTAACTTATTGGTTGATAGTAATAGCTTTCCACCATTCGCAGTAGGAAAGATTTGCAATGGTCATAAGAGGGACTTGTGCATGGGAGCTGGTGGCAATACTCCGATGCCGGTTCCTTTTACGCCTGTCGCAGCAATTCAGGGAGATGGACAACACGATCAGAAGTGGATGGTTCGTTATCAATCTGTAGCATGAGAGGTGATATAATTTGTATGGGTGGAATTTCGTTGGTACGAGGGTCGACAGGATATACATGTATTTAGCGCCTAGCTAGCTTGCGGGCTCTCTCAATGGTAGAAACTAATTTAATATGTCTCAAACCTCTATATTTCTTTCCCCAGCGTATGTACATGATTCAAACCAATTGTTCATTCCCGACTTCTATCGTCCTATAATTACTCCATCTACTGAGACTCATCATCACATTATAAGGTCGAGGGGGAGTTTGTAGCGAAGTCTGCGTTAACCTTGGACTGTAAACGACCCACATCGGTAGTGAGGACAGTGGAGCTTGACCTCTGATTAGCGTTCTTTCCTGACGTTTGTGGGCTCCACTAGTATTGCATGTCACACAAGAATGCGCCAAGCTAATGACTTTGGGTATTTATGCGTTACTGGCCCTCTTCAAAAAAAAGAATGTCAGAAAATATTACAAGTTGGCACCCCCGCACCCGCATCAGTCGCGCGGCAGAGGGGTTGCCAACCGCAATGATTGGACCGGCGAATTACTTACCTGGTACAACTTTGTTCGCAACTGTCTCTAGAAAGCCACAGTAGCTCCTGGGCTGGTACTCGGAACTGGTTTCGCATCCCGACCCCAAGGTTCCACCGTTTTACCAAAATCCAACTTCTCTCAGGATGTACATTAGATTATTAACGACGTTCCGGACAACAATCGAGGGTCTCGTAGCCGCTCCTCAGCACTCCCGAGAGGCATGTTTTTGTTCCCTGGGCGGGGCTTTGGTTTTCCGCCGGAGAATTTTATGACGCTCAGGCAGCACGATCGGGTAGCGGGGAAGTGTACTGTTTGGACTAGAGCTGCCGGCCGCATCTGTGTGTGAATGCCAGTAAGCCTGTCCATGCGTTGATCGTAATATAATGATAGCCATATTGGCCAGTAGTGTTCTTGAAGATGGCGGTGGATTGAGAGCCGTTCCGGGGAGAAGGTTTTGTACTTGATCGTCAGCCATCGGGTTGGCGCTCATGCGCTAGTCGAACCAGTCAGTTTGGGCGGCCGCTCAGTGGCATCACCGGATCGCCCTTGCCAGTCAGTCAGATTGTGACTTCCTCACAGGCTAGTCCATTCATGGAGAATACTAGTATTAGCAGTCCTGCCTCACAAATCTCGGGCGCTGATATTGGAGCCTCGGGTCTATGTTCTTGGATAGGGGGGAGAGTGAGATTTTGGGTTAAAATCTTTTTTTTGACCCCCGCTGCTGCTTGGCCGCGGTGCTAAAAGGACCGGCGAGCGAGCTACACCCTCAAAACCGATTTTGGGCAAAGTGGATTTTCGGATAGCCATGGAAAAAGAATTATTTGCATCGCGCTTGTTGGAGTTTTGTGGTGGTGCCGGGGGTGTGTGTGGTGGCTGTGGTGGCTGTGGTAGTGTGGTGTGCTGGTGTGGTGTGGTGGCTGGTGGCTGTGATCCTTGCGGCTTTGTGTGGGTTGCGGGTGTGTGGTGTGGCAGCGGCATGCAGGGGGTTGGGACCTGGCAGCGGCTCGCCAATCGTGCAGCGGATCGGGCCGGCTGCAGCCAGATCGGGAATAGCGGTAAAAGATCAGATAAGGCAGATAAGGGAGGGACATGGACATAATCGGATAAGTATGTAAGTATGTACATGTAGTGGCATAGGTCCGGAGTGGAAGTTTCTGTCAAGAACAGATTTGCCTGTGTCAGTTCGTTCGAGATTGGCTGAGAATATAAATCCTTACGACCAGGGTCCTACTGCATATATATGCATATGGCGTACATCACAACCTGTGTGCAACTAGACGCACTGACGGTGTGGGGACCCACCCCCCCATCTCGATGTGACAAGTACCAAAATCGATTTGCAAGAACTCAGAACCCAAGACCATGAACTACTCCAATCTCATGTGGTATTTGAATTCACTTGTTTTTACCAATTTATCTGTCCCGTTAAAAGAAAGAAACCATAAATCGCTACACCCCCGTGGTCGCCACACCCCCGTCAGTGCGTCCACATATAACGTATTGCACCGAGAAAGCGGTCGCGACCCGGAAAGCAATGAAGGGCGACAACGGGATGATCCAACGTTGCTGAAGAAAGCTGAATATATATAGAATTACAGAACCAAGTAGCCAGAAGTGTTATTTGGATGTCTCTCAATTATTTTTGACCTGATCTACGACTATCTAGCGAGAAGACTACGGTCTGCATGTAATCAATAAGTTAAACAAAAAAAAAAGAATATCTAGCAAGAGTATTGTTTCAGAGAGGTCGTTGATTGATAGTGTAAGCTTTATCGACTTTACCAAGCTTTGGCTTATAACATTATATAACTTCCGAATTCGGAAAGGACATACTGAACTGGACTTCTTATATGTGCCTGCCTTCATATATCGTATTTTGATACCCATGATCTCTTTCGCCAGGTTATGCTTTCCCGGTGAAATACGTTAACTGTCTTCACCGACGTACTCCTGCGGCAGTGGGCATCCCCCCCCCCCCCCCCCCCCCAGCCACAGCCCCCATCTACATTGCGCACCCTGGAAGCGTGTAACAGCAATCTTCACACACAAGCCCGCGCTGCTATCCGCGTCTGGCGATTTGCTCGTCCACTTCCACCGGATCCGCCACCTCTCTCCCCTCTTACTTGAGCATAACCTGCTAGTATTTCCCCTCTACGACCGCCCCCCCCCTCCAGCGGGCACCCCCACCTTCATGAGCACATCTCCAATGCCAAGTTTTCAGCACCCCCGCCACCTCCACCTCCGCCAACGTGAATCCGCCGTCTGTCTAGCCACCACCTCTCGCTCTTCCGGTGCGCCTCTATATTAGCTGCTTCGACGCAAATCTATCCTTCTCCGCTTCCACCACAAACACGCCTATACAAGGACCTCCTCCACGAACAACCCTCATCCCCCACACCTTCCCCCCGCGCCGATAAGCGCGTCCCGACCGTGCACCACCTCCGGCCGCGTCCATGACCTCTACCACCTCCACAACCTCCTCTCTACCTCTACCTCTACCGCCTCCTCCGCCCCCACCCCCAACCCGCCCCTACAACGACCACCACATCCACCCCCCCGTAGAATGCGCAGCCCCGCTCCAAGCTATTACCAACGCGTAGGATTAGCGGGAAAAAACGTTCTTTAGCACTGCCGCACTCATGGTCAAAAGATCGGCTGGGGTATGGCCGGCTTTGTGTCTCTCAAGCTCGGGCCCGCCCCTGCTCCACCGCTAGCTACCTCCTACTGTTCGTTGTTCCGGAGAGGAGGGGGGGAGGTGGGTGGTGGCAGCTGAGGCGCGGTGGAAAGTAGGCGCCCCCCGGTGTGAGGCGGCGGTGGCCTGTGTGAAGGTGGGGAGGGCGGATGTGTTTTGTTGGGTAGGTTGTGGGACACCACCGCGTGCACGCTTGTCAGCGTTGTGCAGCGCGAGACGCGTTTCTGGTTAGTGGTGAAAGAGCGCACTGTGGACGGCGGCGCGGTGTGTTGCGGAGGGTGTGCATCGGGCGGAGGACGATCTCTGATGGCGGGTGGGTGGCCGGGGGAGGGATAAGCGGTAGTGTTTGGTTTGAAAACCTTGGCAAGATGAAAGTGGGTATTTTTGTATGTAAAATGCGCCAAGACTGAACAAAGTGGAACAGTAACACCCCTTGGACGGATGAAACACTCAGATCCGCAGCTTCCCCCAGCTGACACTAACTCTATCTGGTAACTCGTACTGATCTTCGCTTGGCTGTATTACTGTTGCCGTACACGAAAAGCAAGAAGACTACCTGACCAAGTGCGTGCACGGTCCAGGCTGCGAATCTAAGATTATCATCCGTCCATGGGATACGCATTTACACCCGAAAAAGACAAACCTGACTGATGCGTGGCAGTAATGCAGCAGATGGCTAGAAATCGGCCTTCTTGATTGGCCCATGAGGCCCTATTGCAGCCACAACTGTTCCACTTCCGTATGCCGCCATAGATATCACCTTGAAGAGTGTACGCACCATAGTGGCCGTGGCGGCAGTCGCAGACGTGCCTAGTTATGCTCCACGGCAGCGTTGCTGGGGAACCTCTGGGTCTTATATACGAAGCTTTGCATGTACAATCTTACAGTCTCCGACATTCGTGGCGACTACAGACATGTTGTATAGAACGGTGGGAGAATCATCAGCAGAGAGCATATCAGTTTGCAGTCATTGGCACATGCATTCCCCGGATGCCTTTCCGACAAGATCGCTGTTGATTTCCCAAACAGAAGTCCGAGTAATCATTGCAAAGTGGCAGGCGGTGGAGAATCTTGGCCGAAAGCCACTCGTATTGCTCTTGTGTGCTTGGATCCCTCTCTCCCCTCGCAGGAGACCTGCGGGCCAGAGGACCTCTCAACACAGATCACCACCGCAGCCAATCGGATGCGTCCTGGCACCATGTCCAGGATGACAAATCCCCATACATCCAGCCCCGCTTCAACCACACTCACCATCTTCAATACCCACGCCGAGATGAGGGGGGCAGGCGTTCTTTCCGCTCTCGAAACCACCTTTGTGATACTCGCCGCTCTCATACAATGCGTTGTCTACGCGACGGTCATCACATGCGTCGTAACCTTACTCTGTGTATTGTTCTGGATTCCCTTCATGTTTACAGCCAAGGACGCAGACAGGTGGGTTAATGTAGTGATCCTCTGCATCTCTGGCGTACTCTCCACCATCTCGAGCCTGAAGGTCGGTGCACGCTGGTACCGATGGCTCCGCGACAGGCGACGCCGTCGTTCGGCGGTATCTGAAGCACACGCATCCCTACCAGAGCCGCCAGGAGGGGCTTGTCCGAGCTCTACCCCGGAAGCCGGCGGCCAACCGCCGTGCCCTCAGAACCGCTGCCGGGCGGGGCGGCCACCCTCACCGTCCATGGCAGGTTGCGGAGTTGCCCCGAGAACGCCGCTTAGCGGAGGCTCGGCAGAGACTGGCGTAGAGTCGCTGTACGTTACCTAACCCCCCCCTGACCACTTCCCTCCTTCCGCGACCCTTCCTGTGCAGAGGAACTTACACCCCCTCCCCCGTCTACCACAGCAACCACGAACTGGAAGCGCTGCCTTCCCTGACCCCGCCCATGGATAGCCATTCCGGCCACCGCTCTCTCGCAGCCGTACTTTTCCTTCCATGTAACCACATAGCGCCCTGCCCTGCCGTGTCCGACATGCGCAGTGTGACGACTTGCCCGGTATGTGGTGGGGGCGCGCGGGAGGCTATAAGACAGGCGCAGACATAGGTGTCGGGTGTGTCCTAGCCTGGTATACGCATCTCGGCATTGACCTTAGGTGAGGGGAGGGGGGGGCTTTGAGGCGCGTTTGTTTTCTAGGCAGTGTGGGAGTCGCGGCGCTTGGGTATGCGAGTTATTCATGGCCCAGGCGGGGGGGGGGGGAAGTGGGATGCCTTATCTTCTCAGATCATTTTTTTGGTGTAGCCTTCGCAGCTAGGGGATTACCAGCTGATTTATTTCCTTCCAAGCCTCTCTCTGCTTCTGCCCCCGGCAGCTTGTAGAATATAGGATTTATATGGGTTTTCTCTACAAGATCCGCTGCATTGACCTGGCCTGAGGACTACTGTCCTTCTCTGGCATCGGCGTCCACTCTCTAATCATAAAAGAGGAAGAGAAGAAACCGGGATTGTTGCGATCTTGTTTTTGCTTAAATCATTAATTACATGCAGACCGTAATCTATAGTAACATCGCGCCAACCCCTAAACTATCCCCTTCCCCGCGGCCGCACAAAGATCTGGGCCGCAGCGTACAGTAGGCGACGGACACGCTTTTGATCACGGCCCCGCCAGGACGGCGACAGGAAGAGCTTTCACCGACTGGTGGTTGGGAAGGTATGCTATCTGCCGGGGGGCGGGATCTTAATAAAAGAGCAGGTGCGCGCTGTTGGTTGCACGAGGGGAGCGCCCTTGAGTGAGACATTGGCTGTAGATAACGCAACAGAGCCTCATTTCGCTGTGTTATTGGTTGCCTTGGCGCCGCCACGTTACGTCATTTAGCGCCCACTGCATCACAAGAAGCATTCCTCCTCCCCCGCAACATCAGTCAATCCTGTGCATTGGCAGAGCATCCCCGTGGTCTACCTATCCCCTCCGAACCGCGATGGAGACCGCCGCCGACCACCGCTCCCAGCTAGCCCTGCAGTGAATGCTTGGGCAGCGACCCACAGACCGCCACAAGTCCTTGCTTCAAGTACCAGTTTGCATCCTCCTCTGGCCCCTGATCCCTCCCGTGCTGGTACTCACTCACCGGCCAACCATCATCCATCTCTAATCAGTAGGCCACCGCCACCGCCACAGTACCAGCTATAGCTATACCATTGATCCCCCTCTCCCGGAACCCGCTAATACACCCGCGCCGCCAAGAGTGTGGGCTGCACAGGGGATCCCACAGACCCTGCCACTGCATGACGTTAAGGAAAGCTGCATACATTCCTGCTCCCACACACAGCACACCCTCGACCTTTTTTGTCACCGTGTTGATGGTTTTCGTTACCACCGGGGTTTGGAGTACTCAAAACCTTTGTACCCGGGGCGGAGGAGAGATCGAGGAGGTGGAGGAGGAGGAGGACGGGTCAAGGGCGGGGGGAGGATGCAATGTTGAGAACCCTGCAGTAGCTAGACGGATGCGAGGACAGTTCTTACTGGTCCAATTTCATCCACCAATTTTAGTCACATCGTTGTGACTAGTCCTGTTTGATATTTAGCAACTGGCTATAAGGAGTGGAAAGGTATTACCTACCTCAACCTCTTCAATTCCTGAACTTCATAGTGTATTCAGTGGTTTACTCAGGTGAAGACTGGTGATTTAGGTTTCTTACGATTGTCGGGATCTTGATAGGCTTACCTTCTAATTGTCATTGTACTTGGTCGAACTAGGGCCTACTGACAACCTACATAAAGTCAGCACATCATCGAGGTCCTCGGTGGTGTGCGGTCTACTCACTCCCTATATACGGGCAGCGCATTATCGAAGTCCTCGGTGGTGTCCGGTCTACTCACGGCCTGTATACGGTCAGCACATCATCGAAGTCCTCGGTGGTGTGCGGTCTACTCACGCACTGTATACTGTCAGCAGATCAGTCGGCCCTCGGTGGTGTGTGATGTACTCACTTCCTGTATACGATCAATACATCATCGCAGTCTGTGGTGGTGTGTGGTCTACTCACTCTCTGTATATGGTTAGTATATCATCGAAGTCCTCGGTGGTGGGTGGTCTACTCACTGCCTGCATACAGTTAGCACATCATCGAGGTTCTCGGTGTTATCCGGTCTACGCACGCCCTGTATACAGTCAGCAAATCACGGAAGTCCTCGTCGCTGTACACTCTACTCACAAGCAAAGTGGACTCCAAACATCGTAGTTCTCATTGGTTACAGAGCACACTTTATTTTGATCTAGATGTTGATCTTTTATGATTATGTGTTAATGTGTTTGTTGAGATCCTCAAAGTGAGGATCAGGATCAGGTCACCCACACCAACCACCAACAAAACAACTAACCATACCAATGGCTATCCATCAGATCCACCGCACGCAGAAATATAAAAGGTGCGGGAGAAAAATAAATTGCGCAAGAGAAAAATAAAAAACTAAGCAAGAGAAAAATAAAACTTGGCAAGAAAAAAGCCAAAAGCGCGCGGCGGGGGGAGACACAGAGAAACATGATCGGCAAAATACTCGGTCTCCTCTTGGTCTGTCTGGGCGCACCAGGCGTGCAAGAAGTTTTCTTACGCGCATCGGTACGCCCCGGCGCAATGAAAACACAGCCCACTAGTCCTTTGGCCCAAAGACGACGTCTTTTGGTCAACAGACGATCCCCCACGTCTAGACGTAGGTAAATTTGGCACGGTTAACGGGTTTCGCTGGCAGTTTTTGTTGGCAGAATGAGATCACTCAGCAAATGGTACATCGACTAGAACAAGGTTTCCGCGCAATTGTCTTATCTATTCATCTATCTGTCCACGTAATTATTATAGACATATGCCTGCACCCCTCCTACCTCCTCTCACTGTCTGCCCCGCGCGCTGCCTGCCTGCCCACCTGCTTGCCCGCCTGCTTGCCCGCCTGTCTATCTGCACTTCTGCCCGCTAACCCGCCTGCCTGCCTGCCTGTTTGCCTGCCTGCCTACCTGCCTGCACCGCCAGCTGTAAATATGAGAGTCGATGTGGGACAATTACTTGACGATTTGGTGATTATTCGGGCGTCGATTCGCTGCTGATTTCCTCCTGCTTTGGTGTCGATTTGCTCCTGCTTTGGTGTCGACTTGCTCCTGCTTTGGTGTCGACTTGGCGTCGATTTGGAGTCTGCAGCGGTGTCAGTAGAGGCATCGAAATACAGAGGTAGGTAATACGTATCCAGGTGTCGATGCAGGCAGGAGATAGGTATCGAGGTAGGTGTCCATACAGGCAGGAGGTAGGTGTCGAGGTAGGAGGTGTGAGGTAGGAGGTGAGGTGGGTGTCGAGGTAGGCGTCGAGGTAGGCGTCGAGGTAGGCAGGTAGGTAGGCCGACAGACAGGCAGGCTGGTAGGCAGGCAGGCAGGTAGACAGGCAGGCAGGTTGGCAGGCAGGAGGGCAAGACGGCAGGCATGCAGACAGTAGAGCGGGCACGCAGGTGGACAGGTGGACATAGAGGCAGGCATGTAGGTGGGCAGGTAGCAGCGCGCGGAGGTAGGCGCGGAGGTGCCAGGTGGTTGATGTAACTAACGTGGATAGTATATATAGTAATAAACGACGGTTCACGGCATATAAAGGACTAGTGGCGAGGTCGCAAACTTGAAATGTCACCTGGTTTATTTCGCATTTGCTCACGGAGGAGAAGGAAATAGGGTCGCTCAATGGAGACAAAATTCCTCAGTGTGCTGTGTGGGCAACAATACTATGTGTAATTCAAATACACCCAGCGCATACCACCCTGCAAGCGTGATCAGCCTGTTTATCGAAAAACCCCTCCGCCCCTCCCTGTTCCGCTTACTATAAATACCACTCCACCTCCCCCTCTCTCTCTATCATCTCCTCAACACCCACAAACTCCTTAAGCCTCTCCATACACCCCTCCTCCGACGTATCTAGCCCATACTGGCCTAGCAGCCACAGCACATCCTGCTCTTCCACGCCAATCACTCTGTCAACTCATACACCCACAAGCTAGATAGGCAGGGGAGACACTCACTTGGCTTTCTAGAGAACCACTCAAAGTTAGTTGGAAAGCCTGGCACTACCAGACCTCGCTCATCTAGTAGTGGCTTGATCCCGGTGTACCCGGTGGCGGCCGAATTGTGTTTGCGCGCAACTCTATTGTGGTTCCTACAATGTAGATAATTAATTAGCGCTTGTAACCCGTGGGTTGATGGGAGGTGCATTGATGGGAGGTGCATTGATGGGAGGTGTATTGATGGGAGGTGTATTGATGGGAGGTGTATTGATGGGAGGTGCGTTGATGGGAGGTGCGCACTCTGCGTGTCGCCGCGTATCTGCGGTTGGGATATGAGCGGCAACATCAAGTGTTCGCTGATGGTGGTCCATCATGCGGTCTGAGGCAATCTGGCCAGCGGTGGGCCCAAAGCAGGGGAACCCTATGATCTCATTACTGTCGCAGCCGCAGAAGTCTGCAAAGCCGTACTCTCCCTCCGGCTCTGAGATATCAAAGGCGCCACAAAGGAGCTCCGCAGCAGTGGTGTCTACAAAGATATTTAGGCAATCAATCATAGAAGTAATTGTGCGGGGGAGATGGAATATACCGAGGCTGACAAGCTCCCCGAGCGTGTTTGGGAAGCCAAAGACGCATTTATTTCTCCTATTGTGCAGAGGCATGACGCAGTCATAGGTGTGCCGCAAGTTGCTATTGTAGCGGCGGGCGAGCTGGTTGTGCTCCCTTCATTTCCTCTCAGCAGTAGCCCCGCTTCCTTACTCGACCAGGGGTATGGATACTTACTCTGCCGTTGCAGGCTTAAAGGTACCCCAGTGTCCGCAGTACTGCAGCTCCATGAGAGTTTCCAGTGTTTTTGTGCTCCAGCTGCTGGGGTCCTGGCCGATTTGTGGCCGGGCGGTAAGGTGGCTTCGAAGCTGCCCTATCTCCGAGCTTATTCCCTGGAGTTGGCGTAGAATCTCGTTGCTGTTGTTAGCTATACTACTGGCTGGGGGTGGTATCGGTGGTGCTGTTTGCGCGGCACGGGCAAGCTCGATCAAGATGTTGGTGATGTTGGTGGAGACGGTCTGGATAGAGTTTTCCATAGTGGGGGCGCCGTCAGGTAGAATAGGTTGGGCGGACACAGTGGGTATTATTCGTGTAGGCTTAGGCTGAGGTTGTGGTTGTGGTGTTGCGGTGTTGCGGTGTTGTGGAGGTTGTGCTTAGCTCAGCACGTAACGAGCCCAAATACTTGGCGCCAATATATCCCTTCGTCTGTGACTCGTTGTACAATACTATTGTGTTATGCCTACTTCTCAAAGTAGAACCGCCTGCAGCCGTGAGCTTTGATTTTCAAGAGTGCTGCCTATATAGTACGACTGTGGTACCACACCGGCTGTCAAAGGACTAGGGTTTATATCAATGTGCTACTGTTTCTAGGTACAAGCTTCGCATAAAGTATAAACTATGGCGTAAAGACCTATCCCCAATGCCGGTTCCCCCAGATTAGCCTCGTTTCCAGGCTCAGTGGTGATTTGTATGGTGTTGCTGGTAATGTACGCTAGTCCTATTTTAACACAAAACTTCAATCACCAATTCTGAGCCTGGTGAATTTGCACCATCGGAAAACTCCGAAAAAATTAAAGTTCGTAATATTTTCTCATCTTTTCTCAGATGATTCTCTGAGTATTGATAGGCAATTTGCACTTCTCAGATTTTCTCCGCGAGCCCTGGCTGCTGAGTTACTCTACGCGGTAGCATCATTGCGAGCAAAATTCTATAGCACTAACTGAAGCTAATGTTCGCATTAATCCTGCCGGACTATGTACAGATTGCGCTATTTGGTGACCCGACCCATAGTAAAATGGAGATTTTTGTGAGTTTATAACTCAACAACCAGGGCTCGCGGAGAAAATCTGAGAAGTGCAAATTGCCTAGCAACACTCAGAGAATCATCTGAGAAAAGATGAGAAAATATTACGAACTTTAATTTTTTCGGAGTTTTCCGATGGTGCAAATTCACCAGGCTCAGAGATGGTATGTATGTGGTTGCGCTCCCCTCTGCCGCGCAACGTTGCGCTCTCCTCTAGGCCGCGCAGCGCAGCGGAGCGCGCGCAACCACCCCCAGATATAGTAACTCCTCTTACAAGGTTGATGACTAAGGAAACCCCCGCCTATGAAAAACAAAAAAAGAAATCTGGCTGTGGCATCATGCCGAGGTGCCCTCAGTGGGACTTTAGTTGTGCGTCTGAGGTGAGAGCAGTGTTTGCGACCGAAAAGGGACCTGTATGAAAGGTCCCTAGAGTGGTAGGGTTCTTGTCAATGAAAAGGATCGGTGTGACTAATCTTAGGATGTTCTAGTTCATGAACATGAATTATATAAACCGTTTAAACCGTCCGTTTAACCGGTTTTCTAGAATTCTAAACAGTGCAAACTATTTATTGACAGTGATATAAACTGCACCAACTGTCAAGTTACATGGTTCAGGTAAATGGTTTGAACCACGTAACAGGTAAACCACTAGAAACCTTACGGGAGTACTCGCATATCCAATATGTATTTACGCAATCAGCAAAACACACGCAGAATCCCGAGAGCTTTCCCATCTCCCTTGATATTATGCATCTTCTATCTTGGCATCTGTAAAACTCTACAGGCCGCTTTTAGGCCATGTATACAAGAATCAGCCCTGATGGTGGAATGTTTTTAAAGAGGTCCTTTTGCTGCGCATTTACCACTGTCTCAATTAGGCCAAGAGTTTGAAACATGAATCCCCGTTATCAAAATTATACTATACTTGGTCCTTGATATCTTGGTATAAGTATGGGACCTTTTATAAGTTGTTGAAAACCTCGATTTTTGGTGTCTTTTGCTGGTTGGGCAAATACATAGTTGACAAGCGAGTACTTGAGCATGAGGTCCATGGGGGAATGACTGCCTCAGATTCCCATCTCGTCAATCTTCCCGAAATTACAAGGTTGCACGGAAAGACTCTATGTATGCCAACAAAATACCCGATACTTTGGGGTAATTCGTGCTATGTGGGTGCGATTAGCCGTGGGGCTTTCTGAGCTGCAAGCGCCAACCACACGTGACCTCCGGAACCCCGCATTTGCAATGCGGGTCTTTCTTTCCAGCGAAAACACCGGGAACAAACCTTTGCAGAAGGCAAGCCGCACGATGGCAGAGGCACCGACTTACACCTCTTTGGCCACAGAGGCTAACAAAACTATCCGAATCTCAAACATCCCAATATCGATTTCCCGTACTGTCCTTCAGAAATGCCTTCAAGATCAGCTAGATAAGCGATACGGTACCATCGCAAAAGACAATGCCGGCAATCTGTATATATCACTGGCGCCTGACGCGTCGGCCGAAGACTGCCAGCGGTTTCAGGTGGCCACTGTGACCTTCTCCGGGCTTGTTGCTGTCCCCTCCTCTGTCAACCTGGGACCACCTGGAGGCACATTTGAAGGGACTGTAGACACTCATTTCCGAGGACTGACACAGCTCAACAACCCAGAAGACCCGGAGATTGAGTACATACTATCCGTGTGATCTCGTTTGGATTACAGCTAACTGTGCTTGCAGTATCATCGCTGTTACTGGGCTAGCCGGGCATGCCTTTGGTTCATGGAGGTCGCGGGAGAGGCCGGGGATGTGGCTGCGGGATCTCCTCCCGAAGGATATGGAGGACAACGGTTACATGGCGAGGGTTCTCACCTATGGCTATGATACAACACTCAACGGAAGTCACTCATATGCCGGGGTAAATGACCACTCCAAGCAGTTTCTCGAGGCGGTCAAGGGAGCCAGAACCATGGTAAGGAAGACATCACTACTCGCGCCAGATTGATATACTGATAATACATAGGACCCTACACGGCCACTGATCTTGATCGGGCACAGCCTCGGCGGCTTGATAATCAAAGAGGCGAGTCGGCCACTTACACCATGTATGTATAAAGGACTCACACTAATTATAATGGGTGCAGGCTATTGTTATGTCTTTTGAGGAAGGCCAGGGGAGCACTCTGCGGTCGTGCTGTGGTATGCTATTATTCGCTGTGCCGCACAAAGGACTGGCCGAGGCTGGTCTCATAGGCATGGTACGTGGCCAGTCCAACGAGAAGCTGGTTCAGAGCCTGTGCGGGGAGGGTCCGTACCTGAGTGATCTTGACCAGTCTTTTGTACGTCAAATCACCTCTACTGGAATAGGCCCAAATATCATATCATTTTATGAGACAAAAGATACTCGGACCGTGAAGGTAATCTTCACCCCGCTTAAGATTGAAACGCAAGGCAGGGCTAATTCTTCATCGCTCCAGATATCAAGTTCTGGCAAATGGGAGAGATCCGGCTCCTACGTTCGAATGGTCACAAAGGAATCAGTCAAACATGCAGCAGAGAACAGTCAACTCTTTTCCACGGATGCCGATCATTCCTCGATTGTGAAATTCAGGAACCGCTCGGACCAGGATTATCAATTTGTTCGTCGCAAGCTGTTAGAAATCGCCGGCACGATTCCAACTGCTCCAACAGAGGGTGAAGGTACGTCGCTGAACTCCACGCACCAATATACGAAGGCGCCATCTGCCGCTTTCTGGATGCTAATGGGGTCACGGCTGCATCCAAGGAAAGAATTGAAATCTGCCAATGGCTTTATCCCGGTCTGTTCGACGAGAGGCACGTCGAGATTAGTAGTAAAAGGCAGAAAAGCACCGGCGGGTGGCTTCTTGTTGATAATAAATTCGTCTCTTGGAAAGATAACTCCGGGTCTGCGCTACTTTGGGGCTGTGGAATTCGTGAGTAGATCAATTCTCTTAATTATCCAGGCCTGCCGTGATATATTTTGGCCTTATGTCCCCCCCCCCCCCCTTCTTTTCTGATGATCGACTAACGGTGAGGTGCTACTAGCTGGTGCAGGGAAGACCTTTCTCAGGTATTTACCGGAAAACGTGAATGTGACTTCTCCATCAAACTGACGACATTTGACCAGCTCCCTTGTGATCGATGTGCTTGACACCCAATCAAAAAGACGTACAAGTACTACTGGGTTGGCATATATCTACTTCAACTACAAGGAGCCGAGTCAGCAAGTGCCAATTACAGTTCTCCGCAGCCTCATCAGGCAGCTCATAACCAGGTCTCGCGCACTGAGACTTCCTCTTCCTGTACAGGTTCAGTCCCTACACAAGAAGAATTGTGCAGCGGGCAGCACGCCAAACCTTAAAGACTTGCAAGATGCTCTAACTGCTAGCTTCAGGCTCTTCACGCGAACCTTCCTTATCTTCGATGCATTGGATGAATGCCAAGAGGATAGACGTAGAGAGCTACTGGCGTTGATTAATTGGATGGCGTGTAGTGGCGCCAGGGTCTTCGTCACGAGCCGCCCTTACCCTCAGGACATTGCAGACTCCCTAACTAACCCAAACAGCCACGTTCAGAGATTGGACCTGGCAGCTAACGACGAGGATGTCACGATTTACGTTGAGAAAACAATTCAAGAGCACGACATAGCTCGAGATTTGATCACCGGCCAGTTCAGAGCAAAGGTCGTTTCTAGACTCGTCGAGGCATGTAAAGGAATGTGAGTAGCCGCTGCCGCAAATTTCCAATCATGCATACTCGGGACATCGCCAATGATCTTCTATCATTGTAGCTGCGCCTGGGATGCTATTCTCCGCTCTGAATCGGAACTTAATCGTCGTGGCAGGTTCCTACACGTGCATTTCTACATTGAAGGCCTGTGCAAACACTCGTCGACAAGAGAGATTCGACTGGCCTTGGACAGCATAAGCTCAGAGCTCGGCACTGAAAGAGCATTGAACGGAACCTACAGTAGAGCAATGCTTAGTATTCGGAAACAACCCAAGGGTGCTGGGCTTGCCCTAAAGGTCCTTACCTGGCTACTAACCGCCTATCGTACACTCACCGTCGACGAGCTCCGCATCGCTGTCGCCATGGGTGACGGTACCCGCCAGGGAGATACCGAAACCTTTGACTTGGAAGAAATGCCACACCCATCCTCACTTGTGAACAAGTGTTTTGGGCTTGTGATGATTGATGAAAGCACCAATACCATCAAGCTTGTGCATTACTCGGTACACGAGTATCTTGAGAATACCTGTGAGCTTGGGGAAACAGCGAAACACCATCTCACACTGGCTCTCGGGTGCCTCGATTATCTCTGGTTGAGCTACATCGAACCTGAACCACGCCGCGAATGCCTGCAGAGCTCCGATGGACTTATCGATTACGTCCGCAGAAACTTGCACACCCACATTCAGGCCTGCCATCCCATTGCTCCACCAGAGACCCTGCTCAAGTTTCTGCAGAACACTGACCTGGTGGCATATATCGGTGACCAGCAAGCCAGGATGGAGCTGCACAATTACGGGGTTTCCTTGTACAGCGGTTGCGGCGCGTACGGACCGTTGCATGCAGCGACGGAATGGGGAAGCACTATACTCATCAATCGCCTACTAAGCGATGGGGGCGGCATCTCCGCTGACCCTGGGACCAGTACACCGCTGCATGTTGCCGCCGGTGAGAACCTGGTAGACCTGGTCCGATTTTGGCTCGAGAAGGGCGTCGCTGTGGAGACAAGCGGTGGTGGCAGGGGAACACCACTCTCATGGGCAATCCGCCGGGGTTCCATAGATGCGGCTCGGGTGCTACTGAGCAGCGGTGCAGATGTGATAGCCGCCTTACAGGCACCCGGTTGGGGACGCGAAGAGAGCCGCGATCCAAATATGCTGGAGCTCTTGTTCGAGTTTGGACTCAGCGTGGAGCACCAGACAGACAGTGAGACATACCTGGTACACGCCATAGTGGATGATAACTCTGCTGTTGTGGAGCTCCTGCTACGGAAAGGCGCAAAAATACACGTCCGTGGCTGGGGTGGGTTCACGCCGCTTCACAAGGCGGTGGGGTGGAACAGAACCGACATAGCCCGACTGCTGCTACAGTATGGGTATGAGGAGCACGAGGAAGAGGAGGAGGAGAAGGAGGAGGAGGAGGAGGAGAAGGAGGAGGTTGCGAATTTGAATGCGGAGGTGGATGTTGGTGGTGAGAATGCGGAGGATGAAGGTGAAAATGAAGATGAGGATATGGACAAGGATGGAGATAAAGATAAGGATAAGGATAAGGTCAAGGATAGGTGTTCTCACTGCGGTAATTGCGGGCATATGACACCTGCAGGTAGACTGCTGGATGCGCGAGACTGCGAGGGTAGAACCCCGCTACATGAGGCGGCACAAGGTGATAGGCTGGATATACTCCGGTTGCTCCTCTCTCACGGGATAGACGGATCGTCGAGTGGCCGTAATGTCCGGGCACCGCGTTTGCATGAGCACGCTGCCGCCATTAACGCCCGAGACAAGTACGGATTCACGGCACTATACTACGCAAGCCGCCGGCCCAGTGATCAAAGGACTGCCATGGTTCAGGCTCTGCTAGATGCGGGCGCCGATCTCACTGTGCCTCCCCGCAACCACAGCGGGTCCTACACCTGGCTGCATGCGGCGGCTGAATTAGGCAATGTGGCCCTGTTTAAGTCAGCACTGGACGCGGGCGTGGACCCCCATGCTCGAGGCGATAACAATGAGTCCCCGCTCCACTCCGCTGCCTACAGCGGGAGTGTGGACATCGTATCGCTGCTCGTGGACAGAGGTTTGTCGGTCAACCTGCGAGATAAGCAGGACCAAACACCGTTACACTATGCATGGGGGGCTGCCACCATTGCCTTGCTACTCGAGCGGGGCGCGTGTACCAGTTCAACAGACACTTCTGGTAATTCCCCGCTGCATTCCCAGCTGCATAAAGATAGCGATGGCTGGCCGGGTAGGATTACCAGCGAAGCGGTGCGGCTCTTAATAAGGGCCGGTGTGGATGTGAATGCGCGGAATAGGAGCGGTGCGACGCCGCTGCACTTTGCGGCAAGGATGGGATATGCGGTCCCGGTGAGCCTGCTGCTGAAATCTGGGGCCGATATAGCAGCGCTCGACGTCAACCAAGCCTCGGCAATGCATTATGCTGCTATGTCAGGGAATTGTCAGGACGCGGTATCGGTTCTCGTGGAGTGGGGTTTGAGCATTGACGCAAGGGATGAAGACCAAAAAACACCGCTGCACCACGCGGCGCTCAACGAGCAGATATTGGCGCATAGGATCGTTGAGCTCTTGGTGGAGAAGGGGGCCTCGGTGGGCCTCAGGGACAGTGATGGGTTTACACCGCTAAGGTACCTGGTTGATAGGTGCTTAGAATATACTACCCCCCATAAGGTCAGGACGTTGATTCAGGCGGGGGCCGACGTGAACACTGTTGACGATGGTGGAGTGAGCCTGCTACATCTAGCTACGCAGCAATGTGACGAGGAGATGCTGGCTCTGCTCCTGGATGCCGGCGCCGACATACACGCGCGCGACAGCAGCCAACGTACACCACTGCACTACTCAACTCATGAGATCAACTATACGTGCGAAGAAAAGCTCAGGCTCCTGGTAAAGAGGGGTGCCCATATAAACGCCAAGGACATCAATGGAAGCACGCCATTGCAGTATCTGTTAGATAGACATTACTTCATGTCCCCGCCCCACCACGCGATCCAGACCATGATTTCCCTAGGCGCCGACATCAACGTTGTTAGTCACCATCTTCAAAGAAGCCCATTACATCTGGCTGCGGAGGGCGGTAGTGTGCAGTTGCTCGCCCTGCTGCTGGATGCCGGCGTCGACATAAACGTGCGCGAGAGCTCGCAAAAGACACCACTGCACTACGCAGTACTGGCTTTCTTTGTCAGACACCCCAAAATTATAATATATCTGGCCGGTAAGGGTGCCAATATGAACGCTAGGGACACCAATGGAAACACGCCAATGCACTCTCTAATGGGTGTAAGCCGTTTCATGCGTGGGTTGGACATTGCAGCGCAGACGTTGATTTTCCTGGGTGCAGATGTAAACGCTTATCGTGATGATCGAAAAGGTCCATTACACCTGGCCGCGGAAAGTAATAGCAAAGAGTTGGTGGCCGTGCTCCTGGATGCCCGCGCCGACATACACGCGTGCGATAGCAAGCAAAGAACACCACTGCACCACGCAGTACTGGCTAAGAATGACCTCAAAGTCATCAGATACCTAGCAGATAGGGGTGCCAATGTGAACGCCAGGGACATCGATGGAAACACGCCATTGCGCATTCTGCTAGGCTACGCCCAACTATCCTGGCAGGTAACAGATGTGGCCAAGGTACTGCTTTCCTTCGGGGCAGACGTCAACACTGTCAATGATTCAGATCAAAATAGCCCATTGCATCTGGCCGCGAAACATGGCAGCAAAAAGCTACTGGTCCTCCTCTTACATGCCGGCGCCGACAGACACGCGTGCAACTGTGACCAGAAAACTCCGCTAGATATCGCTATTACCCACAGACGGAGCGCCGACATTACAGAGATGCTAGTTGACCGATCCAATGAACACTGTCCCGGCATGCGAGTGGAAACTGACGACGCGACTTGCGACAATGACGCTCCTGGTCAGTACCCGGAAGATGAACCCACGAGGAAAAGAAGGTATTCGATAGGTACTTCCACGGCTTCAAATTCTATCATGCCTTAGCCTGGTGGTACATAAAGAAATATGCTGACTGATGTTACTTGGCATTTTTGCTTAATTTAAATTAGTAACGTCGATTTTTGTTTGATCCAATGAGGTAAGGAAGGCGTCGGGAAAGGCGTCGGGAAAGGTGTTGGGAACGGTTTTGGGCAAGTCTATAGTCTCAGGAATGCATTAAATCTGTACTTAATATCAGAAATAATCCATAGTGTAGGCGATAACAGTTACACCGGTTATCCGCGGTTATCAGAGTTCAATCCCTCCCAAACCCATTTTCAATTTTTAACAAGTATTTTTTTTGGAATCCGAAATGGCAACCGGAGCTGTTCATTTTGAATTTCAGTGAGGCAGCGTGCTGTGAGATATACCAGGAGGATCACATGTATCCAATTTTGTTACTACCGAAGCTTGTATCATGGGTACGAATTTTGTAATTTTCGGGGTTTATTCTGTCATACCGCTAACCAGAACTATTTTGGCCACTGAGGGGAACTAGCAATTTTGCCCCCCGAAACTCTCAATTGTGAAGTGTGAATAATTGAAATTGACGGTTGGCGAATATGCTGTAATGAGAGAGAAAACCAAACAATATACGAAATGGGACCAGCTCAACCCTTATCCAACCTGAACACTAAAAGTGAAGCAAAGGGCGGTGACAATAGAAAAAACAGCTATGAAATGAACCCGAGTGTTGAGTCCCTCCTGTTGTAATCAAATACACAATGGATTGAATGCATGACCGGAAGCTATACATATGACGTCAAGAAATCTAGCCAACACACCAGCGCTGTTCCGGGGCAAGATGCTGCACAACGAGAGAGCCCCTACTCAGTTGTATGCGAGGCATGGAGGAGGAGTGGACCATGTGGAGATACCGACAAAAAATCGTGCCCGCTTCCTCCCGAACAATGGTCACGAGGAGGCTAAGGTCTTCTTCTCGAGGATTCTGGATAACCGCCAGCCGCTCAGTAACATGGACCAGGTTGTCAAACTGAATTCGTTTCTCGTCCCGTAGCTGGAGTTCGCGTGTAGAGAGAATGACGCCCGCCGGGTGCTCAATCGGAATGGAGTACATTAGTTCGCCCTCTGGCTCCGCTTGGTGAGAGCGCTTGATGTAGAAGTGCCTCCCGGGTGTGGTAGGGAGTGCGACATCCGTTATCCGGAAGCCGGAGTGCGTCACATAAAGCCCTTCGGCATCCCGAGTCGTGAAATCCTTCTGATAGAGTGCTAGGTCTTTCAACGATCTGGCTTGCTTCAAGAGCGACTTGGGGGCCCATCGATAGCCATCAATTTCCAATTTATCTTTCCTCAGGAAGATGATGTCTGCTGGAATCTCGGGGATGTACGAGTAGAACAACGCCATTCGTTGATTGGGGCATTTAGTCTCTGACAGCTCCTTGAGATCGTAGCCGAGCACCGATCCAAGGCATATCGACTCATCTTCCACTCTGCTCGTTGACCGATACCGGAGCGCTCGGCACATTCTTTTAAATAACGAAGTTGGGTCGCCGGTCAGTGGGAGGCTCAGCCAGAGCTCGGCGATGGTCTTTTGTGTATGACAGAGGGTGGTAAGCCCTTGCTTCCCCGCCATCGAGGCGAATGGAAGTGCTCCATCGGAGAATTGAATCTGCAGTTTCCCGCAGTAGGTGCCCTCCTCCGAAATCACTGCTTCCTGGTATGTCCATAGTCTTCTCATCCACCCAGCGCACTGGAGGCGGGTTCCCCTCTCAAGTCGACTAGCATTCTTCGGGCATGTCTGCATATCAGCATCGAGGACAAGGACCTGGCTGGCTTCTTTGAAGATTTTTCCCAGGCTCACAATCGCGGCCTTTCTATCCTCCTTCAGATCTGGGTGCACAGGAATGCACAAGGTATCTATCCATATCGCAGGTTGCTCTAATACCTGCTCTTCAGTAGAGGTCTGGAGCACCAGCTCGCGGGTCGCCGCCCTCAAGTGAAACAATTGGCATCGCGGGAGAGAGTTCGCTCTGACATTCCCAAGGCCTTGTGCCCACACGTGTGATATTGCGACATATGGCGAAGATTCAACCACCGCTAGCTCGATATCTTCGTTGTCCTTTCCACAGGCGATTATGTTGACGACAGGTATGCCTCCTCGACGCAGGATGGAGCATACCTTTGGAATATCGACTGATATATGGAAACATCCAGATGAACCTTGAGCCTGACAGGCTTCAGTATGACTTGTCTGATAGGTAGCTTCACTCACAAAGTTCGATCTGCAGCTCTCTACCGTGCATCCCTGGTGCGATTGCCTACCGGTTATGCTAGAAAATCGGAGCAAGCTCGCAGTATATAGCCCAGTGTGGTCCAAAGAGTCATGTAACATCTTAACTGTACTGATGCACCATCCTCTATTCAACATACGTTCCTCCAGTGGATTATTTGTATGAAAGAATGCCACGTTCCTCAGCACAGATTCCCGAGGGGCTCTCAGGGTGATTATGGCCGCGTTCAGGAGGCTCTCGCTGAGTATCAGAATCGACATAGCGGTGTCTAATGGTAAGACATCTCTTATCCGCCATTGTGTCGGAGGCACCGAGTCCATGAATCCGTGGAAAAAACCTTGGACGGCACTAAACACCTTTGACATTTCAAACTCCTTATACGCTGCTCTGGTTCGGTCTTCTCCTCGGCCAAGCATATCAGCGAGTAGCTGGCGAAGAGGTGCTGTGGTGATGAAGGGATCAATCCCGTGATATTGGATGAAAATCTTCAAGTCGACATCCACCCCCGAGATCAGAAGAATGTCGTGGAGCATTCCGAAGAATAGCCAGGTCTGTAGAAAGCGTGCGACTCTCTCTGGGGGGGTTTCGGTACCGTCGAGCCGTACGGGACCCTTCTTGTCATCGATAGTCCAGCCAGTCCGGGCGGGGAATCCGATCATACCCCTTTTATCGTAATCTTCTACCTCACAAAGACACGGTATCTCAGGGCGCGGGTAAGACGGGCCTACGAGCTCTGGGATGTGCCAGGTGCTGAGAGTGATGGGCGCCGCTGAAGACATGGCCTGGGCGATAGTGGTAATCGTTTGGATTTAGCAGGATAAAAGGGAGACGAGGCAGGGTATTCGTGATTGTGAAGGAGATACGGGATAGAGCCCCAGCTATCTCTCTCTTTACCTATATTTCTGTCAGCTCTCTCCTTTCACCACACAGCTCTATTTCATTACCTTCGGAGATTGATTAAAAAAGTACTGTTGCTGGAACGGTTGGTGTCGGACTGTGGACAATCCAAAGGTTGGTAGGCTAACTCCTCATAAGCGACAGCAAGCGATGATGTTTGACCGCTTACTCCACATTCTCACCTAGTACAGAGTCTTCCAACAATTAGCTAACCTAACCCTAACCCTAGCCAATACAGTTGGAATACATATTTTTTTTTTTTTTTTTTTTGTTTAACTCATTAATTACATGCAGACCGTAGTCTATGGTAATATCGCACTCCCCAGAACTGCCCTTCTGCCTCCACCGCCACTCACAGTACTCGTACCACAGTCGAAAGACCAAACAAACGAAAAACCAACAACACAAAGAAATGATTACACCGCTTCTGCTCCTTCCCTTTCCTTGAGTCCTCCCCACCCCCGCGTTGCCTCTCTCTCTTCTTCATCCTTTTCTTCATCCCTCTCCCCATTCCCGTGCCTCCACTTTGCAAATTCTTTCCATATCTTGATCACGCTCTCAATGCCTGTCTTTGTCCACAGGAGGGCTTGGACTGTTTTATGATCTTTGTCCTTGGCTCTGGCCACCTCTGTGGCCTTACAGGCTGTCAGGATGTGAGCGACGCTCTGTTCGACGCCTCCGCATTCGCATTCCGCCGTGTCCTTCTTTTTGAAACGGTGGAGGTATTGGTTGATGGCAATATGCCCTGTTCTTAGTCTGCTGATTATAGCCCTGTCTTTCCTGTCTGTGGCCTCAAATCTTATCAGGTGGCGCTGGGCCGGCTCATGCAACGCTTTTTCCTTATTTCTCCTTGTCTTCCAGTCTCAGTTGGAATACATCGTACTATAGGACCCTACCAAAATTCGTGGGAAATGCGCTTCGAACACCACCTGCTGGACCACAATTATGAGCACAACAACCGCAAGTGATCTTTTGAAGAGCTGATAGTTTGTAGAGACTCCGGCCATCTTCCCTTGGCTTTTTGTGTATGGGGCGGCGCCATCGGGTTGCAGCGTTGCCATTGCCGCGCATTTCCCACGAACTTTGGTAGGGTCCTGTACATACATTGTCAATGTAAGGCCCCTAATGGATCCCATAGTATATACCTACGGGTTCAGCAAAAATATCATTTCTCGCACATTTTCAGTGTAGATACCACCGAAATGACCAAACTCCCTATATAACCTCAATACTATATATGAATGCGTTTTTGATGTTGTTTGATTTATAGAATCTCTATTCTCAATTATCTAGGCGTTATATCTATATACATAGCGTATGTATTAATGAAGTTATTAATAGTGTATGCGCTTCCCTGGTTGGTTACCAGGTGATGAGCGGTTACACGGTGAAGTACGTTGCTAGTATCCTATTATGTAACCCATGATGACCTATATGACATATACCCTAACTATATTATAGATATATGCTGTTCCAATAAAGATAAATCCCGAGTAATGAATCTAGACGATATTTTATCAGAGAAATTATTAGTCAATATATCTCGGCTGGGGTAGATGCAAGACATGATGAATTTACACATCACTACAAACCAAAAAAGGGGTAGGGAATGGTGCCGTAGTACTACGGGAGAGCTACAGTGATGAGGTATTCCTAGGACAGCGGCGTCACTTCGGAATTTTGGGTAATGTATTTTTTATAAAATACCATAGCACTACTGCAGCAATATAGACACTTTTTGGCGTCGTAACCAGGTGAAGATATGGCATGTCAGTAAAGGCCCAGCGCCAGTAGGCCAGGTCCAGCACCACGTCCAGTGCCGGGAGCTTAAGCAGTCCAGAATTACTATCACCATCACCATCACCATCATGACCATCATGACAAGCGTATCACAATCGAACAAGACATACAACTCCTTATCAAAACACCGGCTGACACTGGCCGCATGTCCGCAAACTATTTATACTGGACTGAGGTTTCGTTTTAATTGAGAGAACTAATATTGTCAGCACCGGAGCTGGCCAAGTACTGGAGCTGGCTATGGTCAACTGCGGAGAGCTGGCAATAGTCAACCGCGAGAGCTAGCAATGAAACTGGGGATGGGTGGCTGACAACTACAATGCTGGAGATACATCATTACTAACTGAAAGAACTGGATGGCGAGCTGGCCGTGAGATGGCTAAGGGTAGAAAGATGTAACTACTGAAGTGAAAAATCCTACACGGAGGTGGGAGGCCTAGAGATCTTACGGTCGCGAGATTGCCCACCCCTTGGTTTGATATGTAGTACAGCGGTGGGTAATAAGTCCTCGGACCGAACACCACCAAAATAAGCGTTTGCAGGCAAGATTGTGACTACCTTGTCCAATGACTTATTACCCACCGCTATACATAGTACACCAGAGTAATACAAAAGCACGCGGCAAACGGAGGAGATAAATAAAAGGTACATGGTAGAAAAGTACAACCCTAACCTTAACCCTGAATCCAGTATTCAGCTCGCCGCAAGTGCCACTAAGGAACGCCGCCGTCTACCCACGCAAGCACCTCCACCAGGGCCTCCCGCCAACAACACCGCCAGCAGCAGCTCCTCCGCCACCACTCATAAAATTAGACGTTGATTTGATGCCATTAGCTGCTGATTTTGGTGCATATTTGGTGCTGATTTTCTGCTAATCAGCAGTGATTTTGAGGCTGATTTGGTGTCGAATTATTAGTTCTGGTGACAGTACCGCTGGCAGCGGTGGCCCTAGTAGTAGCGGTAGGTGGTGGCAGAGCGCTAATAGAGATAGCGGACAGGTATGTCAGAGCCACCATTGAGCTACTATCGCTATCAGCGCTATTAAAACGATCTGTGGCGCAAAGTCTCGAAGCATAGGGTTAGGGGTCAAATTCATCAGATAGATTTCTTGTATTCCCAATTTCCCTGGGGTCCTCCACTCTTAATACAATGAGGTCTGTTTTAAAGATGAGATGGCGAGGACCAAAACCAGGTAAATGGTGTTTTCCTGTGGATATATTCGGTCACGAATGATCACTCGGATGTGTCTCAAAGTCTCGAGACTACATGACAGCTTCCGTTTTGCCTTGTTTTTGTCTTTACGCACCTCCAGCTATGTTTGTTTTGTTTTATATTTCGGGACAGAGTCTCGAGACCTTGCGTCCTGTGCCCATCGCTAGGTCCAGCCAGATGAGATATTTCCTTTTGTTTAATTCATGCTGGGATGCAGACCGTAGACTATGGCGGTGTCCTATCCTCTCTAAGCTTCACCTGAAGGGTTCGATCCGCAACGGACCTAATTGAATACCCTGACCGGGCGCAAGCCCGCCACCTTCACTTAGTCACACTCCTCCGCATTTTTCTCTACATTTCCCATTTGGGCGCCGGCACTGGGGAAATTCTCTTCACGAGCAGAAACCGACCCACATGCCAAGACAGGAAGGGGAACCACTATTAATATCCCTCGAGTCTTCTCCCCTGCAGGATTCGAACCTGCAACCTTGCCAACCCTCGGAAATCTCCTCATCGGATCAGGGACTTGATCAAAGTTAACCACAACATTCAAGTCAGGTTTACGATACTATCACAGCAGTAAAAATACTCAATGTGTCATTCCTTCTTTTCAACTACACTAGCCATGGTATCTAATGTAAAGTTAGATCTTATTTCATGTAAGGGTGAGACACCGAATACAATATGGAAGAGAAGGACCCCCACCTTATATCCCAAGTAAGCCTAAGTTTGGCCTGTTTTGGGCATCATTGTGACCGGTGACAGCAATTATTTACGAGTAATGCTTATCAAATACTATTTACAGAATTGATATTACTAAAACAGTACCAATTATGCAAATTTATTAGATCTTACAAAATTAATTGTTGCCGATGGCTTATTTGAGGCCGGAATCTCATTTTTTTGATATTGCAAGCCTTGAACATGCCCCCAAAGTAGGGTTAGGCTTAAACTGGTGTTTCTTTGCAATACGATTTGACGTTCAACTGATTTTGGTACAGCGGTGGGTAATAAGTCATCGGATAGAACGCTACCAAAATACGCGTTTGCAGGTAAAATTGTGGCTACGTCGTCCGATGACTTATTACCCACCGCTGTACACAGCGCAGTAAAAAACAGGACTTTATTCGAGCGTTTGGGCATCTAGATTTACGCTTGCATGGGCAGATACTAGGACAAGTGGTTTCCAGCATTCCGCCGGGTTATCCTCCATAACCTATGTCAGTATATCAGGCTAGTGAGTGGAGCTCAAACTTTATGAGTATAGCTCTGTGTATTGCCCAGCAGCCCAAGTAAAGGGAGCCGCGGCGTCATTGGAAGTCAATCAGTTTGTAGAAAAAAACTGCATCGACTTACGCCAGCTGTTTATCCTTTAGGTCCCACTCATGTACAATGTGGGGTGGCACCGGATAAACAGCTGGAGCATTACGCCCTTACCTCCAGAGGAATAAATTCATGGTACAGTAAGTCGGACAACCCTCTTCCTCGTTTGGCATGGCGTCTTATCCACTGTAAGTGGATAATGTGACGCACCTGTGAGGCCCTCAATTATATATCGTAGTGCCTAAAACCCATCACAGGTCGGAGTTGAACCCCAGACACTCCGACATATGTCAGATGTTTATACCACTACACTAGGTAGCAGCGATCGGTTCTTTTATGACCCGAAACTTCATAATAAAGGCATTAACAAAATCATTTTGCTCGGTGGGATCCATAGAGGCGACAGAGCCCACAGAGCACACGGAGCAATTTTGTCTCCATGGAGCGACCCTCTTTGTTTCTCCTCCGCGAGCCAAAAATGAAAAAAATTCTTCCCCGCGAGCCATGTATGAAAAGTATTCTGCTCCGCGAGCAAGATAAATCAGGTCCCATTTTGTGGCCTCACCACTAGTCCTTTATATGCCGTGAATCGTTGTTTGTAACTATGTATACTATCTACGCTATCTACCCTAATTACATCAAACACCTGGCACCTCCGCGCGCTGCCACATGCCCACATACATACCCATGTACCTTCCTACCTCACCTACCTCCGCACCCAGCTACCCACCTGACTGACTGCCCGCCTGCCTGCCCGCTTGCCTGCTCCCGCTTGCTAGCTGCATACCTGTCTACCCGTCTACACCCGTGCCTGCCTACCTGCCTCCCTGGATTTGACGTCGATTTAGTGCACCGTCAGGCGTCAATTCGGGTGTGGACTTGGTGCAGGATTTGGTGCCTGACAGGTGTCCTAGCACTGCAGGAGCACCGGCTTGAGGACCTACAGCTAATAGCAGCGGACCCAGCACAGCAGTACCACCTGCTCGAGTTTGCAGAGCTCCCGGCACTGGAGGAGCACCGGCTCGAGCTCCTACAGCTAAGAGCAGCGGACCCTAGAACTGCCACAAACAACGTGAAGGTGTCCGAGTCGACTAGTACTGGCCCAGGCGTAAAAGCGCTCGGGGTCGGATGCAGAAACGGTTACTTCGAGCGGGTGCGGGAACAGCTACTTGAACCGGGTGCAGGGAACAGCGACTGGGAGCGAGTGTGGGAAATATCTATTGGGAACGGGTGCTCGCCGCGGCCCGGGGTTCTGTAAGCAATTGTTACGTATCGTTGAGTAAATTCCCCCTCACTATTGAAGTGTTAAATATTTTAGATAACTGATCAATTGGGACAAAAACAAATCAATTCAACCCAATCAAAAAATGTCCAATTCTCACCCATATTTGGGTTATATTTATACAGCTATTACATATGCCAGATAGGGCGGGTATACAGCATGTGGACCTTTGAGCTGTATCTAAGATAAATCATCGCCTTGACTACTACTAACATTCTTCCGTTCAAAGTTACGCTCACTACTAGTATTAACTACCGATCCAGGAGAAAATGCATTGCTAGAAGCCACGAGGGGCCCGTAGGAACTAGACGGGGCTATATCACAATCTCTAGGTTTCGCAACACCCCTCCTAAAAGCACCTCTTGAAATCAGGCTCCCATCGCCACCCCTAGCATCACAGTGAAGAGGGTTTGAAGCTACTATTTCAGCTCGAGAAGAACGAATCGAAGCATTCCCCGTCTTTTAACGCTTTGAAGAAGTGATACCAATAGGTGGCTCGAGAGTGTTATCTCTGCGTTGGCGTCCAGTGTAGGTAATCAGGCTCTTTTAGCACTTTGAGTGTCGGTACTAGTAAGAACTTGAGCCTCGGGGGTATTACTTCTGTATTGGCGTTCAGCGGAGGCATTTCCCGTCTTTTTGAAGTTTGAAGAAGTCTTGATAGGAGTTTCATAGGCATAGGTTCTGCGTTTACGCTCAAGAGAATCGTGTCCTATCATTTGCCACTTTGAAGAAGTGTTGGTAATAGAGGTCTTGAGGCTATTATCTCTGCGCCGGGGCCCACCGGAGCCAATTGAGCTTCTTTGACGTACAGATGAAGTAAATCTAGGCGCTGAGATAGTACTATATTTGTTTTGAAAGCCATTAGATGTACCGATGAGGCTCTTTTCCCGTGTGGAGGCGGAATAGCTAGCCCCAGAGATACTATGGCTACTACCTTGACGACATGAGGAGGTAATCGAGCTCTGTTGATGATGAGCAACTGGAGAAACTGGAGAAACGGGGGGTGTTTGCTGTGTCTCGGGTACGATTTCCTCGTTCAATTCATCTTCCGAAGTTTCTACAGCATCTGACGATACCTCGTATGGTGCGTCATACACGCCATATCTTTGGTCCATGTCGATTGGTATGTAGTCATTATCATTGCCGTGTTTTACCTTATTCTTTTATTTTGGAACGGAAGGAGCAAAGTCTGTGTAATTGACGTGCTTCCAAGCTTTAGACTGCTCCAGTCTGTCCCAAGATTTGATCCCTGCAGCCCTGACGTACTCTGCGCTGTATGGGGAATCGATATGAAACTTGATAATTCTACACATGTTAATGTATACATCTGGGACCGTGAGATTAGTCCATTGAAATGGTATGGTTAAGATATATTAACTAGGAGATAGTTTTTTTACTGCAACGTACTGTGAAGGAAGCTCTTTGCTCTCTTAATCGAGCTCTCAAAGTCGATTACTGCATTGAGCCAGTAGAGTATACTCTTCAGACTTTCAACGCTATAGATGGAGCCAAGTACTCGATGATGTTATCGTTGTCTTTGCTAGTCTAGATTGGCTCACCCCTCTTTGCAACATATTCCTTCACGTGCGTGAGGAAGTTCTCAATTGTATTGAGTTTAATTTTGTAAATTCCGTTCAACATCCTGGTTCTGACTACGTTGTAGGCAGCAGCGTTTTTGGTCCTGAACCCCTTACCAAAAACATCTTCGACAAGCCTGTCAGGATACTCGATAGGAAAGTGGCATATATATATACGCCTAGCAAGGTGATGGAGGTAAGTCAGTTCAATTGATGCAACTCCATTGGGTTTAGGATAAGCTCTTTGCGTTTCTTCCTGATGGGCATTTAAGTTCTTCCACGTCCCCCTCTCCCTTTGCAATACTGATAATCCTTTTGATATTATCAGGGCTTTTGAATGGGCGTTTGGTACAGTCTGTATAGATGTTCAACCAAATGGCAACGATAGCCTGCAAATCGCAGAGTCCCCAGCACCTAGGGAGATAATACAAGTTTTTAGCTACAACTTGAATGCCATAAATCGGTGCAATGGTTTACCTCCAACTACCCGGTCTTTACCATCATATCCTAAGGTTTATTCGGTGAACTGCCCATTTTGGTAAAAACGTATGCGCGTCAAGTAAATGCATCAATTGACGCATAAGCTGTGGTGAGCTGTGTAAACTCGTACGGTCGATGCATTATTGACTTTTCCCTACATGCAATTTTTATACTTGAATTCGTTGTGTCTCAATTTACTATCGAACAATATCTACTAATGGCTTATACGGTAAAATGCAGGATCCTCAAGCTTAATACTCCAGGCTCGATCCCGAAAATGTATTTTTTAAATTCTATCACTGACTCTCAAGTAATGTCAGCAGTAAAATCGTAAAGTGGGACTGGGGATGTATTCGCCGATGGATTCGCCGATGCATTATATGGAGGCATGATGAGGATGCATTATCACTACACATTTCCCGACGTAGTAGAGATAGGCTTATAGAACTACCCGTTCTGACGCTAATGTACGCAAGAGATTAGCGGGGTCCATAAGGTTTTGAAGGTTAGGGCTAGGACTCAACAGATATCAGGTATGTACTCTTCCTTCCATACACCTTCGACACCTTCTCTACGCCTTCACCTATGCACCCTCATTCTTGTACCTTCATCTACACCCCACCCTCGCACTCTTCCCCACTCCGTTTGAGCTTCGTATCATTGTCCAGAGATAGTTTAATTAGTTAATTCATAGGCAGCGAATCCTTCGAATCCGACGCCTACACCTATCCGACGCCTAAATCAACGTCTAATTCTACAGCTGGTCGACGCTCAAATCGAGCATCTATGAGAGCAGCGAATCAAGCAGCGAGTCAAGGAGCGGCGACTGCAGTAAAGATAGTTAGAAAAATATATCCCGCGGTGCCGTAAAGTGATGCAACGTTTGACCTAGTATGGCTGCTCATACAGGTACCTTGAAAAGTGCAATGGGCCGATTTTGGTGCGACTTAGGGAATAGTACGGTGAATATTAAAACTCGGTAATGAACCAAAAAAATTAATAATACTAATCACCAAAAAATGGAGTCTTGTCTTGTGACGCCTAGGCTCCCCGGACGACCCAGATGACCCAGATAACAAAAAGCGATTTCTTACCGGCATACTGACACCAAGCTGACAGGCGTGCGTCTCGTTGTCAACCGCTAGCATCGCAAAAGACTAATACGCAAATGCGTCTTTTGGCGCCTCATGCCGTCTCTGTTCTGGTCACACCGGGGATTAGTTTATCGGGGGAGACCAGAAAGTTGACTGGGAAAGTGAGGAATATTCTGGGATAAGCCAAATCATCTGCAGATTGACTGGCTTCCCAGGCTGACGGTCAGGTCAGGAATATCGCCAGATCAGATGACTTCTGACTTGACTGAAATAGCTTCTTCGTTTAATGAGTTAAAAAAAACATGGCTTAATCGTGTGAGTGTAAACTCGAGTGATGGTGTGTGATGCACGTCCGACATACAACGAACCCTAGTACCACCGGTCATATCTCAGATTTTTACTACTACCCTATATTGTGATTGTAAAGGTGTTTGTAATTTAGTTTTAATGTCAGTACGCAGTGTGGCGCACCTGTGAAGTTGACATTACTAAAGTCAAGGTTTTTTTTTTATTTAAAAGAAATCAGGCACTACTGTTTCTAGGTACGTATAGGCTCTGCAAAAGCTTAATACTATGGCGTAAAGACCTGATCTATCCCCAATGCCAGCTTTCCCAGTTATAGTAACTATGGTACGCTAGTGATTGCAAGGTTGATCGCTAAGGAAACCCCCGCCTAACAAAAAATGAAACGAAATCTAGCTGTAGCATCACGCCAAGTACCCATAGTGGGACTTTGATATGCGTAGTGAGGGCACGCATGTTGACGGCGCGTTGCCCGAGGTGAGAGTAGTCGGTATGAAAAGGGACCTCTAAGAGAGGTCCCCAGAGTGGTGAAGTTCTTGACAATGAAGACAAGAACTAGGATGAGGTTGACTCTCTAGGCAATCGTGTGAAATGTCACTCCTTTTCTGTTGCTCGAGTCATGGGAGGAGAAGGATCGGTGCGACTAATCTTTGGTGGTGAACCCAAAGAAAATTCTTTATTAGAGAGGAAACCCCGCTCTCGTCAAGTCTTGGCGGTGTTGACGGGGAGTTGTCAGGGGATGAGAAGGATGACTAAATTTTAGGTTCCAAACACAGAAAAATATATAATACAGTCCTTTACTGTATATCAAGAAAGATGGGCCATTCATTCTCCGCTTTGTTGATGTCCGGTGTCATTGGCCACTGGGAAGGTTTTCCAACCCGGGGGTTTTGATGGTGCGCCACGGTTACATATGAAGAAATGTCTCACTCCGGAATCAGAATCACCAACACTATTACAGAGTGGCTCTACCATAAGAACCTGCAAATACGACTGACGGAGACAGGGATAATTTGTATGGAGAATTACCTTGGCCCATATAAATTCTCCTTGTCGTTGGCGCTTGCATTTTCAAATTCTTCAAATTAAAAGGGTTGTGTAGAGTGATAGAGGGAGAGGTGAATGACTCTGTGGCAGAGCCGAAATAGTTCCATCTGTTGTGGTTGTTGAGCTAAAAGTTGGGTTTTTGGTGAAAAGCTAACCGAGTGGTGCCTTACAGGCTAAGGATTACCCCGATTGGGAAGTAAGTTAGTAGATACGTACCTAATAGGAATATAAGATTCATCTCTTGGCATATAACTACCCTCTTGGCTCTTCTGGCCCATCCTACCATGTTCGCATACCTTGCAAACCTTAATCTGTTCTTACCCGGTAAACTTTCTTGATTCCGCCCAATAACCCGCATCGCCAGACTAGAATAGCTCCACGCTAGTATTTTTGACCCAGTTGGCGGGTTCCGCTAGCCATTTTTACTGGCAGAATGAACTCACACGGCAAAAGGTACATTGACTAGGACATGGTTCCCGCAGGGTTGCCGTCATGTATCTAGGGGTGCCGGAAGGTGATACAACGTTTAACCTAACAACGCGACAAGGCATTCAGAATTTTATTTTTTATGCTTAGGCAAGATGGATATTTTAGCTATATACATGATATATGAGTCTCTAGAATAGAGTTTGCATTTTTTTCCCGGCATTGATTGGGGGTTTTGAGCCTGAAAGAGTACAACTTGTGACAAGTGACCGTAATAAAAGGAGAATCAATAGCGATTCATATTAACTCTTACCATAACTATCATCCCTAGCTTCTAAATTACTATAGATTTGGGCGTAGATTCGGGCGTAGATTTGGTGCAATTTGTGGACGATTTGGTCGATTTCGGCGTAGATTTTATATAATTTGATGCTGATTCCGTGCTGCTTCGGGGATGGATTTGGTGCCGATTCGGGCATCGGGGGATGCTGATTCGCGCGTCAATTCGGGCGTCAATCTGATGTTTATTCTAGTGTCGGCTTGGTGCCGTTTGGGCGTCTATAGCAGTGTTAGTACAGTACCTAGGCATCGATGCAGGTAGGAGGTCGGTGTCGAGGTAGGTGTCGAGTGAAAGGTAGGCAGGAGGTAAGTAGGTGTTAGGTAGGTGTGGATCCGAGGTGAGCACGTCAGACCTGACGTCATTTGCTAGCGATGTCAGGGTTAGCGCCACAACTAAGGCGGTGGGGCGTCAAAAGAACCTTTATCACATTTTGGAAGCGTACTTGGCGTCGTCACATTTTGGATGCTACTACACATCGGGGAAGAGGCGAAAATTCCTCTAGCAAGCCCCCGCCTACCCCAGGCAGGTTTGACCCAAATTCGCACGGGGCTCGCTGACGCTCGCGCTTACCACTCTCTATTCGGGTGATAAACTTTCAACTGATGCCTCGGTCGGTCTTGGCAGACGTAACAAAGTTTCAGGTGCTGATTAGTCCCCTTTAGGGAAGTGGTTAAGCCTAATCAGGCCAGAGCGAGCGCAGACTTGTGAGGATTGCGGGTTGGCCTTAACAAATTTGTATGGGTGACAAACTTTGTCCTGCCTAAGAAAACTACAATAGTTTTTTCTCAACAACAGCACTACTTAATTTACTTTGCGGACCGTACTTTGCTGATTCTCTACAGAGGTCCCCTGGTTGGATGCAAAAATCATTGATTTGTTGTTCCGACCCCGTTCTCGTGTCCACCACCATATTGATGAATAAGGCACCCCCGGCCACCTAAGAAAAAGACGCAAAAGAGAGCAACTGAAGAGGGAACCCAAGGCGGGGTAGTCAGTCGCTGGTACTAAGGATTAACGACTGTACTACAGGTTGAAGGAGGAGAAGGTGGAGTTTTTTGACTTGGCTTGGTAAATGAAGCCAAAGCAAATTCTCCAATGAGGCGCACTTCACGAACTCTTGGCGGAGTTGCGGAGGGATCTGACAAGGACAAGAGGGATACGGGAAAAGAAATAAAAACATTTCTAGGTATTAATCCTACCATCTTTATTGTTAATCCTGATTGTTAGGATTGTGGGGACAAAATTACTGGTTTTCGCCAAAATTGTGAATGTTAACATTATCAATACTACACTACTATACACACCTATGAACATTGGTGTTGTACAATATAGTTTAAAAAACATTCAGGTCTTAATTTAAGTGTTGAAGGGCTTGACTGTTTTTCTTGGGTGGTATTCGTGGGGTGGTTGTTGTGTTGCTCGAGACGTCAGTTTTTGGTGGGGCGCGGCGTTGTCAGGTCCCCGGATCGCCAAACCCGCTCATTGTAGGTACTTTTGTATTTACGTATGAGCCGCCGTAACCTAGCAACGCGGAAAGGCACGCAGAAATTGAATTTTTAACATAACACAATGCTTGGGCAGGATTGATATTTTTAGTTATACACACGACATATGAGTTCGCATTTTCTTTTTCGCGGCATTGATTTGGGGTTTTTTGAGCTTGAAATAGGACAACTTGTGTCAAGAGACAGTAATAAAAAGAGAAGAAATAGCAATGCATATTAACGCCTACCATAACTATCATCCCTAGCTTCTAAATTACCGTAGACTCGCTCCACATTCTGTTAGCTAGTCTGGTTGTTGAGGAAGATGGACTGTTTGGTCGTTGCATCACTTTCCGGCACCCCCGGGTACGGGTATATATTTAATCGAGAAATAACTAAGGGTTTAATTTGTAAAATTCACCTGTACAGAACAAGTGGCCCACCTGCCCATCAGGACTTCTCCAGCGGATAAAATAGTCCTTATATAGGTATTATCACGTATACTAAGGCTGAACATGTATAAAGCTCACACCAAACAGGGCGCTTCAAGGACCTTGTAAAAAATACCACACTTAATATCAAATAATGGTTACTTCGGACTCATATAGATATACGAACGGGCGGTAACGCTGGTGTCAATTTGGGAATCGATTTAGTACTGATCTGGTGCTCGATTTGATGTTGTATTTGGTGCTGCTGCTGGATTCATCGCTGCTGCTGGGTTTGGTGCTGCCGCTTGATTTGGTTCTGATTTGCTGCTCGATTAGCTGCTCGGTTTGCTGTTAGATTTGCCGCTCGGTTTCTACTCAAGTTGATGTTAGATGCGGTGCTCGATTTTGTCTCAAGTCGTGCATCGGTTTGATGTTAATTGGGCGCTTGACTTGGTGTAGACTTGGTGTTTCTGCTGCTGCTGCTGTTTCATTTGCTGGTTAGCCCATGTCTGGATACTGAATCTGTTTATTTCTTGTTGGGTGGGTGGAGAGGGGGAGAGAGTAGGATTATGGAATTAGGAACAGAGGTGATGGAGAGGTAGAGTCAGGGACAAGAGGCTATATATCGGAGTGATATGTGAGCACGGGTTGGTATTTGCCAAGTCTTAACCCTAACCCATAGAGCCTGGCCTTTTGAGCTAATTGTTCTCTATTTGGAAGCATTACCCACAGAAATCCTTATTGGATGCTGATGTATGCGTGGTTATGAGCAGATCTTGTCACTATTTTATCCAAAAGGGGCTATATATATATGACACTAGGCCTATACCAACTTTTCGAATGTTTAATTATGAAATCTCGGCTTATAAAAATACCCTTGCTCGTTCTGGCGTTAAAGTCTCACATTGATACACCACACTAGATAAAATTCGATTCCACCATTTTGACAAACGCATAAATTCGTACTGAAATTGGAAAACCATACATAACAGACAATAGAGAAAGCCGCTGCCGACAACTCGCGGGGCGATTATAGAAGAAAAAAAGAAAGAAAAAAGAGAGAAGAAAAGAAAGAAAAAAAGCGATCATCTACCCAGTGGTAGCTCCGCGGTCCACGACTTAATTATATATGTCCTAGTGTCCTCCGCCCGGAGGATAGAAAATGACTCTCCCAACAATGCAAGTGATGCAAGGAGATATACCAACTCCAACAGCCCATCAAGTATCGTCCTCAACCTCTGTTCCTGCACTTTCGCCCATCCCCTACCTTGGCCCACTCCGCCCTCCCTGCCCTTCTCCTCGGTGTCAGAGTTTCTACCTGGGTCTCCTTTCAACAGAATCATCTCCCGCAGAGCGGCCAAGTGTTCAAGTCCTAGAGCAATCACAGGCACAACCGCTACTGCGATGCAAGCGCCTCGCCAGATCCACTTTTCATACCAAGACGGAAAGTATGCCGCTTCCCAAACTGTAGCGTGCAAGCCTGCGTAGGCGATGTAAAACCACATGGCACGTCTCTTGCTTCCAAAGTTGGCCCTTGTAGCAATGGTTGGGGTGAAAGGCTTACAGCCGGGCCGAGCGTCTGGATGCTCCTCCCCGACCGTGGGAACGGTTTCATTCGGGGTGGGTCGGGGGTGGATCTCAAGGCACCCGGCAGGTGGAAACTCGCCCTCTTTCTTACGGGTCTCATTAATTTGTTTGACGGCATCATTCCAACGAGTAGCGGCATCTTCGGCCCGATCTTTGGCGCCGGGGTCGGACTCGGGGCGCTTCTTATCCTTAGGATGGAACCGTCGCGATGGCTTGAATGCTTGTAAAAAGATCTCCCACAATTGCCCTACTTGAACCCGGAATCCGCCCTTTGACCATGGGTTTAGTATTTCCATGAAGAGGTCACCCGCTTCCGTTCCTGTGGGCCTGAGAGCCACTTCCGGGTAATAACTCCACATTGGGTCCGGAGCCCAGTACGGGTCACCGATATCGAGTTCCATAGGTTCGTTAACGTCTAGCTGCTTATACCACCAATAACAGTAGAGTAGACCGGCGATGAGGATGCGCACAAATATGTGGAGCTCAAGCACTGCGACAGACAGGCCCATGGCCTTTCGCCCAAGCATCTGCAACACGAGCTTGGTGACCTGTGCCATGATGATGAGCTTTGCAATATTACTCGCGTTGCCTTTATCGAGGATATCCTTCTCCCTCTCCTTGATCATCTTGCGAAATACATCGGGGTTTCTGGCATAGGCATTGAAGAATTCCTCCGGGGTGATTATAAACATGGGCAGCTCGGCCTTGACCAGCTCGGCCTCGGCCTTGGCCAGCTGGTCCTTGGCTTTGGTCAGATTGGCATTGGCCTTTCTCAGCTCGGCATTGGCCTTGCGCTTGGATTTGGTATCGGGGTTTTTGGTCTTGGCCTCGGCAGTGGCCACACCGACCTCGGCCTTGGCCAGATTAACGTCGGCCTTGGCCACATCGACCTCGGTGTTGGCTATATTGACCGCGGTCTTGGCGTGAGTGAGGCGAGCCTTGGCATTAGCTACCTTCTGCTCTGCGGCCTTGGTGTCCTTCGCGGCGGGCAACATTTCCTCGGCATCAATCACACTGTTCCTAGCAACTTTCACATCTCTCTTGGCCGTAGCCATCTCTGTTTCGGCAAGAGCCACCTTATGCAAGGCACCTTCCTCCTTATCCCTGGCACCAGTGAACCTTTTTCGGGCATCCTCCACCTTGACCTCAGGACTCTTCTCCTGGGGGGGGACCGGGAGGATCGTGCGATTTTCCTTCTTGGAGGCCATCTCTCTTTTGTTCCTCTTGGGCCTGACAAACCCGTGCATGACGACGAAGAAGCAAACCTCTTTGCTGAAGGGATAGTCGGGGTCCTCCGCCTTTTCGGCCATTCCGATGGCTCTCTTGAACTTTGTCGTGATGTTGTCCGGGACTTGTTTTGGGTCGGCTAGCGCACTGCTTTTCTCTGATACCGGGACCTGTGCTGTGACAGCTGACTCAGTAATATAATCTGATTCCGAGACTGATGTTGAGTAGGCTCGTCCAGTACTTTTCCCTGAATCCGGGGGTGGTGTTAAGCAGTCTCGCGCACTTGTGTACGATTCCGGGCTCGCGACCCGGCCTGGGCTTGACTTGGCTGGGGAACATTTCGGTGCTTCTGGCCTGGTGCCCTCTTCCTCCCACTTCTTTTTGTGTATATATTGTACATTTGCCAAAGCCTCATACAGCCGTATCATCTCTGCCCACTCATTTTGGGCTTCTTCCACCACAAGATTAGGGAATATCAGCGCCTTGAGAGAAGTAGCCACCTTGTGTCTGAGCCGATAGAAGGGTAGCTGATCAATCTGAACATTCACATGTATCGACGTCCAAACGCACAGGCCTAATGTGACAAGACAGGTAGTGACGATGGTCATGGAGCCTCGCGTATTCGGCTCACCCACCCAGCCGTCGGTTTCATTTCTTGAGCCACTGTACATGGACGGATGGCCCACGGGCGATCCGTCGCTATCTAGAAGACGGCAGTCATTCGTGATGTCGGCCTGGGCGGATGCTATGAAGAGAGAAAAGACGAGGCCGAGGATGGAGCCATAGCTCATGACGGCCGTTTGAGCTGGGAGTGCCATAGAGACGGAAGCTATAGGAGAAGATGCAATGGTGCACACGAGTATTTTCCTATAGTCAACATCAGTAAATGGTTATTGAATTTGTACGTATTATTGAATAACCAATTTTACATACCGCCAGGAGAAAGAGAGGTATCAGACAATAAGGCTTCTTGGGAGGCTCGGTAGAGGAGGAGGTAAAGTGTGCTAGTGATCTGGAGTTGTAGTCAACCAGCGTATCGAGAGCTCGGGGGTCTAAGGTCGGGGTTGTTAGCTTCCTTATGAGGTGTGAAGGGGATTGCTTTCGTTTTTAAGTTTGAACGAGGCCGAAAAAGAGCACCCGCGTCAAAGTACGATTAATCCAACTGGACTCGCGAGGGTGGGATGTAGACAGTATTCTGTTTGCACTTTTATGGTTTCACATGACCAATTGCCACAAGAGAAAAAGAAAAAAGCTGAGTGCTTGTCTCTCCAGTTTGAATTGAAGCTGACTTGGGTACTCCGCCGCCCTCCATTGGAAAAAGGAAAAGAATGATAAGAAAACCTACATACATATGTACTCGTTTACCAGCATAAGAAAATGCAGTTGCTAAGGTCAAGGATTATTTGTATGGAAAGACGGCGCCACTCCATACAAATTATCCCTGTCTTCTTCACTAAAATTTACTGGTTCGTTCTGTGGTAAACGAGTAGAAGGTGGATTTGTCTCGAATATAAGCTTTCATTGGTTCCTAGCTGATCAATCACAGTCGTGGCTGACGGACAGGGGGCTTTGGGCCGCCAATGGGAATTAAATCAAAAGAATGGGGATTTCCCAGATTCGGTGTTGCATGCCGTACTGCAACCCCTTCAGATGCATATGTCAATTATTACAGTCCGTGTATACCATTGAGGATTTCCCTCTCAATTCTTAACTTCCATCCCAATGAAAAAGGCCTTGGCAGCCTAATTGCCTAGAGGCCTTTGAATAATTCTGAACCAGTTATTGGTCTGATACATGTCCATGCTGTCCTAGATTGGATAGGTGGGCCTGTCCAGTATACAATGAAAGATTGGTTACCTAGCGTGAGATAGGCTTCGGCGCGTGCGCAGATTCATGACCAATCTTTGGTTTAACGTATATATTGGTACCGCCAATTGCAATATAATGTTCATACTGGCAATACTCTGAATAGTGCTACATAGCCGGTTCTTTGTTTTGTTTTTATTTGCGTTGAACCCGGGATTGACGATCAGTAAGATGACTGCGATGGGAGTGACCAAGAGGTCCCTCATGGTGCATTCGAGTGGGCGGTACTGCAGGAATCTGCTTCGAGTTTTGGTTGGTCCACATCATATATATTATATCTATCCAGCTTCAATGTACAGCTGAGTTATGATCGTTGACGCACCTGCGGGCATAAGCACACAACCACACAACTACTATATGAGTTTACTTAAATCCCATTAGCTAGCAATGGCCAGCGGCGAGTCCAAGCAAAAGCGATATGGCACTCTTCGCATAAAACGCTGTGTGGAAATACCTAGCTCCGGTAGCCGTGGAAGTGCATAAATTTGAAGTCCCCAGTGCGAAGTGTTGCGAGATACACATTATTTGTTGCAATAACCACAGTACTTTGGGTAAACGGCGTTCTTGTCCATTACCGACGTGTCTAGATTGCTCTTTAAAGTTAGAACCGATTTTGCTGATGTATTTACCTGCTAAAGACAATAAGATACGACCTCACCGACGAAATTCCCAGTTAAGACATGTTAAAGGCAATAAAATACGGGTTTGCTGACTGTTTCTGGGGTTTCCTGTTTTCTGCCGGAACATCTATGCCTTTGAAGACCCTCTAGATCTCGAGAGAGTCGAGCCCCCAGATAGAACACTTCGATGGGGCAATGAAATGGTATCTGGCATTAATAGGCTTGTAGCAGTTGCGGAATATTATTTCATTATGGTGGCTCCATTGTTTGGCATATACAGCGGTAGGTGATAAGTGATGGAACGGGCTGAGACGGAGTGATACCTGTTTTGTGTAAAACGACACCAACATACGGTGTTTGCAGGTATAAATGTACATCAGGCGTTCCATCACTTATTACCTATCCCTGTACATGTATGGTAATCCAACTTAATGCTTGAAGTATAATAGTAGGATGCTCTTTGATGATTCCTTCCATTACCGATGTCTGTGGTCAATCATGTGAAGTATCACCGGGGGCCGAAAATTATCCCCTTTGGCAATACGACCAAAGTCAATGACACTTGCGTGATAGGTAAATACATCAGTAAACTGTTGAAACGATTTTCCGTCTGCCAAATTATTGCCATTACACACGCAAATCCAAGCCCGAAAGAAGACTTCACCGACAAGTTTACCCAATAATCTGGGTACACATTTCCACAGCCGCTAGATAGAATTATATCGGCATTTGAATACAAAATGTGTTTACCCAACCGCGAATCCAATAGGCCGCCCGAGATACCTCGTAGAATGCTTAGAATCCGTCTCTTACGAAACTTAAAGTTATTGGCTAGGCCTTGAATGAGGGTGTGTGAAATCGAATTTCTATGCAGGATAGCAAACAATCATGAGAAATCATTCGGAATAGCAGGGGATAGAAATGTAACAGGGGGATCTCGTACGACAAAGTGCTTACCTAGATATCAAGCTCCGGCATAACATTTTGCGACTGCGAGGAATTCGATTTTGCCAATGGCTTCACTAATCGTCACATATGCGCCAAACAATATGCCGCTGCTGCGCGGTCGAAACAAAAATGAGATATGATATGCGACCTGCATGCGCAGGAGTACTCGAACTGAATGGTCCTCGAGCGTATAGCCAACTGAATATACAACTCCCTCGAGGAAAAAGAAAATGCCCATTTTGCGCAGGGAAGTAGCCTAATCTGGGTAGTCGCCGGAAGGCCTGCAATCAGCTATCCCTGTTCGGTGGCCTTTGCGTTATTCATCTTATCGAGAAGTGCACATCCCACCATTCCTGTATTATCCCTTGGATCGGTGAGACACGCGAAATCCAGCATTTCCAGCGGCAAAGTCACTGAGCATGATGCTTCATCATTAAGCTACGCTCTATTGTTCGAGGATACGTGACTTGGTTTTGCTTAGATAGGAAGTCCTAGATTCTACGTGTCTCGCCGGCCCAAGGGATAATCATATAAGGCCATCGGCACTGACAGGCGAATCGCAAGAGGCGATGATTTCAAGCTGATCGAATGCATATGGTATTAAGCAATTGATAAACATTTAATTGCGAATGTTTCGATCTGCTACACCAGGAGTAGCTAGCTGTTCCACTGGAGACATGCCCCTATCCCTTGGCCTTGTGCTTCTAGAGTACCATTTCCCATCAACGCGCATATGTATGTACAAAATAAGAAGTACCGAGATGTCAGGGATATACGCCCATAGGCCTAGGCTTAAAGGTTGCTGATTGGCTAAGTCACGGAATATGTAACACCGCCAGTTTTCATCCCAATACTTTTCTTTGAGCCCGTGGGCGGATATCCCAGAAAAACCGGTACTCTACAGTATGTACAGCCATTCTACAAAGTCTTCGTGTTCAGACTTCTGAGTGAGAAATCTCATTATGTAATATTATGTAATCGCGGCGGACCATCAAACCTCCCCCCCCCCCCTTCAAGCGGATTCGAAGTGACCAGTACCGTTAATTCTCGAATAATCCACTATCTCCGTATTTGTATGTGGTAAGTCTGAAGAAGGCGAATTGGCGTATGAAACTTCGCGAATTCGTGCAGATACATACACCTATCTGCTTTTTCTCGTTCGGAATTAAGATTTAGCGAAGTGGAGATAGTGAATTTCTCGAGAATTAACGGTAGTACCAGAATCGGGGAATAGTGTGATCAATGGGCCACCTTCTTTCATCTATAGTTACGAACTGTATTCTAGATTCTTCGCTGTTTTGTAACTTAACCTTAAAGACATTAATATTACAGGTGCGCCACACTGCGCACTGACATTAGAACCAAATCACGAGCGCCTTTGATGAGTGGTTATATGTGAGAATCGTTAGGCAGGTCACCAAGAAGTCACTGAAGTCACTGGTGGGTATAGTAGGTAGGTTTAGGTAGCCAGGACCGAGTAACTGTGGTAAAGCGGTACCGATTGTGTAATATTTAGCCTACCCTCTTGGCGTGTATCTCTATCTTGGCGTGTGCTGGATCATGTGGGTAATACCCATTATTACACTGATTATATCAGTACTAGTCGCGGGGCTTGTTGCCAAAGCGCTCTAATAATTCTAACTGGCCAAGATAATCGCATCATGCGGCTTGAGTTCATGATTAGTTATCCAGACCGCCGCAGTGTAATGAGGGCTAGATCGGACCGATTTGATAACCCGGCCGGTTACCGCCAAAACTCTTTTAACAACTGGTTGACCTCATGCGTAGCCAATTTCCCGAGTCTTTGTTGCTGGGTATTTTCTGCGCCTTACTTCGATTGATTAATTACCTCACCAGGGGCCAGACCTAATTCATTCGTCGACGCCATCAGAAAGAAACCATGAGACTTTGCGTAAATGGGGCTGGTTCTTTATTTTCGTGATCTCATTGGCAGCCGGTCGGATCGGCACCAATGATTACGGTAAACGGAGCGAGCTCCGTTTACGCAAAGTCGAATATTAAAGTTAACAACTCGCCGTCGCGAGGTGGCACAACCATGGTTGTTCCATTGGTACCTTACTCGTGCGCATACCCGCCAAATCAATCATGAGGCTCAAAATCCCACGCGGGCGGGGAAGCTTCGTCTCAGGTTTACTATCTCAGTACGCGCACGGTCCATGCTGCGAATTTGACCTTGTATGGTACTTTTCCCCTCCAAGAGCACTCTTGGCACGTGATTTGTATGTATCTGCTGCAGTCCTGTCCAGTGGCTGTGTTTGCAACTTTACCCTTGGCGCCCCACTATATGCAGGCCCAGTGCTCTACTCTGCGTGTTGGCTCTCAAATTAATGTTCAAATTCCATGTCCGTCAATACCCATTACCCCTCCTGTTCACGCTGCAAATGAATGCCAGTAGTCCACATGCAGTTACTAGTGTTTGTAAATACAACTGGGTGTGCATTCTCGCCAAATCCTGCTATCTGGTTGGCCGAACCACTGGGAGTCGCGATCGCTGAAGGCCTTTGAAGGTGGGGTCGATTCTCGGCGTCAGTCGCTACCGTGGCACCAATTGATGATCCTTCACTCGGTGCTTTTCTTCGGTGACCTGCTGTGGCGTGTAAGCTTCTTACAGGTCACCCGTAGGCAGAGAGGTAGATATTATTTATTATTTCTTGCCAAGTTGGTCACAAGGACAGCGTGCGCGTTTTTGAATTTCTCTTGCCGATGGTCTTGAAAGAAACACATATCGCACGTCGCGTACTACCAGTGGAACATAGTAGACACATACCGTAAAAGCTCGATAGGTGAGCCTGGGCCTAAACAAAAAATACAGGGTGAATAGCAGTGGAGAAACACAAAGCAACCAACCAGAGATCTCAGTTTCGATAGATGAGGTCGGGCTCACATATCGACGCTACTCGCCCTTGGTAGCAAAGATCTCACCAAATATCTCCGGACTTGATTAACGCGCGAGTATGCGTACCCAAAAACATGGATCTAGTATTGTTATCCAGACCAGTAACCCCCATCGTAGATATACGCGGTGCATGTACAAATCAGAGTGACATCGGATTCCATTGCCAGAGCTTCCGCCCCGAAGGACCAGTAGGTGGCGCTCGGGATATCGGCCCTGTAGATAAACGGATCTATAAAATCACTGGGCTTGTTGACCATTTTGTGGTGCTACCTGTACGTGTACCTACATGTGTCTCTGTTTCCATCGTATGTACTAGCTACTCTATTGATACGTGTATGTACAGCGCGATGTAGAATTAGCTTAAACAAAACGAAAACACACATCCCAATTACTATCAGGAGCCAACAAGACTTTATAGAGTCAGACTTTGGGTATCAAATTTAATACATCTAAAAGGGCACTCTCCCAGGTCAGATGTGAAAGAAAGTACATGAGCTAGAAGAGAGCAATTTGGAGATTCGACTGCATCCCATACAAATATGTGGTCTTGGCGTGTTTTTTGGTAACTCAACACAATTAAATCAACACAGCTCATGACATGCAAGAAATATAATTCTCCAATTCTCGGGGATTATTCATGATAGTTGGTGGTCTACGGCCACGCCGAAAGGTATCATTTTTGGTTGCCTGGCGGTCAAAAATGGAATCAGATGCTGTTTGCCACTGATCAGCATGCCCAGCTTTTGGTGGGAGCGACAATGCAACCCATAGAAGATGAGTTTACTCCCCATCAATGACACTACCAAAATTCGGAAGTACAGCACCCTACAAAATTCGTGGGAAATGCGCGCGACAACGGCTTCGAACACCACCTGCTGCACCACGATTCTGAGCACAACAACCACAAGTGATCTTTTGAAGAGCTGATAGTTTTGTAGAGACTCCAGCCATTCTCCCTTGGCTTTTGGGTATGGGACGGCGCCATCGGGTTGTGCAAAATTTGTGTCCCGGCGTTGCGGTGTCGCAGAATTGCATTTCCGACGAATTTTGGTAGGGTGCTATACATCTGAATTTTATAGGCATAAAGGAGGACCCTCATGATTAGACTCTCAGCCGGGAGTCAAATCCACAGCTGGACCTACTTAATGCCAAGTTGGACCCGCCAGCGCAAAGTGTCTAATATCGTGGTAGTGATTTAACCCCACCAAACCTGAGACCCTATAACGCCACACCAATATATAGATAACACCAAATACACAAAAGTCATGTGCAAAAGTGATTATCTCCGGCTTTGATTATGATTATTGTGGTGGTTAATGGGCCCAGCCAAAAAATGGTGAGGCCGCCAGCTTAATTTCACACCATAAGTATGGTGCAAGAAGGAATAGAGGGCGACCTTGTCAACCCTGTATACACCACTTCAGTCAATTCTTTCATTGGCTCTGGGAAGCAAATATTGAAGAGCCTCACCTCTAACTCGACTTTATGGCTACAATACTGAACTGGTGTGAACAGGGATTACAAGGTCGCCCCCCAAGGCCTCTCGCACCATAGTATGAAGAGGAGAGCAACCAGGTACTTTGTAAAAAGTGTGCATGTATCACTTCGGCTGTCGATCCTTTTCACCATAACCCAGAAACCAAACTTGATAAGCGAGATATGCATATCAATAGCGACACCTATTGGCTGTAGTAAACCCATACCAGGTTTACTTTTCTTGGGTGGGTAGCTTTTTCCGGTAGGCTGAGGGATGAACTCGCCTGGTGCGGGGTAAGAATTGACCGACGAGGTAAACACAATTCATTGGAGCAAAGGACTACCGCTAAATCTCGAGTTATTCGGGGGGTTGCCAAGGCAAAAATCTGAGGATCTTCACCTTTAGAGGCAGAGATCTTCAAGAAAACAGCCCTCTTCTGCAGGATCTAAACTAAATGTAGTTTAGCAGCTAAGCTTGGCAACCCCCCGAATAACTCGAGATTTAGCGGTACTCGCAATTTCATAGCGTTTTTGAACACAACCAATATTGCATACACACCAAAAACCGCCAAGACTACATTTTTGTATGGTATGCAATAGCGGTTGTGTTTAGAAACGCTGTGAAGTTGCGAGTACAGTCACTCACAGGGTGAAGGCGGATCCTGTCTGATGACGGTCAGGGATATTTGAGGCCAATAGCAGAGACGCCAATTGTAAATTACTGCAAACACAACTATCAGACAGGATCCGCCGTCACTACTCTGCCTTGGGATATATGGCTAGTGGGTGGGTGTGTAAACCTGAGTGGCAATTGCTTTTGTAGGAAGAGCCTCAAGTAAAGACCTTAATCTACGCTTATTTCGAGTCAAAGGTGGGTTTCTGCCAATTGAAATTCAAGTTGACACACCTACCCTCTCTCGAGGATCGCACTACAAGTAAAAGCTCGATTGAGGCAGAGCGTCTAGTTTTACAACTGTCATCCCAGAACATGGACACGTGCACTAGTGTGCCAGGATGTAGGAGTTGTGCTTGTAGAGCGATAGGAGTGATCCATGGAAAGCGCAGTTATATGGTGTACATACAGCTTGTGGTAAGAACATTGTAGAAATATGGGGGGAACCCTATTGGCTTGATCGGCCATACAAACCCTGTTTTTAGACTCCTGTCTCTAGAGTACCTTACCTCCCGCTGCGAGATAAGGCTTAGACCGGCAGTAATTTCGATGCTCGTCCCGGCCGCAGCTAAGCTTCAGAGATCTTCGGAAGCCTTGAGCCTGCCTGCATGCAGGAGGAATATCGTGGCGCTAAATTGATCCACCCTCTGCTTACGGAGGCCTATACCAAAGTACTACTCGTTTACCGCGGATAGAGCCAGAAAATGTAAGTGAAAAAGACAGGGATAGTTTGTATAGAGTAGCGCCGTCTTGCCATACAAATAATCCTTGACCTTAGCAACTGCATTTCCTGGTTCTTAGCTGGTAAATGAGTAGAACTGTCATATCATGCTGGGTATGTTGGTAGGCGTGATCTCAACCATGAATAGGACACTACAGTCGCACACCATTGTGGTATTCACCGCTTAAAAATTTGCAACTGGAGATGAGTGATTGATTGAGAGTGGAAAATGGTAGTCATTATTTAAGTGCTCTATTTGATGTTTTCTGTAAGTTAGGGTGGTTGAGCGCGCGGTTGTCTAAATTGTTTTCTGTCTGAGTGGTTTCAATTAAATAGCCCGAGTACCTCTGCTAAATCCTTGTTCAAAAAAGGAAAACTCGAGAACCCACATATATGTATGTACATGTAGGATTTTTGGGTACGGAGGTTTGGTGGTCTGCAGTGGTTCACTTCGTTTCTCACGAATGCCCCAAAGGCCAATCTTGTAATTGATCTCAAAGTTATTGTCACAGGTTAAAGATTTGAAGGCTTCCGAGAGCTGTTTCCTACTGGTTGTTGTTGCAGGAGGAGTACTGTATAATAGACAAGGAGTGCGAAGAAGACGACTAAGCGAAAGCGGCTGAAGGCTGAGATGGAAGAAGGTACATACATCCCTGTATGTAATACTTGCAGCTTGGCAGGTTAGAGCCTCGGCATTTGGCCAGGAGGAGCTACTCAATCGTAATACAAGTCAATTAATTTATTACAGTTGTGGCATTATAACTCTTCGGAGGATGTATTTTGTATGAATTCGACAAGCGATTCAGTTTCGGACATGATTTTGTTTTGCAAACCAAGGGCTGCTGGCTTCGGGGGTGTATGTAAGTCATCATCGACCATACAATAAATCTGAATCTTTTTAGCCTATATCGCTATGTTAGGGGACGCCTTGAGCCGGAGTGGTTTCGGAGATCAACTTCAACCACTAATGACTTTCCCCAACCACACCCTAATTTATTTTCTCTCTGGTATTCGATAGTTCTGCTTCTTCTCTACAACATGACAGAGCCGGATTAATTTTATCCTTTGTTGTGGTGGAGCTATTGATTTTCTAAAAGTTGGGTTTTGGTGGGGTGCCCAGCCAATGTCGCGCCCATAATTGCCACAGTAAAGTTACCTGATTAGCTGAAAGTTCTCCTTTGAAGGCGCCAAGTGGCTAATCTTGGCAAGTTACTAGCGGTGAAATGGTAAATAATTACCCGATTGGGAAATTGATCGTCAGAAACCAATGTCGCACCCTCCGTCTCAAGGTGTCCCCAACCATATGCAGAACTATGACTTACCGTTCGTCCTCGGGAGCTCAGTCTTACCCGCAGACCTTGAACTTCCTCGATTTCTTATACATATTTGTGGCGCCACGTCTACCCGTCTAGATCGATCTACTCACAATGAAGCGCGTGATTCTGTATTAGTAGCTTAAGAATGATATGGATAGGGTGAGGCTCCTACATATAAAGAGAAGATACCTTGGCATTTTCCTATTCCGGCTCGTAACCCGCGATCCCGATCGTCACCGGGAAAGCAATCACGGGTGACAACACGATGATCCAAATTTGCTGGAGAAAGTTGAATTTATATACAATTACAGAACCAGGTAGCTAGAAGTGTTATCACGATGTCTCACAACATTCTCTGACATGGTTTACCTCTATCTAGCGAGAATGTTGTTTCAGAGAGGTCGTTGACTGGGCTAGCAAGTGTAAGCTTTATCGACTTTACCAAGTTTTAGTTTATATCATTATATAACTCTATGATTCGGAAAAGACACACTGAACCCTCTTCTATGTGGCTGCCTTCATATATCGTGATTTGATACCCGCAACCTTTATTTGTAAGGTTCGCGTGCTTTCCCGGTGATGATCGCTTACCCGATGAAAATTGTTACATCTTATAATCCCCTCAACCTACCCGAATGCTTATCAAGTGCGGGAATCGCGAGGAAATCACAGTCTGGAACATAATACATTCAGAATATTCAAGGGTTTTCTTGACACTCTCGTTTGATATCAGAAGGATACGTTAGAAGTCAGGCAGATTATACAGGACGGCGCCGCCAATATATAACCACAAGGAGGTTGCTCCTAACATCACTATAGCGCTAGTCTTGGTGTCAAAGAGGGAGGGTATATATCTACAGATATCTAGATTCAATTATTAGTCAGGGGTAAGAGAATTGGAATAGATGGAAAGAAAAAAACCGCTCCCCCGGTGGCCGCGTCTCCATCTTCACAGCTTTTCTAGACACGGCGGAAGACTAACATCGCTAGGCATCCGGTTTAGTCACCGGCGATCACTCGCAGTCCGCGCAATTACTCAATAAAGGAAAACCCGCAGCACAACAAAATATCATTATCCTTCAGGCCTATCCTCCAACTATATATTGCGTAGTAATGTTTAATTTATATCGCTGCTTTTTGTAAATACTTCGCAGCTGGCAAACATGCGTTACCAGCCCCATACCTTCCTTCCTAGTGCTGGGCACTAGCCTGTTTGAGGCGAGCATATTCTAGAGCTCGGGCTGGCTCTGATTGTGGGATCAGAGGTTCGGGATGTTCGAGTTCGGGAAGATGGCTCGAGCTTAGGCTTGAGTTTTCATGAATATCGCTAATGATAGTGATGAATTTAGTTTGTCATTCCAGATTTTTGATATCCGTTCTGGTGGTGAAGCTATTAGAGCTTGAGGTTCGCCGAGACTGAACATAGTGGTGAAGTATTATACCCATTTATAGGCACTCAAAAGAATTAGGCCCTCTCGCTGGCTTGCAGCCACGATTGTTCCACTTCCAAATACCGCCATGCGGCCTTCAAGAGCGCGCGCACGCAGTTCAATTTCAGTGCCAGCGAGAGCAGTTGTGCTGAGGGAAGCGCAACCTGCCATCCACAGAAAGCCTGGAATCGAGGCTAGATAGGCTTGCAGTGAGAGTAATGATCTATGGAAAGACAGGGGGGTCATGATTTTATAGCAAATACAATACACCATTCACCTGTCGCATGACGGGGGGGGGGGTTGAGGGGAAATCCGATCAATCTGATAAGATGATCCTTCTGTGATTGGGTTATGTATCTATCTTATCAGATTGTCGGTTAGCCCCGGTACACTCGGTACTAGGAGACAGGGACTCTTGCGTAACACCCCGCTTATGCAACCGTCGATCCCCCGCACACCCACCAACCCAAGAGTTCTTCTCACTCTCCATGAGATCCCCCGGATGGAGGTACAGTGCCTAAATTCAAAAACTATTAACATGCGATAGATACTCCTTCTTTGGCTCTCCGCCCCGACCTTTCGATAGGGTTACGCTCAATCCAGGCCAACTAGATACGGCACAAGCAACATCATCGCGACACTCCTCACGACGTCATGGGAGAACCACATCATCCAGACATCTAATCATGGTTCTCCACCTCCTCCCCTCAGAGCTCCTACTCATCATCATGCTGCACCTTCAGGCCCCCTCCCTCGCAGCCCTCTCAAACACCTGCCGCTCCCTCAACAACAACCCATTCCTCACCGACGCAATCGACGCCCAAGCCGCGCCAACGCCCACCGCATCTCTTTGTACACCACCTCTTCCACCTATCCTGCTACCAGCTACGCCGGCACGCGCAGACCCTGAATGCTGCGCATCCCCACGTTGGCGCGGAGGGGGTACCACAGGACCCTGAAGATCGCGCTGGATCATGGCGAGTCGCCAAACGTGGTCGATGAACATGGATACAGCGCGCTGGAGAGGGCCGTGAGGAGCGGGAGTCTGGAGGCTGTGAGGCTGTTGCTAGAGGCGGGGGCGAACCTCTGTGGGCTGACGACCTATGATGATAGGTTTACGTTAGCGAGGGTTGCGCGTCTGTCGGGGAATATGGAGATGGAGGAGCTGCTGGTGAAGTTTAAGACGCGCAAAAGTCCACGAGGGGTTGAAGAATGAAATGTGGGTAATGTGTGGAGAGTGTGGCATGGCAGATTTTTGTACCCAGGTTTGATTCCCTTTGTCTGGTAATTCATTTATAGTGAAAGTACGTCACGTCGAGGTATCTGTAAGTGGACAGGCTTGAGAGACAGATATTGGAGTGTGGAAATTAAACTAAAATCAGCTGCCTAGTAAAATTGTTTTCTTATAAGCATATACCCTTAAACGAATTATCCGTTTCACTTCATTGTTTCGTCTGGGCCTCTGGGGTTCGTGGTTTCATATCAACGCCATGTGGTACTATTATGGATTGCAATATGTAGCTCCAGACTGCAAGGGGGGTGGTATCAGGGTTAGGGGTGTATTGGACCTTGTGGCGATGTGGCGATGTGGCTTGTGAAGGAGGCTTAGGGACACATGGAGGCGGGATAAGCGAAACGTGGCTTAGTCTTAGCATACTGTATTATAAGGGCTTATCCCGTCTCTGCATTGCTTCCATATCCAATATCTTATCAAATAAATTCGTTTGCACCACCATATCCGAGCCAGAGGCTAGAGAAAAGAAACCAATCACGGAGCACTTTCGCCTGGAGATGCAGCCTGTAATTATGGAAGTGGAGTTTGGTGCGGCCACTCTTACAGGTAACCAAAAATTGCGGAAACTCGATGGCTAAGAACTTTTCGACGAAAGACAAAGTCAAGTGCTAGTGATGAAGTTCACTTTCTCTCTAGATTTTGATACCACACCCTTTGCGCTGTGAGAGCTGGTGTCTATGAGCCACAGTCTTGGCGGTCGCTAAAAGCTACTGACCCTTGCTTGGCTGCAAAACCGTCGGATTGGACTGCCACACTTCAGGATCTAGTAAATTGACCAGTTATTGATGAATTATAGTGGTTTTGGTATGTTGGGAAATATGATCATGAGGTCGGTCTACCTTTGTTGAGACGGAAGTAAATATCAAATTGTTTATCGGTATCCTAGAAACATTGCAACACACAAATCCGCAAAAGAAGATGCAAAATTCAGCAGCTAATAACTTTACCAGTTCTTGCCTGATAAAAATACTTTCTATCTCTTTCTAAAGCACATATACAGTTCAACCCATGGCAAAGCTGAAGAGCAGCAACTTCACTGAATTGGTATTGCTTAAATATCGTTTTTATTCCGGGTTAGGGTTAGGGTTCTTAAACTTATGTTAAGCCATTCAATTTCTCCAACTAATTGATTTAGATGCAGACAAGAGAACAAGAAAACGACAGGAAACCTTTCAACGGTTGATTATGCAATTTACGTGATATGTCCGCGGAAAACCTCACACGATCCATTCTATCAGCAGGTAAATTCTTGTGTGGCTTTACTCACAAATCTTTCTATTTCTCCTATCAAATAACAGATCTCCCGTACAAATTCAACTCCTCTATTATATGGTGGTCTGCATCGCGAAATCAATTAATTAATGACAAAGCACATCCAACCTTAGGGCGGGGAGCATTCTTCGCGCTTCGGGTTGACATACATGATTTCACGACTGATTCGTGCGCATTGATAAATAAAACCCCTCCCCCATTCGCCGCCTCGCACTCGCTCAACGCTTCTCAAATATCTTGACTATACCCCTACGATTACGATGACGATCACTAATAGCATCTTTCCCTCCCGAGCTGTTGCTAGTAGTCTCGGAGCGGCTCCCACCCTACGCCCTCTACCCCATGTGCCGGGCATGCCGCTACGACAACACAATCGGCAGTCCAGCACTCACCGACTATTTTGTCGAAAACAGAGTCCGCATCCTACTCCACGCAGGAAGAGATAACCGCCTGCACACCATGGGCGTCTGCTCGGTGATGTCGCGAAGCAGGGGTACGTTGAGATTATGGCCACCTTGCTGGATGGCTGGGCCAGTCCAAATCTTTCTGATCCGACCTACAAGACACCTCTGTATTAGGTAGTGGCACATTGGCGGTTGCTGATGGCGCGGTTACTCCTAGAGATGGTTGCATACTGGATATCCTGAAGAAGGAGCGGGATGATGTCATGATAGGACCGCTGAGGTATCATAGAGATAATTATGACTGCCAGGCCTCAGATGCCCAGTCGAGCCTTCAAGATAGGATAGGTCTGCTGAAATCATAACATGCAGTGTTTACCGATACAGCTGCTTGTGTGGAAAGCCCTTCTCAGGAATTGTTTTCTAGTAGTAGGAGCAAGGCATATATAAAGCTTCTTTATCTACTACGGTACTGTATGTTACTTGAATATTCCATTTCCTGCGGAGAACCTCAATAGTTGATTACTAAAACCCGGCAGAACTTCCCTCAACCCCGAGTATATGCATGATTATTCATCACTACACCACTCTAGTTCCCGGCAATCCACAGTCCACCATCCCCACCCCCACCACGCTGGTCCCAACGTCCTCCAATCCGCCCCCTTGTCAGCTTCCCCTCGAATTCCTGCTCCAAATCTCCGGCTACTTGGAAGCCGACATCGTCAATCTCTCCGCCCTCTCCGAGACCTGCCACGCTCTCCATAGCAATCTCTCCCCATTCATCCACTGCTACCTCCAGCGCTGCCACCGGATCATCTTTCCCTCTGCCTGCAGACGCGGCCTGGTCTTCACCGTGCACCGCTGTATCGCTCTCGGCAGAGCCGTTTACCCTGAACCACTCGAACACCGCCGGCTACGCCTCTCCACGGTCGCCGCATACGGGAACACGGAGGTGATTCATGCGCTGCCTGACCTGGGAGACGCGTTCTGTGTGAACTGCTGTGACCGGTGGGCGGACGGCGGCTATTCGGGCGCTTCGGAAGACGGGCGCGGTAGTCGGGAGATTGGAGATGGACATGTGCGTGGGGTGGGTAGGGTTGGGAGGAAGTTTGCCTTTCGGTGCCCGCGCTGGGATAAGTAAAGTATGCAAGTCAAGATGCCATGAGGTTCGAAAGTTCGAACGCTTGAGCACAAATATATCTTTCTGTGGATCCAGGGCTGGGGTTAGTCTTCGTCAAAGTTCTAAAAGAAAAAACCATTGATCCGTTCATTCGTTGAATGCCGGAGCGTTGTATGTACCATGCTGTCGAACGAGACATATGTGGAGGCTTAGAGCCCCTGCTCTGATCCGCACAGATTACCGTCAGCCTTCTCTTGCCCCAACAGCCAAAATCTTTCATATACTGACCGATCCCCAGTTTCAGTTTCATTGCCGTAACGCTTCGCATCAGTCAATCCATCAACACCTACAAAGGAGGAATGGTGTGAATTCGGAACATAGTGTCAAATTAGGTTACCTCTACTTTACGGTGGCGAGTTGCATACCTGGACTGGGGAGGGGGGGGCGGGGGGCGGGAGAGAGATTGAAGTCCCGTGCATCAAGAATTCAACTCCGGGGCCGACAGCGCCAAAGCGCCGGGACGGTAGCTGAGGTATGTTGTAATCAACTTGATGCTAATTACAATTCTGATTGATGGTTGTGAGAGCTATATATAATAACACTTATATGAGTATTAGGACTTTAATCTTAGGCTCGCACCACAACGTACCCCAACAGATGCTGCTGGCGGAGGTGCAATTACCTGCAACTTTCCGATTATGTCAAAGCTCTCTTTAACGCTGGGGGTGGTGTGGCGGCGGAGGTGGGGGCACAGCCGCAGTCGGTATCGGAGGTGTTAGTAGCGATAGTAGAGAGTGCGAGGTGACCAGTTGCTGAAAAGACAGACGCCAGCCGCTTGAATGGGGCTGGGGGGGGGGGGGTGTAGTCGGAGGGGGCGGTGGGCGCGTGCGGAACTGTAATCCGCTAGCGTGGAGCTTTTTTGTATGGATGGAACGTTCGCACCCTCGAGCAATTTGTATGCGAGGTGCACGAGGGGTGTAGGATTTCGGGGGTGTAATTACCGGCCGCGGAGGTGTAATGAGTTAAACAAAAGGGAAAAAAAAAAAGAAAAGCGGCGGAGATTTCGGTGGCGTTAGTGGTAGAGGCGCTGGTTTGGTTCAATCAGCTGACGATTTGGAGTCCAGTTAGACGGGATTTGGTGCTGATTTAGAGCGCAATCAGGCGCTGTCTCTGCCGCTTGTCGCCAAAGGCGATTCAGGGGGCGCTAGGGAGTCAGTGGAGGCGGTGGAGGCGGTGGTGGAGGAGGCGGCGGCAGTGCAGCTGGCGGCGAGCACTGGAGGCAAGACTGCGGCGGCGTTGCTAAGGGGTGTCTACGGCGTAGGCGTTAACCTTGACCGTAGTGGCCCCCATCGCGTGGGTAGTATTCTGGTATTAGGCTGTATATGGTCCTCATTATGTGAATAGAGGTGCCAAGCACTACTGGTTAGGCTCATCAAGCAAGTGGGTTTTCCTGGTTAGTCACACTAGGAGTGACAGTTAAATTTGTGGTTTTGTCCTTCTTTTCTAATGATGCAGTACTAGTTGGTATAGTTTTAATAGAGGTTATAACCAGTTTGTCCTATTGTAAACACTGCCTGTACCTCACTACGCTCTACCAGCGCAAAGAATCCATCACTTGATGCATTTCCCATGAAAAAGCGGCTCGCAAATACATCCGTTGATGCATAAACTGTCGAGGCCTCGATAAATGCATCAGGCCAACACATTTGCTGACTATTGAAGCAACAACCTTCTGACAAACTTTCAGACAACTAGGTATTGACAACCCAGGGATGATTTTCCTGACAACTTTTATGACAATTTTCCTCACGAACCCCCCAAGGAACATTGTCAACTAACAGAAGATACTGGGGTGCTTAACAGTAAAGAGACACGGACTAGTGAGGAAGGTTGTCAGAAAGGTCGTCAGGAAAATCGTCCTTGTACGAGGTATTGTAGGGAAATCTTAGGGTAAGTCGTACATAAGATCGTCCTTGTATGAGGGATCGTAGGGAAATCATAAGGTAAGTCGTTAGGAAAATTGTAAGGTAAGTCATTAGGAAAATCGTGTCTCGATGAGGGTCGTAGGGAAGTGGTAAGGTAAGTTGCATGTAAAATCATACTTGTGTAAGGAGTCGTAGAGAATATCGTGGGTGGTTACACTTGTACGAAAGGCGTCAGGAAAGTGCTAGGTAAAAACGTCTGCATTTCTATTTGTATTGGAAGCGATAGGTAAACCTGTCAAGAAAGTAGTAGTTCACATCGTCAAGCCAGATATACTACAGTCCTTCGTGTTTCTTATCCCTCCTGATTATGGGCTTGAAGATTTGCTGATTTCCGATGAGGCTATGAATATGTCTAACGGGGCGGGGATCTAGAATCAAACAGGGCAGGTACCAAGGCGAAGATCGACTCGGGATACATTTCAAGGACGAGGACAGGGAATTGGGCTCATATACCGATTGAGAAAAATATATTAATAACTAACAGAATGTGGACGTTGTGTTAGGAAGAAAGAAAGAGAAGTACAGAGAAAGGGAATGAAGCCCCGAATATAAACTCCAAGAAGAGGCCTGCTGACTTACCCTCACAACCACACGTAAAGAAATAGCGAGCCAACATATTGAACACTCATAACCGATTCCGATCCTTCTTTCTGCAATTCTAACACAAAGCGCCTAGGTCTTACTGTACCTCCCGAGCAGCTTCCTAACTCATCCAATATATCCGACGCCATCCAGATCGTTCACCTAACAACTCGATTCCGCAACGTTCTCAACAGCAGGGCAGGTTTGCGTGGTCTGGCCTTCATAATATGTATCCAGTTAGCCTATCGATTCCGCTTGATATATCCAAAGATATAATGGTACAGGTGGTAAGCTCAAAATTAAATCAAAAGAATGATTAAGGTTCAATCCCACAACATTCCCTTTTGTCTTGAATCACAAACTCTACTTCAGCGATCTATACATCAATTGATCCCTTCCCTATAATAAATAGGCAAATCAATGTATCAATTGATGCATACCCTGTCATGAGTTCAAGTTGGGTAAACTCGCATGCAAGATACATTTCTGTATAATTTCATGGTTCCTTTCCTAACAACATAGCCATACCCCCCAACTGCATAGCTGCAATGATTAACCACATACATTTATGGACACTAATGCCGATTATTAAGAGTTGGTATTGTACTGCAATCCGTCTATTAATTTTAAAAACGATTATACAACAGCACCTGTTGAGTGTGGCAATTTTACAGATGATATTACCAACGATTATGCCCAATCTCTCCCTGTAAAGCCTGAACATTTTAGTGTTTGATTATCCAAACAAGATTGCTGACGTTTCAATATTGCCCCAGTAATTACTACAGAAAAAACCCAAACTTGAACAAATTTATTGATGATTATACAAATGATTTTACAAACGGTTTTACGTCAAGGCCTATAAAGCAGAAACAATTAGGTTGATGCATTGGACACAGAATTACTCATGACTTTCCGCACAGCCTTAAACGTTTATATAAAAACAAAGAACAAATTTACCTCAATTATACTGAGACCATTCCTGAGGATCAACTCTCAATGACATGCGTATACGCCATCAATGATATTACCAATGATTTAATCCACCAATTTACTAACGCTATTTCCAACAGTTGACACATGACCTGCCACAATGCTGTAAAGTCAAAACACTTAAACAGATGATTATCCCCTGGTCCGTAGCGATTTCAGGCCCATATATGGGTCATTAATTCGATCCACAACAACACCCCGGAATTAATTACAAATATCCCGAATGAAATATATAGTATATTACATGTGGTGAAAATCGTAATAGCAATTTCTTTCTTTAGAAAAACAAAGGGGTTCATTGCAGGTACTGCATTCGATACTTCTCTTCTTAGGATCTTCACCACTACCTTGACTTCTCCGCCATCCACACAAAAAGCAATCAACTCTTGACTCCATATGAATGGGTAGGTGTTTCTCAGAGCTATTTCTGAGTATTGGAAGGGTAGTCTTTTCAGTAACCCGTTGTTTTTTGTGGGGCGTTGCTGCTGTAGTATTAAGGGAATGCTTTCGCCGAGCTTTGCCAAGACCGGTGGTTTCTTCAATTCCAGATTCAATAAATGACCACGCAGTCTCCAATCTGAAGTCCAGATGATTGATATCATCTTTCTTACTGTCCTTCGCCTCCCGGTATATGATAAAAGAGTTAATGAGAACCGTCTCTAGTACCCAATAGAAAATAGGCCACCAATTTCTGCGAGAGATTAATTGGGTATCATAATAGGTCCGGTATTGGTCTGCAGTGTCAACCCCAACTTTGTACATATTGTAAGCCAATATGATGACGGGTATTGGTAGTAGCTTTGATTTCTCATTGGAGTCGAAAACGGTATTTGCTCCTGCAGCGTTGGTGCTTTTCTGTCCTGGATGCCAACGCTCCTTGAGAGCTTGAGACTCATCACCAGAAAGCGGGTGAATTGTACTCATCATTGTAACAGGTGCACTGTCCATCCAGAGAAGAACAGCAACATTATCTTTCACTACTCCCGAGCGGAAATGATAGTCCAATTTAGCCTTCTTTCCAACGTTTAGCTCCTTCGGAAATCCTTTAAAGTTTGGTTTTGCTGTCCCACAAGCACCCACTCCCATTTTTCGAAGCTCAGAGCATAATGCAATGGATGTAAAATAATTATCCATATACACGTTGAACGCATGCCGTTTATGCTGATGTTTTAATTTTGTTATGAGATGATGAACCATAGCTCCCGTCTTACTCAATCCCAAGCATTCAGACTCCGGCCCAACTGGATCAATGCTACATGTATTCGAACTCGGATGGAAATCCCAAACGTAACCTTTGTCAGCCAAAGCAAAGAATTTGTAGCCTTGACCAATGGGTTTATTAGGCATTTTCGTAACATGGATAGATCGGCGAGTGAATCGTATCATTGCTTCGTCCATAGTGACATTGGAAGAGGGAACACGATAGGCCTGTGAGGAATACCGGAGTTGTGATAGCAATGGCGCCACTTTGTGGTACCAACGACTGGAATCTGAGAGCGGTTGTACCGGGTTTGAGATATGTAAATACCGCCTAATTTGCTCAAACTGTGTCTTGCTCATGAACCGTGTTGTGGGGAGTCCATCTGTCCCAAAAAGCTTCCCATCATGCCGCCAGTAATGATCAGGTGGTACACCCACCACACCCATATGGATCGATATCCCGAGCCATATCCGTAGCCTTCCTCTGCTGATAGGTACCCAACCCCTGCCGCCTTCCATCTTTCTTGAATTTTGTTCAAGTTGTTGATCAGCGTAAAGGTTGGTATTCGTCACTATGACGTCAAGGATTGAATCAGGGAAGAATAAATTGCCAATATGAACAGGTTTGAGGTCAAGTGAACGCATGTCTTTTGGGAGGGTGTTGTAGGCTTCATGTAGAGGAACAGCGTGCTTAAAAGGTTCAAAATCCGGCAACTGAGGAAGAGAATGTTGCGCCGAGATGTCCGAGTGATTTTTCATGATCGACGAGGTTTTCTTCTTTTTGCCACCTTTAGAGGGCAAAGAGTGATGAGGAGATGGTTTGGATACAACATGATCCTCAGCTGAAGGCCTTAGATTGTGCTTTCGGGATTTCTGCAGCTTTGTAATGGTGGTAGGTGGTGTTGTTTGGGGTTCATGGTGGCGAATTTTCCGCTTCCTAGTAACTAAACCATACCCATTATCCACTCCCAGTTCATATGTAGATGATTGAGAGTGGTCAGCTCCATAGAAGATATTAACATCTCGGGTTCTCAATGATCTTTGCTGCATTGTTGCTAGAAAAACGCTTTCAAATGGAAGATAAAACGATATATGTCTTGTTGAGAGATGGGAGATCATAAACCTGAAGGCACTCTTAGACCTTTTTAAACCACCGGAGGTTTTCTCGAATTTTTTCCATTGCATCTAGAGCATTCTCTACTTCGTAAAATTTCTTCTGATATTACTCATGATAGGTAATTGCCATGTGGTGGGGTTGATATTTACAAATTGAGATGTGGCGACACATGATCGGGCCCAGATCTGGGCCCGCTACGGACCAAGGGATAGTAACAACTTGCCTAACAATATTAACTTGAGGCCGGTAGTCTGTCAACAGTATTGTGGATGATTATACTGGTATATGTACACAGTCAGTATTCTAAACCTGCGTAATTATACTAAGGCTAAAGGTTTTACTTATTCATTTACTTGTACATCTACAGCATAGCCTTTATATGTTGAAAGACTTTACAGCTGATTCCACTAACAATATTACTCTCCACCTTATTTTTGTCATTAAGTTTATCCAAAGATATACCTAAAATTTATCAGCTGTCTGACAGGCACGTCCACAAGTTTACCAATCATATTGTCTCCAAGTGTAATATCATGGCCCTACCGCCCCTACCTGTGTGTCCGTTGAGAACATTGTGGAATCGAGTAGTTAGGTGACGGATCGGGGTGACGTCGGATAAGTTAGATTTGTTAGGAAGGTGCTGGGGGGATACAGTAAGTGCTAGGCGCTTTGGGCTAGGATTGCGGAAGGAAGGATTGGGATCGGTTATGAGTGTTCAATATGTTGGCTCGCTATTTCTTTAGGTGTAGTTGCGAGGGTTAGTCATCGGGTTTCTTCTTGGGGTTATATTCGGGGCTCTGTTCCCCTTCTCTGTACTTCACTTTCTTTTCTTCCTTACGCAACCTCTTTATTCTGTTTGCTATTAAAATAGGCTTTTTGACCGGTATCTGAGCCCGATCTCCTGCCTCTGTCCTTGAACGTATGCCGAGTCCATTCTCGCCTCGGTGCTGACCCCGTTTCGTGTTTAGAACCACGCCCTGTTAGATCCGCTGGTTCAGCACTTCTTTCCGCACAGCGTCCACGACCCTTAGTACCACCCGAATAGTATGATGATTCACATACTAACGAGTCTAAAGTATCATACCGAGCATTGACCCCATTGTCAACCAGCACTCGGAGTAGTCAATTGACTCCCACCTCAATAGCTTTTAAAGAACTTCTCAGTTCTTCCGGCACACCCACTGGAAGAAGCAGCCCTAGGACGGTAGAATTCCATCTCCCCGAGAGCAATACTGACAGTGTTGAAGTGCAGAAGCAGTGTAGCGGCGTAACGCGATGAAGGAAGAAGTTCGGGAAGGAGTAGGGTTAGTAATCTGGTTCTCTTTGGTTAGGTTTCTTTTGGGAATTAGTAACATCCTGGTTTTCTTTCTATGAGTTTCTGTTACACAGATGAATCATTGTGTTTGGAAAGGATATATATATGGCTGTAATCTCCCTTTGTTCTTTCTTACTGTTCTCCTTATCCGAACTGCTTATTATATAGAAATATATTTTATTACTTGTTTTGAACCTCTATGAACCCAAGTCGTATAACCCTTTGGTTGTGCCCCTTGGTCACAGTCCTAGTCTTGTTTTCACTACGTAAAAACCTAATTTCTTCGAACCCTGACCAAGACCCTGCACGAGGTGAAGAGTTTTCACCTTCGTAACCCTGACCCAGCTTCTACTGTTCTTTTACCAAGAACCCCCAAACCTAGTTTTTAGTTCTTCCCGGACCCGCCCGTAATAAGCAGCCGGAGGATGTGCCATTGGCAGAAGTGGAGGAAATAGTAGATCCCAGCCACTGTTACGGGCAAGTGGCGTTGTTTCGTTGAAGAGGATTTCTTCATGAAGGTGTCCTCGTAGATTCGGTAACATCTAGGATCTTGGCAGGCATGGTCGGCAAGAGATGGACTCAGGGCGGGAACGGGAGGCGGAACAGGGACGGGGGCAGGAATGGGACAAGACGAGACAGGATGAAACGGGGTTTGCTCTGGGGTTCACCCCCCAGGTGCTCGGAAGGAAGAGAGAGCAGAACAAGGACGAGGACTCTAAGCCAGACAGGGAGCGATGGCTAAACAAGAGAGTCGGGCGGGAACCAGAACAGGGACGGCTAGATAGAGAGCGATAGCCGGCAGGAGCGGAGACTGAACGGGGAACAGGGACGCAGAGCAGGATACAGATGAGACAGGTCCAGGGGTTCACCCCTCTGGTGGTTAGAGAACGGATCGTGGAGCAGGCGAGGAGCGATTGTCAAGCACAGGGGACGAGGAAGCAGAAGCAAGGCGGAGGGTAGACCCGGGCTAGGGTGAGAGGGTAGCAATAGCCACGGACGAAGGCAGAACAAAGCGGGAGACAGGACAAGGTCTAACGAGAAGCGGAGACCGCACGCAAAACGAAAACCAAACATGAGGATTCAGGAGTCCTCCCCCTAGGCGGAAAGCCCAGGGGAGGAACGAGGTCTACGAGGGAAACGCTTTCAAGGTTCGGATAAAGACTGGGATAAAGCATACTTGATATACAAAAAGAAAAGACTAAGGAAGAAAGAAAAGCTCTTCGAAGAGAAGGAAGAAGCTTCCTTATATAAAAGAATCTTAACGTTGCTGATTAATCCAGACAAAGTCACAGGGAACAGGAAAAGTAGAACGAGAACAAGAGAAAGAGAGACGAGGAAAGAACAGGCGAAGAACAAAGAACAGAAGCGAAGAGACAGAAAGACGAGGCGAGGAAAGACAAGGATAGTGGAGCATACTCCGATGAGAAAAAGAACCGAAGCGGACAGGAACGAAATAGGAGACAGAGCTAGAACGAACTAGGAAAGCATAGGAGTTAAGGAGATAGTGAAACGGGACAGAGCAAGACGAGACGAGGCGAGGCGAGAAGACAGAGACGGAGATAGGAGCCTAGACTGGAATCGATCGGCAAATACCTTAGCGACATGTGAGACGCTAAGACTAGGCATTACCTCACGAAGTGCAACGGGGATCGGTGACTGTGAAGAGGTCGAGGCATAGCCAAGACATAGAGAACCTTCTCGGGCCGTAGGATATGCTTCCAGGTACCAAGCCATCTTCCAATACGTCCGGGTTGAATAGTCCCGCGATGATAAAGGTTGACAGGGGTAAAAGCCAGAGCAGGGAAGAGCCTACAGGGGAGCGGGTAAACTATGACTCAGGAGCGGGGAGACTAGGGGCTAAGCAAGGATAGGGGTACAGGATGGTAAGTTATGTAACCAAGGAAACAGAGGAAGACAGGGCGAGGAAACGAGAAAAAGGACAGGAAACAGGAGACGAGATCAAGGAGACATGGAGACAGAACAAGGAAAACCCAAGACGGGACCAGACTGGAGTCAGGCCCGTACGCCGTTACAGCCACTCAGAGTATGACGACTCCGTACCACTCATTCAAGTTGATGATTTTTAACGGGACATAAGATTAAAAATTCAGAGGGGAACACGACTAATTGCGAAGGTAATACGGAGAGAAGAGCCAGGGAGAGCAGTACCAACTTCGGCACCCAGACAGAATTCATACCAGAGAGCGCCCACCTATGCACCCAGCCAAGAAGGACCTCAGAGAGCTTTCCCGGCATCTTGGAGAGCATTCCCGGAATCTCAGAGAGCACCTCTGATACCCTCACAGTTCAAAGCTTGTTCTGTACCTGTTTATTCTTACGATATTTACTATAGCTCTTCTATACGGCATATCGAACTTTCCTCGTTGCGTTTGACTTACGACGGGTCCTCACCCACTTACCGCCTCTGTCGTTCCTGACCTGCTTTTGAAGGCATTGGCAAGAGCTCCAAGAGTAGTCACGGATTCCTGCAAGGCCTCAGTTTACATACCAGAAGCCCCACTAAGAGGCTACAATATCACAGATCTTCTTTCATCTAGTAGGGGGGATGAGAATACTCCTATAGCAGAAGGTGAGGTTAGTAGTATTCTCGAAAGCACTCATGACTGCTTTGAGGGCACTGTTAACATTCATGCGAACAACTTATCTCAGAGGCCATTGTTACCTATCCAAACGAGAGCAAATGTGCTCTAAGTGCAGGCTCAGAGGATTAAGAAAGAGTGTAGCATGCTAATCGGGGACCATACTCCCCTATCTGAGCCTTTTACACCCGCACCGAGGCTTTAGGTACTGGTAGTGAGCATGTGGGCAGCTGACAGTTGCAGGGTAGGATGTATGGTAGACCCAGATAAGGTTGTAATCAAACAGCTGAGTGCCGGGAAACGTTTACAAGTGCTCTGGGAGCATAGTTGAAGTCGGGACATAAATGGATTGGAGAATATTAGGTCAGAGATCTACACTCCCGAGTCCATTCCCACAAGATGCACGAGGTGAAAGGGCGCCTGGTGGACTCTACCATATACGGGCTTGGAAACCTTTCGGGTCCTGAAGTAAGGGAAGCTCAAGTGGAATATATTTTGAAGAATGATCCTTTCTTGAGCCCAGTACAGCATTATAAGGTATGGTCAATGCCCAGAGAGCACCCGGAATGCCCAGAGAGCACCCGGAATACCGAGAGAGCACTCAGAATACTCAGAGAGCATACGGGAATACTCCTAACAGATACTAGACCTACCGACTATGGTTTCTTGCTCCAGAAATTCTCGATATATTGTATTTTAAATACCTTGATGGGGTGAGGATGCGAGGAGTAAATACCCCAAATTCCTGGAGGGGATAACCCCTACATTTATTTGCCTAATATCGACCACCATTTGGCACAGCATTTGGGCATAGTCAATGGGAACATAAGTGAAGCCTGACCATTTCCAGTCAAAGAATGAGAGTATTGTTAGTAAGCATCCCCGATTTCCTCACATCTATGGCGGGTGTTTTGGGAGCTATGAAGGATTCTCTCAAGGCTCTTAAATTACCGATAATTTGAGAGCAGTGATGGACACTCTCAGGGCTATACTGGAATTGCGAGCTGAAATTGTAACACGAGGAGGATTAAGAGGAGCAAGAAGAAGAGCAAGACTTACGTCTAGAGGGGGATCGCAAACGAGGTGAGGAGGAGAATGAGTAGAGCACTGCCGAGTGATTTGGGGAGCACCGCCGAGTGCTTTGAAGAGCACTTGTGAGTGCTTTGGAGCGCACAGGCAAGTGCATTGGAGTGGACCGCGGAATGTCAATGATGCAGCACGACCGTGACTTCCATTCGGATAGAGCAGATAAAGGTAAAGATAATGAGTTATGATGAGGCTCGTTTCGAAACAGTAGAGTTTGTATGAGAGAACGTTTCTTAAGTCTAGGAACTTAATAACTTAAGATGTCTCTTCGCTAGTAAAGATCCGCTGATGTTGAGGGCTAACTTGGGAGCAGAACTGAACTCAATGTAGGTTTCTGTCGTCCTTGTTCGGGTTCTTTTCCTTACGCGCAATCTGCCTGTCAATAGTCGTGTGTATGGTGACTATTTGCTATGAGTGGGATTGAGGGTTTGCCACTACAGTTCGTAGGAACTTCCTTGCGAGTCAAATCATGCAATACGCCAAGTGCAGGAGTCGGGACCTTAAGAACTAGTTGGTAGCTGATCCGATTAATGCTTGCGGCTTCTAATAGTTTTTTAGGAGCGATTTGAATATTTCAAAGCGGAGTTTGTGCTTTGGTAGCTTGGATTGCATTCTCACTCCCAAAGATGCACCGGGGCGAATCTAGGGGCTTCTGGCAGTTTGATGCTCCGGGGGTTATCTTTGGGGTTCAAAACGTGTTTTTTGAATCGACATTCCCATTGCCTCCGGAGCACCGCCAGGACTGTTCCTGTCATGCTAAAGCCTATTTTCTGGGGATCAGTTGCGGAGTTGTCGCACCTCAAAGGTTGACTGCCAAGGTAGGGTAACTTATGTTTAGGGTTACTTTTTCTTTCTGGCATCCTTGTCCTTCTGTTCCAACTGTGTTCAGTCGCACAAGTTAACTTGTAAGTACTCTTACTCCCTAAAGTCCCTACTTGTTACGGGCCGACTCGGAAGATACGAGAAACGGGTTCGGGAGTTCTCGGTTAGAGAACGGTAGAAGCTGGGTCAGGGTCACGTGGGTGAAAACTCTTCACCTCGTGCGGGGTCAGGGTCAGGGTTCGGGGATATCGGGCTTGATACCGATAGATACTAAACAAAGTTCGAAGACACCAGAGATGGCTCAGCTTAGCATGATATGCTAGGCGAGACCAAGAGATACGAGGGCGGGGACCAAGAGGCACAACCTAAATGTTATACAACTCGGGTTCGTAGAAGTTTAGAAACAAAACTAGAATGTATTCCTATATAACAGGAAGTTCGGATAAGGAGAAAAGTAAGAAAGAACAAAGGGAAATTACAGCCATATATATATCCTTTCCGAACCCCACTGACTCATCCGTGTAACAGAAACCCATAGAAAGAAAACCCTCACGTGTACGAAAACCCGAAAGAAACTTAACCAACGAAAACCCGATTACTAATCCTTCTCCTTCCCGAACTTCTCCTTGACTCTTGGCACGGCGTTACAGATCAGGTCCCTCTCTAAGGCCTAGCTCCCGCTAGGCTGAGGTTTGCGTGGATACCGGATATGGAATTCTCGGACAGCGTTAGGGGCATGTTCGAGGTCTTCCGCAGGTTGCCAAGAAGGTTCAGCATACCCTACGTACCGGGTCAGGTACTGGAGACGACCGTTACGGTGACGGGAGTCCAGGACAGCGTCGACTTCCCATTCCTCCTCTCCCTCGACTTCCACTGGCGGAGGCGGCGGTTGTTGTTGTCCCGGTACAGGGTTCCGGGCGGCAAGGGACAGGAGCGAGACATGGAATACTGGGTGGACCTTCATGGAGGCAGGCAGGTCGAGTTCGTAGGCATAGGGGCTGACCATTCTTGTTACCGTGTATGGGCCGATCTGTTTCCAGTCCAGCTTCTTGGAGGGGCGCTTGGTCTCGAGGTTCCGGGTGGCCAACCATACCTTATCTCCAACGGAGTACCTGGGGGCGGGGACACGATGGGCGTTGGCGAACTCTTCTTGGATCATCTGGGACCTTTTCATTTCTTCACGGAGGAAGTCGAAGGTCTGAGACATGTCACGTGCCAATCCGTTGGCTCGGTCTTCGGCGGTGGTCTTTCCATGCGTCAGGGGGCCAAAGGACATCCGGGGGTGCCTTCCGTAGTTCGCCTCAAACGGGGACAGGTGCGTGGTTTCCGAGACGTGGTTGTTCGTGGCAAACTCGGCAAGGGGCAGGAAGCGGGACCAGTCGTCTTGTTGGTAGGAGACATAGGCGCGGAGGTACTGTTCCATCACGGCGTTGATCCTTTCTGTCTGGCCATCCGTTTGGGGGTGGAAGGCTGTCGAGAACCTAGGCGAGATTTCCAAGCGGGAGCAGAGAGACTTCCAGAAGTCCGAGGTGAACTGTGTGCCACGGTCCGAGACGATGGTTTCCGGGAGGCCATGTAGTTTCCAAACGTAGTCCACAAACAGGTCGGCAAGGGCGGGGGCGTCGCATTCTTCGGTGGTCGGGATCAGGTGTCGCATCTTGGTCAAGCGGTCGACTATTACCAGGATGGCATTGTAACCGTTGCTTTCCGGGAGACCAGTGACGAAGTCCATTGACAGATCGGTCCAGGGACCCTCGGGGATCGGGAGCGGGCAGAGAACACCTTGAGGTCGGTTGCGGGGTGCTTTGCTACGGCGACAGGTATCACAATTCAGAACGTATTGGTCAACGTACTTCCTCATGGTGGGCCAGTAGTAGTTGCGGGACAGGAGTTCCAGGGTCTTGGCTCTTCCGGGGTGGCCGGCGGAGGGTTTGTCGTGGTGTTCCTGTAGGAGCCAAAGTTTCAACGGGTCGTGGTCTGGGACGTAGATGAGGCCGCGGTACAGGAGTATGCCTTCAGGGGACTTGGAACATTCGCCCAACGAGATCTTCCGGGAGTGCTTGGTTCCGTTGGCGAGCATGGTGAGGACTTCGAGGGGGAAACTATCTGTCTGGTAAGCTTGGGTCAAGAGTTCTTGGGCAGAGTACATTCTTCCAGCGGGTTCATTTGACAAAGTACCCGCTAACAAACTTAGCTTGATTCCAGGGTCCAAATTTTCGCGTTTCAAAACCACCTGACTCTGCTGCTGCAATCTTTCATCCCCCTCTTTAGGGAGGTCTCCTGATCTCCTAGTCAAAGCATCTGGTTTTCCTCCTTGTTTCCCTGGTCTGAACTGGATACAGAAATTAAAACGGGACAGGAACTCGGACCAACGGGCTTGACGGCGGTTTAGCATCTTGGTGGACATGAAGTATTCCAGGTTCCGGTGATCACTGATGACCTTGATGTCAAACTGGGCTGATTCAAGGTAGTGGCGCCATTCCGTGAAGGATTTGATTACCGCGAGGAGTTCCTTATCATAAATCTCATAGTTACATTCCGCGGGGGAGTGCTTCTTTGAGAAGAATGCGACTGGATGCAGGATACCTTCATCATCACACTGGGACAGAACGGCGGCGGAGACGTAGTCGGAGGCGTCGGTTTCCACGATGCTTTCCTTGGTCGGGTCGAAGTGTCTGAGGATCGGAGCCGAGGTGAACGCCTCCTTCAGGTTCCGGAATGCTTCGTCTGCAAGAGGGGTCCATTGGAATTTGACACCTTTCTTTGTCAGTGCCGTCATGGGGGAGACCACCTTCGAATAACCGCGGATGAAACGCCGGTAGAAGTTCGCGAAGCCAAGAAATATTTGCACATCCTTGACGTTTGCCGGAGTTTCCCAATCTTGGACCGTGCTGACCTTTTTAGGGTCCATGCTGATGCCGGCGGGGGACAGAATCATGCCGAGGTACTTGGTTTCCTGGACATGAAACTCGCATTTTTCGGGGTTCAGGTGTACCTGGTTCTGTTCGAGGAGGGTCAAGATCTTCCGGACGTGTTCCTTATGCTGCTCCAAATCATCAGAGTAGATGAGGATATCATCCAGGTAGGCGGTGCAGAAGTCGTCAAGGTGGGGGCGCAGAACGTCGTTGATCCAGTGCTGGAAGGTGGCCGGGGCGTTGGTGAGTCCGAATGGCATCACATTGTACTGGTAGTGGCCGAGGCGGGTCCGGAACGCAGTCTTCCATTCGTCTCCCTCCTTGATCCTGATCTGGTGGTAGCCAGATCGCAGGTCGAGCTTGGTGAAGTACTTAGCCTTCGACAAGTTCATCAGGGTTTCGGAGAACAGGGGCAGCGGATGGCGGTTCTTGACGGTGATCGCATTGAGTTTCCGGTAGTCCACACACAAGCGGAGGGAACCATCGGATTTCTTCACGAACAGGATCGGGGCACCAGTGGGGGACTCGGAGGCACTGATGAAACCATTGGCCATGTTCTCACGGATGTAGTCTCGGAGGGCCAAGAGCTTGGCTTGGGTCATGTTGTACATTGGGCCGAAGGGAGGAGACGTTCCGTTTTCCAGGGTGATTTCGTGGTCATGTGGACGGTGCGGGGACAGGACGTTGGCGGCCGACTTCAGGAACAACCGGGAAAAACCATGGTGTTCAAGGGGGACGTGGGCCAGGGGATCAGCGGGGTTCTCGAGGGCGGCATCGATGGCTCGCAGCGAAGCGCAGAACACCATACCTCTTCCTTTACGGAGGAGACGGGTGAACTGGAACGCCTTGAGGGCGGCAACATGGATCGGGGCACGGGGCGGAGACATCTGGGACGTGATTCCCTGGGCGGTGACTGGCTGTCGGGAGACAGAGCATTGGCGGACACAGGAGGGCGAGTCGAAGATGATCTGGTTCTGACGGGGCCGGAGGACGAGGTCGTGGTGGCGCATCCAAGGGATCCCCATCACGATCGGGTAGTGACCCAACTTGGTGACGAGGAAGGGAGCGTATTCCAGGTGGCCTTGGATGTTCAAAGCCAGCTTGACGATGTGGGTGATGGCGCCAGACTCAACTGGTCGGCCGTCAATCACCTGCAGGTGGCGCGGAGTCCGGAGGGGGGTCAGAGGGAAACCGTGGGAGCGGGCAAACGTGGCATCTATGAAGGCATAACCCGAGGCCCCTGTATCGATCAGGGCCTGGGTCGGGACGGGTGCTTGGTTCTCTCCGGAGATGGAACAAGCGACGACCAACTGGTCTTCGCTCAACTCTTCTTCGGAGTGGGGCATCGTCGACAGGATCATGGTGTGCGGAGCCGGGGCGGGGGAAACAGGTACGGGTGTGGGTGACGGGGAGGGCCCCTCTGGTGTGTCAGGATCTACCAGAGGGGCTGACCTTTTAACTGCTGCTGGGGGGTCATCTGGGTGTCTGACTTTCGCCAGCTGGTCATGGTGCGGGGGTCCTGGGTGCGGGGAGCGGGGCGACGGGTCTGGCGGCGGGGGGCTGGTGCGGAGGCGGTGGTGAACTGAGAGGCATAGGCCTCGAGGTTCCTGGTGTAGGGCAGGAGTTCCTGCTCTACTCGGCATTGGTATTCCCAGCCGGCAAGGCTGAGACGGGTAACTTCCTCCTGAGAGTCGTTGAGAGCGACTTCCCAGTCGGCGAGGTCCTCGAGGAGGATCTCGATGTTGGCGGCGGCGACGGCGGAGGACTGGAGGCTTGTCTCGAGCTCAGCTTGCACTGACTCGAGCTGGGACTGGGCGGCGGTGAGGTTGGCGGATGAGGTCTCCAGAGACCCGGACAACTCTTCGTTGATGGCCTTGAGGGCCTTGGCTTCGGTGGTGAGGTCAGTGATGACCTCCTTGTAGTTCATTTCGGTGGGGGCAGGAGCAGGAGCGACGAATTCAGGGACGGGGATGACGGGTTCGGCGATAGGGGCGGCAGGTTAGGTGGCGGCGATGGTGGTGAGGGTGGTGAGACAGTCCTCAATGAGGTCGTAGGTCTCGTTCCACTCTTGGCCATCTTCTGGCTGGGGAAGAGGGGTCTCTCGGATAAAATCCGACAGGCGGCCCAAGAGGGCGGCCAAATCGGGGCGGGTCATGGTGTTGTGCCGGTTGGTGAGGGGATCCGAACTTAGTGTTACGGGCCGACTCGGAAGATACGAGAAACGGGTTCGGGAGTTCTCGGTTAGAGAACGGTAGAAGCTGGGTCAGGGTCACGTGGGTGAAAACTCTTCACCTCGTGCGGGGTCAGGGTCAGGGTTCGGGGATATCGGGCTTGATACCGATAGATACTAAACAAAGTTTGAAGACACCAGAGATGGCTCAGCTTAGCATGATATGCTAGGCGGGACCAAGAGATACGAGGGCGGGGACCAAGAGGCACAACCTAAAGGTTATACAACTCGGGTTCGTAGAAGTTTAGAAACAAAACTAGAATGTATTCCTATATAACAGGAAGTTCGGATAAGGAGAAAAGTAAGAAAGAACAAAGGGAAATTACAGCCATATATATATCCTTTCCGAACCCCACTGACTCATCCGTGTAACAGAAACCCATAGAAAGAAAACCCACACGTGTACGAAAACCCGAAAGAAGCTTAACCAACGAAAACCCGATTACTAATCCTTCTCCTTCCCGAACTTCTCTTTGACTCTTGGCACGCCGTTACACTACTCTCCATACCACGAGATATGGAGTTTCTTCCACCCTTGTCTTCAACCGTCGATGAAGAACAAGCTGCGGATATCCTAGGGTTGATGGCTTAACTGGTGGAACATGTACTTTTGTGAAGGCACTATAGTGGCTCCGTTACAAGAATTGGAGAGCACCGGGAAATGTTTGAAGAGAACCAATGAGTGCTTTGCAGAGCAACGTCGACTGCTTGGTATAGGACTGGCGAGTGCCCATATACCTGTGGATTTGTCCTGTCCATATATTGTATTATATTCAATTCGCCGGTTCAAACATCTTGTAGTGTCATTTAGTAATAGATGGGATCACATTTTTGAATGCTGTACAGTCCACAGTGCCCACTCCAGCAATACAAGGTGGTAAGGTGAACAGGAGTATGTCTGGTGAGAACAGGGCACAGAAAGATAAAATGTAGGTACCTTAGGGGTGCATCTGCGGTGTGCTAGGTCTAAGAATCAACCTTGGGTGCCATCGGAGAAGTTAGTGGGGCTCCAGGAACGGTCAGGAGATATCCAGGAATACTCAGGAGTCCTTGGGAGCAGTTAGAGAGCTCCAGTAGCACTAACAAAGGCTATAGAAGAAGTGGGATGCGCTCTAGTAATTGTCAGGAGTGCTCCAGGAGTAGTCACGAGTGCTCCAGGAGCAGTAGAGAGCGATCTAGCAGCGTCCAGTGAATATGTTGGTTTCCAGGCAAGAGAACGCTGCGTCGGGGTAGCGACAGGCATGGGGATTGTGTGTTGGAGTGCGCTGGGAGCACTAGTGAGCGCCCGGGGGAATCTCCATACCCTAAAGAGCGCCAAGAGCACTGGCTGCTTCTTTGGAGAACGAGTTTACCTACTAAGCGTCCTGAGCGTCCTGAGCGCCCAAAGTGTCTGGCGGAGGTTACGCGCTTGCTGATGTATTAAGCTGGGTAATAACAGCATATAACCAGCGCGCTCTGTCTCTGTTACCCTTTATTAGTACTGATGATAGTCTAGGAAGACTCATTGCACTTCTTGAAGACCTGGGAATTGCGGAACCTGTAATGCCAGTGGCCGGGCAGGTTTTAATACCTAGGCGTTCTTCTCGTCCAGTGTATTCTCTATATCAATAACTTAATGGGGATTGACAGGAATGATGCCAGCATCTCTTTATGCACTGAGAATATTGTCTTTTGTAAATGCGAGATTTCTGGCTTGAAATAAGAGCCCATATTGAATCGTATATATTGAAGGAGGATCCTTTTATTGATTCCTGTTTTTCCTGACTGAACTCAATGGTAAAGTCCATTTCTATAATGGGTTCGTTTGGGACTGAATAGGCTGACATGAAGAGATTGGAACATATGGGTGGAGTGGTCTAACAGGGGCAAGACTACAATCAAAAGACACAGGCACCTAGGCGAGGATCGACTCAAAATATGTCCAAGGACCAGAACCGGGGACCGGGTTCAGATGGCAATCGAACAAAATATATTGGTAACTAATAGAATGAAGACATTGCGTAAGAAAAAAAGAAAAAGAAGTACAGAGAAGGGAACGAACCCCCGACTACAACCCCAAGAAGAAACCCGGTGACTAACCCTCGCAACTACACCTAAAGAAATAGCGAGCCAACATATTGAACACTCAGAACCGATCCCTATCCTCCCTTCTGGAATCCTAACCCGAAAACCACTAGCGCTTACTGTATCCGCCGGGCACCTTCCTAACTTATCCAACTGATTCGACGCTATCCCAATTTTTCACCTAATAACTCAATTCCGTAATGTTCTAGATGGCCAGGCAGGTGGGGGCGGTCGGGCCGTGATAAGTGGACAGGAAGACAAAGGGGTCATATAACGGCTCAGCATGACGAAGGTAGAAGTCCGGGAAGGAGAAGGATTACTAATCGGGTTTTCGTTGGTTACCTTTCTTTACGACTTTGTTCACGTTGAGTTTTTTTCCAATGGCTTTCCATTACGTAGGTTAGAAATCCGGTTTGGAAAGATATATATATCGTTGTAATTTTCCTTTTCTCTTTCCTGTTTTTCTCCGGAAATACGAACCTCCTGTTATATAGGAATATATTCTATTTTTTGTCCTAGAACCTCTACAAATTCAAGTATTAGAACCTATCGGTTGTGCGCTTGGGCCCAGTTCTAGTCTTGCCCTCGCCTCGCGTAATGTGAAGCGTTTGACCCTGTTTTCATTCATTGCTTTCCATATTCTATCATTCGGCAACCTCGTCTAGTATCTGTCGGTATCAAGCCTGATAACACCGAACCCTGACCCTGGACCAGACCCTGTCTGTGGTGAAGAGTTTTCACCCACTTGACCCTCAATCAATTTCTAACGTTCTCTGACCGAGAGCCCCTTAACCGCTTCCCTAGTTACTCCGAGTCGGCCCGTAACATGTACGATGTCATGGCTCAAGCAAAAATCGAAAAATTCCATATTTAAGAGATTGGTATACCCATTTATAATGAGGAGACGATAATTTCCGTTCACTCTATTCATAATTATTTAGTAAATGTGGAATAGGGTGTTCAATTGGTTGCTTACTCTTTACACGAGTTGGGTTCAAAGTCTTTAACCAGCCATTCGAAACCAAGCATTTAGTCACTCCAGTCTTTCAGGGAGTAGCTGAATATTGCTTTGTCACCATTTTGCAAGGTGGGGTACCAGCCTATATAGTCACTATCATCTATATTTATCATCATTGGTGGTAGTGTGCGACTGTCATCACTAATAGCCTCAATGACGGTCACTAAGACACGGCTACTATCATTCGTCAATTGCGGATTTCTTCTTCTGTTTTTTACCAATCACCTTGCAGAGCTTAACTACACCCATCATGAACCCCTTCAAGTCCATTTTATAGGTATTTTGAGTTTGATTATTAAACATCTTGGTCACTTCGTTTAATTGACTCCATATGGATTAGAAATGGTTTTGAATGGGAATAATTATAAATTTACCTTGTAAAAATAATCTTGTAATGCTTCTACATTTGAAGCATAGGCCCTCTGGCGATATTAGCAACTATTACGCTTAGTCGCTGCATTAGAGTTCTGATGTATGAACCTAATAATCCAATGCTTTCCTGTATTCCAATCACTTTTGCGCTCTTTGAGTAATACAGCCACCATTTCCTTTACTATTTCCATACGAGGTGGGAAGCTTCAATGATACATCTACACTATCCATCGGACCATTCATTTCTCCTCTTGCTTAGTTAAAAGCTGTTGATTCCGCTGAGTTTCCTTTCTACTTTGGGCTCCTCCAAGTCTGTCACGTAGAGGTGAGTATGCAATTGAGTACTTCTCCGCATTGCCCTTATCAATGGTTCCATGGTCGTTCTGTAATGATGAATTGCCAAAATCATCCACTCCTCCCGCTACGTGGAGACTATAGACGAAGGCGTGAGGGTCCAAGGAACACAATCAAAACAGGAGGCTTAGAGGTAGACTCTAAGCAAGCGAAGTATCTTGGAACTCTCTTGGCCGTCGAGACCAAGAGATCGTAGACATTGGACTATGGAGGAATAAAACTAATAATATTCCTTAAATACAGGAGGTTGCGTGAAGAGAAAAGGAAAGGAAGAGAAACAAGACGTAGAGTGCGGACAGGACCCTTTATATAACTGAATAACCCCTGTCCAAGTCTGACTCATAACCGAACCTAATGGAAAAACATAGAAACCCATATGACTCATTCTCCGACCGTTGCCACCACACTTCTCTTCAAGCCACAACACATTATTCTATTACCTGTCACGACGCCATAACAAAAGCTTTACCAACAACTCCTGTCTGAAGTAAGTATACAAGAGTCAAATGGGCCTGTACAAAAACCTCATACACCCAAGGACCTCCCTGCAACCCGCTATCAAACACGCAACCATCAGATGATCAAGTTACCTAAAAACTTTACCAGGAGAGGATACTGTGCCTATTGATTATGAGTATGGAAAAAAATATAGAGCGGGGGAAGAAGTTCATGCTGGGAGTCCTACAAGACGGCGGGTGTTCGGTACTGCACTCCGTGATAACCTAACAGAGCAAGTGCCAAAAGGTGCAGGTTGTAGATGCGTAGCACGACGAAGGAAGAAGTTTGGGAAGGAGAATAATTAGTATTCGGGTTCTTGTTGGTTAGGTTTCTTTGGGGAATTAGTCATGTTTGGTTTTTCTTTCTATGGGTTTCTGTTAAGCGAATGACTCATCAGGTTATGAAGGATATATATATGGCTCTAATTTCCCTTTCTTCTTTCTTATTTCTCTTCTTATCTGAACTTCCTATTATATAGAAATACACTCTATTCCTGGCCCTCCAAATTCTACAAATCCAAGACGCTGAAATCTCACGGTTGTGCCCCTTACTTTTAGTCCCCGTCTTTAGTTTTTTTTCGCTTCGCTTTTACCTTCAAGCGTTTGATCCTGTTTCTGCTTGCTTCTCCCGATCCTAGTCGGTCGGCAGCCTCCTGAATTTCTATTGGTATGAAGCCCGATAAACCTGACCCTGGCCCCGCAAAAGTTCCCTCCGCACCCGCCCCTAAAACAGGTAAAAGAGCTATATAGAGAAGAACCCTTTGTTTATTATATAAAGCTTTCATATGCGAGAGCTGCTTTGATCTGTACCATAAGGAACCATAAACTATGCGCGAGTGTTGCTCGTCAACTCTCCAGTCCTTGCCGTTGCTTGGGAAGCAGTACCCGCTGTCATTGACATGAGCTTACGGTTGCCGCCCTCCATTTTGGCCCCACCCAAAAAGATCCGCATTGCTGGAGTAAACGATAATCAAATACTTGATCGTTCAGGCTTTAGCGGTAGTGACTGTGTATAATCGTTGGTAATATCAGCCGTAAGATCTCTCAAACTCTACAGGTGCAGTTGTAAAGTTGTTGGTGAGGTCGTCAATATAATCGTTTGTAAAATCAATACACAGATTGCAGTACGATACAAACTTTTAATCATCGGCTTTAGTGTCTGTACATGTATGTTGTTAGTCGTTCAGGCTTTGCAGGTGGGGGTATGGCTATGTGCAAAAGGGTTGGTAAAATAAGCGGGAAATGTACATGTTAATTCGTTCAGAATTCTTTTAGGGTAGGGGAGTACATCTGTATACAAATCCACAGGTAATATCGTTGAAGGAAATCAGGGGTACGGCTGTGTGTAAAGTCGTTTGTATAATCTTTAGTTAAATCACCTCATGTGTTGCGTGTGGGATAGATGTGGTTAGTCATCACCAATAGTGTTTGTAAATTGGCATGTCAAATCGTTCACAGTTTACAGGCCCTGATGTAATATGCTCAGTAAAGTCATCGTAAATTGGTTTGCTAAATCGTTGTCACCGCACGCTATAAGATTTCACTGGGGATATGGATCCGGAATATCACGGCCACAGTAGTACCGACAAGAATATCCTTAAGAAATTCACACCGGCTATATATGCGGTAATGGGTAATGCTAGCTAGAAACGGCACGGCTGCCTAACCAAAAAGCTTAAATTGTGTAATGTCGTTAAGAAACGAACCATGAAATTACACGGAAATGCATTTGCTGATGAGTTTATACAACTCACGACAGGTTATGCATCAATTGATGCATTTACTTGCCTATTTCCTATGGGCAATGGATCAATTGATGCATAAACAGCCGTAGTAGAGTCCTCCGAGAATACAAGACAATACGAGACCAATCCGCAAAGATGAAGACACAGATGAAGACCAACCTCCCCCAAGGTTAAAATTGAAGATAGAGAAGGGGAGGGCACCGAGATGAAGGAAGCACAACCAGAGGCAATAAAAGACAAGGGGTACTGGAATATGTTCCAAGCCCTACACACAAATGAAAGTCTCCCGCCACAAGTACAACCACCACCAACACCCATACCAAAGGCACCAAATACACCCTCGTTACCAACACCTGAGACAACGCCAGAGCGTCGCTCCGTACCAGAGACAAACGAAACAAACCTTCCAACCAACAAAACCACCGGTACAAACACCCGGCTGAGTAATTAAAACGTCTGGCACAAACCTCCCCCGCTACAACACGCAGGTGGACAATAACCCTAGGACGGTTACACCCCCCCTAGTAGTAGGAAGTGACGGCAAAGTGCACGGGTGGAACAAGAAGAATGAAGTAGAGCAGTACACTCTCAGGGGCTGGCCATAATTTAAACCGGGTAAAGACAATAACATCCTGATATCGGGGATGCACAACAGAGACCTCGGAAAGATATACACGATTAATCACGCCACAGCAAGAGGAGTGGGAAGAGGAATGACGGACTGGGGGATGAAGGGGGAAGAGCACAAAGAGATGAAGAAGTCCTATGAAAGGGAGAATTTACTCGGACCAAGACGGGATATGGGGATAAGGGAGACAACAAAGATCGTTTTTGCTCGTTAGTTATCTATAGTTTTAAGTTTCCTTTGAGTTAGGTAGTGGCGGCGGATGTAGGGTAGTTCAGGTGAGTGCGGTATTGCCATAGACTACGGTCTGCATTCAATCAATGAATTAAATAAAAAAAAGAAATTGGGATCGTAGGAGCTCGAGCCTAGGCTCGAGCCCAACACCAAGGCTCGAACAGCTCGAGCTCAAGGCCGCGCTCGCCTCGAGCCGTCTCGTGCCCATCACTACCATATCCCCAATCTTGAGGAATTGTGCGCGCACTTGGCCAAATCGACGTCTTGGTCAACGGGTTAGAACAGCCCTTTCTGAGCAGCTGTAGCTGATCCAGAAGGGCGAGAGAGACTTAGTCAATATTAATATAAGGCCCAAAGGACAATGCCTGCTCTTTATAAAGGTAGCAGTTGAAGAAGGGCAAACACAAAAAGTACGTAATTGCCTCCCTTACCCCCCCCCCCCCCCCCCCTCCAAAACATTACCAAATCACAACACTTGTCGACTACGAGAACGAAGCAATGGAGCCTGCCCAGTGGTTATGGTCATGATCCTATGCGTCTCCTGCATCATCACAATAATCGGACGATCCAGCGACCGCATCCACATCCGACTCATATTCCTGAGACGCGGCTTCGGGATTTGCGGTAGAATCCACCTCAAAACTTTCCAATTCCCTATCCCACTGTATGACGGTTAGTGATATGATCTTGAGTCAGAGAAAGAGAACTTACATAAGTTGAAATACCCCCTAGTAAAATCTTGGGCAACTAAAAGATCGCAGCAGCGAAGGCCCATGAGTCAACCTTGATCACTCAATACACCATGGAGCGGAGAGGCTTACCACACTCCATCCACGCTCACTATTTGTGTCTCGAAGCGCTTCTAGGGTATCGCTTGCAGAGACACAATCAACGTGGTGTCCCAATGTTTTACTATTATCCAGCTTCTTTAGAAGCCTTTGTGCATCCCGATCGTTGCCAACGAGAGAAAAATGAAATGAAACAGCTACAAAAATGCATTAGTTTTAGTCGGGATCACGTACGTATGCTGAGGCACAAACCTTGACTTCCCCTTTCGTCATCTTTCGCTAGCCTGTCAATACAACCTCCGATCACGTCCTCCAACAGCCCTGCTCGCTCGCCTTCTACCTAAAGATATACATTAGTTTACCCATCTCCTCAAATGTAAAAGACTAAGCTTACATCTCCATCGGTGATAATCATTACGAGAAGTGGCTTTTTCATTTCTCTACCCCACACAAACCTGTTCAAAATCTTTTGACTCAATGACGTACCGATCTTGGTCACACCGTTGTATACCCTTTCATTAAAGTTTATTTCCCAGTTCTTGTTTTTGACGTTTTCTATTCCGTCGTCCCCATTAAAGAACTCCACTGACTTCATACCATTCTCGTTTGCAAGATCGTAGACCCGGGTAATCGCATCAATCGTGCTATGAAGAGTTTTGATACGCTCCCCCCCTTGCTCTGTCTTCATGGATCTACTGTCATCTATCATCAATAGTTAGCAACAGCCTTATATGGGCGGAGTCTGATAGTGGGTTCAAACCTATCAGCATGACAATGTCATAGAGAATTAGTAGGATTAACTGGCGCGCTGTTTCCTTCTTGCACCGCATTCCAATCAGAGTTTCGAACATGCTCTTAGCCTTCTTCCCGGGTTCGGAGAGGTCTTCATCCTTGTAGAAGGTTTTCAAAGCTTCTCTATCCTTATTAAGATAATTCTTGAAGAAAATGATACACTCTTCAACTGATATTTTTGGCTGATCTTTTGCTTCATCACTTGTGTAATTGCTGGTTGCGGCATCAGTTGTGTGCTTGTTGGTTACGGACTCGATAGAAGGACCAGCGGTGGCGGTGGACATCTTGATTATGCTTTTAGTTTTATGTGCACAAAATGTGAGGCAAAGACTGTGGGGATATACGTTGGATGGTTGGAGAATTCCCTTTTAAACTTCAAACCCCATACGGTATTAATGACTTTGCGCAAACGCAGCCGGTGCTACCTTTTGTTATCTGATTGCCAGCTAGTAAGATCGGCATCAATCATATTTTTGGAACATGGAGCTGTCGTTATTTGGCCAAAGTGTCGATTACCTAGGTTGTAATGCGCGGTTGTCGTTAGGGATCCTCCGAATTGGTTGTACGGAGTAGCGTATGTATCCATGCTCGAGTATTACATAGTGATCAATCATCATCCTTCAACGACGCCCAGTAATGCATGATGGACAGAGCTAGCAGACCCTGTCCAAGCCCCAGCCAGTCTCTCTACTCTCTATTTCAAGACGTTTCTGGACTGGACTGGGTCTGCATACCACCAAAATATGGTTGTTATGCACGATTTACGCCCATATGCAGACCCAGTCCAGTCCAGAAACGTCATGAAATAGAGGATACACAGAGAGTATTTGTCATTTTTTCGATAACGGAGAATGTTGATGCCGATCCTCCCATTCACCAATCATCGAGGCGGAGAGCGTCGCTTTTACGTTCTCTATATAGACCACAAACATAAAAAATGATTAAATTGTAAAACCCTGATTGCGATACAGATAAGTCAGATCCTCGGGAACGACTGATTCAATCCGTCACTGATAAGATACGTGGCAACAATATGATCAAACATAACGTAGTACAACATCACCGAGTGAATTGCCTGTTATTGAAATGTGCTAATGTGAAAATAACGTTCTTGAACCTTGCTGTTCTAAATCTACCGCCAAAGATTTCATACAAGAAAGGCCAATTCGCAATGTCATGGCTACAGACCGAAGCTGCGCAAAGATAAGCCCTCAACCAATTCTTGTCCTTTTCAAGTATCTTTTTTGGTTCAAATGTGCACTGTGCATGAGATACCGTGGTGACACGCAGTGCAGCTTAGTGCGCGATCCGATTGTCGTCCTATGAGGGTGGAGGTCAGTTAGGCTTGCGAAACTTAACCTCAACGCCAAATGTCGCCAGACTTATCCTCACCTCCGTAGCACAGACTCCACTCTTGCGCATATACATACATATCTATATATGCACGTGCGTTGTTTTCTTTCCAGCGGCAAAGCGCGCACTTAATTGATTACTGACCTGCGCAGAGTAGCTTCGGTTGATTTTATTTCTTGTGGCACCGTGTCAGCGACTAAAAATATTTTTGCGCGATGCTGGTTGGCAAGGAATTAAAGATCCAGCCTTGCATTTCACTCTTAGAGAAAGGGCTAATCGCGAAGTGTGACCTCCAGTACCTCTGACATTCTAGAATCACCTAATGGACAGGTTTTTGCCCGCGGACCTTTTAATGATAAAATTGAAATACAAATATACCTCAAATCAAATCTTTAAGAATTCAGCACCAATGTTAATGGTGAAAATAATCCGTTTACTTTGGAGTTGGATTTCTTCTCTCACCAAAAAATAGGTAACGCTGATCAGTGCCAAACAACATCTAGCTCTATTTTTAGCAATGAATATCCCTAGAATAGCAAACTGCAGGGAATCTAGAAGCCTCTTGCGCAAAGGGACAAATGCTTTTCACTGGGCGCCGTGCAGTGCTAGGCTGGAGATCAGTGGTCGCCACGATACCGACGACCAGGCCCTGCGATCTTGGAAATACCACTATAATTAAGATGTTCATACTTCAGGCCCTAGTGACCCCGTGAACCACCCCAGGCTAGAAGGTGAATCGGGCCAACCGGTTGCTATACAGCCTAGGGTAGAATGAGCCTCGCTGCTCGAGTGTGGGTGCAGGCATGGAGGCGGGTTGAGCCTTAGCTCCTTTAGCCGGGGGGGGGGGGGGCTGTGGTATCTTACCTGGATAGCTTGGAATACATGCGCCTTAGGGGATTACACACGATAATAAACCTTTTGCGCAAAAGACTCCAGCTCCAAATTCTGGTAACCTGATTGGCGTTGATCCTCTCATCAACCAATCATACAAGTAGAACTTAGAGCCAGCTCTATCTGCGCTAAGGGACTAATGAAATAAACATGCCAGAACTTTTATCTTCTTGACTCATTTATAGGATCTCCTCCTCATTTGGGTGCCGATTAGAAGTCGAGAGAAGTATCAGTATAGGAGGAATTTAGCGAGGTAGATCTGGTATAAGGCAGGTAAGTAGCAGCTGAGGCACGCCAAGCCCGGCCCGATATTTCGAACTCCTTCGCGAGATGTGAGGTTCGTTAATTTTTAAGTGTAGAGAAAAAACAGAGGGGATGTGGCCAATATCCCGACATGAATATTAATCACAAAATAAGTTCCGACCCCATCGGATAATTAATTCATACGGGGTAGGGAAGGTTGTTTCAAGCCGGATACCTCACCAGTGGGAACAGCACATATGCATACTCAATTAACGGCAGACAGATCCGTCGGCTAGGTAAACTTCAGAACTCGATACCCGGCCCTCTGCAGTATGCATGCACCTATGTATGTATGTATGTATGTACATACCTACAAATCGAAAGGTCGGCTATCTCTGGCTAGGGATTATCGCTCAAGTGATCGGTTGAATATCGACATTGATCTACATCGGGGGTTTACCACTGTACCGGGGGTGGTACATGCAAGGAATTTTCAACTCTGGAGGCTAGAAAATTTTCTATCGCTGTGCAGCAGGGGTTCAGTGGGTGGGGGGTATGGTTGGCTCTCGAGCCACTATCTCCCTTGATTGAGGCTCTCGTACCAAAATCACCTACGCAGTAATCGTAACTTTCTTGTCTCGTGTCAAATTCGTAGCCTGGACAGTGTACGCACTGGGCTGGGATATCCGTTGCTGTTGATGGTTGAGAATACTCGTAGTTTTCTAACGTTTCTGAACTGAACTAGGTCTGCATACTACTAAAATCTAGTTGCCAAGCACGATTTACGCCCATATGCAGACCCAGTCTAGTTCGGAAACGTAAAAAAACTACGAGTAGCCATAGAGCCAATCAAAAATGAGTGCTAGATACCTACTTGCGCTAGTCTTAGCTCCGATCCAAATCCGGGGGGCAACCCCACGAACCATGCTGCGGGATCATTGGTCGGTGAGGCCGTGGACCTGCGAATAACTCTTGGCCTGAGCAGTAAGTAGGCAAGGGCGTTTAAAAGCGCAGTGATCCGAGATTCCCATTCCAGGTGCTTACAGCTCACTTGGGAATCTTCTCACACCCTGACCTTACCCGATCCCTGTGAACATTATAAGGCCGTAGCTAGCTACGGCTCGTTGTTGTCGGTTGTTTCCGTTGGATACGCACCAAAAGTTGGCAACATAACAGCATGTCTAACTCATCTCCGAACCCTACTCCCGAAAGGTTGGGGGAATTACCAGTTGACGAAGGCTCTTGTTTGCTGAAGAGCTATGCTCTCCACTCGATTTCAAGGGATGATGGAGATGTAGTTGTCCTCTACTATTCACAGGACCCGGAGAGGGGTAAAGGTGGAGCAGATGGGCCAGATATTTGTGGGGAAAAGGTAGCATTGTCCGAGAGCCTGCTATATACAACTGAAAATCCAATCACAATCAATGGGGACTACGCCCATACCAGTAAAAAGTTATATTCAACTATATGGATTATGTATATCCCCCGAGCTCGCTCAGTTTGGTGGAGGTCGAAAACCAGGTATAGCGCTGACCCCCATTGGCTTTAGGCATCGTATTGGTTGTGATATTGAAAAAGCAACAGTACGTATGAAAGGATCCCATTCAGTGACGGGGTTACAAGACTGGTGTTTCCTATCATGAACCTAATTTACCGCAGAAATTCATAAATGCCGTCGTCGGAGACCAGTCCTCCGTGAAAAATGTTTTGCATGCCGATAGTCTCGACAAGTTTGGTAATTTCATAACGGGTGTTTCACTGCGGGCATACTCCAGTCCTGAATCTTTTACAATTTTCGTGTCTCTTCCCTATCTTGGCACTGCCAGGGGTGATGCCACACCAAATGAAAGCCGAACATTACGTCAATATCGCCTCAGACAATCAACCAATTCCCCGGTTATCCACCCATCGACCATTACTCCACCTCAGACCCCCGGTACACCTACCACCTTTGGTATACCTACCTCCTCAGCTATACCTACTTCCTCTGCTCTCATGGTACACCAAACATGGCTGTTGAGCTTCAATGATGGTTTGTACTCTTCCTTTTACTATATGTCGAAGTGTATTAACGGATTCGCCATTTATAAGAACAGATCGGGATATTTAGATCGAAGGACGATCCCTACTCGGACCGAGCACCACTATTTCCACATCAAAGGCGACAGGCCGCGTCCCAGGCTTTAGTGCATATAATATCCAATCTGTTGACTTCTTCAGAGAACGAGGCACTAAATAGCTTCCGCTCTGAGATCAACGATCTGGTTCGTCTGCGTGATATTCTCTCTCCGTTCTATGCACCATGAGAGGTCTTTAAGGTGGACGACGTTAACTGTTTGAACTAGGAACTAAAACTAGAAGATAATACGCCAAATGATAGGGCCGAGCTCTTGAACTCGTACGGTAACTACATAAAGGATGTTACCACGATGATTCGAATAGTGCGCTCCCAGATCGGCTATCTTGACGACCTCCGGCATATATTTGAAAACTCATATGACAGCAAAATACTACCGGAGAAGCCCCGGCCGCACCGTAACTCATATCCGATACCCCTTTTAAGTAAGCAAGCTGAACAGATTGAGGATGTGGTGACCGGCATTGCCGCGGTTGTCGCCGAACGGGAAGGTATCTACAAGGAGTTGCGTGTCATGTCGAAAGACCTGCAACTTACTAGAACATTGGTAATACCTGCTCTGTTTTCTATTTTTCGTGAAAGTAAAACACGATCTGACAGAAGTTCGCAGTGGCTGGAGGGCAGTCAAACTGAAAGCCAAAACACCCTCGTGGACACTATGAAGGCACATACTGAAAGCCAAAAGGTCATCGAGGGAGCTCTGACGGCAAGTTCTCGAAGCCAAGAGGTTATCCAGGAAACACTGAAGACCCAAGGTCAAACAATTTCGGTTTTTACGCTGATAACAACTGTCTTTTTACCTCTCGGATTTCTTAGTAGCGTAAGGCCCCTGGGACCCCAGTATACATATGCGTACTGAAATCTAGCTAACATAAAGTGCCCAATTCAAAAAGTACTATGCCGTGCCCGAGGATTTCCAAGGGGCAAACTTCTGGCTTGTCACTGGACCGATTACGGCAATCCTCACACTCTTGTTGTGCTACTTCTTATATGTACCCGACGATATGATAAAGGACTTCTTAAGTAAGTGTTGGGATTGCTTGAAGAGATGGTTGCGGCTGAATCAGCGTCTGGGGGAGGGGAACGAATCCTCAGTATAAACACCCTTAGGGCTAAGATGACCGCGCTGAGAGGTAGGGGTAGAGTGCTCCCACTAATCATTATTTACAATCTAGTTTCGTAATGGCATCCTTTCTTATCACGCTAATGTTTATGGATGCTTTCCTCCGTTACGTACTCAGCCCGTGCACATATGTCTTTCAGTTTTATATATACATATTTACGGCTGTTCTCGAGTTCTCATCATTCATATGGCGTAAAAAATGTGAAGAGCAAAAATATATCCCACGCGATTCCGGTTAAATCCAGCGCGGACGAGACCCTCCGATTGAATACTCATACTCCCGAAGTGTCAATGTGTCCGTCCGCCACACCGCGATCGTGTAGTTAACCTTGCGCTTGCCGTAACATGCAGTGACAGGCGAGTGAGAGTTCGGCAGAATATCTCAGGGTTAGGGCTGTGGATTGCGATTTTCTTTTTCTTCTTTAATTCATTAATGATGTGGGAGGATATAATACAGGAAACGGGATATGACTGTTCTATCAGGACACTACGCGATGTATTGGCTTCAATGGGTTATCATAAGAGAATTCCTCAAAAGAAGGATGTTCAAGTTACCTCTGTTTACTTGTAATAATACACAGTTAATGCTGATATCATGATAATTGATAGATTTGGTGTACGTGCGGTCAACAAAGAGAAGAGGGTGCACTGGTGTCGCGACCGACTACACTGAGGATATGAAGAATGGTTTCGGACCATGTGGACGGACGAATGAACATTTAATACAGCTGGCTTCAGTCATCGGCCTTGGGTTATTCGACGAGCTGAGGAGGAGTTGCACCCAGGACGAAGGTTCGGAATCCGGCAAGCAATCTGTTATGATCTGGGGAGCCTTCTGTGGCCATCTCAAAACAGATTTGTTCTTCGTACCCTCAGGCACCAAGGTTGATTCTGCAACATACACCACCGAGATTTTGGATCCCCTCCTTATTCCGTTTTGGCACAAAACCTGTGAAGAATACGGGTGGACAAAGGTCGTGGAAGATGGGGCACCGGGTACCAAAAAATATGCAAATGAGTGCCGTGGAAGAAATCGGGTTGATAGTATTGACTAGCCTCCTCAATCTCCAGATTTGAATTTAATAGAGGCTTTATGGAACGATATTGGGACTGAGTTGGGGGAGACATATGGGAATACCCGGTTTACAAATGTAGAGACTCTCAAATTTTTACTTAAGGGCGCTTGGGATAATATTGGGATAGATAGATTAGATAGTTTGATTAGAAGGATGCCCCGACGCTTGCAAGTAGTTATTGCAGCAGAGGGGAATGCCACACCGTACTGATGACTTTTTTCCTCCTTACTTAATAAATTGTGTTGGCTCATTTCATTGGCTCCCACACTGTGACTTCTGCAAACTCACAACCAATCGTTGTCAAGTTCTGATCACTTTTGCACACACCCGAGTACAGCGTATGCACCTTAATTACCAAAAACATCGATTGATTAGAAACTTTAGGCCAACGATCAATTTTGAAAAATGCTATTTGCCACCCAGCAAAACGGTTCCCGCAACTAGCAGTTTTGAACCCATTTTTGTATGGAGATCGGCATGGAACCATCAATTTTGCTACCCACAACCATCAATTTTGCAACGAACAGTTTTCAAAATTGATGGTCGGCCTAAAACCTCTATTGAATCGAAATTATATGGGCCCCACGCATGGCAACCAAAAGTGATCACTGACTTTCAGAGTTACAACGGACTTAGCCACACAATTTGTATGATGGAAGGAAGTCTGAAGAACCTTTACACATCCACATCCTCACTTAAGAATCTAAAGATTTAACTGAAATACAAAAGAATAACCACAGGATAGAGCTCGCTCCCTAATTCTCCTAGATGGTGCCTCGTGTTTTCAAAGAGATTTCAGGTGGAGTTCAAAAAAAGAAAGGGTGAAAAAGAGTCAAATTGCGGTGGTGGAGCTTGCATTTCAAAAGCTGGGGGATACACCCTCAAGTACCTGCTTGGCCGCCAAGTTGTCTGTTACTAAAAATTCGACCAAGTGTAGGCCCTCGAAGCCCAGCCAAAATAAAATTTCCTAAAAGTGGGTTCTTCACACATACCGTGAATACCCTGTACATACCCATCATGGGCATTTCTGAAAAGAATGTTCTACTCGGGTAACGTACCACCAATAAGTGCCACCCGCCAACGGAACTGGGTACAGCGAGGGAGCCGGCGAATTGCGTTGTGGCATATTGAGTTGCGACTGTATATCCAAACAACGTCCATCCACGGGCTCGGACAAAGGGTGTGGTGGGTGAAGTTTAGCGATGTGGCTGGTTATATTATAGGTTGTGGATCTAAAGATAATCTGCTGTGACACCCTGTTGAGCTAGTAGAGTATAACCCGGTCGATGTAATTAGATCTCATTGAGTTGCATGTTCCTGGCTGTACCTCCATGAACTTCACCTACGCTCATTGTAGACCCATAGTACGATGATGTGATGATGATTGGTGTAGTTAATACGGGGAAGAGCCACCGGGTGTACTGGGGCTCAATGTGATAGGTCAGAATGCTCTCGGTTTCTCCCTATCATAGCTGGCACACAAGCGCCGCACCTTTTATTTTTTACGCCGCAGGTCTCGGGCTGGTGTGAGCCTGGATTTCGAATCTTACAATACCGAGCTGATGTTGATTTACTTGTCCCCCCCTCCCCCCCATGCAGTAGGCCTCTCTACTCGTATTTTTCTAACGTTTCCGAACTGGACTGGGTCTGCATACCACCAAAATCTAGTTGCCAAACACGATTTATGACCATATGCAGACCCAGTCCAGTTCGGAAACGTTAGAAAAATACGAGTTGTCGGTGCTGTGCTGTCTCACTTACTACGTTAAACATATTTCGAATATAATGATACGGAACGAGAAGCCGTAGGGTGCAGCGGTGTCCAGCTCGGATAGCCTTTTGTATTGGAGCCAGATGAAACCTCCGTGTTAGCCTATAGCTAGGCACTAAGTCTGTTATGCTAGTAGATCTTCTAGTCTCTGTAGACTGATTCGTTAATCCTTTAGGCTTTGCCGAAGTTGACACGCCTGGTTCCCCATTTCGCGCCAGGAGTTTGCAGGGTTTAGCGAGAGGATTGTGAGCCATCCAGCCAACGTAGCGGGAGGGGCAATCAATCTGTCGTGACCCAAGCACTGCCCTCGCATGACATATCGCAAAAGCCAAAGAGATTGGAATCTCCAGCGAGGGGTCATCTCATGTGCACAGCCGACTGTGCGAGTTATCGCTTGGATGTATGAGACACAGAGCTTTCGCAGCACCACTCACTAGCTCTGGGCACACGTACTAACTACTAACACCCATTACCACACCTATCGCTTCCAGGAGAACCTACCGCATGCAGAACTAAGATGGGTAGGAAGAAAATAAACTGCGCAGGAGAGACCCAAATGGTGCGGGGGGGAGGCGGAGTACGCTGGGGAGAGTATGAAATACACAGGGCGGGGTCAGGCAACCAAGGAGCGTAAGGGGGCACACACTCACACCCCCCCCCCCCCCGTACTCCCGCTCCCGACAGTGCTTCTAGCGCCCGCGATGACGCGCAGCTAAGCGAGGTCTGACAGAATGATTCAGGGATACGGTCCTTGGGAGATTAGCGTTAGTGATTCACTACACGGTATCCATTGGACGGACATCGCGGATCACCCGGCCAAACAGGAACGACATCCATGGTCAGGATGCTTCAGGAGGCTGGGACATATTTGGGTTCTTCCCAGGGAGGCTCGTGTCGTACAGGGGAGTGATACATACCTACATATGTACTTCTGAGAGTGCAGAGCACGTGCTGCCCCTTCCTAGGGCGGAGCAAGAGCAGCACTGTAGGTGTGATGCGCTCCCTCTCTGAGGTTGCGATACACCGGGGGCAGGCAAGCATAAAAGCGCGCTAGCAGGGGTCAATGTCCTTGCTACCAGAAAAACGATGTTCAGGTTCGTTATGCCTGCCCCGAGTACTCGACATTGATGTATGTAGCTACATATACATGACGACGTGGACATGTAGATTCGATAATTATGCACGTGCTGGTGTACGGCATATATATATTTGGCAATCATACGGTAACATGCTATATCATGAAGGAGCACTGTACCTAGATATAGCGCTCGATCGGGGCAGATTCCATCCAACCCATGACGAGGCTTTGGCGCGAGTGACGCAGTGTGCGCGCGACCACATTATGTGAATCACAATAAATTGAAAAGGACTGGTGCGGATCGTGGGCCGTGCTGGCTTGTTTTTATTCTATCCCATGGCCTGGTGAGACATGCTCAGAATCTGGTGCACTGCATATTGTACAAACCTGCCAAGACACCGAATCTACAGTGCACCAGATTCTGAGCATGTTCGCTGGTGGGGTTGTGGCACTGACCGACTAGCTAGGTGGCTCGCACGGTTTGAGGCTGACCTCTTGTGTTCTGATTGATGATCGTGATTTTGCTTGCTTAGCTCTCTGTAACAAACGAATATAGATGGTAGGTTACAGGCCTGTGGGATAAGCGCATGTCAATCAGAGTGGGTTACGCTCGTACCAAAATGCCTCGCGCCCCGCATGTGACTCAAACGCTCGGAGATCTTGGCACGGGTGATATCCTGTGTCTCGCTGTAGTGACACTGGTTGAGTGACTAGCGGAGATGTATTGTGGAGTCGGGGGTCTTGGAGCGAGATCTTATGGTCAGTGTACATACATATCCTATTCGTACGGGTGGTGATGAAAGTGAGGCGGTTTTTGCGGGCCTGAAGTGAGCCGGTATGCGGAGTACGGAGACGGGTGCGGCATCACAGATTCATCTATATATCCTATAACCTCCTAGGTGTTGAAATAGCATGGCCGGCAGTCACACCTTAGATTTCCTATTTACCCTACAAAGCTTGCAACGCAGAGCCGCACTTGCACCTGCATCTATGTCTTTCTATACTACGGTGGGAAGTGTATAGTGTAATGCATCGGTAAATGCATCCCATCCGTTTAACCTGCGTGTGACAGAATGATGCATCGATATAATGCATCCCCATTCCTACTTTTGATTTTACTGACGATTTTGCTATACCCCCGTAGTGGCCCAGCCAGAACCATTTTACGGATAATTTAACCATAGCTGTCTCACTAGTGTGTGCATTTGATGACAATTTAACAGAAATGGTACCATATAAAATGTAAACAAATTTACTAATGACTTTCCCATACCACTGTTTCCAGGCAATAAATTTACAATATAATTTCGCTCTCAATTTACCAATAGATTACTCCCATGTTAGAGATCTTTACATGAACGACTTTACTGATGACCTTGTCTACCAGTTTCTTTCACTGCATCCACACAGAGTGTGCAGTTGCACTGCACTTTTTATATGACGTATCTAACTTCTTGTCTAACAATATCCTACCCTCAAAAACTGGCAATAATTTAACTTGTGAATTTGCTGATGATTTTCCACTTGCGCCTGTTACTGTGAGCAAGTTAACTCACAAATAATTTTACTCATTTCAAGTTACTATTGCTTTTACCCTATCGGCACCTCAGCATGAACTACCTTACTGCTGATTTGTTCAACGCCAGCAATGCCTGCACGATTTACCATTCACATTTACTGATGAAATCATTACGAAGTTCTATGGGCGGAAGCTAAAACTCCTCCGCTAGATCTATACCTCCACTTTCTCAAAGATAAATACGCCATCAGAATCCTGCTGGCACCGCCATTGGTCAACCCAGTCACATGCAGAACCACCCCGGATTTCCCCCCCTCCCCTATATGCCTCAGCATTTATCCTCTCACACTGCCCTCCTCAAGGGTAGACACAACTCCGCAAGGAATTGGAACTCAAAGGCAGTAAAAGGAGTCAAACAGCTCTCCAGGGAAGCACTTGCCTCTGTGCTCCTCCCTCTATTCAATGAAAAAGTCTCCCCCACCTTATGGTATAGAGAGCAAATGCAGAACTCCTAACAAACTGGGGCCACTGCTGCCCAATCCCTGACTACTACCCATATCCCATCAATGTTACGTGGGGTCCGTAGACAAAGACGTAAGGGTCCAAAGAACACAATCTAAACAGGAGGCTTAGGGGTAGACCCTAAGCAAGCGAAGTATCTTGGAACACTCTTGGCCGATCGGACCAAGAGATCGTAGACGTTGGACTATGGAGGAATAAAACTAATAATATTCCTTAAATACAAGAGGTTGCGTGAAGAGAAAAGGAAAGGAAGAGAAACAAGACGTAGAGTGCAGACAGGACCCTTTATATAACCGAATAACCCCTGTCCGAGTCTGACTCATAACCGAACCTAATGGAAACATATAGAAACCCATATGACTCATCCTCCGACCGTTGCCACCACACTTCTCTTCACGCCACAACACATTATTCTACTACCTGCCACGACGCCATAACAGATCACGTCCCCCTCCGAGGCCTAACTCCTGGTAGGCATAGGCTTGTTTGGATATCGCGTATGGAAGTCTTCAACCAAGTCAGGCGAGTGTTCGAGGTCATCAGGTGGTTGCCAGGAAGGTTCGGGATATCCGGCATATCGAACTAAGTATTCCAACCGGCCTCTTCGCTTCCTAGAGTCCAAGATTCCTTCCACTTCCCACTCCTCCTGTCCTTCAATCTCCACTGGGGGTGGGGGCAGTTGCTGTTGCCCTGGAACAGGATCGCTTGCAGCTGGGGATAGTAGCGAAACATGGAAGACAGGATGAATCTTCATGGTACGTGGTAGGCTAAGTTCGTACGCATAGGGGCTGACGATCCTTTTGATAGAGTAAGGTCCGATCCGTTTCCAGTCAAGTTTCTTCGAGGGCCGTTTGGTATTAAGGTTCCGTGTTGCGAGGAATACTTTATCCCCTAGAGTATATCGAGGTGCGGGTAACCGGTGGATGTTAGCATTGTCCTCCGCTATCTTCTGCGCCCGAAACATTTCGTCCTTTAAGAATTCGAAGATGGCTTTCATATCCCTTGCGATTCCATTCGCCTGATCTTCCGCCGTGGTCTTCCCATGTTGTAGGGGGCCAAAGGTCATTCGGGGATGTCTTCCGGTATTGGCGAAGAATGGTGAGACTTGGGTGGTTTCCGAGGAATGGTTGTTGGCCGCAAACTCCGCCATCGGTAGCATGGATAACCAGTCATCTTGTTGGTAGGAAACATAACTCCGAAGGTACTGTTCCATAACTGCGTTGAACCGTTCCGTTTGACCGTCAGTTTGTGGGTGGAAGGCTGTCGAGTATCGCGGTGAAATCTCTAAGCGATCGCACAAAGCTTGCCAGAATTCAGCTGTGAATTGAGTTCCACGATCCGACACTATCGTTTCTGGGAGACCGTGCAGTTTCCAGACGTATTTCAAATAAAGTTTGGCCGTTTCTCGAGCATCGACCTCCTTAGTGGTTGGACCAAGATGTCTCATTTTTGTTAACCGATCGACTACCATCAGAATCGCGTTGCGTCCCCCACTATCCGGAAGATCTGTGACGAAGTCCATGGAAACATCCGTCCATGGTCCCTCTGGGATGGGCATAGGTCGCAGTACGCCGTATGGCGCGTTCCTGGTTGTTTTGCTTCGGGTACATACTTCGCAGTTCCGAACGTATTGGTCCACATACTTTCTCATCTGAGGCCAATAGTATTCCCGACTCAATAGTTCCAATGTCTTGGCCCTGCCTGGGTGTCCCGCCGATGGTTTGTCGTGATGTTCCCGCAGTAGCCGTAAGCGAAGGTCACTTTCTTCTGGTACGTATAATGCCCCTTGGTATAGGAGTCTACCGTTCTCGTCCTCCGAGCATTCAGCCAAGGATATCTTCTTTGAGTGTTTAACCCCCTTCCTTAGTAGGGTCACGATTTTGTTTGGGAAACTATCAATCTGGTAAGCATTCGAAAACAATTCCTCCACAGTGGACATTCCTTCAGCGGATTCATTTGTCAAAGAACCCGCGAACAAACTTAGCTTTGTATCCAAATTCTTGCTTTTCAAAACCACCTGGCTTTGGTGGGCCAGTCGTTCGTCCCCCTCTTTAGGGAGGTCTCCTGGCCTCCTAGTCAAGGCATCCGGTTTTCCTCCTTGCTTTCCTGGCCGAAATTGAATGATAAAATCGAAACGTGACAGGAATTCCGACCAACGTGCTTGACGACGATTTAGTAGTTTGGTTGACATAAAGTATTCCAGATTCCTATGATCCGTCAAAACTTTAATGGGGAATCGGGATCCTTCGAGATTGTGTCGCCAGGCTTCAAAACATCTAATGATCGCCAATAATTCTTTGTCGTAGATCTCGTAATTGCATTCTGCCGGCGAGTGTCTCTTGTTGAAGAATGCTACCGGATGTAAGATTTCTTCATCGTCCCGTTGTGAGAGTACCCCCCCTGAGACATAATCGGATGCATCAGTCTCGACCGTGATCTCCCGTTCTGGATCAAAGTGTCGAAGTATCGGTGCCGTCGTGAATGCTATTTTGAGGTTTCTGAAAGCTTGATCCGCCTTTTCCGACCATTCAAACTTGACTCCCTTCTTCAACCATTCTTGTTTGGTTGCATCCTTGGTCAGAATCGTCAGTGGTGTGACTATCTTGGAAAATCCATCAATGAATCGTCGATAAAAGTTAGCGAACCCGATGAATTCCTGTACCCCTTTCACACTTTCCGGTGTTTCCCAATTCAAGACCGCTGATATTTTCTCTGGATCCATTTCGATACCTGCCGGTGATAATATAAGCCCCAAATACTTTGTCTTTTGAACATAAAACTCGCATTTCTCTGGTCGGAGGTGGGCCTTGTTGGCATACAGTAGCTCGAGGATCTTTCGAACATGGACTTTATGTTCTTCTAAAGTTTCCGAGTAAATCAGGATATCGTCCAAGTAAGCGGTAACGAATTGGTCCAGGTGAGGACGGAGAATGTCGTTGATCCATCGTTGAAACGTAGCAGGAGCATTTGTTAGTCCGAACGGCATGACTTGGTACTCGTAGTGACCGTAACGCGTCCGGAATGCGGTTTTCCATTCGTCCCCTTCGGCTATCCGAATCTGGTTGTATCCCCACCGTAGGTCAAGCTTTGTGTAGTATTTAGCCTTCGACAATCTCGCCCATGTTTCTTCCATTAATGGGAGGGGGTATCGATCCTTCACCGTAATTTCGTTCAGTCCCCGATAGTCCACACATAGCCTGAGGGTTCCGTCGCTTTTCTTAACAAAGATGATGGGTGCTCCAGCCGGAGAAGTACTATTCCGGATTACTCCTCGCGGAAGGTTCTCCTTGATGTATTCCCATAGAGCCTTGAGTTCTACTTGTGTCATGCTATACATGGGTTTAAAGGGTGCTTGTCTATCCCCTTGTAGTACTATATGGTGGTCGTAATGGATTCGGTGTGGGGGTAATATCGACGCGTCGGCTTCTTCAAATAGTGGTAGCAGGTCATGATTTTCCGAGGGAACAATCTTCCGAATGTCGATTGGTGTCTGATCCAGGGCCGAGAGATGGATTAAGTGTGCGCCTGTCTCCAGCTGTTGAACGATCTGTTGGATCCGAGCCGGAGCCTGACTGAGTCCGGAAAGATCCAACAAGTTCCATTCCGGTGCCGGTATGGAAATTCCTCGAGCCACAATGGGTTTTTTGTCGATGGAGCAGTGCTCACAGCAAGCTGGCGAGTCGAAGATTAGTTTGTTCTTTTTAGGCCTTAGCTTGACATCATGTCTTCGCATCCATGGTATCCCCATCACAATAGGGTACGATCCCAACTTCGTAACAAAGCATGGTGCTTCTTCGCGATGTCCGTCTATGTCAAGATCAAGGGTAACGAAGTGAGTAATCTTGCCCGATTGAATAGGTCGTCCATCTATCACATCAACTCGTCGGGGTATTTTTAGTGGTGTCATTGCGAGATTGTGGTGGCGTGCAAAGGATTCATCTATAAACGCGTATCCTGAGGCTCCGGTATCAATGAGAGCAAAGGTGGGTACAAAAGTATTTTTATTCTGAGAAACCGAGCAGGTTACTACAAATTGATTCCCATCCATTTCCTCCTCTGATACCGAACAAGTAGAGATACGCATCCTAGAAAAATCCTCAAAGGGTCCCTGGGTTATGCCACTTAAGCCAGGGACAAATCTTTTGCCGACTCATTGTCCGAGTCATCTCTTTCTTCCACCTTGATTGCCGCCCCCCTCATGGTATACCTTCTTTGACCTCCACCCTGTCCCCTAGCCTGGGGACAATTCCTCACCAGATGTCCGACCCCCCCACAATAAAAACATCTTCCTTCCGCCAAACGAGCATTTCTTTCCGTAGCAGTGGGGCGACGCCGGCCCCCCGAGAGATCCATAGGTACATCGCCACCCGGTGCGTGCGATGGATGAGTAGGCGTAGGTGATGCCTGGCTTGCTGGGGCGGGAGTAGGAGCAGGAACATAGGGGCGCAAAGGAGACACCACAGCAGGTACTGTGCGTTGGGCGACATGGTTACTGCTGCTGGTGGTAAATGGGTTTCGCTTATTCAGCCGCGCTTTAATTGCCCGTTGCCTATTGTCCAGCCGTTGTAGGAGTGTCGCGCAGCCATCAACCGTATTGGGAGTCTCGTGATGTACCGGGGCCTCCATGAGCTCAGTGCTGATTCCTTCCAGGAGGCACTCCACCCTAGTGATCTCGTCAAACCCAGACTCCGAAGCGTGTCGTTGGAACTCGGCGAAGTAATCGGAGAAGGTACGGTTACGTTGGCGCATGTCCCTCAATGCTCTGCGAGAGGTATAGACCCGGTCGGGATCCCCAAAGGCAGTGTCCAGGATCTCATAAAACCGTTCCATGGATGGCAGGTTGATGCCTTCGTTTGTGGTGTAAGAGAGGAACTGACTAGCTGCGATATCTTCAAGACGACCGAAGGCATACGAGAGTTTCGACTGTAGAGTTGGGAAGCGATCGGCATTCCCTAGGAGTTTGATCTTTATTTGTTGTTTAAATAGGTGTAACCGAGCTCTGTCCTGGTCGCCGCGAAAGACAGCAGGGTCGGAGAGTTTCTCGGAGCGATGGGTAGTATTCGAAGTGGTGGCGCCAGTGATTGGGGCTGTTGCTGCATTCGGCAGGGGTTCCAGTGGGATGGCCTGCTGCTGTTGAGCCTGTTGGGCTGCGGCCAGGTCCCTTTCAAAGGCATGCCTTGCCTCCTCTCCTTGTGCGTAGGCAGCTTCGAGGTCTTGGGCATATTGAGCCAACGCGGCCCGACTGCGTTCCAGCAAGCCATATGTTCGGGCACTCGCCTGTTCCGGCTCGAATGACGCGTATTGTTCGAAGAAGGTTTGGAGTTGTTGGTTTAACTCCTCGTAGTCTATGAGGGTCGACATGGTAGGCGTTGGTCTAAAGATTGTGTTGGTTGGCGTTGGAGACGCAACCTAATGTTACGTGGGGTCCGTAGACAAAGACGTAAGGGTCCAAAGAACACAATCTAAACAGGAGGCTTAGGGGTAGACCCTAAGCAAGCGAAGTATCTTGGAACACTCTTGGCCGATCGGACCAAGAGATCGTAGACGTTGGACTATGGAGGAATAAAACTAATAATATTCCTTAAATACAAGAGGTTGCGTGAAGAGAAAAGGAAAGGAAGAGAAACAAGACGTAGAGTGCAGACAGGACCCTTTATATAACCGAATAACCCCTGTCCGAGTCTGACTCATAACCGAACCTAATGGAAACATATAGAAACCCATATGACTCATCCTCCGACCGTTGCCACCACACTTCTCTTCACGCCACAACACATTATTCTACTACCTGCCACGACGCCATAACAATCGACACCAACCCACTCCATTTCTCCTCCCCATTCAGGTCAGTCTCCTTTACGCACACCTCAAATGCAATAGTAGTGAACCCAATCGCTAAGATCTACCTCTTCTAATGTCCTCCAATGGGCAAACTAGTTGAAGGTAAAGGACACACACATCACAGATTTATTCAAATACAAACCTAACTCTCACCTGTACTGTTCCTTGATCTTTCAATTCTTTTTTAAATTTTCCAAACTAGAATTTGCTATTTTTTCTTTGAAGAGGACGCGCACTGCTACGTATAGGGGACAAGTTTCTTTACACTATAGTATTAACATTATATGAATTGACATCACTTTAAAACAAAAAAGAAAAAAAAAGGGGAAACTTCAAACAATCATTTTTTCCTGCAATTGATACAATCCTTGAACCAATCTTTGCTAAACAACCATCAATCCTTGCTAACAACTAGGGTACACAAACACAAAAGTCTGTAGCAATTAGGCTTCAAGACACTATTCACAAATCTCAACATGCCAACCTCAAACCCTGACCTCCTCGTTGCCATGGAGTCAATCAACATTGGGAATGCAGGTACGGATCTGACAGGCCCTGTCCCACCCACAACAAACCCATCTCCTCACTTTTTGACTCAATCTTCAACAGCTCAGACACTACAAACGATATCAGGCTAGTCTTCACCCTGCTCGCAGGTTTCATAACACAAAACGCGATTATCAAAGAGGACATTGACCTGCTCACTGATACCACCAACGGCCTAACTACCTCCATGAACCTCTCTACCCAATCCCAATTGGTATTACCAAACAGCCTCAACAGACTCGGATCCCTAATCAAAAGCCAACTGGCACAGAGAGCTCACCATCCATCGTGCAAGTGCCAGCACCCACACAAACGACAAGAAAGGCACCAACTGCCATCACCTCTTCCCCACTCTACCCATCTAACATTTACAATTATACCGGCCCCAATTTCTCCTTCGGTGTAGTTGCAAGACGGAGACTCACTCAACTCATTAGAGTGTTTGCGATGCACACCCAGGTGCGTGCCAAGTGCCGAATTGGTCAAGGTCGACCCAGTTGCTGTGAAGAGTTTGCGGTCCATTTTGTAGGCCCTCAAACAAAATGGGACTCTCGGCGTCTCGGCATAAGTACAAAACTGAAATCATCAACATACTGCTGTACTTTCTGGCTCCGCAACGAATAGGCGGCCGTTGTAGCTTAGGCTGGTGAGTCAATACTGTCTGTAAAGAAATTGTAAATATTATCGCTGACCAGAATTAGGAACTCAATTTCAAGGGGGTACGGTAAGATCTTCACTTTGCAGCATCCGCCACGATCCGTCGCAGACCCGGTTCCATTATTGAACAGAATCCACAGTACTATTCTTTCATATTATTACTGAAATCTGAACAGCAGGGAAGAGCCTGAGTGCCGAGACTGCATACTATTACTATGTCTCAACTCCCAAACTTCAACCCAAGCCCGGGCCTGTTCCAGTTTCAACTTGAGGCACCCGGGGTTTTTTCACAACCAGATACCGAGATCGGACGCCATCAGGCTGCCACAGGCAGTACCAGTGGGGTACCTGGAAAGGCGGCAAAGTGGGAGCCATGGGAGGATAGGGCTTTGGCTAGGCAGGTTTTAGCTGATGATCCGATCAACTGCATCAGAGGGCGAACTCCAGAGAAGTGGTTGGATGTGTCGGTTCATCTATCAGAGATCCGTCCCAAACCAATCAGAAGAACTGCAGACTCCTGTCGAGCGAGGATGAAGAAGCTTGTTCTGCTTCATAAGAGTGATCAGTCACGATCACTACAAAAGACAGGAGCCAACGAGGAGGTGAACCAATTCATCCAGGATACGGATGAATTGTTAATCAGATGGGATCAAGGTAGCATTGATCCATCGGTACGGCAGGTAGCAGAGGAGCAGTCAAGAAGGCTAGAAGGGGAGGGACAGGTTGTAAGAGATGCTTCACTCCGTGGGTTGCGTCGCAAAAGGGACGAAACTATAGAACAAAGTGGTGGGGAGGCGAGTGAGGAGGAACTTGATGAACAATCACGACCCACCAAAAAGCGAAAAAATGATACGGCAAGGAGGATTAATATGGTTCTTGATGACCTTGCTAGGGAAGAGGATTCGGATAATGCGGCCCTGATGGAATTACGGTGTTACGGGCCGACTCGGAGAATACGAGAACGGGTTCGGGGGTTCTCGGTTAGAGAACGGTAGAAACGGGGTCAGGGTCACGTGGGTGAAAACTCTTCACCTCGTGCGGGGTCGGGATCAGAATTCGGAGATATCGGGCTTGATACCGATAGATACTAAACTAAGATTCCTAACGATAGAATATCGAAAGGAATAAACAAACACAGATTCAGGAGTTCCACGTCGAGCGGAACCGAGACGATACTAGGACAGGGACCAAGGGGCACAACCGAGGGGTTATACGACTTGGATTCGAAAGAACAAAACCAAACTATATTCGTATATAACAGGAAGTTCGGATAAGGAGAAAAGTAAGAAAGAACAAAGGGAAATTACAGCTATATATATATCTTTTCCGAACCCCAATGACTCATCCGTGTAACAGAAACCCATAGAAAGAAAACACACGTGTACGAAAACCCGAAAGAAACTTATCCAACGAAAACCCGATTACCAATCCTTCTCCTTCCCGAACTTCTCCTTGAGTCTTGGCACGCCGTTACAGATCAGGTCCCTCTCTAAGGCCTAGCTCCTGCTAGGCTGAGGCTTGCGTGGATACCGGGTATGGAAGTCTCGGACGGCGTCAGGGGCGTGTTCCAGGTCTTCCGCAGGTTGCCAGGAGGGCTCAGCATATCCTACGTAGCGGGTCAGGTACCAGAGGCGGCCGTTGCGGTGACGGGAATCCAGGACAGCATCGACTTCCCACTCCTCCTCTCCTTCAACTTCTACTGGTGGAGGCGGGGGTTGTTGTTGTCCAGGTACGGGGTTCCGGGCGGCCAGTGACAGGAGGGAGACGTGGAATACTGGGTGTACCTTCATGGAGGTAGGCAGGTCGAGCTCGTAGGCATATGGGCTGACCATTCTTATTACCGTGTAGGGGCCAATCTGTTTCCAGTCCAGCTTCTTGGAGGGGCGCTTGGTCTCGAGGTTCCGGGTGGCTAGCCATACCTTATCTCCGACGGAATACCTGGGGGCGGGGATACGATGGGCATTGGCGAACTCCTCTTGGATCATCTGGGACCTCTTCATCTCATCACGGAGGAACTCGAAGGTCTGGGACATGTCGCGTGCCAGTCCGTTGGCTCGGTCTTCGGCGGTGGTCTTTCCATGCGTCAGGGGGCCAAAGGACATCCGGGGGTGCCTTCCGTAGTTGGCCTCAAACGGGGATAGGTGCGTGGTTTCCGAGACGTGGTTGTTGGTGGCGAACTCGGCGAGGGGCAGGAAGCGGGACCAGTCATCTTGTTGGTAAGAGACATAGGCGCGGAGGTATTGTTCCATCACGGCATTGATCCTTTCTGTCTGACCGTCCGTCTGAGGGTGGAAGGCCGTTGAGTACCGAGGCGAGATTTCCAGGCGGGAGCAGAGTGATTTCCAGAAATCCGAGGTGAACTGTGTTCCACGGTCGGAGACGATGGTTTCCGGGAGGCCATGTAGTTTCCAAACGTAATCCACAAACAGGTCGGCAAGGGCGGGGGCGTCGCATTCTTCGGTGGTCGGGATCAGGTGTCGCATCTTGGTCAAGCGGTCAACTACTACCAGAATGGCGTTATAGCCGTTGCTTTCCGGGAGGCCAGTGACGAAGTCCATTGACAGATCAGTCCAGGGACCTTTGGGGATCGGGAGCGGGCGGAGAACACCTTGAGGCCGGTTGCGGGGTGCCTTGCTACGGCGACAAATATCACAGTTCAGGACGTACTGGTCAATGTACTTCCTCATGGTGGGCCAGTAGTAGTTGCGGGACAGAAGTTCCAGGGTCTTGGCTCTTCCGGGGTGGCCGGCGGAGGGTTTGTCGTGGTGTTCCTGTAGGAGCCAAAGTTTTAATAGGTCATGATCGGGGACGTAGATGAGACCGCGGTACAGGAGGATGCCTTCGGGGGACTTAGAGCATTCGCCCAACGATATCTTCCGGGAGTGTTTGGTTCCGGTGTCGAGCATGGCGAGGACTTCGAGGGGGAAACTATCTGTCTGGTAAGTCTGGGTCAATAGTTCTTGGGCAGAGTACATTCTTCCAGCGGGTTCATTTGACAAAGTACCCGCTAACAAACTTAGCTTGATTCCAGAATCCAAATTTTCGCGTTTTAAAACCACCTGACTCTGTTGCTGCAACCTTTCATCCCCCTCCTTAGGGAGGTCTCCTGATCTCCTAGTTAAAGCATCCGGTTTTCCCCCTTGTTTCCCTGGTCTGAACTGGATGACGAAATTGAAGCGGGACAGGAACTCGGACCAACGGGCTTGACGGCGGTTCAGCATCTTGGTGGACATAAAGTACTCCAGGTTTCGGTGATCGCTGATGACCTTGATGTCGAACTGGGCAGATTCTAGGTAGTGGCGCCATTCCGTAAAGGACTTGATTACCGCAAGAAGTTCCTTATCGTATATCTCGTAGTTACATTCCGCGGGGGAGTGCTTCTTTGAGAAGAACGCGACTGGGTGCAGGATTCCTTCATCATCACATTGGGATAGGACAGCGGCGGAGACGTAGTCGGAGGCGTCGGTTTCTACGATGCTTTCCTTGGTCGGGTCGAAGTGTCTGAGGATCGGGGCCGAGGTGAACGCTTCTTTCAGGTTCCGGAATGCTTCATCTGCCAGGGGGGTCCATTGGAATTTTACACCTTTCTTTGTCAGTGCCGTCATGGGAGAGACCACCTTGCTGTAACCACGGATGAAACGCCGATAGAAGTTCGCGAAGCCCAGGAATATTTGCACATCCTTGACGTTCGCCGGAGTTTCCCAATCTTGGACCGTGCAGACCTTCTTAGGGTCCATGTTGATGCCGGCGGGGGACAGGATCATGCCGAGGTACTTGGTTTCTTGGACGTGAAACTCGCATTTCTCGGGGTTAAGGTGTACCTGGTTTTGCTCCAGGAGGGTCAGGATCTTCCGGACATGTTCCTTATGCTGCTCCAAATTATCGGAGTAGATGAGGATATCATCCAGGTAGGCGGTGCAGAAGTCGTCGAGATGGGGGCGCAGAACGTCGTTGATCCAGTGTTGGAAGGTGGCCGGGGCGTTGGTGAGTCCAAAAGGCATCACGTTGTACTGGTAGTGGCCGAGGCGGGTCCGGAACGCAGTTTTCCATTCGTCTCCCTCCTTGATTCTGATCTGGTGGTAGCCAGATCGCAGGTCGAGCTTGGTGAAGTACTTAGCCTTCGACAAGTTCATCAGGGTCTCGGAGAACAGGGGCAGCGGATGGCGGTTCTTTACGGTGATCGCATTGAGTTTCCGGTAGTCCACACACAAGCGGAGAGAACCATCGGACTTCTTCACGAACAGGATCGGGGCACCGGCAGGGGACTCGGAGGCACTGATGAAGCCATTGGCCATGTTCTCACGGATGTAATCTCGGAGGGCCAGGAGCTCGGCTTGGGTCATGTTGTACATTGGGCCAAAGGGAGGAGACGTTCCGTATTCCAGGGTGATCTCATGGTCGTGGGGACGGTGCGGGGACAGGACGTTAGCGGCCGACTTCAGGAACAACCGGGAAAAACCATGGTGTTCGATGGGGACGTGGGCCAGGGGGTCAGCGGGGTTCTCGAGGGCAGCATCGATGGCTCGTAGCGAAGCACAGAACACCATACCCCTTCCTTTGCGGAGGAGACGGGTGAACTGGAACGCCTTGAGGGCGGCAACATGGATCGGGGCACGGGGCGGAGACATCTGGGACGTGATTCCCTGGGCGGTGACCGGCTGTCGGGAGACAGAGCATTGGCGGACACAGGAGGGCGACGAGAAGATGATTTGGTTCTGACGGGGCCGGAGGACAAGGTCGTGGTGGCGCATCCAAGGGATCCCCATCACGATCGGGTAGTGACCCAACTTGGTGACGAGGAAAGGAGCGTATTCCAGGTGGCCTTGGATGTTCAGAGCCAGCTTGACGATGTGGGTGATGGCACCAGACTCAACTGGTCGGCCGTCAATCACCTGCAGGTGGCGAGGAGTCCGGAGGGGGGTCAGAGGGAAACCGTGGGAGCGGGCAAACGAGGCGTCGATGAAGGCATAACCCGAAGCCCCTGTATCTATCAGGGCCTGGGTCGGGACGGGTGCTTGATCTTCTCCGGAGATGGAACAAGCGACGACCAACTGGTCTTCGCTCAACTCTTCTTCGGAGTGGGGCATCGTTGACATGATCATTGTGTGCGGAGCCGGGGCGGGGGATACAGGTGCGGGTGTGGGTGACGGGGCGGGCCCCTCTGGTGTGTCAGGGTCTACCAGAGGGGCTGACCTTTTAACTGCTGCTGGGGGGTCACCTGGGTGTCTGGCTTGCGCCAGCTGGTCATGGTGCGGGGGTCCTGGGTGCGGGGAGCGTAGCGATGGGTCTGGCGGCGGGAGGTTGGTGCGGAGGCGGGGGTGAACTGAGAGGCATAGGCCTCGAGGTTTCTGGTGTAGGGCAGGAGTTCCTGCTCTACGCGGCATTGGTATTCCCAGCCGGCAAGGCTGAGACGGGTAACTTCTTCCTGAGAGTCGTTGAAAGCGACTTCCCAGTCGGCGAGGTCCTCGAGGAGGATCTCGATGTTGGCGGCGGCGACGGCAGAGGACTGGAGGCTTGTCTTGAGCTCAGCTTGCACTGACTCGAGCTGGGACTGGGCGGCGGTGAGGTTGGCGGAGGAGGTCTCAAGAGACCAGGACAGATCTTCGTTGGTGGCCTTAAGGCCCTTGATTTCTGTGGTGAGATCAGTGATGATCTCCTGGTGGACGATGATGGTGGGGGCAGGAGCAGGGACGATGGGTTCAGGGACGGGAGCGGCAGGTTCGGTGGCGGCGATGGTGGTGAGGGTGGTGAGACAGTCCTCAATGACGTCGTAGGTCTCGTTCCACTCCTGACCATCTTCTGGCTGGGGAAGAGGGGTTTCTCGGATAAAATCCGACAGGCGGCCCAAAAGGGCGGCCAAGTCGGGGCGGGACATGGTGTTGTGCCGGTTGGTGTGAGGGGATCCGAACTTAGTGTTACGGGCCGACTCGGAGAATACGAGAACGGGTTCGGGGGTTCTCGGTTAGAGAACGGTAGAAACGGGGTCAGGGTCACGTGGGTGAAAACTCTTCACCTCCTGCGGGGTCGGGATCAGAATTCGGAGATATCGGGCTTGATACCGATAGATACTAAACTAAGATTCCTAACGATAGAATATCGAAAGGAATAAACAAACACAGATTCAGGAGTTCCACGTCGAGCGGAACCGAGACGATACTAGGACAGGGACCAAGGGGCACAACCGAGGGGTTATACGACTTGGATTCGAAAGAACAAAACCAAACTATATTCGTATATAACAGGAAGTTCGGATAAGGAGAAAAGTAAGAAAGAACAAAGGGAAATTACAGCTATATATATATCTTTTCCGAACCCCAATGACTCATCCGTGTAACAGAAACCCATAGAAAGAAAACACACGTGTACGAAAACCCGAAAGAAACTTATCCAACGAAAACCCGATTACCAATCCTTCTCCTTCCCGAACTTCTCCTTGAGTCTTGGCACGCCGTTACATACGGGATATAGAATCCAAGCATCATTCTGAATTACTCAATGGTTTGAAAACATTGGCCGATGAATTGAAAGAGGACCGACTGGCAAGAAAGACAGAAGGAGATCTAGAGAGGGAGCTGCGGAAGCAGGAGTGGACAGATATGATGAGGCTATCTGCCCGTAGAGATTAATTATGAAAATAACTATTTAACGACGGCGGTTCAATGAGTTGCTGTTCTATATAATGCTCGGGTTCTCCATCTCCGGTTATATCAAAATACTGTGCAATTTGGGGATGATGAAGAATAACATGTGCATTGTGTAAAAGTACTGCAACTCGGAACTGTACCCCCACAGGTTGTAACAAGTGCTTCTGGTTTTTTAGATAATCTAGGAACCCAAAAAGACCGACCACCTCCTTGAACGGCCATTCAACGACTATCCTAACTTTTGACATAGCTTTATTCCATCTCCTTTGATCTCTCGTTATCCGTGCTCCTTGATAAGGTGACAGTAGATATCTGTTTACACTATAGGCAGGATCACCGTATAGTTGTAGGGGTACGCCATTGCTGTTGTGTGCATGCTGCTCTAGGTGATTGAGCAATCCAGACTCGCTCAGAAGGTAATTATCGTTCCGTCTACCATCTATCGGGCCAAATAGATGGCTGATCAGTCCATCTGGGGTAACAACGGCCTGATATTTGAGACAGTGTTTCCTTTTGCAGCCATTATAAACAGCGCGCTGATGTCTCACTGGACGTGCAATTGCACGTACAGTACCATCAATAAACCCCCAAACCGAATCCAAAGGCGCCCCTTTGGCATGCACAGCTCTTGCGTACTGTTCCAGCTTCTCCGGAGAAAGTCGTACACTATCAAAGTGTAGTAGATGGTGCCAACGATTATGTATCATGAGTTGAGTTGTTGAAGAGATCCGGGAAACTCTCTCGGGACTCCAACCATATTTGAACCAAAGATCAGGCAAGCGGTTTGGGTAAGCCAGGCGCGCCAAAAGCATACACATAGCGACCTCACTATCTTCAATGATTCCATTATCTGCCTTGATCTTGTCCGGCAGCTGTAAAATCACTACAAGCTGTTCTACCTCGTGTAGTTCAAATCTGCCAAAAAAAAATTAATTCCGATACTCAGGCTGTTCAGCATACTCTCGAGAGCATCAATAAGACTGGTCAAGTCATACCTGAACTGCGATCTCCAGCCGTCCTCTGGAATCATATTCAAGTCTATTCGGCCCTCTGGTTGGCCCATACCCCTTTTCCTCTCATTGGTCGTATAGCCTGCCAGTGAGGCTGCCAACCGCAATCTCTGTAGTCTTTCCAGCCTTTGCTTCCGTCTTATGATGATGAATTGGGCAGCTAACATTGTCTATTAGGAAAAATATTCTATTAGAATCGTTCATCACTGGCACGGTGGTATTCAATTCTGGAGATCAACAGAACCTGCAAATTGGCATCCTTGCACTTTGGCGCCAGATCACTCTTCCTATTGGCCGGCATCTCCAGGTCTGAAAATCCAGTTTTTATAACTGCAGCAGGTCGCATGAAGATCTAGGTCGATCAAATTCGGACTGGGTCGGCTTTTGCTGTGGCTGTGAAGGGATCTAGGTCTGCATCGCAAACTCTCTATTACATCAAACCCGCAGGGTCAAAACCTGGACTCGGTTTGCAGAAACAACTGGAAGGAAAGAGTAACCGGCAATCCCAAAGACCAAACCCCAAATAATGCGAAACTTACAATCATACAACATAGTTTCTTCACTGCCGGCACCCCTCTACCACCATCTAATCCCCTGACCGCATGGTAGCCGAACTCTCAATTGAATTTGGCAAACTACCAGCAACAAACAACCAAGTCGCCTAAGTTACCTACCTAACTCTCGGTCTCCACAACAAGAATGCCGCCAGTACTGTACTCCCACGCCCAACAGTCACCTCCTTTACCCACGGAGTCTGATTTGCGACAATGATCGCTCTCTTTAACGGGGGTATCAACGCAACAGGCAACCCCTTCCTCCCATTCCTATGTCTGTCCTCTTGAATGAGAGGTCCAACACAGCAGCCAACCCCTTCCTAGTGTTCTAATTTGCCCCCACTGACTTTAAAACTGCAATCCATGATGTCCCACTGTTCTCCCTCCAAAACAAAGCCGAGCTTGATAGCACGTTCAAAGAGATCCTTAACCTGGCCACTGGCATCATCCCAATTGCAACCTGTGTCGCCCAACCAGAAAACATCATCTGAAATGAGAAAAACACCTTAACTGTTGTCACCACAGTCACAGCCAAACAGGCCACCCAAATTGGAACCTCAATCCGCCTCTTCTGCAGAGTTCAACGCTGAGTAGTAATGTGGTCGGCCTCAAGCTCCACCGAATGCAAGAACCAATACAAACTTGGATACAGCACTCTTGGTTGCAAACAAGACCACCAAACCTGCCCAATTTGTGGAGATAGCGACAAAAAAAACCAACACTCCTGCCAAGTACCAAACAGCACAGGAGAACACCTCAAGCCTAACAGCTGCTGTTACGCAGTCCGAATCAAGTGTTGCACCTGCGGTACCGGCCAGCCTCCAACTCAACCAAATACGCAGCCCTCAAAGTAGCATCATCCAACAAACATGCCACCCCCACCTCCCCAACCACCAAGTCAATCAGCAGCCACACAACCCGCCGTTTCAATTGGAGACGCTACTAGTAACGACCCCCCCCCCCAACAAACCCAACAATTATCCCTAATGATAACCACAATCAACATAGAAGCTTTCCTTCGCACATCCAAATACAACTGCAACCACACCAACAATTCCCTTACCACCATCTTTGCAATCCCAAATGTACATAAAGCACAAATCAAACCCATACAGGAGCCACCTACTTCAAAGCAAAACCCTAAAACCTCTCTTTCTTCAGCATCCTCCACCCGCACAAAGGGTTGCAGAAGATACGATATCTGCCTGCATATATATACGCCAATTCTTTCTGGGGAAAAACTGCTTCTGCTCCATACCCTCACAATGAGGCAACATACGCTCAGTAACTATCTTTTGCTATACAGGCACTGACATCCACACCGCCATCACAATCACCAGGGACTGTAAGAGAAAACTTTGCCAAGACATGAGATTCGTCCTACCTTTCACAGCAATTGCCCCGTCCAAAAACCCATGAATCGCACGGGATGACTTCAACATTCAAGTTCACTCACAGCAGCTGACCCACTAACATTCTTCAAACAAAAAGAAATTAAACTCTTGAGACCCTACATGGAAACTGCAAACCACTTCGGCTTCTCCCTCTTCAACACACCCTGCAACCACACTAGGTTATCCACAGACCAGAAAAAAAGACATGGCATCATATACCTTGCCCTCGCAAACTACAGAGCCTCCTCACCTGGAAGACGTTGGCTCCCCCTCTCCAACTCTACGGATTTGGAATACCGCGTAATTGCCATATTCTTCACTCTCCCCTAATACCGATTTCAGCCCCTACAACATCCCCAGCTGGGCATTCACAAACTGACTCCTCCTCACATCTGAACACAAAAGGCTGTCGCTCATCCATTGCCATAACCCAACAGAAGTTGGAGGATGGCTTGACACCTCATTCAGCTCAATTACAGACCTAGTAAAGTCCCACATACTCCAAAAAATCATCACAAAGTAGTCAAAGAGGTGGTAGGCACCCAATATATCACAACTCAGATCAATCTACCACACAGTACACACTGTCTTCTCAAAAGGCCTGGCGCCCCCTTTCAAGATAAAAACCGTAAGTAAGGCCTAAATCAATGCAAGCAAATAAGAAAAACAAAACTCCTGGAACAGCTTCGTCACCAATAGCTCAACCCAAAACATTTGAAGAGTAAGGAAAATGCCAACCAGGACAGAGGAGAAAATTCCATCCATTCCAAACCCACCCACACTAACACTCCTCAACAAGAACCTGATAGAAGCATTCTTCCCCCCAAGATCCGATACCCACTCCCCACTACCCTTCATTTCCAAAACACTACCCCAATTGCTCGCATCAAGCTTAAAAAACTCCTCTCACCTATATCAGCCCTCCCCGACCCAGGCCCAGACTCAATTCTGTACTCAGTCTGGAAAGAAATCTATAGGGCGACGTCTCTCCTCATAATATATCTTGTGAACCCACCCTTCACTCATGGCTACTACTCCCTCTCGCAAAAACACGTGAACGGTGTCATCCTCGTGTAACGGCGTGCCAAGACTCAAGGAGAAGTTCGGGAAGGGGAAGGATTGGTAATCGGGTTTTCGTTGGTTAAGTTTCTTTCAGGTTTTCGTACACGTGTGGGTTTTCTTTCTATGGGTTTCTGTTACACGGATGAGTCATGGGATTCGGGAAGGATATATATATGGCTGTAATTTCCCTTTGTCCTTTCTTACTTTTCTCCTTATCCGAACTTCCTATTATATAGGAATACACTTTAGTTTCTGTTCCGAATCTTTACGTACTCAAGTTGTATAACCCCCCGGTTGTGCCCCTTGGTCCCCGTCCTCGTATCTTTGGGTCTCGCCTGGCATACCATGCTAAGCTGAGCCGCCTTTGATATTCTTGAACTTCGTTTCGTATCCATCGGTATAAAGCCCGATATCGGTTTGCTTCAAACCTCGTTTAGTATCTATCGGTATCAAGCCCGATATCCCCGAACCCTGACCCTGACCCCGCACGAGGTGAAGAGTTTTCACCCACGTGACTCTGACCCAGCTTCTACCGTTCTCTAACCGAGAACTCCCGAACCCGTTCCCGTATCCTCCGAGTCGGCCCGTAACACTAAGTTCGGATCCCCTCACACCAACCGGCACAACACCATGTCCCGCCCCGACTTGGCCGCCCTCTTGGGCCGCCTGTCGGATTTTATCCGAGAAACGCCTCTTCCCCAGCCAGAAGATGGTCAAGAGTGGAACGAGACCTACAACCTCATTGAGGACTGTCTCACCACCCTCACCACCATCGCCGCCACCGAACCTGCCGCTCCCGTTCCTGAACCCATCGTCCCTGCTCCTGCCCCCACTACCATCGTCCACCAGGAGATCATCACTGATCTCACCACCGAAATCAAGGGCCTTAAGGCCACCAACGAAGATTTGTCCTGGTCTCTTGAGACCTCCTCCGCCAACCTCACCGCCGCCCAGTCCCAGCTCGAGTCAGTGCAAGCTGAGCTCGAGACAAGCCTCCAGTCCTCTGCCGTCGCCGCCGCCAACATGGAGATCCTCCTCGAGGACCTCGCCGACTGGGAAGTCGCTTTCAACGACTCTCAGGAGGAAGTTACCCGTCTCAGCCTTGCCGGCTGGGAATACCAATGCCGCGTAGAGCAGGAACTCCTGCCCTACACCAGAAACCTCGAGGCCTATGCCTCTCAGTTCACCCCCGCCTCCGCACCAGCCCCTCACCGCCAGACCCGTCGCTCCGCTCCCCGCACCCAGGACCCCCGCACCATGACCAGCTGGCGAAAGTCAGACACCCAGATGACCCCCCAGCAGCAGTTAAAAGGTCAGCCCCTCTGGTAGATCCTGACACACCAGAGGGGCCCTCCCCGTCACCCACACCCGTACCTGTTTCTCCCGCCCCGGCTCCGCACACCATGATTCTGTCGACGATGCCCCACTCCGACGAAGAGTTGAGCGAAGACCAGTTGGTCGTCGCTTGTTCCATCTCCGGAGAGAACCAAGCACCCGTCCCGACCCAGGCCCTGATTGATACAGGGGCCTCGGGTTATGCCTTCATTGACGCCACGTTTGCCCGCTCCCACGGTTTCCCTCTGACCCCCCTCTGGACTCCTCGCCATCTGCAGGTGATTGACGGCCGACCAGTTGAGTCTGGCGCCATCACCCACATCGTCAAGCTGGCCCTGAACATCCAAGGGCATCTGGAATACGCTCCCTTCCTCGTCACCAAGTTGGGTCACTACCCGATCGTGATGGGGATCCCTTGGATGCGCCACCACGACCTTGTCCTCCGGCCCCGTCAGAACCAGATCATCTTCGACTCGCCCTCCTGTGTCCGCCAATGCTCTGTCTCCCGACAGCCAGTCACCGCCCAGGGAATTACGTCCCAGATGTCTCCGCCCCGTGCCCCGATCCATGTTGCCGCCCTCAAGGCGTTCCAGTTCACCCGTCTCCTCCGTAAAGGAAGAGGTATGGTCTTCTGCGCTTCGCTGCGAGCCATCGATGCCGCCCTCGAGAACCCTGCTGATCCCCTGGCCCACGTCCCCCTCGAACACCATGGCTTTTCCCGGTTGTTCCTGAAGTCTGCCGCCAACGTCCTGTCCCCGCACCGTCCCCACGACCACGAGATCACGCTGGAAAACGGAACGTCCCCTCCCTTCGGTCCCATGTACAACATGACCCAAGCTGAGCTCCTGGCCCTCCGAGACTACATCCGTGAAAACATGGCCAATGGTTTCATTAGTGCCTCCGAGTCCCCTGCCGGTGCCCCGATCCTGTTCGTGAAGAAGTCCGATGGTTCCCTCCGTTTGTGTGTGGACTACCGGAAACTCAACGCGATCACCGTCAAGAACCGTTATCCGCTGCCCTTGTTCTCCGAAACCCTGATGAACTTGTCGAAGGCTAAGTACTTCACCAAGCTCGACCTGCGATCTGGCTATCACCAGATTAGGATCAAAGAAGGAAACGAATGGAAAACCGCGTTCCGGACCCGCCTGGGCCACTACCAGTACAACGTGATGCCATTCGGACTCACCAATGCCCCGGCCACCTTCCAGCACTGGATCAACGACGTTCTGCGCCCCCATCTTGATGACTTCTGCACTGCCTACCTGGATGACATCCTCATATACTCCGATAATTTGGAGCAGCATAAGGAACACGTCCGGAAGATCCTGACCCTCCTCGAACAGAACCAGGTACACCTGAACCCCGAGAAATGCGAGTTTCATGTCCAGGAAACCAAGTACTTCGGCATGATCCTGTCCCCCGCCGGCATCAGCATGGACCCTAAGAAGGTCAGCACGGTCCAAGATTGGGAAACTCCGGCGAATGTCAAGGATGTGCAAATATTCCTGGGCTTCGCGAACTTCTACCGGCGTTTCATACGTGGTTACTCCAAAGTGGTTTCCCCCATGACGGCACTGACAAAGAAAGGTGCCAAGTTCCAATGGACCCCCCTGGCAGACGAAGCATTCCAGAACCTGAAGGAGGCGTTCACCTCGGCCCCGATCCTCAGACACTTCGATCCGACAAAGGAAAGCATCGTGGAAACCGACGCCTCCGACTACGTCTCCGCCGCCGTTCTGTCCCAGTGTGATGACGAAGGTATCCTGCACCCAGTCGCGTTCTTCTCAAAGAAGCACTCCCCCGCGGAATGTAACTACGAGATTTACGATAAGGAACTCCTCGCGGTAATCAAGTCCTTCACCGAATGGCGCCACTACCTTGAATCAGCCCAGTTTGACATCAAGGTCATCAGTGATCACCGGAACCTGGAATACTTCATGTCCACCAAGATGCTAAATCGCCGTCAAGCCCGTTGGTCTGAATTCCTGTCCCGTTTTAATTTCTGTATCCAGTTCAGACCAGGGAAACAAGGAGGAAAACCGGATGCTTTGACTAGGAGATCAGGAGACCTCCCTAAAGAGGGGGATGAAAGGTTGCAGCAACAGAGTCAGGTGGTTTTAAAACGCGAAAATTTGGATTCTGGAATCAAGCTAAGTTTGTTAGCGGGTACTTTGTCAAATGAACCCGCTGGAAGAATGTACTCTGCCCAAGAACTATTGACCCAGGCTTACCAGAAAGATAGTTTCCCCCTCGAAGTCCTCGCCATGCTCGCCGATGGAACCAAGCACTCCCGGAAGATCTCGTTGGGTGAATGCTCCAAGTCCCCTGAAGGCGTCCTCCTGTACCGCGGCCTCATCTACGTCCCCGATTACGACCCATTGAAACTTTGGCTCCTGCAAGGACACCACGACAAGCCATCCGCTGGCCACCCTGGAAGAGCCAAGACCCTGGAACTCCTGTCCCGCGACTACTACTGGCCCACCATGAGGAAGTACGTTGACCAATACGTGCTGAACTGTGACACCTGTCGCCGCAGCAAAGCTCCCCGCAACAGACCCCAAGGTGTTCTCCGCCCGCTCCCGATACCCGCTGGTCCATGGACAGACCTATCAATGGACTTCGTCACTGGCCTCCCGGAAAGCAATGGTTACAACGCCATCCTGGTAGCAGTCGATCGTCTGACCAAGATGCGACACCTGATCCCGACCATCGAAGAATGCGACGCCCCCGCCCTGACTGACCTGTTGTGGACTACGTCTGGAAACTGCATGGCCTTCCAGAAACCATCGTATCAGACCGAGGAACTCAGTTCACTTCGGACTTCTGGAAATCACTGTGCTCCCGCCTGGAGATCTCGCCTCGGTACTCAACGGCCTTCCACCCTCAGACGGACGGTCAGACAGAAAGGATCAACGCCGTGATGGAACAATACCTCCGCGCCTATGTCTCCTACCAACAAGATGACTGGTCCCGCTTCCTGCCTCTCGCCGAGTTCGCCACCAACAACCACGTCTTGGAAACCACGCACCTGTCGCCGTTTGACGCCAATTACGGAAGACACCCCCGGATGTCTTTTGGCCCCCTGACGCATGGAAAGACAACCGCCGAAGACCGAGCCAACGGATTGGCACGCGACATGTCCCAGACCTTCGAGTTCCTCCGCGACGAGATGAAGAGGTCCCAGATGATCCAAGAAGAGTTCGCCAACGCCCATCGTGTCCCCGCCCCCAGGTACTCCGTCGGAGACAAGGTATGGTTAGCCACCCGGAACCTCGAGACCAAGCGCCCCTCCAAGAAGCTGGACTGGAAACAGATCGGCCCCTATACAGTAACGAGAATGGTCAGCCCCTACGCCTACGAACTCGACCTGCCGGCCTCCATGAAGGTCCATCCGGTATTTCATGTCTCACTCCTGTCCCTTGCCGCCCGGAACCCGGTACCTGGACAACAACAACCGCCGCCTCCGCCAGTGGAAGTCGAGGGAGAGGAGGAGTGGGAAGTCGACGCTGTCCTGGACTCCCGTCACCGTAACGGTCGTCTCCAGTACCTGACCCGGTACGTAGGGTATGCTGAACCTTCTTGGCAACCTGCGGAAGACCTCGAACATGCCCCTAACGCTGTCCGAGAATTCCATATCCGGTATCCACGCAAACCTCAGCCTAGCAGGAGCTAGGCCTTAGAGAGGGACCTGATCTGTAACGGCGTGCCAAGACTCAAGGAGAAGTTCGGGAAGGGGAAGGATTGGTAATCGGGTTTTCGTTGGTTAAGTTTCTTTCAGGTTTTCGTACACGTGTGGGTTTTCTTTCTATGGGTTTCTGTTACACGGATGAGTCATGGGATTCGGGAAGGATATATATATGGCTGTAATTTCCCTTTGTCCTTTCTTACTTTTCTCCTTATCCGAACTTCCTATTATATAGGAATACACTTTAGTTTCTGTTCCGAATCTTTACGTACTCAAGTTGTATAACCCCCCGGTTGTGCCCCTTGGTCCCCGTCCTCGTATCTTTGGGTCTCGCCTGGCATACCATGCTAAGCTGAGCCGCCTTTGATATTCTTGAACTTCGTTTCGTATCCATCGGTATAAAGCCCGATATCGGTTTGCTTCAAACCTCTTTTAGTATCTATCGGTATCAAGCCCGATATCCCCGAACCCTGACCCTGACCCCGCACGAGGTGAAGAGTTTTCACCCACGTGATCCTGACCTAGTTTCTACCGTTCTCTAACCGAGAACTCCCGAACCCGTTCCCGTATCCTCCGAGTCGGCCCGTAACACCTCGCCAAACCAGGGAAACCCGACTTCACCTCACCATAAACATACCGAGTCATCCTTGTCCTCCAGAGTCTCTCGAAAATCATGGAAAAATCATTATTGTTTGTCTCGCCACCATAGCATACGCAGCAGGCCTACAACCCCCATATCAATTTGGATCCATCATTGTCCTAGCAACAACCAACGCAGTAACTACACTCCTTCACAAGACCATAGCCATACAGCAGGTAAAAATCAAAGTGTACACCCTTTTTTTGACATCAAAGATGGTATTGATCACGTTCCCGAAGACTCACAAACCACCACTCTCGTATTCAATCATCTCTCCCTTAAATCATAAGCGGGACCCCCCCATGTATGAGAGGTTTATAACGCAAATGGATCACCAAAAATCTCTATCCCGATACAATTCGGTTTGCCAAAAGAATCTCAGTTATCCCCAATACCTTTGCTCATCTAGAGCTGTTAAAAATTGGGATTGAGACATCGGTTATTGGAATGACTCATGGAGAAACAGGGTTTCAGGTTAGGCTTAGTGCCAATGGATTATGTAATCAGGGATTTGAAATTGTAGTAGATAAGGAGCGACAAACTCCCACTTGTATGTTCTTATAATTATAGCGCAATAGTATAATCTTTGCTTTATAATACATCTCTTGCTACAAGATCACGTGTTAAAGCCAGACTCAGATTGTTCTTCCTCCTATACAGAAAACTTTAACATCAACTTCCTCCACCAACACAACGCTTCTCAAGGCATATTCCTCTTATGGGTGGACAACTTTGTAATGACAGTAGGGAGCGACACATACGAACGGAACATTTAAAACCCAACAACACTATCCCAACCTCACAGTCATGACCTCAGCAGGAAACATCTTCTTCTTAATAGCAATAACAGAACTCATGCACTGGTGCATCCTGAAAGACAAATTACCAATCTGCCACCAACCATCTCCCTGGACAGATATATGTTCCAACCAGGGATTCAAGTCCGATGGGTTGGATTCTGGCTTTCAACAGCCTTCAAACCCGATACACACCTCCTCCAACATCTTATTAACGTCAGAGCAGCATTTGCACTGATCCAATGCTGCTCCTCACCCAAGGACTTTCCACCACTAACTTGCTCTCATGATATCTCAGTGTGTTGCTGACAACTATCCGTTTGCATCTAATTAACAGATATGATGTAGTCCACTGTTTCTACGTTGCTGTAAGTTTCCTGACCCATACATTCGGCTTGTCCCATCCGCTGATATCAACCTATAACGCGTTGGACTGGGAACCCTGTCAAACGCAGAAGCCGGTTGCCACTCCATCAACATCAAAGAACCAAAAAAGCATTTACAGAACTCCGCTCCCTCATTTAATAGTTTCTCTAGATACTAATTCAGAGATTGATAGGGCTATTGGGTGTGACTTGGTGCTCCGCTACCATCAATGGAATCGCTTCTGGAGATTTCGCTCGGCGCAGACACATTTCTCGGCGTAGATGCATTTCTCGGCGCAGACATATTTCTCGGCGCAGACACATTGGTAGGTGATATAGTATCTGCCCGGTTGGATGAAGGTGCAGTTGCCAGTGGGCTCGGGTTAGGAATATTGGTGCCAGTAGACAGTAGAGTTTGAAGTTCAGGTTGCGTGCGGAAACTCCAGTGTCAGGAGTCAGAGGAGGGAATCAAGGTGACGGAAGGTAAGAACTTTGATTCAGAAGGAACTTTGGTCCGAGTGTTTGGTATCCACTGAAGCATCTTGTACGAGTTGCCGGTGGATAGAATGAGCTCGCTGCCAGTGGTAGACTACTTTGATAAGCTTGAGGGACACTGGGTGTTGTTTATATGATCGAAGAAGAATTGTACTGCATGTCCGAGTCTGCAGACCCTGTAGGAGTTCCAGGTCCGCGTTTTGATGAGATTGGGTTTGTCTTTTCTTTTTTGGCGGATAGCTTGCCAATCTTCTGCTCCGGTTTGCGCCTGAGCTCTTGAGTTTCCGCCGGTATCACTACTCTAGTTCTTGACAAAATCGGTTGATCTTGGGTACGCTTCTGCTTAGTCTCATTCCTGAGTTCTGTTCCCATCAATCAGAACTGACTTCGATCTATACTACATCTCTCCAAATTTAGCAATTTTTCTTTTGTGGTCCATAGTGGAATCGGATAGCTCATGTATCATCGGATCATCTAATGTGAATTTCACTTGCGATTTCAAATCTTATGGTTTCAGTGGGGTGATAGGAAGTGTTGGATGAGGTTTTCCGGAGATTCCGGGGGCGGTGTGTTTCCCTCAAAGTTTGGTAGTTTATTGAGTAGGTACATTTGAAGGACAGAAGGGCACTCAACAAAGAAATTCTTGATTGATCTTTGCACAAATGTTTTTGATCTTGTAGTGTGATAATGCTGCAAATACAAAGGTTTCCCGTTGCCTCTAATGCCTAATTGAACTCTGTTATCAACCTCTTTCCAATAGTAGTGATTGAACGGTGAAAACAAACCAATATCTAAAGATTTTCCAAGATGTATTTAATGCGGTGTTAAACAGAGAGCAATTATTCTGTTCTTTCAACAGTACTCGATAAATCTCCACTGAACATGACATTCGTGACAATCTGAAATGAAGTGCCGATATTGTAATGGTGAAGTAAGAATTTGACGTGTAGGAATATCAAAATAACGCTCCAGCAGGCCCCACCCAACTCACTCTCCGTCCAACCGCTTGGAAAAGCCGCAAACAATCTGTCTTTAGCAACTTTATCACTGTCGGCATGCCAACCAAATTGATGATGTACCTCCTTATGAATAATAAGAGGAGGACACACAAATCCGGCAGCTCTAACGCCTTCTAAAAGTGTCACCAATTCCCAGTTTCCATCTTGAGTAACAAATCGACAAGACTTCTTCGAGAGATGAACAATAACTCTCGTAGACTGAGCATAATCAAGTTTGAAGCCTTTTTCGTCCATGTTGAATTTCCGGTCACTGGTAATGTTATATTTTTCAACAACACTTTTCCAAAGCTCAAAGAAGACCCGAAGAATCTTTGGGTTGTTCATCGCCCTTGACTGATCAACTTACAACTGTAAATCAAACCCAGGTCAGGATTCCTTCCAATAAACCATTTGTAGCAATTCTCCCCCATTTTTGGTAACAAACTAGGGTTAATCATCTCTTTCCTTCTGATTGAACCTGTCATTGAGGCAAGCATATCCACCCTCAAAGGGTATCACTAAGCATGATATTGAAAACACCATGTCAGAAGTATCTCCTCTTCCGTAGGAGTAAGAAGCTGTTGAGATGCATGAGCTCGGTTCTTTTCTGCTACTCCATTGAACCTCCTCATAACAGCTTCCCGACACACATTGTGCTCAGATGCGGCTTGTCTCAATGAGGTTGATTGGCCTTCCCTATAGGAGGCAATAGCTTGTTGAATCAAAGAATCTGTATCATACGGGATAGGAATAGCATTTGGTTTATCGGTTCCAACAGAAGGCATTTTGGGAAAAAATAACGATTCGATAGCAGTAGCTGTCGCTAGGTATTGGTATTGAACTGCCAGTGACTCGTACCCGCTGCTCATCTCTCAGCTCAAGCTTCTACCTCATCCGCATTCTCTTATATATTAATCACCTTTTCACAAATACTTTGAAGAATTTTCACAAGTTAAACACATTACAAAGCACATTGCGAACTCTTTCTTTTCATTGAATTTCTAACTATTGGTCGTGATGTTCTTCATCATAATTCTTCATTGCCGTTGTCCGTTGTCCGTTGTCCGTCCTACGACGGCGGCGACCGGCTTCTGCGTCTGACAGGGTTCCAGGTCCAACGCGTTAGGCCGAGCCAACTGACTGCTATCATCGGATGGCGCTTCCAATTCATCAATGGGTAGCATCGACTGAATGGGATACAATCATGAACAGTCACTTGTTGGACTACCAATGAACGACTGAATAAACTCAGTTAGCTAATGCGCGAGTACATTGCGTAAACATTTGGTATGATACAAAAATGACCGAACTCTGGCACCCTCGTGAGACTCATAGAATCTGAAGTGTCCGGTGAAGGAATCTAAGATCAACACCTTCGAGATAAGAGGGCAATAGAATTATTCAATTGCCCCCTGGCTGTTCAGTGAATTCCGACGCTGTTGTGAAGTCATCGGTTATTTTTGGAACCCTATAATGTCTTTGACGGTACAGAATCCCTAATGTGTTCGGTATTTTATTCGATACCTCTGAAAAGGCTACCCATCTGTAAGCCATTCCCCGTCTGCGAACGGGGCGGGCGATAGGATGATCTCATGACAGCTAGTAGTATCTGCAGTTAGGTCAGAGCCATTGCAGGTAATTGCACCTCCGCCAGCAGCAATCCCCGCCGGCAAATCGAGTGATGAGCCAGGGCGTGAATGCGGGTGATATTTTGTGACTAAGCTTTTTATTGTCCATTAGGGTACGGGTGGGCGTTCCTACTCCTACTATTCCCAGAAGCTTGATCTGACACCTGCCCTGTGGCGGGGTGCTCCCCGGGTAAGGTAACTTTGACAGAGTAATGTCCTGAGCTCACGATTTGGTGCCTGGTAGGTGTCGATTTGGTGCCTGGTAGACGTCGATTTAGTGCAGGATTTGGTGCCTGGTAGGTGTTGATTTAGTGCAGGATTTGGTGCCTGGTAGGTGCTGATTTGGTTCCTGGTAGGTCTCGATTTGGTTCCTGCAGCGGTGTCAGTAAAGGTATCAAAGTCCAGAGGTAGGTAAATACGTATCCAGACGTCGATGCAGGCAGGATGTAGGTGTTGAGGTAGGCGTCGAGGTAGGAGGTAGGTGTCGAGGTAGGCGTCGAGGTAGGAGGTGGGGTAGGAGGTGAGGTAGGAGCTGAGGTAGGAGGTGAGGTAGGAGGCGAGGTAGGTAAGAGGTAGGAGATGAGGTAGGTATGGGGGTGGGGATCCTCGAGATATGATGCGTCAAATTTGACGTAATTCACCACTGCCTTACCTAATCTGGACTAGCTACCTCACAGCTCATACTACGGACAACCCGGATTAGCAAAAATGACTGGTCATCTCAGAGATCAAATAACAGAAGCGACACGGAGCACACGGAGGCCGGAGTAGTGAAATTAGCACACGGTTGATAGCTAATTACATATCAGCGCTTGACCTTTTGCTGATGTTGTCTGTTTAAATACGAATTCTGTGAACGCTCGGAATATGGCACATCTCCGCCAAACGCAATTGCACTCGTAGATATCGTCACGTTTCCTTGAACATAGCGTGGTAAATCTTAACTCGTAGAAGACGCTCATTGGCGTTTAATTAAGTTCTATGTACTATCTAAATATATACATAATAATCATATTTTGTCGTCGTCTGACTCCCCTTCGGACATTTCCACGTGTTGGGTTTCCTCTATCTCCTAGCTGCCCACTGTCCTTCTGTGGACTTCTAACTTACTGGCAACCTTGATGTGACTCACGAACAATTTTGATGAGTGGCTGTACATACCCAAACATCTTCGAAGACTGCACCATGTGTTTCAGGGAAGAGACCTTTCTCTCACAACAATTCAATCTCTCTCCTTTAATCCCTTTCTGCAACCTTTTTCTTTTAATTCAATTTATTAGTTACACCCATATGTGCAACTCTAGTACGTGACAGTAAGGGCAATGGAATTCTGATATCAGGACCTCGAGCATTTCCCCACAAATGACCCCGACCACTTTCCGGCGTGCCTGGCGTCAAAACCTAGATTTTTTGGTTCGTATGCTGGTAGGCGAGTAGGCAAAGCTTATTTGCAGGATAAATGTCTTCAATCTTGCTAATAGAGAGTTTGCGCCCTAAATCTCATGGTGGATACGTTGTGACATAATCCTAGAGGTTACAAACATCTGGTACTCTCCGAAACGTGACTCGAGCGCTGGCACGTTCACTGTATCGATCTCCTCCGAGGTTTTGCTCTACACCGATCCTATCCTCCACGTTTTCCCGACTCGTTTCCATCTTTTGGTTATCCTATATTTACTTACGTGCTGCTACACGAACCGGTTCTGCTATCTCTTTTTTTTCGCTCCCTCACCTCTGGTTTGTTCAATGAGATGTTTCGAGTGTGTTTTTATTTGTCTTCTTCCGTGCTTTTTTCCATCTCATAACCGCTGTCATTTCTACATATTTTCAAAGTTGCAGGTACTTGCAGGATGATGGAATCTTCCGGCGCGGGAGAGCGCAATACATGTTGGTTCTTTTATATCAAGGATGTATCTATAGGTCAACTGGACGCCTTCTCTCCTTCTATATCTATTTCTTGTTTAATGTAGTCTTAGTCAAGTTGAATTCCCAACGGTCAAGTCCGAAGGTATTCTGCAGCCGGGGGTCCCAGTACGGACAGATCCTGTTTTGGATCACCGCCCTGGGAGATTCATGGCAACGTATCTACACAGAGAAATAGAACGCCACAGAATCGCAAAATGGCAGGTAGTTGATTGCAGCTACATATATATATAGGGAGTTTACATGGCGGGGATTTCATCAGTTGATCCTGGGCCATTCATGCCCATACAATGATACCGAGGGATAGCTATGTAGGGGTATAGCCCCCCTGGTAATAATGTCTACAGCCTGTAGCATAGCTTCTAATCCAACCAATTGTCACCTTCACCAACCCCCCCCGCCCCCCAGGAAACCTAACCTTGTCAGTAGCCCCTTCGATATGCCAAGCTTCAAGTAGGATGCTGCTCGTTTCGCTACCCCTCTTGCTATACCGCTGCTGGGAATCTGGAATCAGTATCAGGAAGCACATCAATGTAAAATCTTCTTTATCAATCAGGTCACGGGTATGATGTGTTGACGCGATATCTCGGCGCGGCGTGGTGATTTACCTCCGTGTGCTCCCTGTGTAACGTGTTGGGATGATGTCATTAGCAACCTTTGCCGGTGGGGGAACGCGCAAAGACGACCACTCACTTCTAATTAGTATTGGGGTGATAATTGAAGATAAGGCAGTGGCCCTTGGTTAGATCGGGGATAAGGATAGGCGACGGGAGACCTTCCAGCCTGTTGCCGACGAATGTGCTAGCTGGTACTCACTGGGATCATGTCTTTATGAGGGCTCGCGATGGTATTCTACCGAGGGCGTCGAGGGCTGAACGCATGCAGCGTCGGGCAAGGGGCACATACGGAGCTGTGGATCGTCGACAGCGAAGAGTGCCAGAGCTGATGCTAAGCGAGAAGGCAGCGAGTATGAGCTCTCTCTTCTCCAACCGTCCATTCATACACCGTTACTTGATCGCTGCCAACTGATTCACTCCGAGTAAAGAGTCAACGGGTGTGGTTTGGGCCCTGGTGGAGAGGGGGAGGGGCGGGAGTGTGGTGAAAGCTAGATGGATGAGTGCGGGGATCAGCCCAGCTAGCCAAGATTGATAAGGGTCAGGGTTAAGGATAAGAAGAACACGCTCAACGACTAGCTTAGTCACAATGCGGCAATATATACATACATGTAGTGATTTCTCTCTCTTTCCTCTGACTTGCTTCTATTAGAAGTACATGTAATTATAATGAGTCTCTGATCATAGTTCGAAGAGCGTCGGTGGGTCAGGGGCGGGGCAGTGGCTTGGGCTGTGGCTTGGTGGTCCCTCCCTCAAGATCATCATCCGATCCGATCAGTGCCAAGCTTTGCTGCATGGGTGAAACATGGGGGCGGGACGGGCCGCTACCGGGACGGGCCGTTATCGGGACGGCCCGCTAGCTTCCCGATGCACCACCCAGAAAATGCAGGGGCAAAGACAATCCTCCAAACAAACTATGCCAGGTTCTTATCACGGATAGCGAGTACATTAATTCATGGACCCTGTTTAATGGCTGCAGTTGCAATAATTTACCCTTGGTGTCCGTCTCAAACTTAACTCACCTTAGGTATGTACCAGTCAGGAATTTTGTCGATACATACATGGAATAAATAGCCCAAGATGTTTAATAGGCAAATGTTCAAACCGCGAACGCTCCCACACCTGATTGCTCATATCCGCCATTGCAAATAAAAATATATTCTATCCCATTCGCAAACTCTACATATCAGCTACCGGATGTCTACTGATTAGGTATCATATCTGGTGGACAGACACTTTAGTATCCTGGACGTCTGTTGAGTGGGGTCAGCGACCATGGACTTGGAAACCATGCAAACCAAGCAACACAAAGATTTCAAAGTCGCACCCTTGAAGTGATATTTTGGCTGTAGGTATGTACTGTCACCACCGAGGAATTCATATACGCTAGTCCTTCTCTCTAGATTATTGTGATTGTGGAGAAATAAACGTTTGAAGTTGCGCTCCCATACAAATGTTGGTTGCAACCCCAATGTTCGTTTACTTGTGGAAACCCGCGCGCAATCCAACTACCGATAATCAAACTAGACTTTCCGTCCAGAATCCCAGTATTAGGAAAATCAATATCCTAGCAAACCTAAGGATACAAGTACTGCTCATCTTTGCAACACAAGCCGAGGTCTAGTTTAGACCTTGAGATATTTATCAGTACTATTGATGAAAATCACGACATGATGTGGAGTCTTGATGCTGGTGTAAATGTAGCTATTCTCCATATCACCATGTTTATACTTCTCTATAGCAAAGTATTCCGCAGATAGGTAGCGACAGTAGATAGGACAGAGCAGCTACAATAGCCGCTCAAGTAGACTCAAACTGGTCGCTCCCGTACTCGCGCTGTCAGATTGACCCTGCTCAGAAAAACAAAAACAATTGGTCTCAATACTGCCAAAACATGAATCTTGGTCTGAGCGGCTTCAAACCTCCCCCGTGAGTACAGGTAGGTTCAGTCCCACTTGACATGCTTTGTCAGCCTGCATTATGCATTGCCACACAAGATGGGATGCCTAACCCCCTCACTCGCAAAAATATGTTGCACCACAAGCATTAACACTATACCTCATAGCGACTACAACACCACACATAACTATCATGGACCCCCCGAACGGACCAGCGAGCGCCACAGCGAGCCAGGAGAACCGAAACCAACGCCGAGCACGGCAGAGGCGAGAGGCAGCACGTGAAAAGAAGCAGGGCCAAATTCCCCACCCGCAGAGCCCTCGGGAGCAACCAAACGAGGTCGAGCAAAACCAAGACTCCCGCTCCCGCGAAGCACCAGTCACCGGAGCATCGGAATCTCTTCCCCACACTCCCGAAAAGAAGAACCCGCCGAGCTCGGTAGGAGCATCACACTCGGGAGGTGGTGGAAAGGGTAGCGCTGGAGACTTGAGCGTGTCCCAGACAGCGGGGGAAACGACGAGCGCGGGCCGGGGCGCACAAAGTAAACACCATGCGCAATTAGTCGTCGGTACACAGTGTCAGAATCTCCAGCAACAGCCAAGAAATCTCGAAGGAGAGTCGAGCCCCCGGAAGCAATCAAAGGGGGTGGAACAAAACAACACCATCTCCGACCTCCGCCAGCTACTAGCCGCCGGAGCTTCAAATTCCTCCCCCGATATTATCGGGAACCCACCAAAGCCGGTAGGAGCATCAAACTCGGAAGGTGGACAGGGTAGCACCACGAATACGAGGGGAAATCAGCCAACGGTAAATTCCCAGGAAGAGACGACAGAACCGAATAATGGCTGTGGGAGCGCAGGTACGGCAGACCCCGCTTGTGGGTCTAGGGAGATCAGGGCGGTGAGCGATGCAGAAGCTGCCCAGTTGCTCCCGGTCTTTATCAGGAATTTCATATCAGTAGAAACTCTGAAAAAACATCTAGTTGAGGAGCAGCAGAGGTATAAGGCAATCGAGAGATCGCACTCAGCCCTGCTCGTCATGAATAACAGTCACAGCAAGAAGGAGCGTCAGTTCTTCCAAGAACGGGAGTACCTGCATGCCTCACTCCGCACCAGGGACGAGGAAATTCGTAAGATGCTGTGCGAGCGCCAAAGTCTCAAGTGTCAGCACTACGAGGTAGCGCTACATGAAAGGAAGGAAAGAGAGAGGAGCAGTGAGGAGTTGAAAATAGCAAAGAGCCAAATACAAGAGAAGGAGGAACACGAAATGGCGTTTGTTAAAGAGAGGGAAGAGGAGATGAGTAGGATCAAACGCGAGCACGAGGAGAGGGAGGGAAAGCTACAGGCAGAGAAGACAGAGTTGAGGAGTCAGCTACGTAAGAAAGAGAGCGAAGAGAGGGCATTGCTCAAGGAAACACAAGATGCTACTAGTGCGGTCAGACGCCAGCACGAGGAGAGGGTGGGCCAGATACAGGTGGAGAAGAGAGAGATGGAGAGTCAGCTACATGCAGGGGAGGAACATCGGAGGGCGCTGCTTAAAGAAACACAAGATAAGATTAGTGCGATCAAACGCCAGCACGGGGAGAGGGTGGGCCAGATACAGGTGGAGAAGAGAGAGATGGAGAGTCAGCTACATGCGGGGGAGGAACATCGGAGGGCGCTGCTTAAAGAAACACAAGATAATATTAGTGCGATCACACGCCAGCACGAGGAGAGGGTGGGCCAGATACAGGTGGAGAAGAGAGAGATGGAGAGTCAGCTACATGCGGCGGAGGAACATGGGAGGGCGTTGCTTAAAGAAACACAAGATAATATTAGTGCGATCACACGCCAGCACGAGGAGAGGGTGGGCCAGATACAGGTGGAGAAGAGAGAGATGGAGAGTCAGCTACATGCGGCGGAGGAACATGGGAGGGCGTTGCTTAAAGAAACACAAGATAATATTAGTGCGATCACACGCCAGCACGAGGAGAGGGTGGGCCAGATACAGGTGGAGAAGAGCGAGATGGAGAGTCGGCTACATGCGGCGGAGGAACATGGGAGGGCGTTGCTTGCGTTGCTTAAACAAAAACAAGATGTTATTAGTACGAACAAACGCTATAACGAGGAGATGGTGAGCCAGATGCAGGCAGCGGCCGCAGATATGAGGAGTCAGCTACTTGAGAAAGAGGCAATTGAGAGGGAGTTGAGGGTAGAGTTAGAAACAGCAATAGGCCTGGTACGACAGAAGGAGGAGCGGGAAAGGGCATTGATTAAAGAAAGAGAAGAGGAGAGGAAGGTCGAGTTAAAGGTAGCAAGTGCAGAGATGGAGACTCAGTTACGTGAGAAGGAGAAAAGTGAGAAGAAGGTGAGGGTAGAGTTAGGCAAAGCAAACGAGAAGGTTGATAGAATGAAGCGCGACTGCGAATTGAAACTGAGGGAAGCAAAGAAAGAGATTGACGCACTGGACTTCAAGATGAGAGAGATGAAGGCAATTTTAACCAGCGATGTGGCGTTGGAGGCTACGGGAGAGAAGGCTACGGTGGAGGAGATCGAGCAGCGCGCATCTATCGATAATGCAAACCCCCACGATCAGAGTGATGCGAACAAAATGCAGTTGGGTTGGTAGTAGAAGCTGGAATCACACAAGAATGTACGTACTCTCAAGAAGGGGGGGCCACGGGTGCACTGGCGGTGGGAGGGGGGGTGGGGTGATTGTAGATGGCATAAATAAATAAAAACGTACAATGAAGTGCCAGCGCCAGGAAAGGAGAAGGAATAGGGAGTAACGTTGAATGAGACTGCCGATATGCCGCTACTATATCCGCATCGGCCCAAACGACTCTTTGAACCACCAGTCCACCCCTGACAGAACGACGGCCAACCCCGCCTCCCCCTCCGCACAGGGTTCCACCTCCCGACCTTCGATCACCTCCACCTTGACCATTAACTCAAGATGTGCTCATGTGCCAAGTAGATCGTACGCAGATTATATATGACTGAGGAAATCAGAAAGGAGACAATTCTCGACTTCGAGGCAAAGGAGTACACGCATTCCACTGGCACCGGGAACGCAATTTATTATGTCAATACATATCACCGTCAGTAAATTTGGTGCTGCAATTTGCAATTATTTCAAAATTAAATGTTCAAATACAAGTAAGTGTATGACCGAACTCTCATAGAGATGATGCAGCTATGATATTTTGTACTGCTATCAGAATAAGCACAATGTTTGATACCGGGAGGTTTAAGCAATAATATGGATTAAATTGATGAATTCAATTTTCATAATGTGAATTTAGTTCATGGGTATGCTCCCCCTGCTGTATTGGTTTATGGGAAGCGTTCTTACTGTCGCAGTTTGATTATCGCCACTCCATGATCCTGCGGACCTTTAATGTTAAAATTCAAAACAAAAATATATAATCTGGTTCGTAGCTTTAGATGAAAGCGGGTATGCCACTCATCGCATTATTCATTCAATCCGGGTACCATTGGCCACTTGGAAACCACTGAGGTCTTTCTTTATGGCGGTCCGCCATGATTACATACTTGCAAAATCTCTCACTCCAAAATTTGAACCTGAACCACAAATACTCTTGCAGAGTGGGTGTATGTAAGGCACACCGAAAGATGTTAAATACATGTATGTAAATGTCCAAACCACTAAAGCCCCCACGCCTGATTGCTCATATCCGCTAGCGCAAAAAAAAAAAAAAAAAAACAGCCCCAAGAGAGAAATGTCAACCCATCGGCATCGTATCACCAGACTTGATAAAGACAACTAGAATTGCGTATTCTTTCCCAACTACGAACAAAGTACACCTAGCCACCCGCCGACTCTGCTGTTGTTGTAACCAACTTAGCTCTCAATACGCCTGGCTTACCCCCAAGTACACACCTTCCATTCCTTTGCCAACTAGTTCCATCACTGTATACATCACTCACCCGAACCATCTCGACAGCTCATAAGAACAAAGGAGGAAGCACCAAACCTACACAAATCTACGTGAGGCCAGAGCAGTGAAGCGAGAAGGTTGTCTCGAGTATCCCGGGGTCTGCGGAAAGGTGTTTTAATGCTTCCCTGATGACCGTGGTCCTCTCCAGCTCAGAATCGTAATCTTCCTGAGGTGGTCCACCGCTTTGAGGAATCCACCTATTATGAATCGTCGAGCTTAGCTCTTCAGGCTGCAAATCTTTGAACACATGGTACGCAGTGGTCCTGGCAGAATCAAGTGCACCGGTGATCCAGGTGTGGTGACGGCTCAAGTGCTCGCTGGCGAAATAAATATTACCCTCGGATTCCTGGGCGATTTCAAAATATTTTGTGAATTGTCCCGGAAGGAGCATACAATCGCCAGTAGGGTTATGTTCGGCCAAGGGCATATCGTTCGCTGCCATGAACAAGTCATACACGTCGACATCCTCGTCCTTGTAGACTTCTACGAGGTGGTGCAGGGCGCACCGCACCCGATCGTCGAACTTGACAGATGACCACACCGACGCATCCGTCATCCACGAATAGATCAAAAGGACACCAGGTCCCTCGGTGTTGATGCCGTACGAGGGGTACACAATCCAGCGGATTGGGAGATCGGTTGTGGACTGTCCCGCCCATGACGAGGTAGAAACCTTCTCCCAGAATCGAGTCTTGAAGCGCAGGCCCATCTTGTAAAGCGGTTCAAAATAGATGGACAGGATAGCTTCCTCCTTCGGTGAAGACCAGCGGGGACGTTTGGGTATCATTCTCACAGCACTGGGGGGAATAGCAAGGATGACTTTATTGAATAGTTCCTCAACTCGGCGACCGGCGGTTTCCGCTCGGATCAGGACCTTTCCATCAACATCTTCAATTGCCTGCACACGCGCCCCAAAGGTTATGTTCTTCAGTCCAACAACGCCAGCCAATCCCTGCGGGAGCGTATCCATCCCACCATCAAGCGTTTGCCACATGTCCGACGGTGTTTCGAAGTCGAGGTTCTGCATAATCATCTCGGGGAAGCTGAGGGTGAATTGATTGGTTTCTGAGCACATTGTTTCAACGAATCCGATAACACTATCATCCCACCCTTTTTTCTTCAAGTAGCTGCGAAAAGAGGACTTGTCATATTTTAAGATGGTCTTCCATCCCTTTCGGAATCTTCATTCAACTTATGAACAAAGCAACGAATGACATTGCGGAGTAGTGTGTGGGCGGTTTGGTTTCTGTACTCTACAGGAACTTCAAAGCCAAGCCCTTCCGCAGTCTGCTCTGCGTCTGTCATGGGAGCAAGACGGCCATTCACGAACACGATATTGCCGGGGTGAGAGAGGTTGTATTTGATAACTTTGAGCTTAGCATGGTATGTATCGTTGAGGGATTCGATAAGGTCCATTACTGGTTTGTGCATGTAGGTTTTGGGAATGCGCATCGCTCCTGCCTCGTAGTATTGATTCTCCTCAGATGTAAAGTGATGGGTATAGACTCGGCCTCCGGCCTGGCCAGCCATCTCGTACAAGTGAAACTCGATTTCCGAGTCACCCTTTTGTTGCTGTAACCAGTGAGCTGCGTAGAGGCCGGCCATGCCGGCTCCGACGATACCAACTCTATGTTTCTTCCTGACAAGCGTTCTAGTAGTCAGTAAATTGTTACAAAAATGACATAGACGGAGATTTCTACATAGATGCCATAATTGAGTTTCCCTGAAGTTGGTGGTTGCAGTGACGAGATTGAAAGGGGGGTTCGCAGATGACGGGGCAAAAGAGGTTCTCCTATTCACTAAACACCGGGTATGCGAGGAGCAAATTTCGTCTGTTGGTCCGTCAGTGAGTTAGGGCGGCAAACTACCTCTTATAAAGTGAATTGGGGGGGGGGGGGGCATTTCACTTCTTCTTTTGGTTTAATTCATTAATTGCATGCAGACTGTAGTGTATTGCAATATGGGGGGAGGTGTGGGGTGGGGGTGGGGGTGGGGAGGCTAGAAAATAAAAAGCTTCGGTTCTCCTACTGGTTCCTCTGGCTGCCAACATCTGACAAACTGACGCTGAGACACCATTGCGCCCCGACTACATACCTGCTTGATGCACACCCCGTCAAACGCGGAGAATACCTGGCTATGTAGGCACCTCCGGAACGCCTGTTCAGCGAGCTCCGCATGTACCACGCATCACGCAGGTATCTCACTTGAGAGGGGGTGAGTTGGAAGATGTCACACCACCCTGGTAGTTGCATGTTGCATCAACTGGAGATGTTATTTTCTTTTTTATTTAACTCATTAATTACATAATTCTAGATGATATTAAACGGAGGTGGCCATGGGAGAGACACATCTACAGATTGGCATTAGAGATACTAACATTAGCCATAGAGGTCGCATTAGACGAGACATGCGGCGAGATACCTTGTTCCTAATTGAAAGAACAGGAAGAGGTGCAAATTTACGAGAACTGGCTATTGCCAATGATGGGAGCTGGCTATGAGATGTCTAAGGAACATTAATTAGCAACTGGTCGGAGGTTGTCAACCAGCTTCGAAGGTGGGGGTGGGAGGATCTTGCGGCAGCGAGGGTGCGCCACTACACGTAGTAGCCTGACGTTGTTGAACTGGCCACTATTGCATACGCCAGAAATAGGAAGCTTGCTTTATATTTGTATGGTACGTAATATTAGTCGCGTTTACAAACTTTAGGAAGTTACGAGTAGACTACGCCACCTAGGCTCAATACTAGAATCAAACAAAAGGCGCCAAGACTCGCTCAAAAAGTGTCAAATATTCAAATTACTGTCGAAGAACCTTTCCTAATTTTGAAAGCTTTCCATGAAGCTGTTTACCGCATTTCCCTGGTGCCATTATGAAGAGCTTTCTGTTTATTCAGCGAGGTTGGATGTAGATAAAGCTTTGAAACACTGGTATTGGGTATCATTGGCGGAAACCTTACATACTCCAGGAATGCATTGACTACGCGCCTTGCTGCCAAGCTTGACGGTGGATAACAGGTTTATGTGCGAGCCTCGACGATTTGACCGGTCAAGTTTGTTTGGGCGACCTGCAGCCATCTCTGCTTCATACATACAAACATACAGTTAAACTAGGTTGCACGCATAGTCCCCCCCGCTCGACGTTTCTAAAAACCGGTGATATTGCATACATACAACTAATCCTCTTGCATGACATGTAATAGCAGTTGTGTTCAGAGCCTGTACTCCGCTATTTGAGAGGGCAGCATTCTTCTACCACCACGGAAAACGAGTGAACCGATGCATTTCCAACCTCGCGAATTCCGGGAGATGGATCAACTGGTGAGATAGCGATGACTTGGTCGGTGGAGGCCAAGTAAATATCAAAGATATTTCATTCTATATCAAGCTCCGTTTTTACCCCCCGGTGTCCAAAAGTCCCTGAGCCGGCCGCTTGACCCTAGCCCCGGGGGTTATATCTAGCTGTTTTTTGCGGAGATTCCACAGTTCCGTACAAGGCACAATTCAATTGCACCGCGAGTACATACTGCGGAACTTGTGCTTGTACCTTGATCAATACGTCAGACTCTCCAACCTAAGATAGGCCTTCTGGTATCCCTAGTGGAGGGATTTAATATTGTCATCTTGAGCAGTTGTGCATGGTGCATAAACAAACCTCACATCATCCCTGCTAGAATGACGAGCAGGAGTTGCTGTTGAAACGATCTGCGCATGCAATGTGACAATTGAACATGTGGTTACTCTGCCTCCACAGCCATTATGTTTCCATCGATTGACCGCCCGGACTGATATCCTCTTATGCCGATAGCATACATGTCGGTTTAGCCTGCAGCGGTCTCTACGTGTCTTTCCTCGCATTGCCTTGAAATTTGGTCAATGAGATCACGCAAATTGTAGAGCGTGTTCCCCGCACGGTTGGATCATAGAATGTGACAGTGGGTAGTCACTAGATCTGTGAATTGTGTACGGGCATATTGCGCATTGCCTTGCATTTCACTGTTTATATCAGAGTCAATCAAGGTTTGTATCAGTTACACAGAAAGCAAGTCTAAGGGTACAGGTGGTGGAGACGATAGGTCCAACGGCTGCACCAGCAAGGGATTGTCTTTCTTCAACGGCTCCCGGAGACCCAACGCAGAGCTGCAGCAGATTTTCACTCCTGCAATCAATGTTGTAGGAACGAGATATTGTGATGGCTTAAAGTCGTAGCAATTGTCTTTTTCTTTTTCTTTTTCTTTTTCTTTTTCTTTTCTCTTTTCATTTTCCTTTTCCTTTTCTTTTTCTTTAATTCCTTGATTGCATACATAGGTTCGGCTACCGCAACGGGGCGTGGCATTTGTTTCTGAGGTGATTTTTTGCAATCATTTGTCTCCTATGGCAAGGCTTCTTACTCGATTAGTGAAGCTTGATGATTGATAAACATTATTTAAGACCTGGTTAGAAAATCCAAGACAAGTTTCCCAAGATGCGCTCACGTGAGCATTAGATTGTGCGCAGATACGCAAATATCGACTCCGAAGCTAGAATAAGCATTTATTCTAAATGATCGGATAAGTCCATGACCAAACCCTCATCGCCGATCCAGGTATGAGAATTTGTACAGCTATCAGACTAAGGATAGTGCTTGTTCAAAAGTGCTGGGACAACAACCAAACCACAAGACGATTTCCATATTTCAACCAAGACTTCTCGATACATGATAATGTTTCAATAGCCGGAGAATCTCTAGGTGATACTATCTCAGCACTTATTCCCAAACACCAATCATTGGTGTCGGTACTAAATAATCGCGTGTAGGGGTTGACTAAGAGGAGATTTTGCTAAACCCCCAGCACACCACTCAAAATTATTAACTCGAATACCGAAGATCAGAATGTAGACACCACAGAGCCAACACAATTGATTTCAAGGTCTTCCTACTGGTTGTGGTGGAAGGGCATAGCTGGCGTTGTCCCATGATCTTTGAAATTTCGTCTATGTGCATACTCCCCTGCTGTATATCTTTACGGGAATGTTTTTTCGTGTCGCAGCATGATTATCGCTACTCCCCTCCCCTACCTGCGGGGGGCCGGTAGGCTGTGGGCTGGCTTGGTACTGTACCCCACAAGCCGTCTCCTACAATACCTTACTCGTATTTTTCTAACGTTTCCGAACTGGACTGGGTCTGTATATGGGCATAAATCGTGCTTGGCAACTAGATTTTGGTTGTATGCAGACCCAGTGCAGTTCGGAAACGTTAGAAAAATACTAGTACTCGTAGTTTTTTTACGTTTCCGAACTGGACTGGGTCTGCATATGGGCGTAAATCGTGCTTGGCAACTAGATTTTGGTGGCATGCAGACCCAGTTCAGTTCGAAAACGTTAGAAAACTACGAGTATGGTTGGGGACGCCTTGAGCCGGAGTGGTTTCGGAGATCAACTTCAACCACTAATGACTTTCCCCAACCACACCCTAATTTATTTTCTCTCTGTTATTCGATAGTTCTGCTTCTTCTCTACAACATGACAGAGCCGGATTAATTTTATCCTTTGTTGTGGTGGAGCTATTGGTTTTCTAAAAGTTGGGTTTTGGTGGGGTGCCCAGCCAATGTCGCGCCCACAATTGCCTATTTGGGACAGTAAAGTTACCTGATTAGGAGAGTTTGTATCTGGATTAGACTGAAAGTTCTCCTTTGAGGGCGCCAAGTGGCTAATCTTGGCAAGTTACTAGCGGTGAAATGGTAAATAATTACCCGATTGGGAAATTGATCGTCAGAAACCACTGTCGCACCCTCCGTCTCAAGGTGTCCCCAACCATAGTACCATGCATAAGTGATATCCGTTTGCCGGACATCCGCTGGCGGAACGGACCGTTGCTGCGGTGCAACCAACCCCAACTCTTGTTTGGAATTCGGCTACCGGCGAACTGACCCGACCATACAGAGTTAAGATTGCTAGATGTATGAGACAGATGCGAAATCTCTCTCGTGCATAAAATCTTGAAATTTGTGTGAGCAAGGCTGTTCGCTGCATTTATTAGTACTTGGATTACGTCATAATTCCCGAAACTTCGCAGGTCGCTGCCTCACTTCAGTTAATCACTTCCTGACCTGATCGCGCTAATCCACGAGAGGGATTTCGCACCAGTCTCATGCATCCAAGGGATAGTGCACTGTATTCGTTCACGGTGATCATCGATATTGGAAATTCACGTGGTATCAGTCCAGGTGCGTGTGCATAATGACCAGTGTAGTAGTGCGGGGCAGCGCCTCGGATGCAGCATGCGCTCAAAGTATTGACTACTTTAGCAAGGTCAGTTATATCTAGGGGGGGAAATATCGTTTGGTTGGAAAAGGTTGTGGGGGCGTGTCTGAACCAGCAGGTACGTTGTTAGAGTCGATAGCGGAGTCACATGATACGCGACTTGTAGATAACGAGATTTACGCCTGTAGGGCGGGAAGATAGGATTATGCCACATTACTGTATCTGGGGTATTGAGCACGACTCTGATTTTCTTTCTAAATAATCATGGCCACGAGCCCGGCGGTTTACAACATCCGGCTCGAGTCTTACGAGCCAGCTTCTCCACGAGTAGGGCGGGCTCGAGCTTGAGATTATTAACGGCAAGGGTGACAGGAACAGTAATAGTAACTATCCCTTTGACGAATGAAACTGTCAAATTCGCAGCCTGCCTTTTTTAGCGAATACTAGCCCAAGCAGGTATCTAATACTTATTTTTGATTGGCCCTATGGTTATTTTGAACCATTAAGAGCAACGGATATACCCAACTCATCGCGTGCACACTCCAGGCTGCGAATTTGACTATTTCATCCGTCCAAGGGATACGGAGCAAAGACAAATGGACAAAAGTCTAGGCGCGACGCCTGAGTCTCAGCAACAAGCCCCGAGTGACAATCCATGAACATCAATACCTTCCATTCCATTATCCAGGTTTCGGACCTTGGCACTGAGTTTAAAGCCGAAATGGAGTCACCGGCAAAGGATCGAGGGCAATCCGGAGATATACGCAGTCGGCCCCCTCTGAATGAGTGTTTTTGCGCTGCCTGCGCTCGTAGGGAACCCCAAGATAGAGCCACCGCCTCTGCCGGCTGCCAAGCCTTGGTCACAGATTATCACTCGTCGGTCTTTCTCCTCCCAGTAGTTCTCTCTACGTCCCGTTGACCATGGGGGATACGCTCAGCGACAAGATCCATTGACCGTAAGTCTCCTCTTCCGAGTCCCCCGCCGTCGGAACGAGTGCTCTGCACCCACCCTCTGATCGGCGGTGGTGCACCAAATATCACTCGCCAATCTACGCCCTCCACGTTCTTTTTTTTTCTTACTCAACCGCACGTAGCCGATATATCTATGGAAATAGATGATTCTTTTGATTACCACAAGACTACTCATCCTACAAGGAAGAACACAAGCACGGCAACGACTACGGCCCCCGCGACGACCATGTCCAATGTGACCACTCCCACCATCTCGGACACTTTTTCCGCCCGATAATCGGCCTAATCACTGGGCCCTATGTCTTATCCTTTTCATGATGTGACGAGAGACGAATCTTATTCCAACACGGTTGGTATCTCACCGGGAGATCGTGAAACGAGTCCTCGATCAGTCTAATCACTCGGGCATAGAGCATCACTCGATCGCCTTATATCACTCGATGCTCCGGTTGGCGTAGACACAGATTCTCACTCGGACATAGGCCGTCACTCGGTACTGAGATGGAACTGTGGGTGTGGGTGATTTCTTTTTTTTGTTAACTCATTAACGGAACTGTGGGTGACAAGGTCAAGCGCATATAAGCGCAATGTCCTGACTCTTACCGAAATATTGTAAAGAACTCCACTAGACCACTTCCCTAGCTACCAGAACGCACCTCACCCTTGCATGTAATTAACGATTTAAACGAAAAAAAAATAATATTAAAAGCACCCCACCTACCCGAAAACTCAAGATGAAAATAAAGTATCTTCGTTGCGACCGGTTTCTATGCCAATGCTATTGAACTGTTCGGGTGAGGGGGATCTTAGGATTGGTAGGGACGTCGTCTACTGGTATACTGATACATAATGACCCAGACGCTGGTTTTTTAACCACATCACACTTACGGAACATTTCTCTTATGCTCAGAAAGCCATACACCCGAGCTTGAGAGAATACGTCTACCTGCGTTATACAAGCAGTGGGGGGACAGGCCAAGACGAAGACATGGTAAGTAATTATGCAAGCTCCGGCAAAGGAACATATGATCCATGTTGCAAAGCAAACGCATCCGCAACTGTAGCAGTGTACTGCAAACTCGGGAGTTGGGTGCATGGCTAAGGCTGTGTGTCTCCTGGGGAAGAATTGGTAAATACGCAGGGAATATGATTCCAGCAGTGCTTTGTATGAACGCGTTGGCAATATTACAGAGAGCGACATGTATTACATCGTGTATCTCCTATGCAAATAGTCATGCGCAGGGCGGCGGTTGAAGACGAGTACCGTGGACAAAATGGCCTATATTCTAATGGTCTGAGGACTGCACACAGTTGTTCTAACTACAAATAAAAAATAAGCGGCCATAATCCTCTGAGTATGGGAAGTGACAGACCCCACGGAGCATATCCCCCTCTGCTAATAAATTGCTTCACAGTCATGGATTTGCGTAACATGGCCGGAAGGCTGTACACAATAGTGAATACGCCTGTACCTGGGAGATCTTAGGTCTGGTCAAAATCATCTACAACCCCTGGCTCAAAGCTCACGCAAAAGCTGTCTGTCTGTAATTTACCTCCAATATTCATATAACATAGCATTAACCCTAACCCTAACAAATCCCTCTCTTTTTCCACGTGGAAGAACCACCAAATTTGGCCACTAAATTTGCCTTTTATTCTCTAGCGTCTAAGATCCTTACTTGGCTCCTGTCTTCTGTGTCGGTTCAATGAATCTGATCGCTTGAAGTACATGCAGCCTTCGGACGATAATACTTCGCCTTTCTACTTCCCTCATCTCTTTCTTAAGAGGAAATAAGAAACTAAGAGAATTACACCTCCCTTTCTCTCCCATCTCATACACGGTGTCTATTTATCATTTCTTGATACGGGCTGTATGTAACGAATCATTCAACAATAACACTTCCATCATATAATATCACTCGCCGCATCAAGAGCCATGAAACTGTAGGTTTAAATTTTTTGTTTTTTCGTTTAAATCATGAATCATGGAATAACAGGTGATTTATATTTATCACCGGCCAGGTGTATCGGCGGATAGGACTACGAGGAGATCTGGGTTGTTTAGAGTCGCGTGTCTTAACCGGACGTATATCCGGAGAATTGATCAGCATAAGGACACACAGAACGTGGATAAGCGGGCGTACATCCGAACACTCCTTTATCTGTCCGTAGTAGGCCTCCTGTGGCTAACGCTGTTATTATTTCCATATGGGATACGTTCTTGGTTCTAGTTTTCGCACAAGTAGATCTCACAACTTAAAAACACACACACACAAGCCATAGTGCCCGCTCAAACGCCCGGGGGACGAAAACAGGCAGCCAAAATAGCAGCAGGGACCCTCACAGTGGTTGTCCCGCCGATGCCATATTAGGCTCCCGCCGAGAATTATTGGTGTGGAGGTATTGGTATCGCAAACAATACACCCGTCGCTTTGGTCGCCTTTATCTCACCCGACGCAGGTCCGGTCTCTGCGGATCCGGTGATGGCGGGTACTATAAACAATACTACACCCCCGGTGATAAGTACTGCAGAGATTGTGAATTGCCATGGATGTCTTTGGCCTATACAAGTAAGGATCTTCCGGTAATAGTAATGCTTTCCGGATCCAAATTAAGGATTGGTGAAAACGTGGAGGGTGGTCTTCTGTCCTGGCCCAACTAAATGGGAAGGAGATAGTGACAATGGGTACTGGGTGTCCATGTCGTTGTCGTCTGTATAATAATGAGGTGAGAAGGAAGTTGGAGTTGGAGGTTGAAGGGCGTCAAGGAAGACTGCATATGCATGAACGTGGCGCTGCCAGGCTCGCGTAACCAAACTTGCCCTGCTCCAAATATCACACCCCCGTGACACAAGATACGCGATGCCGATGTATAATCAAAGCGATTGATTGCTGACAGTGATGACAAATCACATCGGGCCAGAAAGGTGCACGGACCGTGCCGGGCGGCTAGAGAGTCTAAAGCGACCTCGCTAGTAATTAGAATTTCTACTTGTTAACTACCAGCCACCGGAACCGGAGAACAAAAGGGTAGCCATGATGTTTGCCGCAGAACTTGAGTTAGCTTGGGGTTTTTGTGGAATTCTGACTACAATGTGGTCTTTTGGGAGCGATGATGGTTATGTAGGTTAATAGGTAGAATTAGCTTTTATAGCACATCGGAGTAGATCATAGTTCTTTTTGCCCCCCTCTATCCCGAAACCCAACTTCTTAGATTTCAACGGATTGGCTCTTTCCACAACCTCAAATATGAAGCTAGAAACCGTCTTTACCAGTTTTTAAATGCATCTGTAGATAAATCCAATTTTAACGGACTGGAAAATGAATTAGTGTAAATGAATCAAATTACTATGGGGAAACGAAGCGGTAAACGAATCGATAAGTACACTTTATTACGTAAAACAACACTTTACCAGTCACGTGGTATCAAAAAGAAAGGGAAAAGTGGAATCGAGATGACTTTGAATAACAGGTTCAAGAGTTATCGCATATCCTGTGAGCTACTTCACATATTAAGTTTGCATTTAATAGTCATATAAAATATATTTTATTTGCACTGTAGCCGAAAATCTCACGAAGACCGAAATCGCTATGGATATAAAATACCACCACTCACTTACATTTCTTAGAACTATCACGTAGTCACAAATTACTGTAAAAGCGTCAGCAAGGGCATCGGGAAAGGTGCTGAAAGGAACGTCGGGAAAGGTGCTGGGAAAAACATCAAGAAAGGTATGTGGGAAGCATCAACACCTGTACCTGCAAAGGCACCAGTAATAATGGCGGGAAAGGTGTCGGCCGTGGGGGAGTGCATTGGATGCGTGTGGAAATGAATCACATTTTGCTTCCAATTGACGTCTCCTGGTTGATCATACTTACTACAGCGCGATTTCGGAAGAGATGGCACACCAAAATTCATCCAAATGCAACCACCACCCACAACACAATCGCCATAGGGGGTACCGCAGGATTTGGAGCGTTGCGCCCTGGTGTTAGAAAAGATCCTGGTATGTAAAAAACACCAAATATTTGTATATATTTGTATAACTATAGCGAATCCTTCGGTTTTTGGTGAAGAAAACCTGCCAGGATCCCATTTAACACCCGGGTGCAACGCCCCAAATCTTGCGGTAAACTATTGGCCACTGAATTCAATATACCTAAAAGAGCACTCTCCGAAATTAAATGTGGAAGAGGTTACATGAGCTAGAAGTAGAGCAACTTGGAGATTCAGTTGCATCCCATACAAATAGCCGGTCTTGGAGCGTTTTTGACAACTTAACACAATAAAATCAACACAGCTCATGCTAATGACGTGATATTATAATTTTCCGGCGATAGAGCGATTATCCATATACAAAGTATATAGTCTTCCAATTATAAGGCAATATCCATCAAAATTGGTGGTTGAGGACCGGGTTGGAAAAGTGGCGTTGTTGGTGTAACATGTGTGGCATCTCTTCACTTCCGAGATCGCGCTGTACATATTTAATGTTGTAGACTCCCAACGCGTGTATTTATGGAAAAACCAGTGGATATCTCACATCAAGACGTTTAATTCAGCGATGATGGCCGACTACGATAAAAGGAGCTTTATCGCAATTGCGTCTAGGTCGAGGAACCTTCAAGTATCTGGTGGTTGCCTGCCTTTGAGCTCACAATGCATATGGACGTGAGGAGCATAACTACTTGTATTTAGGAAAACAATAGTATGTAAAGTGTGCATCGAATCACACGCCACACGTTATATTCCTGACAATGTCAGCGTGCGTGTTAGGCTTCATGATGGAGAATAGGCTTGTGACCAGAACGAGGCTTAGTGCGGGGGTGGGCGAAAAAGGGGAAAGGAGGTGATAGAGAAGAAGGCTCTATACCGCCACGGTCTAATATCATTGGGATAGCCCGTTCTTGAGAATTGCTCCGCCCAAAACTGTTCGCTTATGATATACTTCCTTCCAATATCATTTTCCTTATTGCCGGATTTAGCACATATATTGAATAAGCAGGGTCTGGGCTTTGGATAACTATGTAGGCCTGAACTTCTTTGGCTGACAAGGAGCTAGGCTTGAGCTGAATACTCGAGCTCATTCAGCCCGTCAACATTGCTATCCATATACCGCTGCACTTGGAATATTCTTACGACCGACGTACGATGGAGCCTTGTGCCAACCTGGCTCTAGCACAAAAAAGAACTGGGTAGATGAGGCACTTAAAGTGAACCGATTACTTGGAGCAGCCCCGCATTTTCAATTTTATGATAGGGAGAAGATAGTCACCATCAACCTTTATAATCAATACTCCATATTCGCATCCATCATCATGGTCAGCACAAAAGTAAAATTAAAAGCGATATTTTCTAAGAAGAAGATCTTTGAAGTAAATTACAGTTAATTGCAAAATTTGGTTTTTCATGGCTTACCCAAGGCTATTTTCGCCCATGAAATGCCAAGATTATGTAAAATATTCCAAATTACATTTTTAGTGTGCCAAATGGGAGCCATTGTGATTTAAAGTGGTGTAATCTTTTCATAGACTGTTTCCTTTCAATGACATCTTGAATATGAAAGGTTTGGCTTGAACTAAGCTATGGGGCATGATATGGTTTTTGTAGGTTTTTGATCTTTCTGAAAAAACTGTTGACGCAAGGCAAAAACAGAAAATCGAGACATTTGCAGTTGAGTGTATGTGAATATGAGAAGGAAAAACGGACCCTGATTTCGCTAAGTCACATGCAAGGTCGGATACATACACCCACTCTGCAAAAGTGTTCGTGATTCAGATTTCGGAGTGAGACATTTCACTACTACTGTATTTGTGGTGGACCATCGAAAAGAAAACCCTCAAGGGTTTCCAAGTTACCAATAGCGCCCTAAATCAATGAAGAATGTGATCCATAGCCTACCTTCTTTATCAATAGTCATACACTACATCACATATTCTAAAAGTAACATCAACATTACGGGTGCGCCATGCTGCGCACTGACATAAAAACCAAATCACGAACACTTTTGTAGAGTGGCTGTATTACCACATATCACTAGTTTCTTATGAAGAGCAGAATTTTAACCGATGGTTTATTTATGGTCTTAATTTCTAGGTTGGGTACACGGCATGTAAAGTGTTTACAACTCCAATTCAGACCTCACTTGTGTTTCTGGGCGTTAGCTGAGGTAATATTGCACTTCAATTCGTGTGTCTGGTTCTGGATGTGCTGCAGTCTCAGCCCTAAAAATCACAGCCGACTTTTGATCGTTTCAGACCACGTGTGAAAAGTAGATGCACCAGGAGATTTCTTTGATATTCTCAGCCCTGATACTAGGCAGCATGTGCTGTTTCTTTGAGAAAGTTATCGCTGAGTGTAGCTAAGGATGTTGATTGGTAGCGTGGTGAGTAGAGAATGCTAAGCCACGTGAATGTGTGGTCTCCCCCGTAAATGACATAACTCGATCATGAATTTCTTCACTTTAAACCTCGTATACCTAAATAATTAGTTTTTGTGCTATCAGCGAGAATTACTTTGAAGATTGATCTCTATGCGGATGCCGACCCATAGGACCTGAGGATTAGCGAGAAATCTCACTGAATCTCGTGAGAAGGTCTCAAATTAATCAAGAAATCACGCTATGATCAGATGAGCACACGGAATACTCTGAAAAACTCCTCATATGGCAAACATGACTGTGATTATCAGCTAAAGAATATTGTGTAAGAGCGACCATCTGATCTAGTTCGATATGGAAATCTTTATTTGGCGGGGCTGAAGATGTCGAGGACCTTTTGTCGCGTACTGCTAGAAGCAGTTGTTTTTAGCGCTTACTGTATTACATCATCCAGCCAATAACCTGAAGGCTGGGCGTATCGTTCCCTGTAAAGTTGTTTCCCTAGCCCTGGTGTGGCAACCTCATCAGAGGTCATACAAGACATGCAGATCTTACTTCTCACGGTATCGCCTTGTGTAACCTTTTTTATACTTTGAGGCTGAAAATGGAATACGCATCGCAGGGTTGTTTATTCCTTAGTCTGGCAGAAGATGCTGACCCTTTTTCGTGCGGGCCAAGGGGTGTGGCGCTTTGCTAACATATCCCTCAGTTTCGTTATCAATTATTGGATCTGAGTCAATCTCCCACCAATTGCCGGTCTGTATTTGCTGTGGCTTTTGGCTCCCACGGAAAAGGGTCAGCATTACCACAGTAAGGGATAGCGAGATTCTAGTGGAGCAAGGGCTTGGGCTTACACAAGGTACCACAAACTGGATATTGATTCACTTAGTTTTCGAGGATCGCGATGAATATGGGGCTTGTTCCTGGGGGCTGTAGATCGACTCATTGGAGAAACCTAGATAGTTTGTATTGGATGATGGAGCACCTTGAACACCCGAGACCAAGCAGTACTGACCCTACACTTAGGAGAGACCTACCATCACAAGGGCTTCAAGGAATATGTTAAATACTGCTCGACAATCCCCTACCGAGTGTCCTTTCTTCTCTATCCAACAGCAAGACTACTACAGCTTCCGACATCCTTTAGTATCTTAATTTCCCCTCTCAACTGCTTCTACATTACTTCCCACTCCACCACTCCAATCAAAATGAAGACTGCCGTTTTCACTTCGGTTCTCTCCCTCCTCTCCGGCTTGGTCTCCTCTGTTGCAATCCCTTCTGCTGAGGCTGCTGCGATTGAGACTCGTTCATTTGCTACTATCCTTCCGTCTCTGTCGGTCCCAATCTACCAAAGTACTCCCGACGTCGCCGGTGGAGCTCAATCCTACGCACAAGTCTCTAGGGTTAGTTGAACTTGTTTGATCCTTATAATTATTCCGGATTCTTTAACTTTATCAAGTTTGACTGAATTGCAACTAACCTATAATAGTTGAACGGCGCGTACGATATCAATACTCTTCTATCTTATAACTTCCCCGCTGGATTTGCTGGCAAGAAATGCAGCTTCGCTTTCGTAGGCACCCAAGGGTTAGGTGGCAGCAAGAAAGTCCAGCTCTTCACAGTCGGTGGACGCGATATCACTCCAGATGATACCTTCAACAGCCGTCCTTACCGTGACGCTTGGCTTGGAATTTTCAACGCCGACACTGGAGCTTTTGATGCATCTGCTCCTACTTTTAACTGTCCCGCCTCCGCGACTACTTTGAATTATGAAATTGCCCCACAGGGTGACGAGTGGGTCTCCGCATTTCTTGATTTTCTCACGACTTGGCTGACTTTGTATTAGTGACTATGTTTGGTGGCACGTCCGCGCGGAAGGATTGTTCATCAACGTCGAGTAAGGATCTAAACACTCGGTTTGCTTCCGCATCAACCTTTGATTTTCTTTTCTTCGCTAGATTCAGGTGGTCGGGGGTCTTGGGGAGCAGTATGGTGTTGAGAAACTTTCCTTAATTAATACATTCCTTTGGTAGCTTTATTTTGGTATGCATGTTTGAATTAGATATATTAGATTGCAGGTGTACGGCAATAAATTTATAAACCCTAGAGCGAGATTCAATTCCAAGTGACCAGTGAATACGTACTACAGTGAGTTTCTTATAGCAGGAATTGATATGCATCCAAGGTCATAGCTATCTAGTTGCGGTTAACTCACTGAGAATATTTATCAAGTAATATTTCCGGGTTTGGCTCCTATGATGTACAGGTTTCATAATTGAAACCGGAGCTCTAGAGTTTTCGTAACTGAGTATCAACGAGATAAGGAGGATATACTTTAACGACTAACAAGCATTAAAACAAAATACTGTTTGGAAAGGAAAGGTCTGACCAAGTCTTCTCTTTTCCAATTCAGTAGGCGAGGTTGAGTTTCGAAGGCCGCTGTTATGTGACGATTCGTCAATAATCCAGGGTTAGGGTTAATGAATCAGCACCCTGACCGCCTGAGCAGTAGGCGCGCAGGTATACCACTTTTGTACGGGAAAGCCTTCCATTAAATCGAGACCTTGCCCGAGAAATATCTACAGCGCCTCAGTAAGTTACATCTTAGCCCAGTAAAGAGTCATTAGCATTAAATTGTGTGTCGCTTAATGGTCGAACCACCATACCTTCCCAAGCGCCGCGTTCATGGAGACACTCTGTGGCGACTACCTTTTTTTCGCGCATCGCTTCAAGAAGGATTCAAAGAACTGGTTTAAAGAACTATTGAAATGCTGGAGGACGAACCAGAAACTGTTACGGCACTCATCCAGTGGCTGTACGCAGAACAAGATACTTAGATGTTTGATGATTGCTGGGGAACTGTAAACCCTAACCCTCCACGAAGACATAGTTCAACCAATGCACCCAAAGCCCGGAGGAGGAATTATGAGAAAAGGCATTATCAAGGAGTGCGGGGTGTCATTAAGGGGAGACCACTACCTTTAATGTGGATAATTGATATGATTCGGCACTCCGGTAACCGCTTTGGAGTGGGTGGGTTAAGGGTTAGGGTTATGGGTTAAGATACTGGGGTAGTGGTCGTTGGGTACTTGAAAGTCACAGAAGCCCAGTGCCAGCACAGAAAAGAGCCGCAGCCATCACAATGATGTATGGTAAGACTCCCTTGCCCTTGAAGACTATAGCTCTGTGTCTATTTTACTGCTCAGATTTCCGTCGTTAAAAATCCGTTCAAGTCCTCCTACCAAGACTGTTCCGATACTGCGCAGATATCAACAATCTACCCGCTTACTTGAAGGGTTATCCCCATTTTGAACCAATCCTAAGATATCTCTGGGGAGGGGGAGGGTGCGCGTTTTTCGTTGGGTATATTTATATGTCGCCGATCACGGGTAGGCGCCTCCACCGCTCTATGGATCCACTGCAATGTACGAGGACTTTAGCAGGCTGGCCCAGCGGGCGCCATACTCTTTACCCATTTTGATCGGAAGTTTGACCTGGTCGCCTACCAAGTGGAATCATTGAAACGGGAAACCCGGGGTATGAAGTAATTTTATCTTGTCTAATATATATTACCAAATCTGTCCAAATCATGACCGGATGACTAGCTAATTACCGCGGCAGTATGATCAAAACACCCCCCAAATCCCTTTTTTCCAAGGGTGGCGGAGGTAGGATGTAATATCGACGGGTCCAAGCCCAAACGCTTTTTTCTCGGAATAACACACCTGCAGCTGGGGCCTACCCATCCATCATGATAGCCACGGCTGCGAGTGATAATCCATGATGCACGTGACACCAACTCAAAGGGGTGTAGTGTTCGTGTACAAATCTGTCTGGCTTTAATTTACTGGTTTGCAGGAAACAGACACTTCAAGAGTAAACTAAGCGGCCATAGAACGAGAAACGGGGGATGCGTTAGGGTGACTGTTTATAACTATACCTACCCGTAACCTTCATAACCCTTACCCTGATCATGACCTGGCGCTGGGAACTGCACACGACTAGATTTATTTACCTCCTTACGAGGTTGCAAAGAATTGGGGTCGTGGTGTATAGCCATTCTTCGCCGCTGCCTCAAGTTAGGTACGGGTATCACGTCCGGCTTTGCTGCACGTACGGAGTATTTGTAATTTGAACGCGGGGGGCCGGGAATAGTTCCTATATTGATAATATTGCACAGGGTATTGACGGATGCTTTTTTTTGTTTAATTCGTCTTGCGGACACTCGATACTGCCTGTAGACGCACGAGGGGGGACTTTTGACCAATAATCGTAGATAAAACTGTGTATGATTAGCTACAGATCTCACTCTTTTGGACATTCTGTTGACACACCATGGGCGGCGGTGGCGTTGGATTCTTTCAATACTCCTACATGTGTGATTTATACAAGTAAACCATAAAAACTCCTGGCTGCGTCGCCGTAAAAATAATTAACGCCAAGGAAATAATAACCCTAACCCTCGAATTCAATGATTCATTGCATAGTTCATGTTACATATTCATATGAGTATTAGGACTTTACTCCTAGGGTCGCATCATAATTCCAATAATAAAGCATGATTTACATGCGAGTGATAGCCTACGACGCAGCTACCTCTCCCAAGAACCCTAGCCCACCACTGCGCAGTTAGTAAGCGCCGACTTTTAGGCCCCCAATATCGACCGGCGACCAATATCGACCTCACTCGGACAGCTAACGCACAACCAATCATGATTGACTGGCCGAGTGAGTGGGGTGTCCGAGTGTATATAGGGATCGTCTGATGAGAGCAGTTTCGTTTCCCACCTCCCTTTGAGTGATCCCTTACTCACCTCTTTCAAAATCCGCCTTCCTCGAACATATCTTCAAAAGGTACTATGTCCTTTGATGGCAGTGGGTACTTTAAGGGGAAACTCCCGCCCAACCTGCTTCTCGTGGATAATCACACTCCCTCGTGGGAGATGGTATGCTGGATACATGTAACTCTTTCACGTTCTCCCACTGATTGTTCCGGAAAACAGCCATGCAGATTTCTTCTTGCCCTGTTTCAGGACCCGGGGGGATATGGCATTCCCGAGAAATATCATAATGACTTGGAGAGGGTCCAAGCCACTTTTTTTCCCACCATGACGTATTTCGCACATTTACTGTCGTTCTTTTGAGTCTGTAAGCTAACTGTCTCCCTCCAGTTCGGGAATGTTGGATGTGCTAGTGGACGATTGGGTGGCGTCGAAGTATGTTTTATATACCTATTCCCTAATGTACAGCCATGCATGGCTAACCACGAACCTCAGTAACCACCAGGAAAAGACAATGTTGAAGTTCGTCGCATTCCAAGCACTTCCCCATGTTGAGAGACGCCAAGTCGGAGCAGGGCCTGCGGAGGTTACTGCAATTTATTGCCTCGGAGTCCAGTTCCATGACACTTATACCCAACTTTTTACCACAATGGACGCTGTTGCGTATATATTTTCAATCGCTGATCCTCCGGAAGGCGTTGCGCTGACACCAGAATCGTTTTTCCTGCCTTTTCTACACGAATTCGCCCAATTCCTCTATTTCTTGCACCCCAACCAAGACGCGTGCCCGAAGGTGATGTGCATTGTCATGCTGAAAAGTAGTGGCAAGATGCAATGGCTCCTAGGAACTAGCCTCGGAAGGTTCAAACCAGATGATATTACATACTGGGATTCTGAATTGAAATCCGAACTTGCCGGGGCTCGGTGGGCAGAAATGTCAAGGCTTCTAGGGTTGGATCCGGAGATAGTGGCACCTCTCGCGGGGTCTGTGGAGGGGTACGATTGGGGACATTGTGCGGAGAGCTTGCCTTTTGCTTGTCTTTTGAAGTTTGTTGCCTGCTTTGGTCTCAGGTAGCGGCGGATAATAGCTGATATGTTTCCAGGGCACTTGATTCCAGGTCGGAAACGGTGTGGGGCTCGGCAATAAGGTGGGAGGGTAGCCGGCCGAAACAGTCAGGGGGTTCAATTGCGCTGGAGGGTGTGGAGGCGGTTAGGGTGACTCCGTGTGAAAATTGTCAGATGCTGTTGACGCTAAAGAATGTGGAGAATTACTCGAAATTCCAAAGCCACCAAACTTCCAGCAATTGGAGGGAACGATCCCAGATCCATCCCTACCAAGCCCTCAACAACTGGAGGCCTAGAGAACGATATTTGTAGTTTGTTAATTAACAAATACGTCTCTAAATTCCATCTCTACAATCATTCCTGTATGCAAAGTTCAGCCACCACGAGGGTGAAGTTTTGATAAGTTTTCCTGTAGTGTAGCTACTAAGAATATAACTGGAGTGGAAATGAGTATAGTTACCGTGAAGCCTTCCTAGCTTTGCAGTGGAGATTAAATTAATATGGTAAATGTCGATCCAAGCTGAGAATTTGTATTAGTGATGTAAGTACGATTAATGCACATAACACGAAGGAGGGGAATACCTCCTTTCTGTTTCATTTCGCGCCTTATCTAGCTATAGGGTTCATGGCTAAAGAGACGTAGGTAAGTATCCATCGCGCAAAATCTCGAAACTGCAGCCGGGTTGCAATAACACGCATAACCAGGGTTAGGGTTCATTATAATGATCGTACACCTGAAAATGCCAACACTTTTCAACATTTTGGGACGTACCGAGACTCCCTGCAACGAGTCTTGATAGTACTTGTCTTTTGCAGCCACAAACCCCGAGCCCTGTCCTATCGCCTAAGAAAACCAAACCTCGAGACCCTTTGTTTTATGTTTATCAGTTCCACCAGAACTAAAGCATGTGTAACTGAATTAAGATTGGGAATCGATATCAGGCAGCTATGTATTACTAGGGAGAGCATTGCGCTGTCGTTTCTATGATAAAAGTGTGTGGTTTGGTTCTATACTTCATGTTCTATCCCTTACACCGTCAGTCAGAATCCGAGGGACAAGGATCAACCAGATAAGGTAGTTCTACTGTTCTCGATCCTGTAAAGATTGGTTCTTCCTGAGTCGACTGCTATACGCGAAGGGGTTTCACTACGTCTATGACTGACTTAATAATTACAGAGTTCAGCAGAGCATATTCTAAACCATTACAAGGGGACAAGGGGCCGGGGTCGGGGTTGGGCACGAGCCGAGCTGACTCGAGCTTTGCGCTCGGGATTTAAGCGGAAACACCTCGAGCTCATGCCCTTACGGGCCTAGGCTAGCCCGATCTAGTATGGGAAAGGCTCGAGCTTTTGCACGAGCTTATTAGGCCATTAGGAACGCGTTGGTGATTTATTTCGAAAGTACACAGCTGACTCAGAAAGATTGCAGTCCGCTCCCGAGGTCAGCCATATGATGTCCGAAGGGTGAGGCAAGTCATTCTGCAGGTCTTGGTTAATCGGGGAATATGGTTGATGGTTCGCAAACACTGAAGAAAGAAGGAGATCGAGAATAACCCGTACCCTACCCTAACTGAAAATCGTATGGCCTTCAGCTCGATGCCCTTGCCCAACGAACAATTCTCTTCTAAATTTTGTTTTATCCCCACTCGACATGTTTACGAGGTGCTTGTGATAGGCTATACCTCAGATGTTATAGCGAACATTGATTGGACGCCAAGCGTCCAGTACCCACAGAAGATATGATAGCTTTGCATTTTTCCACATTATAAGCATCGTGATTTTTAGACTCCCTGATAGGTCAAAGGTTCTCGCATTCGATATATTGCCTCGGACAGTAGGTCTTCACCGATCATACTAGCCCTGTCTTGCTCCGCTCTCCCTCCTCATTCCCCCTTTTACAGCAAATCATCAAAGTTCCTAGTATATACTCTCTAGATATCTGTGCATTGAACGCATCCACATTCCAGTCCCTCAAGCCCCTCTGCAAGCACAGAGAAGATGGAAGTATACAGGTACATACGCCCGAGTCGTTCTTGTCTACCTCGTTATACTTCTGCCCTCGTTAAATAGATAGCTCTCTCATATTGCAAACGGAAAGCGAAAAACGTACAGTAATATATGGAGTCTTCCAGTCTTCAGCCACAGGATCCGCACCAACAGTAAATCTATGGTGCTGGTTTAATAGATGAATTGCATCCTGCAAATAAAGAAATGCCGTCAGGTAACTGGACCAGGCGCTCCTCCAGTAGTATGTCGGATATACTCACGATTGCTATCGCTTCATAATCAGGTACATATCTCGGAAACGAGTTATATATGACTACCGATTTACCTTCCATGTCCACCCAGACCAGCAGCCACTGGCCCAGTCCCAGCGGCCGTAGCGGGACGAAGAGATGCCTTGTGGAGTCCCATGAGAAGCCTGATCTCGCCAGCTTGATGATCAGGGGATTCATTTCGGCCCTATCCCCGATAACAGAGACCTTGCACAGCTCGCTTGCCGAACCCGAACTGATTGTAGCTGTGTGTCCCATCCCGGCCTGTAGCCTCACTGCCGTTGCCAGGATGGATCAAAACGTGTCGAGCACGTCATCATGAAGCCAATGGTCCTTGCTGCACAAGGCCTTGAGTGATGGTGCTGAGACATGGAGATCCCGAGCGGGGAAGGCGTAGATGACCGGGCTTGTATCGGGGAGTGCCAGGATTGCAGCTCTTTGAGCGGATGCCCGTTTGTGAAACCCGGGCTCGGTTGGAGGGGGAATAGAAGGTAGCGGAGGGTGTCGGCCACAGGACTGCAGGTGCAGGGCCATCATGTCATACATCTTCCTCTTCAAGTCGTCGAATTTGTCTTGCAGGAAATCTGTTTTCGCCTCGGATTCTGCTAGCTTCGCCTCGGTGATTTGAAGGGTTTCATACGGGACATGGGTCTTTTTAACTGCTTCGATGATTCGATCTGTGGGAATTAGAAGTCAGGGAGAGGTCAGGGAGGTAAATCAGGGAGACAAGGGATAACATACCTGTCTGTTCTAAGCTTATATGGTTAATCTGCCTGACCAGTTTGTTCTCAGTTACGGAAGAGTGAAAAGGTGAGGTCATTCTTTCTAGGGATTAGTAACGTGTTGAAGTTCGATGTAGTCGGAGCTAGCCAGAAAAATTATGTATTTAACCTTGAGCTTGAGCGCCAACATGACGAAACATGCATCCATTTACCGGAGCATTCTTGTTCGACGCAACAATGACGAAATGATGATCGGGACCATGCGCGGATGCAGTTCCCAAGCCGGTTATGATCAATCCATCGGCTGTCATACCAAAAACCAACATGAGGGGATTATGTGTGACCACCAACCAACGGGGGTTTATGCGATACGGTTGAGGTTTATGTGCACATTGCATTTTACCACCATCGACTGCCGTCTTGAGTTTCAAGCCATTGAGGGCATATGAAGGATCAGTACATAGAGGACTGAAAGCAATGAGCCTCTATACCCCCGAGGAGACCAAAACATCTCAGCTGTTGAGTAGAATATGATGCTAGCATCTGTATGTAGATGAAAAACCAAGGTCGATGTATTGAAACTAGAGCATTTTGATTTCCTAATCCAATGTCAAAGTACTGCAGGAAAGAATCTCAACCGACAGGATATGTTCGGTTAGAGGGGGGGGTACAGGAGGATTTGAAAGGGCCGAACTGGGCCTCGCATTGAAGACCTTACACAATCATTCGATATCTATCAACGCGCGGTAAATGACATTTAAAAAAAGAGAGGGAAAAGCAAAGAGAAGAATGCCGTAGTTGCGAGCTAGATTGCCCACTTTTAGTGATATACGTGTAACATAGATACTCTGGTGGTAATTAACTCCCCGGTCATGTTGGCAGAAAGATCCCCACACGGCCTCCAAGGACTTGGATCAACACGAGAATGACGTGTTTGACCACGAACCCCACCCTGACCGGTAAAGGCCCAACACCGTCCAAATTTGCCGCAGTAAAAAAAAGCTTCGGGTAGTGTTGTGAATAACGTGAATAGCGCTAGCATTCAAGTTCCAAGTCCCACCATCATTGAAGTTCCGAGTCCCACTATCATTCAGAGTTCAAAATGGCGAGACTCAAGGCTAAAAAATGGGTAAAAATGGGAGGAGCGTAAATAATTAATTGAGAAGTCAATGACCCACTACAGGGAATCAGGTAACTCTTCAAGTCTCCGGATTTCCGCCGAGACTTTTGGTATCTCTTGAGGTACCTTTCGAAATAGGCTAAATGAAGCACAAAATAGGCGAAAGGCACACAGGGCACAAGATAGGACAACATTGGTTGGGCAGATTTTTGGACCGGAACCCAGAGGATAGCTCCAGGTTTAGTGGAAGTCTAGACAGGGGGAGGGTGGTAACAAATAAGCAAGAATTATTAAGGTACTTTTACAAAAAGGTACCTTAGGCATATGCAAGCTGACATCACCCAGGCGGACGATCTGCACCCGGCAGTAGTTAAATTTCAAATTTTGCTAACTGCTGATAGTTGAAGGGGGTGACGGTCAAATACGACATCCTACCACAGTATACATATAATATGGGGGAAAAGGGTCTTCTGATGGGCATGTTTGCAAAGCGAAAGTGATTTGAAGAGTAGGACGGAAAGATACTTATCTCACTCATTCTGCCAATTGTACATGAGTGACAGTCATTGAAGCAGTTGCTGTAACGGGTGTAGCATTACCATCTATGATTATCAACCAAGAAGCAGCTCATTACAAGGGTTGGTATACAGGGGTAAAGTATTTAGATATCACGATATTTGCCTATTCGCCAAGCGGTTGAATAGATTGAAAGCTAGGGGTGGATTGGTTGGTTGAGAATTTTGTTAATACACATCTGAAGTGGAAGTCTTATCTATTGATGTTGAGTGATAAGAAAATCAGGACGCTGAGTGATAGCGAACACCGCATTCTAACATCACCACATTTATCAAAGTATTATTAACTGAGTAGTACTAATTCAATTATAAGGAACAGAATAGATGGCTCCTCCTGATATTAGATGGATATACATCACATAATACTCGGAAATTCTTTGATCATTATCTCAAGAATAAAGTCATTTTTTTCTGTCTACTTCTGCATTCCACACACTTATTACCCCCTCTTGATGTGGGATTGTTTGGACTATTGCAAAAACATCACACTAATTATTTTGAAGAGACTATTCAATAGTCTGGAGGTGATACCAGCAACAATAGAAGAATCTTCCTGAAGTATTTTATGGTCCCTATCCTGAGCCATTTCTGAACCACACTTACACCACTCCGAATCACCAGGAATTGTCTAACATGTTTTAGCTATCTATTTAACCGTGACGCTAGAAGAAGAACCTATACCTTCCATAACCAGCTAGCAACAATTACCAAAACAGGAATAATATCCTATCATCCCCGCCGGACATTGAAATAATCCACCATAATATCCTAGCAGCATGTACTAAAACAGGAATCATACCTTGTAATCCCTGGCGGGTTTTGCACCTAACCCCATTAGTTCACCCATACTAGTAGTTTGAGGACACACCAAACCATAAAATACCAGAGTGGCAAGGACAACTGCAAGTCACGCATTAGCACTAAGAAAAGGAGATTCAAAAACCGCTGAGAATTTGCGCACTTTAGTAAAGCGAATGGACAACGGCCTGCAAATATCTTTATTCGAGAAGGAAATAGGTAAGTATGTAAATGTTTTGTTCAAAAGATCAGTAGCCCAAAAAGTGAGTTAACCCTCTACTAAAGACAGAAAACAACTCAGTAAAGCAAGTATCATTACTACTGAGGATTTGGAGAGTGTAATGGAGGTACCATAGGGCTGTTACAAAGGTACCTGTTCTACCAGTGAAGCTATTGACCCTAGGGTAACCGCAGCTAGTTCTTCTTCAATGGGTGAAAACAAGGGCAGGTGAGATTCTATCTCTGATAGTATGGAGAGTAGGGATCCTAGCGAGTAAGAGTTCTTACAAGTCAAACTGAGTGACTGAAAATAGCTGGATGTTATGGCGTCATAGCAAGCAATAGAATAATGTTTTGAGGGGTGAAGAGAAGTATAATGGCAACGATCGGAGGATGAGTCATATGGGTTTCTATATCTTTCTATTTGGTTCGGTTATATAAAGGGTACTGTCTTCACTCTAAGTCATGTTTCTCTTCCTTTCCTTTTCTCTTCACGCAACCTCCTGTATTATAGGAATATTATTAGTTTTATTCCTCCATAGTCCAAGGCCTACGATCTCTTGGTCTCGACGGCGAAGAGAGTTCCCAGATACTTCTCTTGCTTAGAGTTTACCTCCAAGCCTCCTGTTTAGATTGTATTCCTTGGACCCTTAGGCATTCATCAACAGTCTCCAAGCAACACTTGGGGAGGACGAGGGCAGACTTAGTTATGTAGGTTCAAAATGCGAGAGTATGTGTTTGGATGATGAGATACTTGAAGCTATATCCTCAGAGAGAGTACTAGATGATGTTGTTGATGATGAGAGTGGTTCTGAGGGTGAGAGTTTGCTGGAGGTCAGCAATAAGGTGAATATATTTGTCCATCTAAAAATTCCACTCCAGTCTTTAAACCACTAGAAACATCATTCGCACCACATAAGGCACAGTCTCTTCTACCCTCCGCTGTCTGTGCCAACAGAAAAAGTTTTATATTCTTCTTCAAAATCTTTGTTAAAAATAGTGGCTTCCAGCTCTTTGCTTATCACACAAACACCTATTCCGACTGAAAAAGGCCAATGAAGGTGGGAAACGGAATTGGCATCCAACTAACTCCAGAGAAATCATGGTTAGGTTTACACTTTTGATCCTTATGGGACTAGTAAAGACTCCACAGCTAAATCTGCACTGGCGGAAAGAAGAGCCATATACCTTTATTCCAATGCAGCGTATGAGTTTGAGGCGGTTTGAAAAAATGAAACGACCTTTCCATCTTTCAGCACCTGATCCTAAACCTTGCAAATTAACATACTGGTACGCCAAATTTGTGCCTTTAGGGCAACCCTTCCGCAAAGCAGGTCAGAAATCTCTGTTACCGGCAACAGAGTTATCTATCGACAACATGATGATACAATTTACTGGACGATCTAGCAATACGATTAAGATCAAAAACAAACCTATCAAACAAGGGTACAAAATATTTGATACCTGTTGGCGGGGTGATTGCTATTCATTTTTATATTATTGACATAAGAAGAAAATCAGTGGCATCAAAAATCACGTGATTGTTCTCTTTTGTCCGCTGTGTTTGTCCACCAATCAAAAACAGTTCCCTATCAGAGTTATCATTTCGATATATACATAGGTAATTACTTCAGAAATATTCATTTAATTACATATCTAAAGTCAATTGGGATTGATGCATGTGGTACAACTATGAAAAAGTCCAAGCAGATACCATCTTTTACAGCGGAGTCCCGATAGTCGCATACTTGATATAAGCATAGTCTCGATTGTAGCATATGATCTGGCAATCCCAACGAAATTACTAAGGGAAAATTTGCATATCCCGGTAGTTACATTTGCTGAGGTCGCCAACTCAAAGATATGCTAGTATGAGTATATAGTATGTATTATGTAGCAGTCCCAAACAGCAACAGATACCAGGTGAATGTGGGAGGGTAAAAAATATTGATATTGAACTATTTTTGGGTTTTTTTTGTGCGGTCTGCCTCACTATTTCCGCATTTTTGAACTTGTACGATGTCACAAGAAGCCGATCTTCTTCCCTCTTCTGCTACCCCTGCCTGCCAGGCCTGGTCCCAAAAAGAAAAGCTGGAAATACAGACCTACTGTAATCTACACACGGGTAGAACATGGAAACAGTTACAGCAATGGTTTGCAGATAACCATACAGGACAGGCACCAGATCAGTCACAAATTAGCTGTTGGAAGATAAAAGAGCCACCCACATCTGATGAGAAGTTTAGGCCATAGCAGAAGCGTATAAAAGAGGGCAAATTTCCCGAACTTGAAGCTGCTTTATTTGAATGGCATCAACGGATGCAGATTCGGACCAATATAACAGGCATGATCCTACAGCACAAGGTCCATTTTTTTTGGGTCAATCTGCCGATGTATAAGAACCTCCCAGAGTCCGAAGAGCCAAAATGGTCAACAGGATGGCTATCACGATTCAAGCAGCGCTACGGTATTCATCAATTCAATCAGAATGAGGAGGCTGCATTAGCTCTATATGATGAGGAGGTGGAGGAATCTATGCGGGTGATACAGGACATCCTTATATATAAGGAGCAACACGAGATTTACAACATGGATGAGACGGCATGGTTTTGGCAGATGACACCTAATTCATCTCTTACAACCGAACAGCTCTCTGGTTGCAAAAAAGAAAAAAATAGGAGGACGGCTGCTTTATGTTCAAATGCGGATGGCAGCGATAAATGTCCCCCATGATCCATAGGAAAGTCTTAAAATCCTTGTTAATTTACTAATATTAACAGAAATACATTGGGCTGTCATTACCGTGCAAATAAGACAGCCTGCATGACAACTGTTATAATGAAAGAATGGTTGCTGTGGTTCAACAAGAGGATGAGTGCAACGAAGGTGAATGCTATTCTTCTACTTGACAACTTCTAGGCTCATAATTGTGCTTTAGAAGAGCTAGAGAAGGAGGGACACTTAACTCATATTGAAGTACTCTTCTTTTTACCTGGAATCACCTCTAAACATCAACCTATGGATCAAGGTACATATATGTCACCAACAATGATTGCTCCTGAAAGATTTCGGTTTTTTTGACTAATTTGTTTTTCAGGTATTATACGAGCTTCGAAGGCCTACCACTGGCGCCATATGCTCCTTAACTCACCGAGTGTCTAGACAAATACTCTGCCTTAATTGAACCCCATAAATATATCAATTTGCTACATGCAATTTCTTGGGTCACTGAGGCATAGAGGTATTAACACTCTTCTATACTGTGCTGCATAATAACTAATTTAATCTTAGGAGAGTATTATACAACAATATTATCAGGCTGAAAAGCAGGTTGAGGAGGAACTGATAGATATACCTGTTGAAGTTATATCCCATGAAGAGGCATTGGCGGCACTAGAGCGTCTTCATCTATGTGAGATGCAGCAAGAGGATGGGGTGGTGGGGGCAGAGTGGGTTAGAAGGGAGGAGAAGTCAGTTATTCAAAGCCCATTGTTAGAGAATGGAAGGAAAAAAGAGAGAAACATTGAGGGATATTTTAGATCAATGTAAATATTCATCAATACACTCTATTCAATCCTCATTATAATTTATAGGCCTCTGAGGGCAGTGGTGGTTGTGTTCGAAGCCATTATTGGTCCACCCGTAACCCCCTCGAAGGTGATCATGGATTATCACTCGGTCAGCTCGGCGCCGAGCTAGCGCCGAGCCAATGCCGAGCCAGTCTCCCTAAGAGCATATTCACGATAGTGACATGCCCTTTTTCATTCCCAACTGTATGCTACTATCGGGACCCCGCTGTACAAAGAAGCAGTCATCTAAGGATTTTCGACCTGTATAAAATATATTAGAAAGCAAAGAGCTGGATGAGGTCTTGGTACTCTCGTAGATGGGCAACAACTACAGGCCTCTTTTAACCACTATTCATCAAGTAAAGAGGAGGGATGAGTATTTATGGTCTGTTCTCAGACAACCGGGTCCGACCAGCAACAATGACAAAGTAGTGCGCCCTATTTTTGGGGATAGCAACACCGGACGCCTATTGATACCAGTCGTCATAAATATTTACAATTATTTCATGGGGGGTTTGGACATTCCCGACCAGAGGTGCAGTTATTGGCCCACCCAACATAGAGTATCACGCAACTGGGTTCCAATATTTTTCCTTTTTCTGGACACCATTATCTTAAATCCATTCCTGCCGTACAGAACAACAAACCTGCAAGAAGGCACCCACCTCAAGGACCTTCTAGATCACCACCAATTCTGGAAAGCTCTACCAAGAACTCCTCTCTGAGGGAAATATACTAGAATAAAATGCGCTCGTGCAAAGATCCCATAAAGTCAATGATCTCCCTGCCATCTGTCATCAAACAGGCAACCATTAGATAATAAAGTTACCTAAAAAGAACACCAAGAAAGGCTTCTGTGTCTATTGTTTATGGGTAAACAAAAAAGAGAGAGCGGGCGAAGAATTTCATGCTGGAAAAACTACAAGAAAGCAGGTGTTTAACAGGGGTAACGCACTCAGTGAATACATAACAGAGCAAGTGCCAAAAGCTGCAGAGAAAAGGGTTACGCAGACAAGAATCATTTTTTATTTCGTAAAACCTTCATATGCGAGAGCTGCTTTGATTTGTAACATAAGAAACCATGAACCATGCCAATGTGCCCTGTTGCTTGTTAACGTGTGTTGGCGCTTGGGAACAAACTCCCGCTATCATTGACATGAGGTTGTGGTTGACACCATCCATTTTGGCCCCCATGCAAAAAGATCTGCATTGCCAGATTAAGGGATCAGGAGGAATATACAAAACGTATTGCAAGAAAAAGATTTTTTCTTAAACTACGAGTAAACACAGATAGATTAGGACATTGATTTTCTTTCTTTGTTATTTTAACATAAGGTACTAGTATCCGCGAGGGAATCATAGAGGAAATCGATTTGTACAGCGATATCAAAACTGGAGAGTTCAATACTGTTGGGAAATATCACGGGCCAACTCGGCAAAATTGGGAAGGGATTTGGTGTTCTTGGTATGAGAACGGTAGAAACTGCATAAGGATCAGGTGAGTGAAAATACTTCACCTCGTATGGGGTCAGGGTTAGTGTTCAGGATTATCGGGCCTAATACTGACAGATACTAGAGGAGGTTTCCAAACAATAGAGTATCAAAGGAAACCAATGAAAACTGGCTCAAACACTTGACGTTGTGTAAACCGAAAGCGAAACTAGGACTGGGATTGACAGGTAAAACTAAGAGGCTATAGAATCTAGGTTTGTAGAAGTTTGAGAAGAGAAAATAGAATATATCCTTATATCACAGGAATTTCAGATAAGAAAAGTAAGAAAGGGCAAAGAGAAATCATTGCCATATGTATATGCTTCAGAACCCAATGACTAATTTGCGTAACAGAAACCCAGAGAAAGAAACCCTGATTACCATCACTTCTCCTTCCCGGAATTCTTCCATACTCGTGTTACGCCATTACAGAAAGGAATATGAATGGATGAATGTCATAGTTGTTTGCCTGCTATTTGTGGGAATACCTGGGTCACAAGTAAAATTGAAAATCCAAAACTATATGCCCTGTGGTACATTTTTCCCACCAGCGGTGTTTAAAACAAACACCGCTCTGCATAAAACAGGGGTATTCGGTGTTTAAATTAGACACCGTTGTGTGTCTAAACACACTATGTGTTTAAATAAACCACCCTGTTTAGTTCAACACCGCTCTCCCTGCCCGGCGGTGTTTAAACACAAGACCCTGTTTAGTTCAACACCGCTCTCCCTGCCCGGCGGTGTTTAAACACAAGACCCTGTTTAGTTAAACACCGCTCTCCCTGCCCGGCGGTGTTTAAATAAAAGTAATTAAGCAACCCCGTTTAGTTAAACACCGCTCTCCCTGCCCGGCGGTGTTTAAATAAAAGTAATTAAGCAACCCCGTTTAGTTAAACACCGCTCTCCCTGCCCAGTGGTGTTTAAATACAAGACCCTGTTTACTTAAACACCGCTCTCTCTGCCCGGCGGTGTTTAAATAAAAGTAATTAAGCAACCCTGTTTAGTTAAACACCGCTCTCTCTCTGCCCAGCGGTGTTTAAATAAATGAAATCAAGCCACCCTGTTTAATTAAACACTGCTCTCTCTGCCACTCTGTTTTGTTAAGCACCGCAACTACATATGTATTGTTTAAATAAACACCGCTACCACCACATGCAAATTACATGCAACAGCTTGTGGATATATATATATTAATTAATTTATTTGCAATTTGCAATTTGTTGTACATGCAAATATGCGCAATTAATCAATTAATCAACCAGATATATATATATATCGATTTGAGTGAGCGAGCTTGAGGTGCTGGCCTAGCAGCCGGCCACATGTAATTGAAGCTGCATGCCTTGGAAGCCATTTCAATGGACACTTGGATCGAATTAAGGGGTATACGTATAGATATATATATACGTATATACAAGTGGCTTCCGGCCTTCGGCCGGTTCGGACAATGAAATCAGTTGGTATATTGATAGTAAAGTACATGTAATATATGACAGTTTGGCTAGGCTCATTAGGACTAAAGTGTTTGAGAGATGTATCTGGGAGGGAGGATCCATCTCCACCTCCACCTCCACCTCCACCTCCGATATTTTAACACCCATGCTGACATCTATATAGAATCCGAAATTGGCGCCTAGTAGCGGGTACTGGGGGCGGGTCCTGGGCCCTGGGAGCGGGTGCTGGGCTTTGGGGGCGGGTACTGGGCCCTGGGGGCGGGTGCAGGCTCTGGGAGCTGGCGCTGGCTATGGGAGAGGGCTATGGGAGCGGGTGCTGGGCCCTGTGAGCGGGTGCAGGCCCTGGGAGCGGGTGCAGGCCCTGGGAGCGGGTGCTGGGCCTGGGAGCGGATGCAGGCTCTGGGAGCTGGCGCTGGCTATGGGAGAGGGCTATGGGAGCGGGTGCTGGGCCCTGTGAGCGGGCGCAGGCCCTGGGAGCGGGTGCAGGCCCTGGGAGCGGGTGCAGGCTCTGGGAGTGGGTGCTGGATCACGGGAGCGGGTGCAGACCCTGAGCGGGGGCAAGCCGTGGGAGCGGGTGCAGGCTCTGGGAGCGGGTGTAGTAGGGCGCGTGTAGTAGGGTAGTAGGGCGCGTTGTTGTTGCTGGTTTCCCCTCTTTCCCCTTTTCTTTCACAACACCCTTCGCTTCCCTTTCCCTTCAACACCCTTCGCTTCCCTTTCCCTTCAACATCCTTCACTTGCGAGTTCAAATCCGTAAGATAGAAAGTCAAATATTTGGGTTCTTTGCCCCTAGATATCCTTCTATCTTAGGAGTAGAATTCACAACACTCTTTACTTCCCCTCCTTTGTCATCCCTTGACTCACATACAGCTTCTACAACACCCTTCGCTTCCCCACTCTTTCCCTTCCACAACACCCTTCACTTGTGAGTTCAATCCATAAGATAGAAAGTCAAATATTTGGGTTCTTTGCCCTAGATATCCTTCTATCTTAGGAGTACAACTCACAACACCCTTTACTTCCCCTCCTTTGTCAATCCTTGACTCACATACAGCTTCTACAAATCCGATGCCTCCTATCCGATCTAAAAAAATACCACATCCGAAGGCATACAAAAAGGCCATCAATGAGATTGCTATCTATATAGCTAGCAGACCCTCTCTCTTGCAGAAAATCAGAGATAATAATATTGATTCTCTTGTTTCTTCGATCAAGAGAGAATTTATTAATATTGCCGATGGAGTTACCTATAACGGCCCGACCGCCCCCACTTGCCATGCCGTCGAGAATGTTGAGGAATCGAGTAACTAGGTGAAGGATCGGATCGTGTCGGAACAGGATGGACAAGTTAGGAAGGTGTGGGGAGGATACGGTCAGCGCTAGGCGCTTCGGGTTAGGATTGCGGAAGGAAAGGATCGGGATCGGTTATGGGAAAAGGTGTGGGTCGCGGGTATGAGTCATTGGGGATTAGTCATCGTGGGATTTCTTTGGATATATATTAGGGCTCTCCCTCGCTTCGTCTATGTTTCTCTTCTCTTCTTCTTTCCTTACGCAACGTCTTCATTTGTATTCAGAATAATATATTTCGGACTCACCTAGCATATCACGCTAGGCGGAGCCCCTCCTCGTTTCGATTGCTATTATATCTTGTCCGATCGGTATCCGAGCCCGATCTCCTGTTTCAATCCTCGAACGTATCCTGAGTCGATTCTCGTCTCGGTACTGTTTGTTTAGTTCTAGAACCCCGCCCCGTTAGACTACGTTGCGTCGACTTACATCGACTCCTGATACGCAATGGCAACCCCAGTTCCGTGGCAGTTTCCCGCGGATTTCGATGATTTTCAACAACTCTACGTCGATGATCCCCGTGTTTTGTACGACAACCTATGGGCAATGAACAACCAGGCCGGAGCCTACCTTCGGCAAGGCCGCGCCATCACGAACGAACGAGACCAGCTGCAACAGCAAATGGGCGAAGCCCTGAACAATGCTGCCGCCATCCCCGAACTCGAACAACAGGTCCAAGAGCTCACCATGCAGCTTGCGGAAGCAAGGGAGCTTAATCAACTCCTTCGCACACAAGCACCCCCGGCCCCAATACCCGTTGCCCCAGTCCCAGCCCCTGTCCAAGCCCAGCCCTCAGTCCCTGTACCCGCACCTGCCCAACGTTCTGATAAAATTCCTGACCCCCCTAAGTTCGATGGTACTCGCTCGGCCCTCCGTCCCTTCGTCACTCAGCTCCGGCTCAAGATGATCGGTAACGCCGACCGGTTCACCTCGAACCAGCAACAGCTCGTATACGCCATCAACCTGTTAACCGGACGTGCGCTTGGCCAGGTGATGCCCTTGGTCAACGGGGCTAACATCAACCTCGCCGACATCGAAGCCTTGATCACCCTCCTGGACACTGCTTTCGGTGACCCCAACCGTGTCGCCACCGCCGAACGTGAGCTGGAACGATTAACGCAAGGGTCCCGAGACTTCTCTGCCTACTTCGCGGACTTCCAACGCCTTGCTGCTGACGTCGCCTGGAATGAACAGGCCCAGAAACATGCTCTCACCCGGGGTCTGTCAAGTGACCTTCGCAACGCCATGATTCACCACCCGACCCCTGCCCTCTTACTCGACTACGTTCGACTCCTACAAGAGTTGGACGGACGTATCAAGGATGCTCGCCTCCGTGCCCGTACTACTTTTGCCCCTGCCTCCGCTCCTGCCCCTCAAAGATCTTCCGCCCCTGCTCCTGCTCCTGCCCCTGTCACCCCCGCGCACCCATCGCATGCTCCTGGTGGCGCGGTACCCATGGATCTCTCCAACCTCCGTCCTCGTGCTCCTCGTGGTCCTCTGTCCCCCGCTGAACGTTCGCGTCGCATGGCCCAAGGGTTATGTATGTACTGTGGGCACGCGGGACATTTCGCTACCGAGTGCCCCAACCGCCGTCCTAATGCTCGTCCGTTTCGCGCCGCTGCTACCACCGAGGCCTATCAGCCTCCGGTGATGCATGGGGCTCTCACTACTTCGTCTTCTTCTGCTTCTGGTTCTGGTTTTCCTTCTGTTTCTTCTGGTTCTTCTTCTGGTCTTTCTGGTTCTTCTGATCTTGGGTTCTCTTTTGCTGGTCCGTTCAATATGCCGCGCCCCCGCTCCCCACCGTCGGGAAATGGGGAAGACCTGCACTGAGTGGCTCAGTACAGGTTCCTCCTATCTCTTTGTCTTTGTCTTCGGTTTCTGGTACTGTTTCTAGTGTCTCTTCTGCGCAAGGTTTTTCAGATCACTTGGTTGTTTCATGTTCTGTATCTGATAAAAATAAAATCTGTAAAACCTACGCATTAGTTGACACTGGAGCTTCCGGAATCGCATTCATTGATGAGAGATTCGTATGCCACCACCAACTTCCCACCTCCCTGCTCGCCCAACCCCGAAAACTACAAGTCATCGATGGGAGAGAGATCTCCTCCGGTGATATCACCCACACTGCACAACTGTCCCTCCGTATCCAAGGTCACTTCGAAAACATCACCGCTTATGTCACCCGTCTAGGGCACTACCCTGTAGTCCTTGGTATCCCCTGGATGCGTCGACATAACGTCAAGCTCGATTTCGCCAAGAATTCCATCCTCTTCGATTCTCCTCACTGCCTCCGCCAATGCAACGATGACCCCGTCCCCGCCTATGTCCAAGGTATCTCCAGTCCCCTGCCCGCCACACATGATCTAGAAATAGAGAGAGTGTCGGCGGTCACCTTCCTGGAAGAAACTAAGGATCTGGAAGTTTTCGTGGCCATGTTCAACCCCGCACAAGCACCCTCGCTCTCAGACCCTACCACTCTCGTCCCGGCAATTCACCACCAATACCTGTCCCGCTTTCAGGAAGAGGGAACGAAAAAGCTACCCCCACACCGACCCTACGATCACCGCATCAGGTTAAGGGAAGGAACGGAACCCCCGTTTGGTCCCCTATATGGTATGTCCCGTGACGAATTGACTACCCTGCAGAAACACTTGGAAGAAGAAGTAGCATCGGGACGAATGGACCCGAGCTCATCTTCTGCTGGTGCCCCTGTCTTGTTTGTCAAGAAACCGGGAGGAGGTCTCCGATTTTGTGTTGACTTCCGAGGAATCAACGACCTCACCATCAAGGATCGGTACCCACTGCCTCTGTCCAAGGAAACGTTCAACCAAATTGGTGCGGCGAAGTGGTACACCAAGCTCGACCTCCGTGCAGCCTATAACCAGATTCGGATAGCCGCTGGAGATGAATGGAAGACGGCATTCCGGACGCGATTCGGGCACTTCCAGTACAATGTCATGCCGTTTGGGTTAACTAACGCTCCTGCCACGTTTCAACGTTTTATCAATGATGTCCTCCGTCCCTTCCTCGATAGATTTTGTACCGCTTATCTGGATGATATCCTAATCTATAGCAAGGATCTGGAATCACACATCGACCACGTTAATCAAGTCCTACAGGCTCTCACGAACAACGACCTGTACTGCGCTCCGGAGAAATGCGAATTCCATGTGCAGGAGACCAAGTACTTGGGACTATTAATCACCAGAAAGGGACTGGAAATGGATCCCGCAAAAGTTGAAAAGATCAGGGATTGGAAGGCGCCGCGGAATGTGAAGGATATTCAGGTATTTACGGGGTTTGCAAACTTCTACAAGCGATTCATCAGAGGGTACTCCGAGATATTGCTACCTATTACAGCCCTCACCCACAACAACACCCCATTCGTATGGTCGCCTGCCTGTCAAGCGGCCTTCGATCATCTGAAGGTAGCATTCACCTCGTACCCGGTCCTCCGTCACTTCGATCCTGAAAGACGTATCATTGTGGAATCTGACGCCTCTGACTTCGTCTCCGGGGGAGTCCTCTCGCAATTTGACGATTCCGGAATCCTGCACCCGGTAGCATACATGAATAAGAAACACTCCCCTGCAGAATGCAATTACGAAATATACGACAAGGAACTATTGGCCATCATCCGTTGTTTCGAAGAATGGAGAGCGGAGTTAATGTCCACCGTGGAAACCATCGAGGTACTGAGCGATCACCGCAACTTGGAATATTTTATGACCAAGAAGCTTCTGAACCGACGCCAGGCCAGATGGTCTGAATTTCTATCACGTTTCGACTATAAAATCACGTACCGACCTGGAAAGAAGGGTGGAAAACCGGACGCATTGACCAGGAGGTCACAGGATATGCCTGAGGAGGGGGATGAGCGCCTGACTCACCAAAGTCAGACAGTGTTGAAGTCCCAGAATTTGGGAAATCTGGGTTTGTTGGCTACAACCCAGTCCTTACAAGGACTGTCCCCCCTAGAAGAGTTTTTTAAACAAGCGTATATCACTGACCCATTCCCAAACAAGATACTGGAACTCCTCCGAACAGGCGCAAAGCACTCCCGAGACATTACCTTAGCCGAATGTTCAACTCGTGAAGGGTTGTTAACATATCGTGAGAAGATCTATGTCCCTGACGACCAAGCCCTCCAGCTTCACCTCCTGAAGGAACACCACGATGCACCATCGGCGGGTCATGTCGGAAGAGCCAAGACCTTCGAACTACTAGCACGAACCTACTACTGGCCCACTATGCGCAAGTCTGTGGAACGATATGTCCGCAACTGCCATACCTGTAGTCGAAGCAAGACATCGCGGCATGCCCCCTTCGGAGTCCTGCACCCCCTACCCGTACCTCAGCAACCTTGGACTCATATCTCCATGGACTTTGTCACTGGACTACCGGAGAGTAAGGGTAAGGATGCCATCCTAGTCGTGGTTGACCGTCTGTCAAAGATGAAGCACTACATTGCCTGTAACACAACCACCGGATCGGAGGACCTCGCACGTCTGTACATCGAACATGTCTGGAAACTCCACGGTTTACCCTCCTCCATTGTGTCCGACCGCGGCACCCAATTCACGTCGAAGTTCTGGAAGTCTCTGTGCAAGGCATTGAAGATCACGGTAGCTATGTCCTCTGCGTTCCACCCCGAAACTGACGGCCAAACGGAACGATCCAACGCGGTCATGGAACAATACCTACGGAGCTACGTATCCTACCAACAGGATGACTGGACCGACTGGTTGCCCCTCGCTGAGTTCACCGCTAACAACGCCGCCTCTGAAACTACGCAAGTCTCCCCGTTCATGGCTAACTATGGTTACGACCCGCGCTTCACGGAAGACTTGACCACATCGGCTTTTGGCAACCAGCAACAGGATGTCAACACTTTAGTTAAACGGATGTCAGAAATCCAGGAACACCTCCGAGCCGAAATGCGATACGCCCAGGACCGACAGGAAACCAATGCCAACCAACATCGAACACCTGCCCCCAGCTACAAGGTCGGTGACGAGGTATGGCTGAGTGCCAAGAACATCCAAACCACTCGCCCCTCCCGGAAACTCGACTGGAAACGACTGGGAAGGTTCAAGATCAAGAAGGTCATCAGCCCTTATGCCTACGAACTCGACCTTCCGGCATCGATGAAGATTCACCCTGTCTTCCACGTATCGAAATTGGAACCTTGCGCTACGGACCCTCTACCAGGACACATTCCTCCCCCATCTCCTCCTGTTGTCGTTGAAGGTGAGGAAGAGTGGGAACTTGACGAGATTCTAGACTCCCGGATTCGATATAAACGTCTCCAGTACTTGTGCAGTTGGAAGGGATACGACGCCCCTACGTGGGAATACTCGGATAACATCACCAACGCCCCGCGCCTTCTTGCTCGCTTCCATCGTCTATACCCTATAAAGCCTGGACCTGTCGGAGTTCTCGCGGAGCTCGAACCTAGAGAGGGGGCTGCTATAACGGCCCGACCGCCCCCACTTGCCATGCCGTCGAGAATGTTGAGGAATCGAGTAACTAGGTGAAGGATCGGATCGTGTCGGAACAGGATGGACAAGTTAGGAAGGTGTGGGGAGGATACGGTCAGCGCTAGGCGCTTCGGGTTAGGATTGCGGAAGGAAAGGATCGGGATCGGTTATGGGAAAAGGTGTGGGTCGCGGGTATGAGTCATTGGGGATTAGTCATCGTGGGATTTCTTTGGATATATATTAGGGCTCTCCCTCGCTTCGTCTATGTTTCTCTTCTCTTCTTCTTTCCTTACGCAACGTCTTCATTTGTATTCAGAATAATATATTTCGGACTCACCTAGCATATCACGCTAGGCGGAGCCCCTCCTCGTTTCGATTGCTATTATATCTTGTCCGATCGGTATCCGAGCCCGATCTCCTGTTTCAATCCTCGAACGTATCCTGAGTCGATTCTCGTCTCGGTACTGTTTGTTTAGTTCTAGAACCCCGCCCCGTTAGATTACCGATGGCATTTTCAATGATCTTGCTGTCTTCCTTAACCACCCCCAACAAATGAAGGAGCCGAGTACCCATTCAGAGCTAAGGGAAGCGATGAAACAGAGGAAGGATGAGAAGGAAAGAATTAAAAGGGTTAAAGCTTTATTTGTTCAGTGGTGCAATCTTAAAGAGAACGATGGAAGGAGAGACAAATATTTGGAAAGGTTTACGATTGTGGAGGTAACCCAATTTCAAACACCCTACCCTCCACCTAGCCATTGGGTGTATGAGTCCGAGCAAATCCATGACATCTGGCATGACCACCTCCAGCTTGGTAAACCGAAAGACAAAAGGCTTAAAGTACCACCGATGCTACTTTTAGAACAACAATATCTCCAACTAGATGTTGCCTAAGGACCAAAACATCATTTTTGTCGATTCAGAAACCAAAGAGATTGTTGGGTTGGTGGCTAGGAATTGGATGGCCGAGGATAGTAAAGGGATTCTAGATTGGGTCAATGAGATTATTATGAAGGAATGTGAGATTAGAAAATCAGTCCGAGTGAGTATTATTTCTATCAAAATTTTACTTTTGCGATTGCTAATAATTATTATTAAGCTTGAGGATACTGGCAAAATTTGTCAAATGGGTTACTCTGCTGGATCTAGAAGCAAAGCCAGTTTCGATTGGGTCAGAAATATCACCTCTCAGAAAAACTGATTGGAAGATTTTGAGCACTTGGGCAGCTATATTTTTGCTCTTTTTTGGAATATGTGTAAGGGTAGATTGCCGAAGCCGATTATTGATGATATCACTGGATTTTGCAATTCTACCCTAATTCCGAGAATGAATTATGCTGCTAAAGACAGAGCCAATTCCCAAATTTTGGGAAACTATACTGTCAGAGTGGGGGATGATGATATTGAGTTTGATTGTGTTCCGATGGCACCTCCTTCTGGGTTTATGGCATATGATTATTCAAGGTAATAATTCCAGACATTCCGAGTACTTACACATTATTTTACTAATTAATTATAGGGGTACCCACAATGAAAAGTGCCCTCACAAGTATGCAGTATTTTGGACTACAGCTAGGACCTATGGGTCCGAGGAGGGGGGCCACTTCTTCATTGCCGATTATGGAATCCGAGTCCGACAGTCAGCCAACTGTGTAGTGGTATGGAAGCCGACTGACTTTCATGGAACCACTTTATCAATCAAAGGTCCTACCGATAAGGAATCTACTGCAAATTCCCATCAGATTGGTATGAGTATTGTGACACCTATCCGATTGGTGAAATTGTGGGAGAAATATCAACAGGTTCAGATTACTGCCGAGGATATTGAAGTTATTTTGGTTGAGTCAGATGATTCCGAGGAAGATTAAATTGATATTTTCTTTATTTTGTATTTTGTTTTATCCCTGTCACAGGAAAATCTCCACTCATGTATTAGAAACCGATTACTATTGTAACTGCCAGTAATTTATTGTTATCCGATTGTACAAAAAAAGCAATAATAACTCTTTAAAATTGTTGCTCGGAATTTGAACCCCATTTGTGTATACAATATCAGGAAATTATAACAATAATTCTTTGAAGACAACATTAGTTGTAGCCTTGCTTTCCATAACTGCCTCGGGATCAAAAAAACTCTTGCACATTGTCGGTTTCTAATTCTAGACAAACCAGTATATAACTGACCATGAGCAAACACAGGGGTACGAAAATCTAAAACAGCTCGATCCAAGGTTAAACCTTGACAACTATTAAATGTAGTTGCATAAGCCATTCGTAAAGGAAACTGCCTTCGCTGTACTGTCCAAGAACAATATTTCGGCTGGAATTCAAATATTATTCTGGGTAAGCAATAACTTGCACCCCTAGCAATATTAATGTTGTTCGATAATAGCTCAACTTTAACAAATCTCTCATGCAATTCCCGAATTACTACTCTCGCATTTTTAACCAAACCTGTATCAATAGAAAGATTTCGCATAATAGAACAAACACAATTAACCTTAAGCTTCAACTCGTGCTCGGGGATTCCTGGTTCTCTAAGTAGAGATAAAAAATCCATAATCTCTCCTGATGGTAATGCTGTTCTTGTCGAAATGCTGGTATTGTTGTCTTCTTTGATACAGTCATGACTATAATATACTCGTTCTGATTATAATTTAGTACATATCCATCCAAACTTTCCAATAACATATCTTACCTTCTGAGGATATTAGGGTATCCAATATATAGTTATTGAAATCGTCAACATATGAGTTCAGAGGACTTAAAAATGACCTTCGACAAACTTCATAGGAGTCCAACAATATATCGATTGGAAATAAATAATCGGCAATATCTTGATATGAATCGATACTATTGAGCAACTCCATTTCAATATCAGAAACTGATTGTTCCCTATTGAATATACCATCTCCAATCGAATCAACCCAGGCTGAGTATTCTGGATCAAATGCATTACGAATAGGTGCATGCAATCGTAGCACCTCAAAATACTGCCAGAGAGAAGATGATTTAATCGAGGCTTCAAGTGTTGCTGTAGGCCCCGAGTTCTTCACTACTGGTGCCACTTGCCGAAAATCACCTAAGCCTAAAAACACTTTACCTCCAAAAGGTCTGTTATTTCCTTCTAGAACTTGTAGCAGTTCATTGGCACATTCGATTGTTGCTTTGTTTGCCATCGGCATTTCCTCCCATATAATCAATTCTTGATTCGGAAATGAATCGAGCTCTATCAGATTGGGCACTGAGATTTGACTGCAACTCTAAATTATTCTAAATTTTGTTAGAGACCAAGTCAGTGTAATAAGATAGCAAATATTTACCTCTACGACTGGGATACCAAAAGTGGAATGTGCTGTTCTGCCTCTCTCGTAAAGTGTCACACTTAATGCTGTAGAGCCTGATATAACAACAATATCACCCCTTCCTCTAACATAATTGACGATTGTATTCACAGTAAATGTTTTTCCTCTTCCTGCTTTGCCATCCAAGAAATAACAGTTATTGTCGGACCCCCTATCTCCATAAACAGCATCCAATATAGTATTGAATACAGATAATTGCTCTTCAGTTAACTGTGATTGATGCTGAACAGCTAAAGAGCTTAACTCCTCCCTACGATCATCAAAGGCTGCATTTTCCAGAAAGAGTTCATCGACTTTCTCAATTGGATCTGGCAGCCCAAAATCTGATAATCGTGAACTTTGTGAACCAAGATGGTATGCGATATCCTTTAGGCACATTTGTACAACCATTGCTGCCGATTCGTATTGATCCAAAAAATCTGCACTTAAAGCCTCTTGATAGGTTTCAAAAATCTCGATTGCTGACAGTGGTATATTGAGTAATAGGTGTGCAAAAAGAAATCTAAGCTGTTTGGGACTAATAAAAGAAGCTATCGCCTCATCTAATATGTCCTTTCCTTCAGTCTGATTTTCGAATAACCCTAATGCTGATGCAGCTTCCTGGAAGGTATGGTACTCGGTACCATTAACTGTTCGGAGATCTTTCCAATTGTAGGCAGATTTGTGTAGTAGTAAAGCTCGGAGATAGAATAATTCCCCAGTTTTGGGGGAAACAGTGTCGATTCGGGCTATGGCTTCATTTCTGCTTCGCTTTCGAACAATATTTTGTGGGAATTTTGGGTTCAGTTGTTCGGTAAAATCATTGGGCCTAACAACATTCCCTCTGATTGGATAAAATGTATACTGCTCATTGTATTGAATGTAGGTAAGGTTTTCGAAATCGGTGTGTTCAGGTCGGGAGAAGTACCGAAGTAGTGTAGAAGCTGACGATTCTGATTGGTCTTTCCTAAACATTTGACAGTAATTTTTGCCAGGAAGGTGTACAGTCAAGGATTTGACAGCAGGAGATCGTTCGGATATATGGTATTGTAGTATTCGCCATGCTGCCTCGGAAGCAGATAGATATCTCGCATTGATATAGTCGTTAATCTCATCGATTTGTTCGGTATCAGTAATATGGATCGAAAACATAGTCCGATCAGGGCCTTTAAATAGATATTTGTATAGATACATGAATATATTAACTGTAAAACAGACATCCACATTAACATGGCAATCGAGTAACTTTGTTAGAAATGGAATATAAGATGCAACCCATCTATTTTCTTGTTTCCTTCTCCGATATTGAACCTTCCCATATCTATTCAACTCTGTTTTCTCAAGAATCGGTTGGGGGAATCCCCATACACAGGTTCCATTTTTATTGCACCGACTTGTAGCTGTTCTCAAATGACCTTCTGGATGCATATTGTATCTCAATACCAATCTTCGCAAAATTGGATCGTCTTCCTCGCTTGGCAACTCGGCTGAAACAATTGTATCAATCGAATCGAATGGAATTTCTGGATGAACCTAAATCTTTTAGAGATAAATAATTAACTATAAGATATTGGATATACTAACCTTGATTACGATATGTGCATGGGGTAGACCTCTTTTTTGAAATTCTATAACTCTAACCATATATATTACTGTCCCAAAATATTGCCTTATTTTTGCTATTGCATGCTCTAATCGTGATTTGAAAACTCGACATACAATGACAGGGATATCTGCTGCAGTTTGACCAGGATGTAGTTCGGACTTAATTTCTGGCCAATTAGGATTTGTTGTTATTGTGATAAATAAGGAAGGTTTTCCTTTTGCTCGGCATATTGCCAATGAATCGGCAACCTCCTTTGATGCCCATGCTCTTGAACCAAGAAAAGAACTAGGTAAAGTCATACCCCTTTCAAACCCATTATCAATCGACTCCTCATTTCCACCATCCTCCCCTCGGGAATCGTCAACTTGACTATATTGTTTTTCTCTCCCTTTCCTTATGTAATCCAACCTTTCGTCTTCTACTCTGGAATACATATCGACCAAGTTTTCTCCACAGAGTCTTCCAAGCTGAAGAAATCGTTTCTCGGTTGTCAGCCTTGCTCTATACCATCTGATTTGACTGATTTCGGAGGAGCTTCCCCATCCTAATGTGCCATGTGGAAATAAAAAAGGGTACTGTAAAGGTTCATACATAGAGCTTAGGATATTGATAGGTTTTGGACGATTGTGATTATTTTTATAAATCATTACACTTCGGGGGTGCACCTTTTGTATGTTGTTGGCATGTACGATTGCTGCGATATCACCACCAGAAGTGGGATGCTGTAATTCCAGAGCGACCAATTCTGAATCGGATGATGTACTGAATGCTGATCGTAAATGTCTAACAAAGGGATTCACACTCTCGAGGAACACCCTGAAGGTATTAACTATAGCAGGAGGAACCATTTGCTGCGATGCTTGTAAATTTCTTGACTCCTCGTCGTATAGGAACCATCGAATGGAGTGTTGTCCTCTAGTAATATCCAGAATTTGATGATATATTCGGCCAGTTATTGCAACATTTGAGGGTGTTGGCAGATTTCGGAAACCTCCAGTCACTCCGAATACTGAAAAACAGAAGAGATTGTTTAATTTTCGGGATATACCATTGAGATTCGCACCGAGTGCCTCGAAATCCTCTAGCATTTCAAGTGAATAATCGGGTAGTCGGGGTAATACAAATTTCCCCCTTGTACAACACCAACCATTCGGCTCGGTTTGTAATAACTTTGCTTCACAATAAGTACACTCTTTGACCCATTCGCATTCGGAAGGCTTTGTACTCGGCACCCTTGCAGCCAAAGTAAGCCACCACCCATTATTAGAGTTCTCTCTTGGATTTGGTGTGAGGTTGTTAGGTGAGTTTGGGGATACAGTATTAGAATTTATATCGTGAACAATTGCTTGCGATTGTGTTGTATTTCGTCGATTCTGAATTTGCTGTATAGCTCTACTTTGTATTCGGCTATGTAATACATTATTTGTCGATGATGCAGCCCTAGCTCGCTGAGTTCTAAATCGATGGGCTTCTCGAATCTCTCGTGATGTCCTAGGATTTCTAATTCTTGGCATTTTTGAGAGAACTGTATTTATTGAATAAATATAAAGAAATTCATATCGATAAGGTTACCAAAGAGGCTAGCTGAATATGGAATATATAGATACAAAGTACTGACTCTCATAGATCCTCATCGTCCACTTCCGACAACTCGTCATCATCATCTGAAACAGGTTCAATAATATGTTTGCTAGTTTTGCTTTTCTTCGATGGAGTTGCAGGGGCTGGAATTGGACTATCGGCTTTCCGATTTGGTGTTGGTGTTATACTCCCTCCTCCACCATCATTACCACTAATCTGACCACTTCTCTTTTGGGCCCGAGCATTCCAAGAACTAGGAGAATGAACCTCTTTTCCTACAACATCACCTCTATTTGAACCAACACCCGATCCCGATCCCATATTAGAAATATAACTCAACGATTTCACCATACATCCCAAAAGTGAGTACTTTGTATCCTGAATGACAACTCTACCCAACAATCGGCCAGATAATTGTACAACACTATCACATTGTGGAACCTTTATGGCTTCCCATCGTCGACCATCGGGAATAAACCATCTAACCACAAAATATTTCTTGGCTTGTGATTTTGTAGCACAATCGATGTCGTAATAGGAAGATCGGATATCGAAACATCGCCATCCATTCGGAAGAGCTTTGAGAGTGCCCTTCGGTTGTGCTACTACTTTTCCAACCGAGAAAATAGTCGCACATGCTGGTGGTGGTGCTATTCGGTCAAACTCAATATCGGTTGGATCCCCTTTGAATCTATTAAAATATTAGAAATTGATTTCTTCAATAGAAAATATTAGTAAAGCAGAACCGACTCATTATTTTCGAGTACAGTAATTTGTAGTGGTTTATGCAAACCCATATCGCAAAATCCACCAGAACATACTCCAATTGAATTCTCTGTAGGTTCCTTCAGGTAATCGCCAACTGAGCAAATAATTTTGCAGGAAATATCCTCATCGTCGATGATTGTTTTCGGTAAAAACTGATTTGAACAATGAATGAAGCTCTCAAATGTAATCAACCAAGAGGTTTTGTTGATTTTGTTTGAAAAATCGAGAATGCAGGCAATATCGGTTGTTGAATTTTCATTAAAGGTTGGTGGCATTGTTTAATGATTTGTAGTCGAGGCTTATTGTATTCGATTCCTTTGAAAAAGACAGCATTCCTATGAGCTATATATATTCAAGTTAAACGATTTTATATAGTAAATAATAAAATAATTGCTTACAGTATATAACATTTATGTTGTAATAATGATGTCATACTACAATCATAATCAAGAAGATTTGATCGACACCAACAACATTCACGATTACCAACACCAACAACATTCACGATTACCAACACCAACAAATATAACATATCTCACAATTATGGAAACTCATTATTGAATAATATACAACAATACATGTGAATCAATTATAACAACCTAAATTTCAAGGAATTCTGAAACATACCATAATACCAGTTAACTATACATTTAGGTAGCCGAGGAGAAGGCAGCCAAGTAAGCAGGTAGGGAGCTAGCAAGCAGGGACATGCAGCCGGGCAAGAAAAGAGACAGACAGTGAAGAGAGTATTAGTCATTAAACAGTGGTAGGTAGTAGCGTGCGGGAGTAGGTAGCGTGCGGGAGTAGGAAATGAATGGGGATAAACAATGAGCGGAGATAGGCAGTAAGTGCCAGGGATATACAGACATGCAGATAAACAACAGTTATCTACATACGGGCAGACAGGTAGCGGGCGAGCAGTGAGCAGGCAGGGGGCATATACAGACTGTCAGACATGTCACGAGTAAACAGCGGGCAAACATGTCACGGGCAAGCAACGGGCAGGCAGCGTGTGTATACAGACGGTCAGACATGTCAGGAGTAAGCAGCGGGCAAACATGTTACGGGCAAGCAGCGGGCAGGCAGCGGGCAGGCAGCGGGCAGGCAGCGGGCAGGCAGCGGGCGTATAGAAACGGGTAGATATGTCACGGGCAGGCAGCGGGTGTATAGAGATGGGTAGATATGTCACGGGCAGGCAGCAGGCGTATAGAGACGGGTAAATGTGTCACGGGCAAGCAGCAGGCAGGCAGCGGATATATAAGACGGGCAGACAGGTAGCGGGCAGACAGTGGGCAGGTAGCTGGTAAGGAGCAGGCAGGCAATGGTCATATACAGAACGGCAGACAGGCAGCCAGCAGGTAGTAGCGGCAGGCAGCGGGCAAGCAGCGGACAGGCTGAGCTGGAGATAGGAAAGGTGTTGGGTAGCGAGTATGATCTGTGTGTGGAATCAGGTAGACAGACAAATGTACATCTGACCATAACTTGTAAATCTTGTCTCAGTGGATGTACTTTTTGCCATACACTTACTAATGGGCCTGGTTGCGACTGGTTCGGCATGGTCGGCATGGTTCGATACTGGTAGGTGAGCCCTATTTTTGCTCATATTATTATATAATTTGGATGACTAATCAAGTGAAACACCAACAAATTGATTCTGACCAATCAAAACACTATAAAGGCACATGCATATGCAGGTTATAATTATATACTTATTAGATATATGTAAATTCATTCTACTAGCTAGCTAGCTTTCTACACCTACTGGCTCAATTTGATCGATAGAATATTCTGGTTTGTACTAAGGTAATATAATACACTCCCCGCGCACCTTTTTTCCAGCTTTCAAGTGGTGCATAATATCATCATTATCATCCTTTCTGACCCAACCACACATGTATGTACGGCCATGGTGCCTCCTGTGGAGCTGAGCTCCAGGCTTTGGAATATATTCTGTAGACATAGCAATAACGATACGGTATAGCTCAGCTACTTGAAAGGACATCCCCGGGAAGAGACTGTCTCCAACGTCTAATCATTCTTTATGTTAGTTTTACTTGGTACGTAAGTACAGAAATACAGGTATAGAATACAATGATATATGAGATACTCACAAACTAGCCCAACCTTCCCACGTTTGGCACGTCCATTTGAAGCATTTCCCACAGCAAGAACTTCATTGGATAGAGCAAGGGTAGTTGGAGCAACGATGATTGGAATTACAGTTCCATCACGAGTGTTTCCATCACGAGTGTTTCCATCACGAGTGTTTCCATCACGAGTGTTTCCATCACGAGTGTTTCCATCACGAGTGTTTGCATCACGAGTGTTTCCATCACGAGTGGTTCCATCACGAGTAGTAGCCACATGGAGAGTTGGAGCTACAACTCCATAAGGAACACTATCAGCGGATTTATTGGAAGCAGAGCCCATGATATATGAAATTGAGGTGATTAGGATGATAGGAGCGAAGAAAAAAATTAAATTCTTTGAAAGAGTTTTAATTATAATGATGGAGGATGGTGGTGTCGATGGAGGACCGGATGGTGATGATGGAGGATGGTGATGATGGAGGATGGTCATGATGGAGGATGGTGGAGTGTTAATGAGGTTCATTTAACAAAGGTGCTGCAGAGTGGGTGCTTATGGAACTCAATGAGCATGAGTGTAAGTCCATATGCCAGTGAGTTGACTTCGATCAGGGCCAAACAATGCGGGATTCGAGTGAGAATTAGTGATTAATCTTATCTGATTTATGCTTATTCCAGAAGTTCAGCCAATATGGTGTATGAATCTAATCAATCTCTGACGTTAGTGGCTTCACTACACTTTATATGGTTAGCGCAGCTAACTAACTTCACTCTCTGGCCAATAAAATGATACGTCAACCCTATTTTGGCTAACCTTATCCTACTAGTACCACTCCAAGATTTGCGCTTCCAACTGCAAATGCCGCACTCTACTGGTAGAGGTATCTCACGCGTGCGCTCATGGATAACACTTGCTAACCCCCATCTTCTTGACTCTATCATACGTGAATTCCATCATCAAACACCTTTATTCATCAAGAACTCATCGATTCTTGTCATCAGCCGCTCATTATGAGTAACCCCCAAAGTCAGAGGCAGAGCCAAAGCTGGAGGCCCCGTATCTATCACGACTGTGACTGTTCTATGTACGAAGGCATTCCACACATCGTCAAAAGCCAGAGAGATTGGATTAGACACCTCGCCCGTAGAAGAGAGGATGCGGTGATGCAAGCGGTAGCAGCTATGGAGAATGATCCGTCTCCCTCCCCTTCAGAATCCTCGTCCAGCTCAAGTTCGAAGGAAGGAGAACAGTCTGCGGAGGAATACGAGCCCTCTGGTCAACCCGAAGATAATACAGTTGATTCACCCACTGCAACCTCCGAAAGTTCATCCAGCTCAGCCGTTACCTGTGGCCCTGAACCTCTCGACGCCGAAATAGACGAGGATATTCTACATCCCTATCAACATTCAACTGATAATGAACATGCTGCTATTGCATCACCCGCTGCTTTAGAGAATGTCTCATCCCCTCCACCGCCAGCGGTGTATGAAGACGCTCTCATTCCACAACCACCGGAGAGATATTTAGTATCTGCCCCACAATATAACCAACAACAATTGATCCTACCAGAAAGAATTGCCCCAAGTTTTCAGTCAGAGCCGGAGGACAAAGTCAATCCCTTGGAGCTTTTAGACCACCTAACTCCAAATCCTGCGGAGGACTCACTCGAGTATCATTCATCAGAAAGAATTTACTCTAGTATTCACAGTCCAGATCCGTCGTTGCCTGAAAGTGAAGATTCAGACACTTCCTCTACTGATTCCTCCGCCTCCGGGCCTATTGGGCAAATGAATCAAGGCTTTGTAGACGTTTTACGGGAGGATGAAGAAGAAATGGATGAGTATAGTGATGATCATGATGATCATGATGATGATGATGATGATGATGATGATGATGATATATCTGTTGCTGAGAGCGATACGGACAGCGAAAATGTTTATCCTAGCGGATTTGACTACAAACATCCAATCGGTGCGACATTCAGCAGGCGAGAGATGTTGTCATTTGGTTTTAATGACATTACTCTTAAACACAAAATACCTCGTGAGGCTGCATGAGATACAGCCGAGCTGTTTAGTTCAGTCTTGCCTGCAGACCAAAAGCTTCTCGATTATCGAACTGCTAGGAAAAGAATCCAAACTAGAACGGGTATCAAAGAGGTTATTTACGACTGTTGCCCACAATCGAATATGTCTTTTGCAATGTACCCGGATTTAGACCAGTGCATAACCTGTCAACATCCGCGCTGGAAGACAGGCGGTGGCCAGACCTTGAATGATGCAGGAATGCGGAAAATTCCTTATGCAACACATAGTTATATACCTGTGGCGCATAGACTTTCTCTGTTATATTCAAATGCTGATCAGGCATATAAAATGACATCATACAGTTATACTACTGAAAGAGATCGTCAATGGGGACTTCGGTCGGATTATTGGTCCAGCGATTTGTTTTACAACATGCAGAAAAAAGGACTTTTCAGAGAGGATACAGACTTGGGTTTGATGATAAGCACCGATGGCGTTAAGGTGTTCAAAAGCCGCCGTTCCTTTAATATATGGCCGATTATTTTAGTAAGTTTAATTTAGCAGCGGCGTTTATGCATGCATGATTTCATGATCTCAGTAAATGGCTAGCTAACCAAATTAATTAACAGATAAATTTAAATATACCTCCAGCTGATAGATTCAAGAGGCGCAACATATTACTAGTCGGATTTATACTAGGGCCGAATAACCCAGGAGATCTTGACTCCTTTCTTTATCCCCTATTGCAAGAGCTTTTGCAATTGGAACGTGGTGTTCTGGCATGGAATGCGGCTCGGAGACGGCAATTCACACTACGAGCCCATGTCTGTGTAGTTGGTGCGGACATGCCAGGTAGGGAAAAATTGATGAGCTTTCGGGGGAATCGAGCGACCTCTTATTGCCCATATTGCAATGTACACGGTATTCACAATCGGAGTATATACTGTCCCTTAACAGTCCCACAAAATCCACCTCCGGGAGTCGATACGTCAAAATGGTGTTCATATGAACCAGAGGAGCTTCATACCATTCAGAGATTCGATGAAACGACCCGTAAAATTGCCAAACATATTGTAGCAACTGGGGATGATAAAGCTGGTCAGCTTTATGGAATAAGAGGCATTTCATGCCTCTCACAATTGTCTTCAATTGATATCCCTCGCAGTTTTCCACCTGACGGCATGCATTTGTGGTGGGAGAACATCAAGCCAGATTTAATTAAACATTGGAGGGGTAAATTTTTTTCTGAGGGTGCAGTATCAAGGATGGCCGCTGTCAACCAAGAGGAGGAAGAGACTAGTGGCGAAGAACAACCAAGGAGACGGCGGAATGGAAGACGAGTACAGCCTCAAAATATGGCTGCTAAAAAGTTTGTCGAAACAAATGATCCTTACAATATACCACCACACATTTGGTATGCCATTGGGAAAGATATTGCAGCTAGCGCATCAACGTTTCCTGAATCATTTGGTGACCCGGTCCGGAACTTTGCTGAAAATTGCCATCATTTGAAAGCTGCAGAATGGAAGCTCTTTACATTTCTTTTAGCTCCTATATACTTCAAGAATCGTATACCGGATGAAGATTACAAGGAGCTTCTCAATTTGATTGACGAATTGCATCTTTGCTGCGACTATGCAGTGACAGAAGGAGAGATCGCCGTCATTAAAACACGTTTTAACCGCTTCTACCGTTACTATGAACGACGATACTATGGTGCCAAATGGGAAAGATTATCTGCTTGTCTCCCAGTTTTCCATCAAATCCTGCACGTATCTGGTTCAATTTCGTCAGCAGGTCCAATGTTTGTTTACTGGCAATGGCCGATGGAAAGAATCTGTGGAATGATAGCTGCTTCAGCCAAATCCCGGGTATCGGCCAATAGGAATATGGCGATCTCTATTTTATTGAACGAACAAAGAAACTACCTGCCCTATGTAGTCGAAAACAGTCAGGCAGATGAAGATGAGGATGAGGATGGAAACGTTCTGCTAAATCGGTTTTTCATGAAAAGACTTCTCAATAGTACGGTTTCAACCTCAGAAGTATCAATGAGGCGTACCCATTCTGATGGAATCAAATTCCGTGCACCATTTTTAAAGGGGAGTCTGAATGCCTGGCAACGGCGCGCATTGAGAGAATATTTTTTTCACGGAAGGAAAGAAAGTTCAGTTATCGAGGAAATAATTTTGGAGGATATACCAAAAACCTGCACCAGATGGGCCCGTTATAATTCTGAACTTGGTGATTCCTTCACTGTCTAGTCACAAATGATGCGACATGAGAATTCGACCAGGGATTCATCTATGGTGCGGTACGAAATATCATCACAAGATGGGGGCACAAACAGCAGATTTGGGCACATAATTTTTTTTTTTACTATTCAAGTTCCAAGCGAGACGTCGCCTTTGCCTACGTCTTCAACGAATCGGATAGAAATATGCAATACAGTAACGATGTGTTACGTGGGGTCCGTAGACAAAGACGTAGAGATTCAAGGAACACAATCTAAACAGGAGGCTTAGGGGTAGACCCTAAGCAAGCGAAGTATCTTGGAACACTCTTGGCCGATCGGACCAAGAGATCGTAGACGTTGGACTATGGAGGAATAAAACTAATAATATTCCTTAAATACAAGAGGTTGCGTGAAGAGAAAAGGAAAGGAAGAGAAACAAGACGAAGAGTGCAGACAGGACCCTTTATATAACCGAATAACCCCTGTCCAAGTCTGACTCATAACCGAACCTAATGGAAACACATAGAAACCCATATGACTCATCCTCCGACCGTTGCCACCACACTTCTCTTCACGCCACAACACTATATTCCAATACCTGTAACGACGCCATAACACGATGCGAGTATATTATCTTGCCTACGTTGAATCATTTTTGGTTGAAAAAGATGGGAGATTACTTTTAAAGTCAGGTGAAGGCCGCAAGCTTGTAATATATGTTGTCAGTATCCGATAGTTAATTGGCATTGTCAAAAATCGCGCGAACAATTTTTTGATAAGAAAAGAAACCAGTCTATTCTAGATTGGGTAAGGTATGTTGGGAACTATCCAGACACTAATCAAATAACGCCTAGCTCGCTACCAAGAAAGAAAAGTTCCCAATGTCACCTGCTACCCTCCCCGCCCCACCCCATGCATGTTCCTTCTTTCCATCCCCTCCCCCTGATCATGTTCATCCATCAAAGTCTTCTATCAACCTTGAATTATCATCAAATAAACACTCTATCGTTATTTTCCTTCACATTTTCTTTTACCAATCTTTCAGATTGTCCCTTACCAACGTTAGCTCAATGGCTAACGTTTCCTCTCCCCATACCTACGAGGATTTCATGGCTTTCGCTAAGGCACAGTGGGAGTCTATGATGAAGGCACAGGAGCAATCACAGCTTCTTGGAGAAGCAGCAAATGGTATTAAGAAACTATTCATCATATTTAGGGTGGTCTTTGCTAATATACTAGTACTGTAGCGGATTCCATTGGTCAAGCAGTAAACCCCTCCTTGGTCTTGCAAACACCGGTACATTCTCCCTCAATTCGAGCAGGCCCGCATCAAGACCCCGGATCTCCTACATCTTCCATTGATACTCCAACCCCGAAGCATAGTGGCGGCCTTAGAAACCCACCACCGGGCAATGTTGTTCAGCCTAGGCAACCAATGAACCCCTCTAGCGATACAAACTATCCTAGAAATAGTGTTAATCAGCCATCCGGTAGCGACTCCGCTCAGCCTCAAAAGCCAAAGGCTGTCAAGACCGATCGAAGGTTCAAGCCCTATCGCAACCGGAATGAAATTAATAGGAGGATGGGATTGGATCCCAACGGCCCTAACTTCCGTTCGGAGGTGCGGGCGCGTCGTGACTTCATCAAAGTCTATTGTGTGAAGCGTGGCCATCCGTTGGATAAGGCTTTCGAGCAGTACGATGAGGTAGAACTAATACGTTCGTTTAGAACGATTTCGGCGGACATGGACAAATTATACGGGCCGGGCATATGGACTCCCGAACTTGTGCGCGATGTTGCACATACCCTATGCATGGACACAGTCCGTAACAGGAACTCCAGGAAGACTGATGCCTCCAAGACCAGAGAGCCAAAGCCACCGTCAGAATCCCTTAAAAAGGGAAAGAAGGTGGCAAGTAAGAGGAGAAAACCGGATGTAGTTGAAGATCAACAACAGGTTATTTCTGACTCTGAAGGGGAAAATGCAGAGGCAAAACGGCGAGCGCCTGGTACGTCTCATCGGGCGCTGCCAATAGCCCCAATTGACGCCGGTACTGACGAGATTGTGCCATGTACTCCTTACGGGACTGACTTAACAGATTATCCAACTTCAGCAATGACGGATGGGTACCAGTCACTCTCACAGTTGCCCTCCAGCCCCCCGTCCAACGTTTGGAGCCCCTTATCCGTCGATTTCAGCACACCTCAGGTTTCGCAGGAGATGCCCATTCAAGGCCTGATCAAACAGAAGCAAATCGCACCGGAGGCGGTCTGCGAGAAAGTACCCCAGGTTCAGATATGCATCAAGGGTTTTCCTTCTTTTTCATCAACGAAGATGCTGACTATCGAATATTTGCCAATGCCGTTGGTCAATATTTGACTTGGGGACCTGATGAATTTCTACAGTACAGGGCTCGAGTTGGGACAAAGAAGGATATACAATGGCTTGCCATTGATGATGATGCGGGATGGCGAACGCTTGTGACTAAATTTGGATCAGTTGGCGTTACTGTTAAAGTCTGTGATGAGTCCGACTTTCGTTCATCAGGAGATGAAGACGAGGCAGCAACTATTCCAACGCCATTGCCACAGGTTCGCAAGGTTACAAATCTTCCATATATTAATAGGAGAGATACTTTACTAACTGTCTTTGATAAAGAACAATGCCATCGCTCCAATTGAGAGCGCAATCATGCTACCGCCCCACGGGAGGGCAAAGGCCAAAAGTCACCAGGATAACACAATATTGGAGCAGGAACCACCAGAATCTCAACTGGAGCTGGAATCACAACTTGAGCCGGAGTCTCAACTTGTGCAGTCGGAGTCCCAACTGCCATTGAAAAAAAAGCGTGGCAGGCTACGTAAGATTGCAGCACCTCCCCATAATGGAACGGAACCATCTCAAGTGAATCTTCTCAGTCCAAACCGCACCTCCTCCTCCAATCCCGCCTCGAATACCTCCCCCAATGCCACCTCGAATATCTCCCCCAATCCCCCCACAAAATTGCCGCCGAAACTACTGGAACGGTTACAAAAAGCGGCAGGGTCGTCACAAAGAGTATGAAGGCAGCGGAGGAGTCCCAGGTCCAGGCCGAAAAACGTGAAGCTAATCAAACCAACGCCATCAGAGCAAACCTAAAGGGATTACGAAAGAATTTCGCGACCTAGGATTCCGAGATTTCACCCGATAATGGCCGGAGTCACAACTACTTTGACCAAGTCAATTTTTTACAATAACCACCAATCCTTTTCCCGAACGCAAGTAATTCTTACTGTGCACAGCGGCGCTGTGTAGTAATAAGTAATTTTCAAAAACACAGCATATACATATAACGATATATCGACGTTTCCTTACCTTTTCCTTACGGCGGTCCAACGGCGCAACAAATATTGATTTCGGCATTTAGAGTAACATTAATGAATCTTAGCACAGGGCGTTCAGGGCAATCAGGGGTTTAAGGGCATTGAGGGCATTCTTACAAGGCGTTCATATATATATCTCTTCATTTATTCTCGGGTTTTACTGGCAAAGGGGTGGACAAGCATCTGCGCTGCGCAGTTGGAGGCGTAATGTATATATTTTCCTGTACCACTTTTCTGTACTATTTCCTGTACTATTTTCTGTACTATTTTTTGTACTATTTTTTGTACTATTTTTCGTACTATTTTTCGTACTATTAATTGCGCGGTGTTTAATTAAACAACGTTTATTACAAGTTAGGAGCGGTGTTTATTGAAACCTTTGGGATTAAGTGCGGTGTTTATATAAATAATGGGCGGTGCTTGATTAAACGACTTGCGCAAAGGGCGGTGTTTCATTAAACGACTTGTGCAAAGGGCGGTGTTTAATTAAACGACTTGTTCAAAGGGCGGTGTTTAATTAAACGAATTGTGCAACGGAGCGGTGTTTACTCAAGACAAAACATGTGTTTAAGTAAACCGATCGAGTGTTTAAGCAAACACGCCGTGTGTTTAAGTTAAACACATCCTATGTTCATTTAAACACCGCATATTAAATATAATAAATTGCAAAGGCAACGTTTATCCAAACACCGCGCAGTATCTATCTAAACACCACTCAAATGTACCATAGGGTATGTACAATGAACACGGTCTTGCACCCAAGTCCAAAAAACAGAACATCTTAACAATTTGTGGTTCGATTGTTGGTGAAACAAAGTCAGCATTAGAGTTTTGGGATCGAGAGAACTGGGGAACAATAACAGCAGATGCGTACATCAACCATATATTACAGTCTCTTCTCTGCCCTTTCTGGTATCACAACTGCTGAGGTTTAGGAGGGAGATGATAAATAATGGAGGATGGAGCCCCAGCACATACAGCACGTTAAGTTGTTACCAAAGCAGGGTGGTTTTGGTACAATATGAGATTTCTTGGGTGGCCTGCATTATCTACTGACTTTAACCCCATGGAAAATGTTTGGCGTATTCTAAAAGACAGGGTTAGCAGGAGACACCCATGGCCCAATGGTACAGAAGAGATGAAAACAGCTGTGACCGAAGAATGGGAAAAGATTTAGTATTTTGTTGATAGCATGCCTGAGAGAATTACTGGACTAATTGAAATCAACAGAGAACATACTAGATGGTATTTACATGTATTTATTAGCCTCTATTGGTAATCAGTTCATTGGTTCTGAACATATTCATTTCTCGTTGAACTCGGCCTCACCTGTTGATATCGACCCATATCCCTGTCCACACCCCTGTCTGATACACGTGCCGAGAGTCCATGTTCTGGTACTTTTTCCCTGGCACGAGTAGGTTTGCCCTACCTCCTGTTGGGCAGCTGCGCGAGAGCGACTGAGACATTGACGCAGGCATGTTCAACACATTGTCACATCGCAGTCATGGACCGACATTGCGGCACTGGCAGAGAGACAGGAGAGAGTGGAGAAAGGTGCGAGATAAGGGGTTGGAGAATAAGTTTGGTATAAATAGATGCCGTTCCCCAGCTCAGGTTCGTATGGATATAACTATCAAGCACACTCTCAAATCTTACAATCTCGACACCTCCAAGCCATCACCTCAGCTCTCCCTCGGGCTCAGGCCTTCCAACAAGCTACTTAATCACAAATAAAAAACCCTAACTACATCCAGACTTGATCCGGCCTTTTGCAGCGTGCCACTATATATGCACCATCGTACACGGAGACTGCATGACAAATAGGCATGCATAGAACACCATACAATGACAGCTATTCCCCTTGTTCACGCCCGTTAAACATCCTTGACAACTACGTCCCATACTCCAGCTCTTCCAGCAGCGACGCCATCGCCCACTGCCTCCTTTTCAGCGCCAGCTCCACCGAATGCCTCTTCAGCAGCGGGCCCACGTCCGCCCCCGCCTGCAGGAGCATCCTAGGGATCATCGCATCCCCCCCAGCCACCGCGCTCACCAGTGGCGGCGTACGCGCGAACCCCTCATTTGGATCGGCCCCGTGCGCCAGGAGCAGCCGCACAATATCCGTATACCCCCGGTCAACCGCGTTGGCGAGCGGGGCGGCGCCGGCGCCAGCGCCGACGACGTGGCCGCCGGGGTGCTGCGCGGGGTCCACCCCGTGTTCCAGCAGCAGCTGCACAATCTCCATATAAGCGCCGTCGATCGCCTTGCCGAGGAGGATGGCGCTATGGCTAGCGGGCTACGCCGCGACGTCAGCCCCGCCGTGAGTCAGCAGCAGACTCACAATTTCCTTGGACCCGCGGTCGACCGCTTTGCCGAGGGGGCCTAGGGCGGGGGCGTGACCATCGCCACCGCCAATGGGCAGCAGCGTCTGGTCGGCGCCGTGGGCCATGAGCAGACGCACAATCTTCACATGTCCTCCGTCGACCGCCTTGCCGAGCAGGGCGGCGCCATGGCCGGGGGCGGGGTCATTGCGACCGCCAACGCGCCGCAGCAGCCGGTCGGCGCCGTGGGCCAGGAGCAGACGCACAATCTTCACATGTCCTCCGTCGACTGCCTTGCCGAGCAGGGTGGCGCCATGGCCGGGGACGGGGTCATCGCGACCGCCAGTGGGCCGCAGCGTCCGGTCGGCGCCTTAGGCCAGGAGCAGACGCACAATCTTCACATATCCTCCGTCGACTGCTTTGCCCAGCAGGATGGCGCAAAGGCCGCTTGGCCGCAAGATATCGGCCCCGTGCTCCAGGAGCACGCGCACGGTCTTCGTGTATCCCTCTCGACAGCAGTGGTGATGGGGACGTCGCCACGGCCGTTGGGCCGCGAGGGGCTGACCCCGTGTGTCAGAAGCAGTAGCACAATGTCCCTGTATCCCCCGTAGACGGCCTTACTGAGCAGGCTGGCGCCATCGTCGCCGGGCGGCACCAGAACAGCCTCATACGCCATTAGCACATGGAGGGTCTCTGATGTCCCCGGTCGACCGCAGCCTGGAGGAGCATCTTACTATCGTAACCGGACCTTATGCAGTAGATTTTCTGCTCCAGGAGGTAACGCACAATTTTTATATGGCCTCGCTCGACTGCTGTTGCGAGGAGGGAGGAATGGCGAGACGGGATGGGCGCGCCCTGGGCAATGGCACACTTGAGCAGGTCAAGTCGGTTGTTCTCGGCTGCCCAGCGGAGGATTTTCTCGATTTTCGCCGCGCAATGGGAGACAAGAATGGGCGTGAGCAGAGCTTGCAATGCCCGGCAGCTGCGGGACAGGGCAAAACGGGCCTTGATGGGCACGGGGTCGATAATCATGAGGAGGAGATCGAGCGGGGTTGTCAGCAGTCGAGAAGACATGATGGCCGCAGCGTGTATTGGGAATATATATATACTACGCTCTTCCCCCCCCCCACCTGGTCTTGCCGGGGTCTGCAAGCCTCCATATCAACCACGAAAGATGATTAGCGCAACACACTCCCTGCGCATGTTGATGAATCACCGCGCAGCAAGGCCTTCCACTGAGAGCTCGCCCAGGCACAATAGCGTTTGGGGCGAGCCCCCAACCGTTACGAGTATTAACACGTAGATAGTGAGTAGGAATCGGGGGCGATTTCTCGACCGGCATGGTTCGCGGAGGTAATTAAAGTGCTTCTAAAGAGACCGTAAGGTTTAGATTCTAAACACAGCTGAGTCTGCATACCACCAAGATTTGCAGCCAAATGTGGGGTTTAGCGAGAATGCACACTCAGTTGTCTTCAAAACGATGTGAAACGTCCAGTATACAGCGTGTCAAGATGTATCATGGATGTATCCATTCACCTCACTAGGACAGGTAAACTACTATCGCCGAACTCTGCCTCGGATGATATGATAGTTCAGCCTTACTAACCTCAGCGCCTACTGCCGTGGTCGCAATCGGCATGATCTAGTAGGAAGTATGAGATTGTTTTTTATCCGTCTATCATAAACTCCAGAATGTACCCATGATGCGCCAGCGGGCTTGGGTGTCCATACTCACCTCCAGTAGTACCTTGGTAATACCCATATCACCGACAAACAGGGAGGCGACCCGTAAGTAGTGGAAGAAATGAAGTGGGAGTGTGAGGAGCGGCGAGGAAGAATATGGCCGGGATGGGCCTATCTGCTTGAAAGAAGCTCTGCTGCCGGGTTGGGTTTGTGTTGATGGCCAAGAATGCATTTATGTGTTCTGTCTCATTCGCAGACTTAACCCATCTCCCTCCCAGACGTGAGGTGATTGCGTATTTTATGTGGTGGACGCCTTTGTTGTGACCTGTCCGCCAACGCTTCCTGTTGGTCAGCATTTTTGACTAGGGGCGACCTATGAACCCATAGGACAGTGTTGTTGGCTAGTGCCCCATCCACTGGCAACGGTACAAAATGCGTTGGGCACGGGGGCCCAGTCACAAATGGCGTCAATCACAATATATTACTGGAAAGAATCGGCGGGGGAAGTGTGGGACGCGTGGGAGGAGAATAGCGGCGCCCGGGGGAAAATTGCGGCGGGTGCTCTGTGACGCTCACAGGAGCTCTGGACTAGCCCTGGCGTTCGAACACTTGTATAAACGTGCTTTCAATGCCTATCCAGTGATGGGTAGTGCGTCCTCGGACGACCTAGCCGCAATCCTGCGTGCGAGGCCTACGACTGTGACTTGGCTGCCTACATCTTGAAGCATAGCCCGGACATTGTGGTGTGTGCAGGGTGGATGAATATCCTGTCGCCAACGTGCCTGGGCCCGCTGCAGACGCATGTTTTGATGGCCTTCCGTCTGGGAACTTATTACCCATCCCTGTATAAGTTGTGGGTATGGTATTCTGGACCTCAATGCGGTTTAGAATGGCGATATCAGCATGATGTATGTATATACGTGGCTTCAGATACCGTATGTTGACCTGTGAACAGTGTTTGCAATTGTACAGACCGGCGTTAAATTGTCCCCATCGCGTACCAACCGTACCACCAGGACCTTAATACCATACTAACTATTTAACACCCTTTTCAAACATGGTTCAACCGGTGATATCATTTATCCAGATGCTATGTGGACTGTGGTGCTTGGCAGGTGTTTCAGCGAAAAAACGATATACAGTACCATTTAGTTGCTTAGTTTATATCAGTTTAGATGTTACCATGTTGCAGTTTAACCACTATCACCCGAAGCTCAAACCGTACTAACTGTCTCATTGTTATTTAGCTTTGTACCGGTTTGCACTGCCAAACCGACGTCTCATTGTAAACACTGCCTGTGAATGGTGTTTGAATCTTGTAGTAAACGCTCTCTAAGAAAATCTTCACCCTGACAAGCCACTCAGTATCTAGCTACACACTAAACTATGTTGACAACTGTCCTAGTCATCAACGTTGGTCCACTCCTTCCCATTCATGAATCAAATTTCAAAAAAAACCCCACAAGGAGGACGTTCCAGCAGTGGAGGTTGATGGCTGCTCCGCGTTGACCAGCAGCTCAGAAGAATCCGGATCATCTTCTTCCTCAGAATCAGACTCATGATCATCGCCGCTACAGAATTCGTCCGCATCAGAATCGTAAGGGATATCCGGGTAGTATTGCATCAAAAGTTTCACCATTTCTTCATTGTTGCTCCAGGACGCCACGGCAGTTGCTGGCCAACCATCACCGGGCTCGGGGCGATAGTTCACGTCCGCGCCGGCTTCCAGTAGCATACTGGCAATCTCTACGTCGCCCTTCATGACTGCGGCTGTGAGCGGAACAACCACCGAGCCTTTGGCCTTCCTGTTCGGGTCAACCCTTTGTGCCAGGAGAAAGCGGACCGCGTAAGTTGAACGGTTGTATATCGCCTTATGGAGAAAGATGGCGTTTTCATCAGTCCAGTCTTCTCCGGGGTCGGCGTTGGTGTTGGCGGCGCGGATGCGGAAGCCACGTTCTAACGTGTCGGGCTTGTCATGGCACGCTGCCCAGATGAGGCGCATGTAGCAGCTGTACTTGAAGTATCGATCGAGCTTGGGGGTGATGATGGCGTGGAGGGCATGGCAGGTTCGGGCAAAGAATGCGGCTCTGCGGTGGGTGAGGCGGTCCGAAATGAGGTAGATGATCTCAGGAGGTAGTGACAATAGCGGGCAGGATTGTGGTAAGGAGGACATGATCGTTCGAGGAATGAGATATCTATCTGTATCGATGGACGCGGTAGAAGCTCGGAGGTTTGTTGTTCATTCCCATCGTTACGCGTCCACCAGTCACAGTCACATGCAACCCGAGGATGATGACTAATACAATTACATCCTCGTAATTAACAGTATTTAATATTGAAACCTCTTCTGCAGGCAACAGCCACCGGCCAAAGCATAGCGTGATGTTTCCTTAAACCCTCTACCTAGCTTTCGTGGTCCTTGGTGAATTCTGTGGGTGCGGGAGTTAAGTAAAATCACGATTTCTGTTCTGTCCGACTCGTAAAGACGTCCTATCCACCAGAAAATACGATTCGGGCACCTTATAAATCCACAAGGTACAGTCACTCATCAAAGTGTTCGTGATTCGGATTTGATGTGACATGTCCGGCTCAAGTCAGGAATCAAAGTGCCCATTGAAATATTTGAAATGTCAACACAGCAACAGGCAATCCTTGTCAAATTCAATATTAGACATTCGTGGTTCTCTATCACTCACTGGATATAATAATATAGCTACTTTTTCCTTCCCCAAGTTGACCGTAGCATCTGGTAACCCACATCACGCACTGGGCAACTTGAGGAGTGGCTGTATATACCTGCTTTATCGGATTACATGAAAAGATCCGCCCCGCTCAGCAGAAAACTCACACCCCAATCAACAACCACACATGGTAAAGTATTCAGTCATAATGAGAAAAGGCGGCGAAAGGTTGTCTGGGTGCACCAGCTCTGCCATGTCAAAACAAGAAGTAAAGAGCAGGCGCAAGGTTGTGCTCTGTTTTCGAACCTATCCAGACCCTCGCTGGCACCTGGCTCGCAGCAGCTAATTAATGAATTAAAAAAAGAATAAAGAAAAGATTTGCGACTGCCACTTCATCCATGCTGTGCTGGGATTTGCTTACTGTAGCAGCCTGCGAGGGACTTGCACTACTTGTCTTTCACCTGTCCCTAATGGTTGGAGGATTTCCTGCTCAGTGAGGTGCGATTTCAAATTTATTATGATATAACAATCTCCTGTTCGATAGGGCGCGAGATTCATATACACTGCTCGATAGGACGACCTCTGGATCGGACAGAACAATTCTTTGGTTTTGTACCGTTTTATTCTACTAAACTAACGTCTCATTAGAATTAATGAGTCAAACAAAAAAGAAAGAAAATACGTCTCATTACAAACACTACCTGTCAATTGTGTTCGACTTTTGTAGTAAATGTTCTCTAAGAACGTCTCCACCCTGACACGATACTCAGTACTTAGCCACAGGCCAAACTACGTTGGGAACTGTCCCAGTCATCAACGGTGGTCAACTCTTCCCCGTTCATCGATTCTATACCCCAATCATTAACATCGGATGAGGAGGGCGTCCCAGCCCTCAGGATTGAGAGATAGTAGAGCGCGTTGACCAGCAGGTAAGAACAGTCTAGGAAGATCAATGAGCCACTTGTTGAGACGGAGAGGCCGGGCTTTTCTTTGACGGGGCGGGCCGAGCCATAGGTCTTATTTGATGGGCCAGGCCGGGCAGAGTTCAATATTTGGCCCGGATTAAATAGGCATGACCGGGTTTCAAGGTGTTCATACAATCTTGGTGTAGTGTTCACAGACGTAAATACACTTCCAACCGGTTAAGATGGTGCGAAAATGTAATGTATTTGTGCTTATCTATTCCACCCGACAAGTACAAGAAATCAAGCAGATGTAAACCATTTCGCATAGACTAACCCCCACCTCTTAACGACAACATAACTGTTCATGGAAGCCCGGTGTATATAACTTAGCTAGGGCTGGCCTATTGGCGTACAGGAACAATCCGGACCATATTCTTCCTCAGAGTCAGACACATCATCATCTCCGCTAAAATATTCCTGCAAATCGAATCCGTCAGGAGGAGTCTCCGAGTTCAAAGGCGGCCAACGATAATCATTATATAATCAACCTAGATAGCAAAAGTCAACAGCAATCATTAGAATTATCTTTCTCGGAAGCTATAAAGAAAGCATAGTATCTTTGCTGTATTAGTCTACAGAACAGAAAGTGTACAGTGACGGGTCACCGGTTCGACTTCGGGATACATTCGGGCTCGGAGGTGAGCACAAGAGGGGTGAGCCTTATGATGATAGGCAAGGCAATCGAGAGCGTAAGGACAGGTACGTAGATAAGGGTAAAAGGTAGGAGCGAAGAGAGTTTCTATATATATGTCGCGCTTACTGCACTACAAACCCTAACTCTGGTGATTAACTGCGCGGTTGATGTCACTAATGCTAATTGTATATTCTAGATCCTACGTCCTCCACCTACCCGCGTTACTCTGACATCATACTCGCTACTATCTCCGCATACCTGTCTTTCTCTAACGCTACCCTTGCTGCTATTCCCACACGCTAGCTATTCTGTCGTCACGTCTGTAGAGCAGGTGCCCAGGCGGGGGTGGAGGCGGAGGTGAGGACGGAGGTGGTGACAGAAGCGGGGGCGAGGCTGTGGGTAGGCGTGGTGGCAGTGTAGTGGCTGGAGTTTCCTGGGGGGAGCTGGGAGGCAGGGTCAAGAGCGGGGATACACGCGGGTGCGGGCAGGCTGTGGCAGAGACTGAGTTTAAAGGGGCATCACTGGTTTTGTTACGGAAGCATGGTATTCAAATCATTGGTGGGAGTCCACATAACCCGCAAATCCAGGGGTTGATAGAACAAGGAAACAGTTTCTTAAAGAAGATGCTGGAAGCTTGAATACGGGACGATTAGTTGATTAAGTAGTCGAAGGGTCTACCTGAGTTAATACTTGCCATGAATACATAGTAATACTTAGTCACCCTTAAAGCACCTTACGAGATTATATTTGGTAGATGACCACATGCATAACAACGTCTAGCCACCGATCGTGATACGGCAGAAGTGGTAGAAAAGGAGATTGAAGACCTAGTACTGGTTCGCAATAAATCTAGTTATTTCAAAAGGTCTTCTCTCCTACATTATCAAGTAATGCCCAGTATACGTACTGAAATATAAACAGTATCACCAGGAGCTATTCTTTCTAAAGCTCGGAGGTCTATTGCAAAAGCTAGAGAAACATGATTCTAAGGGATGGAAAATTGAAAAAAATACCGGGCTTCAATGTTGGCAGTTTGGTCAGTGTGAAAATCCACTGAGCTGAGAGATTGAGCTCCGACGTCAAGAGAATGATCTGCCGTATATTGTAATCTTCAAAGAACTTCTTCACATTAATGAGTGAGTACAGTATCTTCAGTAAGCATGGTGCACCTCAAGAAATAGATTTGATTCCGGATATCTTTTCACTCAGAGAAAGCTCAAGTTTACGATTTGTCAAAGTTTGGAAAGGAGAAATGTTCGCTGAAAACCGGCGCCTTGGGTCTGGTGATTCTGTCCGCTGTACTTGCAAGTGGGAATGCCGCAACCAAAGATCCCAAAATCTTCGTTTCAAAGCACTTTTTTGTTTAAACTGTCATATAGGCTGTAGTAAATGGAAAGTAAAACAGTGAAATAATCCCGACCAAGAGTTAGTTTCCTTTACAGATAGAGGTGGTTCTGAAATACTGATTCGGAATATTTTAGTTCACTAATAGACGCACATGACAGCATTCACTTTCATAATAAGTATTTTCTATGAATATTCAAGAGGAGGAGCCATGTTTTCTGTCACTTGTGCTGCCATTTCTGATTCTTCATTCTCACTTGTAAATAATTGTTTGATAATTGTGTTTCTCTTCACAGTTTCTGGAATCTATATGTATCCTGGGTCTTTCATACCAGAACAAGCAAAAAATTCAAACCGACTTGCTTGTTTCTTGCGATTGCGGTTCAAAGCATCCCATCATTTTGTACTCCACTCCAGTACTCCACTCTAGGATTTTAACAAACATTATCGCAGCCTTGTACATGACCTGGTACAATGCTCATATTATCGTTAAAAATACAAGTTGTCCAATCTGTCTGTTCTTTGCAGCACTTTAAGTTATTCCTTTTCTGAACATGGGCAAGGATGTATTTCTGTCAAGATTTTCGACAGTACGTATACAGGGCGCATTAAACTTCATTGATATATTTCGATCAAAATATTGAGACCTGCTTCTTTAACAATAGTTGGTAAAGTGGAATGGCTGTTCTTCAATTTTTCTGCTGTTTGAATAAGAAATCTCTTTTCTCTAGCTGTGAGTGCCCCTGAACAACGTAGATTTGACTTCAGTTTGATCAAGTAGTTTTCTCAGCCCCACTTTCCCCCCCCGCATTTCCCTCTGCCCTATCAACCAGATCACCAGCTGTACACTGTCTAACTCCTATTCTTTTTCTAATTTTCTTCTACAAGAGGCCTTGCTTGTAAAGAGCAAGCCAAGCACCAACCTTAACAAGTTCTGTTAGTAGCCCTCTTACAGTAGCAGGCCCTAGAGTAGTCCCTGACATTGATTTGGGGAGAGCTTTTTTTGATGTCACCTAGCGCGCTAAAGTCATACTATTATCAAACTGCGTCCAATTGCCAGTGGAATTAGAATAATTAATTGCCTACAACCTATTGAATACAGTGAATCCAGGTACGAATAGTATCGAGTTTTGGTTGAAAATCGCAATGGACAGGGGTGGGCGTGAAGGCGCGCGACGGCTCTTGTTTCCGTTATCACGGAAATCTGCTGGGCGATTATTTCCTGGAATTGCGAGTAGGTTTGTTGTAAATAAGTTTAGGAGAAGACTCCATATCTTTCAAGAGCTCAGTCGAGTTTGGGCTCGGAAAGATTAGTTATTTCTATTGGCTATCGAATATCTCACCAGTAATCTAAATCCCCTAAGCACCTTACCCGCAAATATCTTCCATCTGGGTATTCTATTACTTCAACAGTTGGACATATCTAGTTATTCCGTTACGTTAACGTTTGGATCATGTAACATGTCTTGTTTGAATTATATTACCACCTGAGTAAACATATCCTTACATGAAATCATAGTTATATTTGACATTATCTATACAAGGATGTTGGCGAATAGGTATCCCAACTATTTGTGACTACCCATTCGTGAAGCGGTCACGCCATCCTGTGATGTCGTCTCTTTGGAGCTCCCCATATTGCAACGTCCCTGTATGGGAAGCAGCGGGCGTACAAATCAGAACATATCCTCATTGATCGAGGTTATCGGTTATGATGAATAATATCCGGATAGTATGTACTATCCAACCATTATCTAGTCTATACGGCTATCTCAATGGGACAGGAGCTATAACCGACGCCAGAAACAAAGACATAATACACAATATACTTGAAAACTGCTATGGACAACATCGGGCATGAGACCGCACTGGCACCCGCAATCCGGAAGAGCACATGAAACGAAAACACGACAGGGGCGAATAAGATGAAGACAAAGACAAAGAGGAAATAGGAAGGTGGGGAGGACTGAAGAAAGATGTAGGGGAAGAGTAAAATCAGATATCTGTGGTGCGGGTTTCTGCTCAAAATATATTTTATTTCGCTTCAATACTTGTGCGAGGAGGGGGAGGGCAACCTGCAGTTCAGGGGCTAGTGTGATATTACTATAGACCACGGTCTACTTTGGCCTCGTACCCAGTCTAGTATTTTCTACGGAAGTTGGCGCAACCAAATACCAAACATTGGCAGAAGCTTTCAAATAAGATCACGTGGCTGCCAAGAGGTTCGGGGATGGGATCGAGCTCAGGTCTGCTCAAAAAACACCCGCTACCGAGTGATCACATATGAATAGAGTGATTGCCTATGAAGCAATATCCCTGGAGATGGTGCATGTTTGTGGCTCGGTCTACCTGTCCACACACTACAGGGTACATCAGTTACGAATAGTACCTATTTACGAGAAGCATACCCAGCTGTGGAAGCTCGTGGAGTGGCATGCCCAGCGAAGAATGTTCCTCGCTAGGCATCTTCTGTCGTCTCATGGCTCGAGGGCCAGCAGTGTATCTGTTCATGGTTTTTGTGTCTCTATACCCACACAAGACAGTAGTCGATGTTGGATAAGAGTTCTGTCGGTGAGAAGGGGGTGTCGGGGAGACGGGCCATCGTCATATCTGTATGGCTGCAGTTATGAATGACAAAGTCCGGGGGTGCGCCACGATACATGACTAAGCTCTTGTGTGTGGGGGTCTGGTGTCGCAGGATTTTTATTAGAGTTTTATACCTGTGAATCCTTCTTATCGTTCTCTTGGCTGGCCCCTCCATCAAACAACCGCGATGTAGTGGTGGAGCCAAATAATGTCTCACTCGCAGGCTTTGACCCGAGCAGTGGGAGGTGTGTGGCTTTGCTCGAGCACAAGCCTCGCTTCATGCAGGGGAGGATCGACATAGCATATCAGGCATCCCACTATGAACCCTGCCCACCCTGGTGTGACCACGTACCACTAGCGCCACACATGGCCGGGGAAAGCCATCAGCGGGCCGGAGAGCAAAAGGGCCTCCTGCTCTACCAGTCGCGCTCCCTTGTACGCCATCTCACGCATACAAAGCACTCCACAAGATCTCTTTCCATTTGGCAGCAGGTTGTTATCCGGGACAAGCCGACCAACCGCGCCGCAAAACATCCCCGAAAGCCGACCCGAAGACCGCCGGACAAGCAGCGGAAGCATCTGAAACCCTGCTATGAGCACTGCAAAAGCTGGTAAGGCATTGAACCAACCACGGCGCCCAACTGGAGCTGTTCTAACACTGCCTCAGACCACACAATGGCATCCCCTAGCCCAACACCCCACGAGTGCACCCAGCTACTCCAAGGAAACTTCACTATCCTGCTCAAGCTCCTCAACTCCGCAAAGTGGGACAGGATGACGGAGGACCAACAGAACAGCGTCTTGCACATTCTCAAGGTCACCGCCGAAACGTCGTACAACTTATCGGAGATTGCGCATTTCGAGGCGTTGAGCCGCAACGCCTCGGTCGGGACCGTACTAGTAAAGGCGGGAAAAGCGGACCGTGAAGGTACTCGAGTAGAGGCGGGGACCAACACAACGGAGGGCGCGGGTGAGTATGCGTTGGAGCAGAGGGACAAAATGAAGTTTGAGCTCCAGAGAGCGGCCCTGGAGTGCGATAGGGTGAAGGCTGAGACGGCCAAGTTGGCTGCAGAGACAGAGAAACTCCAATTGGAGATGGAAGAACTGAAGGTTCATGTGGAGAGTGGAAATGGGTATGGGGGGTACTAGTCTTGTATTATAGCGGTTGTGTGAGACGTGTAGTAGCAGTAGTACTGACAGTGGCCGACTATTGGAAAGGATGACCTGGCGGAGGAGCCGAGGGGGTTGAAGCAATGTATGATATCTACGCCGCAACGACAGTTGTAACGATAGGTAAGATAAGCAGGATGAGGCCTCTCCTAAAAATCAGCAATATAAGTAACCACGACCTTAAGATACTCCAGCGGCCACAGAAAAAGCAAAATAGACTGTTGGTGGGCTGGGATTCGCACTCGGAGCCTCGCTCTATGATTTGGGATCGTAATTCTTCAGCTACACAAAATTAAGCCATCGCAACGATTTATTCCGAGTCACAGCGCCTTGACGAGTGCAGTGCTTTGACGACTGTTTCCCTATCTCGTCGATCTTTTTATAGATCCTAGCCATGGCCAGCAATGTTAAATGGAACCACCAAAATTAGCAAGCTACAAAGTTACACACTGATGATATGATATTGTGACATTCCGGAAGATCGTTTCTCCTCCAATAGTTGAATACTGGTCCTCTCCGGCACTGAAACAGACGACAGCGATCCTACCCGACGCAATAGTTGCAATCTTGAGTCAGCTAATTGCATCTGTATAACAACCTAAATTGTCATGGGATCTCTCGGTTGAATTGAAGAAACAGTAAATGTATAGCCGACTACTTCAATGACACGGCTACCGATACTAGACCGGAGGTTGGTGATTTACAAACTCCATTCCCTCAAATCTCTAGAAATGTTACCTAGAACACAATTCATTCCCGAGCAGAGTTATGAGAAGGTGAGAATAGAGCATAGTTACCCTGGTCCTAGGCAGCGCCTATGCAAGTACAGGATCCATGGGCCTTGGTTCGTCCATGGCTGCGAGCTAAGCGAGTGTTACCACAGGTTCGATCTGTTTGAAGTCCCCCGCCCCCACTCCCGACTCCCGCCACCACCACCGCCACCACCACCACCCCGTCCCCGAACTCCTTGTCAGAGCAGGAACTTCATTCTCCCTCAAGTTCTCCAAGGACACCACAGAGATCGGCGGTATGCAAATAAAGACTCCTAATAGTAGCTGTACTGATGCGTGACCCCACAGAATATAGAGACCACCATGCCAGACGAATTCTACGAGATGTTTCTACTCTTTCACAGCTATATCGATGGCCTACTGTGGGCTATTGTGCCCGCGCAGCGGCGAGCGCCTGAACGACCTCCAGGCGCGAGAAGCCGTATATCGGTATTACCAGAAAGTGAGGTTATATCTTTGCCAGAACTACCAGAGAATAAAGGTTGAGGAAACGAAACAAAACGGCAGTACGAAATCAAACAATATTGGTGATGGATAGCCCGTGGACTTTGATGGTTATGAAACGCTTGTTAAAAGTAGTCTCTCCAATTTATCAAAGAGTATGTGCCCACTGACAGGTGATCCGAGAATATGAACGCATTTGATAGGTTTGATGGATTTTATGTTAGGACTAGGGTTCTATTTTTCTAAATCTCCAATTTTGGCTTCTTCACGGCCGGAACAATTTAAATCTTCTGGTTGGCCAAGCGATCGTGTCTAGGCGCTGCTAAGTCCGGCTATTAGAGGCTCTTATTTTATCATGTGTGGGTGCGGGTGCGTCTTAGCGATCTCCTTAGTCAGCTGCTAGCCCAAGGTAAATACCCCACCTCATTCCTCGAACTCTGCACCCGACAGCTCGCCCTACGAACGATCTCTAACCCCTTGAGCATCCCTTTTATACGCCCGCAAATTACCCTTATCAGGATGCAGTCGCCGTTGGGGACGCCAGACGACCTCAAGTTTCAAACCCCACTTCAGGCAACGGTCCGCGGCGAACGTTTCATACAGGATAGCGACGGCGGGAAAGAGGTTTGGGAGATTGGCGCCGTGCTCGGACGCGGGTCATTTGGCTCAGTCTCCATCCAGACTAGGAAGAACGCGGGAGAGACATTATCGCGTGCGGTCAAGACTATCATACCCCCATCGCACGGCGGTACGATTAATGAAAAAGCTGTCAGGAGGGAGCTGAAAGCGTTGATAGCACTGCGAAAGGTAACTGTTTCAGTCTAGGCCCTCGTCATCATGAGGCTTTTTTTCTTCTTTTTTCTTTAACTCATTAAGCCATGATCAGTTTGCTAATAGATACCAAAGTATACCGATATGTTTGTTACCTTCTTTGGATGGTATCAGAACCCGGCGAAAGATACCATTTTCATCGCTATGGAATACCTTCCGGGGGGTGACCTCTACCAATATATGAAGAAGGATCAAGAATGTGCCAAGCAACATTGCCGAGAAATAGTTACGCAGATCCTGAAAGCACTGGAAAAAATGCATGAAGAGGGCTTTTGTCATCGTGACCTGAAGCCGGCGGTTGGTTCTCCTATGCATCTTTATAAGCTCCCACCGTGTATGATGAAGGCTGAAATCATCGTCTTCGACCAGAATGTACTTATCGCGTCTGCATCTCCTAATCTGAGAGTCAAACTTGCGGACTTTGGTATCACAAAGTCCACTGACCCATCAGCAAGTGTTATGGGTACCTATAATACCGGCACGAGGAAATATATGGCACCGGAAGTACAAGGGTACAACGACGAGCACATACGCGCCAACAACGGATACACCAAAGCAGTTGATATGTGGTCATTGGGCGTGCTCACTCACGAGATATTTACTGGAATAGCGCCATTTTGCATGGACCCTCAGCAAAGTACAACTGGGGTCTCCAACCTCGGAGGCACCGGCGCCAGCCTGTATTACACCGGGGATACCAGACTCGAAGCTCCCCCTAGTCCTCTCATGCTCTGGAAATATCGCCAGAGTCCAGATGCCTTCCCCGAAACTCACTTGCAGGAGGCATCGGCGCCAGACGATCTGATAAGTTTCATAAGGGAAATAATGCAATTTCGTCCGGAAGAGCGTCTACCAGCTTCTAAGGCTCTTGAACACCCCTGGATCGACCTTACGCACATGGGGTCTGATTGGCGTCATCCACCGCTTAGACATAAACCGAGATTATTGATACGTGAAATCCAGATATCATCATATAAATATGATACGATCTTTAAGGCAAACACTGTTTCACACAGCATTAATGGGGTTACCGAGACCTGGTGGGTCGGTAGAAGGATTGGGGTTGGAAGATCCACCTGTGTCCGGAGACATAGTAGGAAGGTGTCTGATAAAACGATATTTCGCGCTGTCAAATCGATCAAAGACTCCGGTGCGACTCGCGCGGGCTTGACGGAACATGTTATAACCGAGTTAAAAATACTTATAGCTGTGCAAGAGGTAATCGATTACGCTGAGGCTTAACGGTCCGTTGGCTAACAAATCTTTACTTCTATGTGTAGTACCCTGACTTGTTCGTTAAATTCTACGGATGGTACCGGTACGAGTACGGTGTGGGTTCCACCTTTATTGCGATGGAATATCTGCCTTTAGGGCACTTGCATTCCTGTGTGCTGCAGGGTAAAGTGCGTGCCAATGCGGATTGCAGGGAGATAAGTACACAGGTCCTAAAGGCACTCAAGATATTGCATCACAATAAGATATGTCATCGCAACCTAAATCCACAGGTCTGAGCTTCCTTCCCCTCTTTATCTACCATCCCACCCGCTAATCAAAAAGCTCAACAGAGCGTGCTTGTCGCATCTATCTCTCCCTTGAAGCTCAAGCTCTCGGGCTTCGGCATTGCAAGCTCAACTAGCGGGATGGGGGGTGCGGTTGGTACGAGAAATTATATGGCTCCGGAGATGCAAAGAATCTTTGCCCGGATGGGACCGGACTACACTGAGGCGGTTGACGTGTGGTCTCTGGGCGCACTTACCTATGAGATCGTGACCGGAGCACCACCGTTTTGCAGCATTCAAGTCAATGCTAATCAATATGAAGAGGATGATGATGACGATGATGATAATGATGATAAAGATAACGATCACGATAACGAAAACGAAAACGAAAACGATAATGATAACGATAACATGTACGGTTACAGCGACAGGGACAGGGACGGGGACGAACCCACGACTTGGCGTTCCCGCTCAATCAACCCTACCGCACCGACCAGTCAATCCCTTGATCTAAAACACGCCGAGCTTGCGGGCTACTGCCGAGATCCCATTTCACGCTTTCCATCGGAGCCGTTGCGAGCTGCGTCAGTACCTGGTACTCTTGTAGACTTTTTATTTTGGCTGTTGCACCCTGATCCACAAAAACGCTTGTCCGCTTCTGTGGCGCTCAAACACCCCTGGATCAAAGGAACGGAACTTGATAATGATCCGTTGTGGAAGAAAACACCATTCATTCCTCGTGGTTACAGCTCGTAGGAGCGCTACGATACCTGAGGCAAATTTAGTTGGTAAATGCTGCCGTAGCTTTGTCACAGCTGTGTCTTGTTCCTTTGGTATTGTTCTTATGTTCATTCTATTTACGTTCATTCTATTCTTTCTCCTTTTTAAAGTATCGAAGCATTATTGTTCGTTTCATCCCTGACCTAAGGCGTACACCTACTAGGCGATCTTGAAGATATTTATCCAAATCTCATTCTTTTTTCCAGACCAACTCACTTTACCCCCTTTGACCCATGGCTACCCGATAGATACCAGTTGATATTATTAATTGAACTAAATGGAGGTTAGAGGGCCGGGGGGGGGGGTGTGCTTTTCGGGGGTCACTCATTCTCCATCGTAACCATAGACCAAACCCACGCCCACGTTCAGAGAGCCCTACCTTTGGTTAACTTTAATTCTCCTAACCCAAGATCCATTAGCGAGAATAGGACTTGTTCCGCAGCTACCTCGGCAGCCGGATGGACTTGGTCCAATGATGGATTGAGGCTAATCCCTCCTGCGAATCTCATATGCCACGCCAGATGTATTGGCACTCCCCGATGGGCAGGATGCAGCTGGCACTGAGGCGCAATCTAGAAGCACTGCTAAAGCAGAATTGTGGCCAAAAAGACTCATACTAACGACAAGCAACCCTTTTCTAATTTAAATCCAGTTGCAGACCATTCAACAGTTCGACCGAGTGACCATCCATGAGCCACATTGAACGTCCAGTCAATTACGTATCACCTGATTGGTATAGCCGGTAGGCGTCTGTAGCTTATTATAAAACCTACCCGCGCTTTCTCCTGGTCGCGCTCCTGTGCATGGGGGAGTCTCGCCTTGGCCAAAGGGTTCAAGGTTACAGCGAGTGATCTTTTATGATTCCATAGGCGGTGGTCACATTGATTGATTGGATACTTCCTTGGTCCTAGTGCTCACAGTGGGATAGTATCTCTCAATAGAGAGGTAGTATTAGATTAACGGATTTCAGCGCACAGAAGTTCCTGCTGCTGAGGCTGCAAAGCCTGGTGACTAAAGAATAAGCAGCTCGAGGTTAGGAAGAGTGGGACCTGGGCTGGGGTTATTTACAAGATCGAGATCCACTTCAGAGAATACTACACTATATCATGAGCAGCTCTATGGAATTTCCAATCCTCACCGGAACGCCTCCCAAGCCAGGTCTCATGTCAATCTTTATTTCTCAGACTTCCTCAACGGGATCATAATACCACCATCACCAGCTCGACTTCTCCAATTGCGAGAGGAATATTGGCCTTTTCAAGTTTCAACAGTATCCGGAGAATGTAACGGAGCTTGTGATCTCCCCAAAGGCCTCGCTGAGCAGATAGGGCTCTGTGGAGTTCACCATCCCAATAGTCCCTTACTCCCTAATCATCCACACCGAAAGAGTCCTTGAACGCCATTGTTTCGCACACACAGTCAGGGCCAGAATACAACAAACGAAGACGACCCAACAGCGGGATATAATCGAAGGTCTTCCACGGCTGCCCCTTACTGTCAAGGCGACATGAAAGGACATATGGCAGTTTATATGCGAGGGAAAGGTTGCATACCGCACATAGTTCTTGGGGCAGACGTCGTAGCGTATGTGGCTTATTGTGGTAGTTTCCGCTAGTGCCCTCCGTGTTTTGCGCTCCTTGCCGACATAGTCCTGCCTGGTATCCGTATCCACTTCGGCAAAATCTCTTAAAGCTCCAATATAACATCGGTCTGTCTCATCAGAAGCATTACCCACCATGCGTATTTGCAGCATAATGTTTGGCGGAGGATTCCAGGATCAATGTCAAGGTTAGGTATGGCCGTATACAGAAGGCTTTCATAGGCTGGCATGCCAAAAGACCCTGGTTCGAAATCGTCTAAGAACACATCGTCCAGCGAGTCAGAGGACGCGCTGTCACTTTCGTTGACCTCTGTAGTACTACTAGTTATATTAGAGGCAAGGTTACCGAGTGTCAAATCCTCAGTAGCGTCTAGCGGAGCTTCGCTGGGTTCAAGAAATTGTCGTACAGCAATCGGTGTTGCTCCTGGTCAGCTAGTGTAATTGTATGTGACGGGACTCTTGGTGCTGTTACGGCCCTGTCGCCAAGTCAACTCAGTGACGAGGTTTCGCCGTTGGACCAGTTCATTCACGAGGTTTCGTGGCCGGACTATATTCTTCGTCACCAAACTAGGCCTGCTCTATGCTAGTTCAGTCATGAAGTCTTCTGACTGAACTGACCGCCTCACAACACTAGAACCCCTGTGTACGGACAGCTATAATAGAACGAGGACACCTGTTAACACTGATAGAGAACCTTAGGTGACTACTGTTCTTACCTGCTCGCCACCGTTCTCTGCTGGTCAAAACCTTTGACTGGGGGCGACGATAGGGACCCCATCCAGCAATGGTACAAAATGCGTTGGTCACTTAAAGAAATTCGCGGGGGAAAAGAAATGAGCGGAATAAAATAAGGTGTGCAGGTGAAGGTTACAAGAGGATTCTATGATGCTCAGAGAGATGTACTAGCGCTTAATTACACTCAGTTTGTACTCGGTCTCAGCACTAGTCATATCACTAGAGCAGCTCTACATTGTACTTCGCGACTGGAGTGGATTATAGATGTGTCCTTCGTGACTGGACGGAGAGTCTACCTTGTTACTTCAGTCAAGAATCCGGTGGACTCAGGAGCTTTGTGAATGAACTGGCACAGTGAGGAAACCTTTTTACTGAACTTAATTCGTGGTTGAGCCGTAACACACGTAGTTTGTACGGTTGAGCCTCATACATAACTGCCTACCGGGCCGCGTCGTACAGCTTGGTACCGTAGTTAAAAAGGACACGGTGGCTTTTCGGTTGGGGTTGCGCTCTGCAATCCCCTATTTGCTAAACGGAGTTGCGTGGCTTCTGGTAAGAACGGCAGTTTTCCCTAACCATTTCGTGATTTCTATTACAGACCTTTAATCTAAGGAGAATTTATATAAGGAACCATGGATGACTTTATCTCCACTCTTAATCCGGAACAAATGCGTCTTTTTCAGGAGTGGGCCATGTCACAGAAGGCTGTAAGTGTCACCGATATGCAAAGGCATGTATTTTATGGCTAGGATCGTGCTAATTGGGTCTATAACGAGATACAGCGGGGTGAGCCTAAGGACAGAAGAACTACTACAGGTAGCTCTACAGGCACAGTCTCCGAGCCGCCAGGAATCTAACAAAATCCAAGAAAACAGAGGACAGTTCAGGATTTTCATGTGCCCCAGCCTACCAAAGCCCAGCCTGCTAAACAAAAACCTGGCAAACTTCAACAGCAAGAGAGCAGTGAAGACCTTTATAGTGGAGATGACGGTACCGACGAAGAAATAGTCTTCAGTGATGAGGATAATACAACAATCAATGAAGCACAAGTTGCTGACCTGTTTAGCGTTGCTGACCGAGCACCGGTATGGAGACAGATGGGCTTTATATCTTACAAAGATAAGGCACAAAGAGAAGAGTACCTAAAGCTTCGACGTATTGCCCGTTGTGCCCTTTCTAAATCACCACATCCATTCAAAGTGAGCATGTGTTGGAGCTCAGTAAAGAGTAAGCCAACTCGTATTCTGTTGATGAAGAAGGTACAGGATGCCCTAAAGGCCGCTGGCAAGAATTATGTGGATTCCGTGATTCTGGCAATTATACTCTCCCTCACTCACAACCGCAGACGCAACCGGAACCGTGCAAGGAATTACCTTATCACGCAGAACGGAGGCCACGTCAAGAAGGGAAGACCAATAACGCACGGCAAGTATGTTGGGCAAAAGAAAACGCCCAGTCCCAAAACAGTTCCACAGCTGCCCGTGTCCCTTTCAACTCATGCTTTACCTCTAGCCAAACGAAGCAAGGTATTGAATTCTTTCCGTCCTATGTTTAGTGGACACTAACACTGCCTGCAAGGTTACTTCGAAGCAAAAGGAGACAGTCGCCGCTGCACAGAAGGCCAAGGGTCCAGGCCCTACTATCCGAGGGAGTAGGCAAGCTACTTCTAGGATTAGTGCGCCTCCTGTACCGGTCGCTTTGTCAAGGAACCGGAAGAAGGACGAGAGTATCGAGGCTTTTGAGGCCAGGCATAGGCTCGAAGACTCGGAGGAAGAAGAGTACAAGGAGGAGTACCAGAACGAAGAGGAGTCCCAGAGCGAAGAGGAGTACCAGAGCGAAGAGGAGTACCAGAATGTAGCGGAGGGGGGGCATTGGGTCCATGTACCCGATAATCCACCTCCGAAGCCTGCTCGTGTGCCAGTACTAAAAACGAATGTTACCATTGCAGCATCCGAGAAAGCACCCCAAGTTGCCAACACAGGGAGATATATCAAGATTGCAGATAGATACACTGCCAAGAGAGACGGGTTGGGCGCTACATTCTCCAAAGCCTGGTCATATGAGAGGTTCCGGAAGGAGCGGGATCAGGAGGAAGGAGGGAGGCAGGCAGTGAGGAGGGGTCCTGTAGAGTCAGCTAAAGCCAGATCTCTCTGGAAACAGGACAGTGTCCCAACAGATGCTATGAGCATCACTGAGACCAGCGTGGTTGACCAAGGCCCCGCCACACCAAAGCGGGATGGCACCGGTAATGTTGAGCATTTCGGAACACAGTGTCCTCCACAATCTTTCGTTCCAAATATGCATGAATACAGGAAAGGTGCACGGAAGCGCTACTACAAGTCAGAAGGAGAGGGTATGCTACCACCGGCGCAGGTGACTTCCACACAGTTTGCAAACCATATGAAGATACTTGTGCCTGGCCCTGAATTTCCACATCCAAAGGTTGCTCTCAACTCTCAGACACGATCTCTCAGAGCTGTGTGCCGAAGAAACGTACAAAAGAGAGTTCTGCCCGCAGCCTTGACAGAAAAACATCAAATAACACATACTGGCTTTGGGGATGAGGATGTTTTTGAATCGGAAGACACAAAGGCAACTATTGCACCAATGAAGCCAAGGCGGATTGCATATACACTAGCCGAAAGAATTGCGGTGACAAACGCGGAGCGTATTGCTAATCGTACTGAAAGTGGCCTCTCTAGTGTTAGTTTCAGTCAGTCAGCTGTTCAATACCAAAGAGTTCTATATCAAGTACCGACCGGTGCGCCATCGCAGACGGCACCCAACAAGCCCTCCTCAACTGGCAATCTGAGGCTAGTACCCATAAACACCCGCCGAGTAAAAATAACCCGCTCCGATAGCCAGTTCGTTGAGGAAATGAAAGCGCCGCTGAATGCTCCCAAAGATGGGGCAGTTGTGCAAGAGCCTGCTACTGTTGCCCGGGCTGGGCGCAGGATCAGCGAAAGGATAAAGGCTCGGGCTCTAGCCCAGGTGGCAAACCCCGCTGAGATCAGGAGCGGAAGCAAGAGGAGAATGAAGAGAAGGGGTATGTACAGTTCGTGATCAGCTTATGCCTTTTTTATATTCGCTAATGAAGATGTATCCAAATTCTAGTAAGCGCCGTAAGGCGATTAAGGCCAATTAAAATGTGGTGTGTTATCTGATACGCGTTGTTTAGTGTTGGTTTGGTTTAGTGTGGCTGGTGCGGCTGGGCTAACATGCTGCACACGTGTCTTCATGTAGTTCGGGATTGAACTTTGCTCGTTATATCTAGTGGAATCAGACACAGGAAATGCATAGGGAAATGCATGCGGAAAAGATATTATTTAGTTGTGAAGTTAAATGCATCACTAATTTGCTGGGCCAAGTTGGGAGGGGGAATGTCGTGCAGAAGGATATAAAAATACGAGAGTGGAAAGGTTTATGGAAAAGGATAAGGTTTATATAAATGGATAAGGTTTTGCTATTCCCGCTGGCACGGGCTAAGGTAAATAGCAAAGGAAAAGGGATAGTATAATGTCATTGCTATATGGTCTAGCCGTAAATGGAGAGATGGACATGGACGGGAATTACAAGGTTTCAAGATGTTTGTAAAGGATGGTATATGGCATCACAAGGGGCATTTTTCTGTACCTTTTGCAGTATCTATAGCCCTCAGAAAAATCACGTGGCAATGCATATATTTATATGCACGATTTATGTGTGGGCGTTTGGAGGATTAACACGTAAGGCGGAGGTTAGGGCCGGTGGTTAAGGCTAGAGATATGCAGTTAGAAAGCCCATGAGAAATACGGAAGGGAAATCTGTTAGAAAAAGCAAGGGATCTGGTAAGGGGGGTGGGGCAAGGGGTCGAGAGCTAGAATGAAGGGTACTATGTTTAATGATAAAGGAATTAGTCAAGTGGCAGTACGAAGGTTTCCAGGTTGTATACACATACGTCAAGTACAAAAGAATCTAATCGATTAATGTGTCTTATATATATATGCGGCTTCAGTACTGCACTACTACGGTGAGCCTGTATATACTGGGGTGCCTGGTAAAGGATATAAATAGGGACAGTCTTGTATGATAAGTTAATGTGTATTTAAATGTGCTGGATGGGCGACGCATTGGGAAGGCTAGGTGGGGGGGGGGGCTTACTGCTCGCTTGAGTACATTGCATCAAATAATGTAAATTTCGAGGTATCAATTTGCACTTGAAGCATATTTCATGATTCTTTTCTACATAGTAATTCGATGCATTTGAAGCGTAAACTAGGATTACTTTATAAACACCTTTACGATCGCACATTTCCCCACCAACGAAATACGGCGGATATTGGATACATTTACTAATGTGTTTTACCGAGCTGGTAGAGCCGGCACGTTTCGATGGTTGAGGCCCCATCTCTCCTAAAGAACGGAGATAAATGTATTTCAGTTTAAACTAAGAACTCTTTTTCTTAACTCAAGTATAATCATTCTAGATACAAACGTGGCATGAAGTTAATACTATGGCCTAAGAACTCATTCCCCCATTTTATATAACACAGCCCCTGCATCCCATATCCATCATCAATTGCGACATCAATCACGCCTTGAAGAGAGAGTCTCTCTGTCCTTCTATGCACATTGCCCACTGTAACCAACCCCCCGCGCCCCTTCCCGCAGAATCCCACGCTATGCTTTTTTTTCAGCATGTCTCATTCCCACTCTGACCGCATTTGCCTCTAAGCCAATATGTGTAATCTAGAAGTGTCAGCTAGCTGCCGGTTTCTATTTGGGGTCCTGAAGGAAGCAACTTACCAGCCACACACCATGTATTTTCTGAGTTGCTGTCACATATGCAAACAGAACTCGATCCGATTCCGGCTTCATCTTGGGGTCAACTTTCTGCAATATCAAAGTCAGAACCGTCCATATCTCCCACGAGGGGCTCTAACAGCACTTACCGCGTCATAGACCGTACCGGAGGGAAAGATCGGATACTCGATGAAAAACCAATCCTTGTTCCACCCGGCGACAGTGATGCCAGAACATTTTTTGATCTCGTCCTGGGAAATGACGTCCTGGTTCTTATCCGCGCCGTTGCCGCCGACCTTGTTGCCGAATTTCTTTGGGTAATAATCTAGACGTGTCCCAGACTTTTTGTCCTTTGGGTACCCGATTTGTCCCGGCCGAATGCCCTGCTGCTTCGCTTTCGCTACAGCGGGAAAGTACACATCCTTCCTCCACTTTAGAAACGCCGGCAAATCCTCTTCATACTGGTCACGCCCGCGCACCGCTGCCTCCCTGATCATCTTTCCCGAAAAGCGGCTCTTCCCTGTACGCCATGCAGGTGTTAGTGTGCTTCTCTTCCTTATGTGCAATGCACACACACACACAGATACAGAGCCAAAAAAAAAAAAAAAGGAAACAAGAGAAAGGCAAACAACTTACCACCACCCCAAGCACAGAATTCGTCCTTTTCGTTGACAAGCTCCACGGGCGTGCGCTTCGCAAGACTCCTCTTCCCCTTCCCCGCCGCCTTTGCTCCCTTGTTTCCCGGGCACAGGCTCGCAAGCGCGTACCTGCCTGATGTCGCCTCCTCCTCCTCGGGGGTCGCGCCGCAGTCTGCACGCTTCCCGAGCTTGCCCTTCTTCCCACCCTTTTGCGGCATTGGACATGATGCCGCCGCCCCCTTTGCAGTTGCTTGCCTGCCCTTTACGGCAGCTCCCTTTGCCTTTGTGTTGGCCGGTGCGCCCTTCTTTGCTGCCGCTTTTGGGGTCCCCTTGGCCTTTGGCTTCGGGGAGGTTTTCTTGGCGGCGGCCGTCTTTGGGGCTTGCTTTGCGGCGACGGCGGGACTGCGGCGATTGATTTTGGGGTAGCCGCTAGATCTGGAGAAGGAGTTGGTGCCGCCCGCCTGGCGGTGCTGTTTTAACCCCTCGATTAAATCTTTCCCGTTAACCACGTCAAGCTTGCTGTGAGCGGCGAGCGGGAGAAGAGCGACGAGCGCTGTGAGGAGGATGGTGGTCGGCTTCATTGTTTACTGTATGGTGAAGGAAAGAAAAAGAATGAATCTTTGGTGGTGTTAGTTTATATATTGCGAAGCATGAAGATATATATATATAACAGCTGGTTCAATTGCACTCACTAACGTGGGGAGGAAAAAGGGAAATGAGAAGACGGAGCTCTGGACCGGCCGAGTATTGTGTGTGTATGAATGTAATGTAATGAAGGATGTAGATAATGCCGGATTATGTGGGTTCAATGAGGGGAGGAAAGCTGTTTGCTTTATACATGAGCCTCATCCACAGTCTTTGCCCACGACCGGTGCAGAACCAAACTACATGGTATTCAAACCTACCGAACTCTTCAATCTCTGGTAGCTCTCACATCATCTTGTGCTCTGAGATCTACTCTCGGATCACATTGACGGGTGCCGAGAAGCTGGCCGATCCATGGATCCAAAAACTCTTCAAGGTATTCTGCATCGCGTACTCCAGCAACGGTGGCTGGAGTGGGGATACCTAGGGGCACAGGAGGTGAGATATGCTTATAATTAGTAATTAATTTGAGGGATTAAAGGCCCTTTTCCCTCCCATCTGGCTGGTTCAGACTTACCGTGGCAGGAATTGAGCGCGCAAATGCGCATGAGCATGGTGGATATGTGGAGTATATCGCCATGTCCCTGCGGGGTGTGGCGCCGACATGGTGCGACATGCGGCATACCCCCCAACGCCGCGACTCCTGTTCCGTGCCACCCATGCACTACATTCATCGCAGGAGGGCGTGGGGCGCATTGGATGATTAATAGAGAGCTAGAGCGCGGCGTGCGGCGTGCGGCGTGCGGCTTGTGGCGTGTGAGGCGGGCGTCTTTAACGTTAAAAGGTCACCGATCACTTACCCTGTTTTGGTTTTCGCCAAGTCTCTGCAGGTCTGTCTATCGACGCGGCGCGGCTGTGTGGAGCTATGAAATACCCAACAAATGATACTGTAGTATCATGTCCTCTAGGCGTGGGGCATGGCCGTATATCGAACCAACATCAAAGCACAGGAGAGAATCTTCATCTACGAATATTCTATTTATAATCAGCCCTACTAGCACCACTCTATGGGGTAATAGCCGAAACGGTATCTCACCCTCGCTTATCCTCTCGCTTGCCTCCCCCGGTCAGCCACAACTTTAGCCGTTACCCTGGACCACCTCAATGGCAGGGATCATCCGCAGGGGGTTTTACGGAAGTCTTCTGCTGCGCACTCGGCACATGCGAACACCCACATCCCGTTAGCCTAGAGGAGTTTGGCCTCTCATCACTGTGGCTTATCTACAGTACCTCTCCACAACAGTGCAGTACCAAGCGCTAAGCGCAGCCACACGGTGAGGAGCAACTACCGCTCGTCGGGAATATGCCCCGAGGTAGCTAGCACTACGGCACTTCCTGGGCTGCCCTCGATTGAGCGGCCGGGCCTTTGGTGGTTTTCCGCAGGCCGTTTACTGCTAGACGATATGTACCTTGGGTGACGGCGTGGCGAAGCATGTGGATGAGTGTTCGGAGTTGAGAAAGAGAGATCAGCGAGGTCCACCAAGATATCACTCGCGATACTCAGCTAAGACAGCGCCCTCCATGTGATGGCCATTGCAATTGGTTCCCTAAAGGTCGGCAAGTTGCCGCTAGGGGCAGTCTCGATAAATGCAGACGCTGACAAGAACATTAGACAGCACTAACCTTGAGCCAGCCAGAGGCACAGTTTGTCTGTTGACAATATGCGGCTCAATACCCATACCCATGTTACACTTGCTTTAGCGCATACAGCACACCGCACACCGCATACATCTCCCGCCAAGTGTGACCCCACCTTCTGGATTGAGATATGCTTCTAAAAATACCCGGTTAAAATACAGATACCCTAGAGTAGAGTACTCTAGTCACGGCTGCTACCAGCAGTGGTCTTTAGACTCTGCTGGTACTCTCCCAGAACGTTGTCGACAGTGAACACCAGAACAGGCAAGCACACACAAGGAACAGTAGTGCTAAACTTTTTTTGACTATCTCTAAATATATCTGCAAGTATACTACTTACTTTTTAGCCGACTTGAACCAACCAACCACTTTTGGAGCGACGATAGTGGAGAATTTCGGGCTTGCGAAACCGAGTGCTTTTTTGTGCTCGGTTGCTATGTTGCGGGGGTGCTCCCACGGTGATGGCGACAACCCCCCCCCGCCCCCCTACCCTACAGTCACGCGTCCCGTCAAGAGTAATTTTCTCCATTTAATTCTGGTAAGGGTACGTCAAAATTTGGAACAAACTACGTGTGTTTACATTGTGACCATGAAAAGCTACCCGACATTTTTGAACATTTGCATTGTTTAAAAACGCTTGGGCTCGCGGACGCTACCCGATTCACTAGCATTTGGCTCTGGCGAGCTTGTATATCGCAACCAGGCAAACTGCGAGTTTGACTGAGATATCCTGGTTCTCATTGGCCGTAATCCCTGTTTGTTAAACGGCTGCATTCACCAAATGCTGTACCTGCGTAAGGTGTTTCAGAGTGCGTAGCTGAAGGTTAATAGGTGGCTTTACCTGGGCCCCGGCGCTGTCATGGTTATATGCGCGTTGTGAGACAGAGGCTGAAGCCAGGCTGCTTGGAGTTGTGGCGCGGGGAGCTAGCCTTAAACCGTCAATTGCCGACCCACTCGAAAAGGTTGCATAATCCGTGCATGACAGAGTGCCTCACCATGTTTCACCCGAACGAACCTCAACGCGCCTTTATTTTGTTTTGAGGTCCGCCCCATGGCAATGAACCGGTACCCCCTCGCCGACTGGTATGGTACGAAGTAAAACATCTCTCCTTATCAAGGAAAGCTTTACAGAGAATGCAGAACGTTCGCGCTTGAGTACACCTTTTCCCCCACCCTTTTACAACTATTTTCCTAACAGAACCTGTAATAGTTCTACTGCCCGATTGAATGTTCAGTTCTCAATCTCTGTCCCAAATACCCTCTCAGCACGGCCTTGTTTCCTTTCCCAAAGACTGTATGCACAACACCTTTCCTTTCAGGTTTCACAGGGTACCTGTTCTAATAGATGTTCTCCGGGTTGAAATCTATTTGCTGGCAGAGATTTTGTTGTCCAATTTTACCGGAAAAATTGTTGGACTCCCCGCTTGGTGAGTTCTTCGGACAGAACCTCATGATATCGACGATGTGACAACAGGTCTTTAGCCATACCTCCTTAGATATTAACTGTATGATACAGCAAATAGGCATTCACAATTGCGGTATCTAGGCACTAAAAGAAAAGCGGGTACCAATCCCGGGAAACACGTAGTTGGGTAGGCTAGTACCTTCATCTTTGATCAGGAATATCGATTCCGCCCGTATGTAAATTATAAATATGAATAACAATAGGCATTAGGATTCTTTTTGCAGGAAAATTGCCAAAGATAGGACGCAGAATTCTCGCATTTGTACTGCTAACACCCGGTCTACGGAGAATTCTCCAAACATAGTTCTCCAAACCCTTCACCTGATGTATTGTTGTGAGAAGTAGAACATAATTATTGTTTATTGATATGAGAGAGAGTACTTCGTTGATGACGCCGGTTTCCAGTGTATTCCATTCCGGTCTCCGTCCAAGAGATGCCTTCTTTTTCATGAAGACGGGAGTGAAAAGCTTGAAATTTTATCAGGCAGTTCTGCAAGCTCCTATTCCAAGACTTCGGAAGTACTTACACATTGGGATACTTAGCAAATAGTTGTACATGTATATGCCGTATGGATTATTAGTGTACGGTAGAGATTCCACGAGCTATATAACGCCGTATAATGTAAGGCAAGGATTGGCCAGTTTGGAAACTCAATCTATCTTTTTAGTACGAAAATGATATAATAACTCATATGTACCAAGTGTTCACGATTAGTCTGAAGAGCTCAGCTTGATTAGTTGCATTTGCAGCGGGTTAGCAGGGGTTTTGTACGGGTGAAATGCGGATGAACGGCTGTGGCCAGCTGTACCAAGTTGCGGCAGCCAATAGAGAACGAACTGATATCTCACTATTTGTGTAGGGGAAAGAGGTCTCGGGAAGGGTATATATAGTTCATTAACAAGGTGTAGCATGCCCGCCAGCAGCGGTAGATACTTGTATAATTGATTAATCAAGTGTAGCATGCCCGGCAACAGCAATGACTACTGCCAGTATTCAAGGCTTACTTCTGATTAAACGATCTAGTCTATCTACAGTGATAGAATTCCAGGCGTATCTTACTATAATCTGTAGCACTTCTCGGCCACTTACATATCCTATAGTCTCTCCCAGCTCAGTTTGTATTTCTCCCCATAACGCCTGGATGAGATTTAGATCTGGTATTTGTGGGGTCCAAGGAACTGACTTGACCTTGTTGACTTCTCTGCATCGATTGACAAGATATTTTTGACCTGCGGCATTGTCCTTGACCACCTGTGTCCACAGATAAGCTTCAAAAATTTATGCCAGAGGCGTATAAAATCTATTATGTGATTCAGATAGGTCAGGGATTTGAAAGCAATACTAGCAGGAGTGAATACTAAATCACTCTTCATCTCCCCGCAGAATGCACCACAGATCATAGTACCCTTCCTACCGAATTCTCACGTCTCATCTTCGCAGTCTGGGTGATACTCCTCTTCTGGAATTCTTAGCACCCATGGATGGTGTCCAAAACCATAAATGTTGACAATATACTCATCTGTCTAGAAGGTATAGAACTAGTCATTGTAAGTCCAATGGAGCCTGGCTTGACATCATTCAACTCTCTTTCCGAAATTTTGGGACTTTATACCCCCACCTACCAATAACAACACTATTAGCTTAAAGTTTGTATATACAGGACTCAGTGAAATGTAGGACCCAATAGGAAGACTGAAGAAGAGTAGTCGAAAACACATTTTTTACGAGGTAATCTTTTATGACAACCCATAGATACTAAAGTGTTCTTGACAGTTCCGAGAGAATATGCATACCTCATCTCATTGATGATTGAAAGGAAAAATAATCTTTTTGTCTTTTTATCACTTATGATAAAATGTTGTAGTAGTCTTTCTTTTTATTCTGCAACGATAACAGGTGGCATCCATTGTCCACTTACATTGCTATATTTGCCATTTGCCTATTTGTAATATAGTTAGTATTTTCATGGTATGTGCAAATCCAAGTTGAAGTACTAGTACTAGTAATTGTCTATCAATCCCTGTTACGGGTAGTCTGGTGAGACGGCATGATGCATGGAATGACGGGTAACCAGTGGGGAGAATAGAAAGGTATTGAGGTGGTCTGGGGTAGTCTGTGTACAAACACACCTGTGTTACTGTATTGGTGAACAAGCTTGCTAAGTGGTGCTTAAGACCGCAGACTACTCTGCCTTGAGTAGTAGGTTAACACAATAGTATGTTGCAGTTTGACAGTTGGCGATTGTGAGTCAAATGGATTAAACGTCAGGAAAGGATTGGTTGGAAAGCGAGCCCTCATATGGGTTCCCTAATGTATAAATAGAGGAGCGGATTCCTACTAGTTGATGGAGTCTTCTCTTTGTATCAGCAGGCGGAATCCGGTCTACAATTTACTTTAGTTTAAACGATACAGAACCACTGCTTAGCATTACCATATCTTTGATATCCCATAAGAGTAGGACTGGCAGTGGACCCAGATATTTGAATAATACTTCTATCTTTCTAAACATGCCCTGACAAGTGAAAAAGCTTATCTTTACCGGAAGCTCTATCTCCTTCCATGTCGTTCATGACTCCCTTAGGTCAACTATTTTGACCTGCTTATCCCTGGTTATCTCTTTGTTCTGGGTTTGATCACCAATGTGATCTCTTTTGTTCTCTTTTGCTTCATTACTAGTATGAAGACAGCTGGAATACCGGGTTAGTAGTTGGAACTCTTGAGGTACGAACAGGAACTTACATAATTAGACAGGTATCAATGGGCTATACACTAACAAGCAGTGAATTGAGCGTCACAAGCCGTCAATAAATACCAAAAGAGGTTGAACGGGCGTCACAAAGGGTCAAAAGAGCTCAAACACGTGGCAAAGGAGCTTGAACAAATGCCATGAGTGATTAGGTTTAGGAAATCTCTCTCTACCTCCCTACTGATCACCTTGGATCTGGCAGTGCTATTGTCAGCTTATCATGGCAATCAATTTACTAGTTATAAAATGGGTTCTTCAGACTAACCCATGACCTCCGGTAGAGCCATTTCCCAAAAGACTTGGCACCACGCCAAAACCTGGCATCAAGGCCCCTAATTCACTTACAACTATAGCTCAACCAGATACATTCTTACACTGATAAGAAAATATAACCGTTACACAGACGTTTGGACACTTTATAATAAAGCCTGTTTTACATACAATAGGATCCATGAAATTCCGGTGTATTCTGTTCAACTATTGGGCAATTGATACGCCAAGTGCAGATGGATAGACACCCGCAATAACATATGTACTTTAAGTCCGCCAAAAGTCACAACTCCAATCAAAAAGTAATTGACATGGCAGCCCAACAGCATCGTGATGAAACGTTACAGCAATTGATCGACCAATCTCATTGCGATATAAGCAAAGGTTCAATGAACTGTGTAATATCCAACCTGCGCTACAAGCTTAAAATTGTCATCAAAAAATCGTTCATTACACTAATTCAAAAACAGATGAGATTAGTCTTGTATGTGAAGAATTAACATAGGTGGTTGGGACGTTGCAAACGTATGTGCCGGACCGATGAAGCAACAATGGAATTTAGTAATATTGTTCCAGGAAAACAAATACGGTTCAACACTGGACAAGGCCTCCAAGATGTTCAATTAGAATCTGTCTCTAAATCTGTACAAACCTCTGTCGTTTGCCGGGCTGCTTATAGGTATTGCGCCAGCCTACTTTTTATTTGCATTTGGAAAAATAAATCTTCTGAATAAACAAAACCAACAGACAAACTCTGTATCAATGCTGATTAAACAGGAATGAAATCATTGTACCATATTTTATTCTTTATATCAATTCTCAAGAAAAGGCTCTTGATCAATACCTGTTAATGGCTGTAATAGCCCGATCTCACCAAGTAAAAATAAATGATTATTCCCGGGTTGCTGAAGGAATTCAAAACCATTCTTGTCTACTATTCTCCCTGGTCTCAACCCTATTGAGAAAGTATGGAATAATCTTAAGAAAAGATTACATAAGAAATCTTCATATCGGGAGAAAAATCCTCATAGCGATAGGATTTCATTTCAAAATATGGAAGAGGAGTGAAATGGGTCGTACTAGGAAAGGTTTGACTCCGGAGTAGAAACCATGCGTGACAGAATTAAAGCCTGTATCGGTGCCAATGGAAGCAATAATAAATGGTAATATTAACTCAAATATATAAATTAATTTCTCTACTTTTGCTTTTCTATACTATTTGTTGTTGTTGTGTAAGTGGCACATTGTCATAATTAGTGAAGGCAATTTGAGGTGGCAAATCATCTGTGAAATTGCTGTATATCAAAGCTAATAGAAAGCATATAATTTATATACTGAACGAATTCTTTTATTGTTGTCTTCTATTGTATGTGTTATGGCGTCGTGACAGGTAATAGAATAATGTGTTGTGGCGGGAAGAGAAATGTGATGGCAACGGTCGGAGGATGAGTCATATGGGTTTCTATGTGTTTCCATTATGTTCGGTTATGAGTCAGACTCGGACAGGGTTTATTCGGTTATATAAAGGGTCCTGTCTGCACTCTACGTCTTGTTTCTCTTCCTTTCCTTTTCTCTTCACACAACCTCTTGTATTTAAGGAATATTATTAGTTTTATTCCTCCATAGTCCAACGTCTACGATCTCTTGGTCCGATCGGCCAAGAGAGTTCCAAGATACTTCGCTTGCTTAGAGTCTACCTCTAAGCCTCCTGTTTAGATTGTGTTCTTTGGACCCTTGCCTCTTCGTCTACGAACCCCACGTAACAGTATGCTTTGACCAACCAGAATATTGTAACATTATTTTGTCAATTGACACCTCTGCAGTAGCTATCAAGCAATTTTTTGAAGTTTTGAATATCACTTTAGGAACAATATCAACCATTGAATATCAACATAATTCTTGGTTCTGCTGTTCAACCAGTGTTGACAGATGAAAAAACCGACTCAATTGCTTGAACCAAATCAAAGTCATGCTGTTTTGTGATAGTAAAGATAGTAATGCCAGGTAATAGTTCCATAGCTTTTAAATAACATGATATTGTATACCGGATTCCGCTCACTGAATGTAAAAGGTTTCCTAAAAGCTCATAGGAATCTGCCCCTCTATCTTTACATTAAAGCATCCGTATAAGGGCCCACTTTCTATCTAATTCTTTCCTAAAGTAGAATTCTTTCGGCTCCCACTTTCCGGCTATCAGGTTGTCTCAAACTATTCGGGTTGAGCTACTTTCTAAAATGGAACATACTGTGTCCGTAAGTACTGTTTCCTTACCATGACGACCAATATTGTAATACAGGTCTGGTCGTACACAAACCGCCCCACGCCACCTCAATATCTTTCTATGCTTGCCACATGTTACCCGTTCTTCCATGCATTATACTCTCTCACACTACTTCCCACAAGACATTCTTTTCATGTGTTCGAGAAAACTTGACCTTTGAAATGATTACCTAATAAAGCGGAATCAATGAAGTTTTCACCATGTTCTTAGTCCAAACTAAACCATAAATTAAGTTAATTTTGGGTCTGTCCGGTTTCTTCTTTTTAATCTTATGACCCGGTACTTGTCTTTTATTTTTGGCAACTTTGTTGGCATTCCGTTCAAATATTCCAGAAGAATACCCAGGAACAAAGAATCTGAAGAATGTGAGTATACTGCCACTGTATAGTCGAATAGAACTGTGTACAAGAGGTACAACGGTATGTGCTGAAAACGAGTAGGACGAGTAGGATAAGAGTCCAAAATCCGGACCAGAATGAGCCCATGGAAGAAAATGTTCACCACTCCCGTTTGGCTCAGAGTTACTGTCATCAGAAACTATTTCTGGGGAGAGGCTTATACCAAATGCAACTGGAAATTTGGTGTGCTCTAAAGACTCATCACTTAACATTGAACTCTCGCAGTCTGGATTTCCTATAAATTGTTTACAAACTGAATATTGAAAGTCTTACATATGTAGGAGAACAATGACTGCAAGGTTGAAACATAAATAGTTCGTTGAATACGAATTACTGAGGACATTGACTCAACTGCATTCAAAAGTATATAACTAGTTATTCTGACTAGGGAGTAATATAATTGATTAACCTTGGTAGACAATCAAGGGCTTTATACAGCGTACTGTCTTAAAGGAAGGAAATGAGGAGAATCTTCCCACTTTATTCAACTACACTTGTTTAGCATTAGCAAAAGAAAACACAGGTAAAAGTATGAAAGAATAACTGGAGGATTACAAAGCATCAAGTTGGACAAATATCGGCACCTGGTATTTCTCTTGCTACTGTTGATTGCGTTTTCCGCCAGGCATATATCAAGAAATTGCTTGTCAAACACTGTTCTGTATTGGGCCCAAACATGTTAAAAACCGCTAGATTGGGCCATTCAGCTGAAAGATAGGGATATTGAGTTGTTTATTAGGTTCATTTACAGCGAGGAGTATGAAGCTAAGAGACTTAAAAGACGTTGTCGAATTTTTGTATAGCAACAGCTAAAAGGTGATAGAATGCAACTGAGTCAGCTCTCAGTCCGGAAAGTGACAATCCTGTTGATCTCAAATATCATTGTGTTTTTTTTAACCAAAATTCAACGAAATAAGTTGAAAATACTATTAGAGTTTTGGTGCAGCCTACTGCTATCTGTTGAGAGTCAGCAATAGTGATAAATAAATATTTTCAATTACAAGGAGGTTTTAAGGTTGGGATTTGTTGACCTCTGAGTGTTTTGTTGAAAGCTATGTACGTTGATGAAATACGTTCTAGATTTATGAATGTTTGCCCAAACAAGAGAAGAATTGAATTTTAATAACGAGAATAAGTAGCTCTTTGACCACCCATGGTGCGGTTGTGTTTAAAAGAATAAGTACAGGTACAATAGTGATCAAAACACGATTCCTTGGCGTTAGCTCGAAAATTTCTCAGGACCTACTAGTCAACAGACAGTACAAAACAGGATAATACGAGTGAAACAGAAAATCAGCTTGTATAAGGAGATTTATATACGAGTAGTTTGTATATATGAGCAGAGATTGAGAGTGTGCAGACCCGCGTCTGTTTCTGAGGCATTCGTTTACTTTTTTGGCACGCTTCCTATCAGTCTTTCAAAGTCTTCCCATATGAACCTATTCCACTCCTCCTGCAACGCCTGCCTCAATTTGGATCCAGTAGTAATGGTAGGGGTTCCCTTATTGATCTGGGGTTTCATTATTATCTTGAGGTTCTCGATAGACCTGAGGTCAGATAATTGTGCTGGCCAAGGTAGCTTTTGGATATGGAGTCGGTTTCTAGCAGCTTTGGCTAGTTTAGAGCAATGTGGAACTGCGCCATCTTTCATTACTACTACCTCATATTTAGCTCTGTAGGGTTACTTGTAGACGGGCTATAACACCGGTTCGACGATTAACTCAACATACTATTTGCCACCTATTCTACCAGTAGGGAGAATCAGCATTAGACCCTTGTTTCCTGACTCTATCAACGCCCAAATCATGACAGAAGTCCGTTTGCTTTTGAAAATAGGTGATAGGCATTCAGAAATTAGCTCCTCTCCTGGGCCTCAGTACACCCAGTATGTACCTCCGTGAAATCCCACTTCAAATCGTGATTTGTCTGTCCAAATCAACCCCCCACAATCCTTCATGTTCCAGTGTTTGTGTGTCTTACACCAGAGCATACGTTTTGTTTGTCAGTTTTTGGCAGGAAGGGCTTCCCTTTTGTTCTTCCCTTGTGTATGCGGCATTGCTTGAGGTATCGTCGGGTTGTTTTCTTCCAAATCTTCGTAGTAAGACTTTTCGTGAGTACACCCAAATGCATACAACAGTTGCATTTACCTAGTGAGATTCAATGTTTTTTTCCCCTTCTGTTTAAGTTCTCGTGTCAACAACTCCTAGGTGCACTAGCTGTATAAAGTGTCAAACACCCAGACCTGCGTCTCTCTTTATCTCTTTTCACAATGTTTCAGTATATAGTTCTTTTCAATCCTGTCCGCTCAACAATTTCATTATAGATAAGTCCGAGTTCAATTTACGTAATAACGTTTGACCTTTGAGCATCCTTACTCTTAACCCCGAGTTACTGCTAGGTTTTGGGAGGTGATTGCGGAACAATCATTTTGACAGTGCTGCGGCCTGATTTGGTTCAGTATTGGCCAGTTGATTAGGATGACTATTGACTCTACGGTATTCGGAAGGATCAGAATATTTGATGGGGCAAGCTTTGTCAGCATGTTCCATCACTTATTACCTGTCGCTGGACTCAGAAAGCCAGACCAGAGAGGGCTTGAAGATTGAATCTCTCTAAAGTCAAAACAGACTTATTTCACAAATAATTTTGAGTTGTTTGTTTGGGAGTAAGAAAGGCCGTTTGGTTCCAGTTCCTAGGAGTATGACTGTCATCTGTGATTTTAGCTCAAAGCCTTATCTTCCCTCATTTCTTGCAAGCGTTTTGAGAATCTAACCTTATGTCCGTTTCTAGCTTGATAGTGCACCAGTTCATACAGCCAGAATAATCACAAAACAATTTGATCATAACAAAACTAAGTTGCATGAAACCCTCCTACCATACTTTCCAGATGATAATGTTCATGAGAATGTATTAGTAGAAATGAAGAACTTGAACAGACTTCAATAACAGAACCTTAGAATTGCTGATACAAAAGCGGGCCCACCCGCGGTCAAGAGGAAACTGGATAAAAGTTTGCATTAGTATAAGAAACTATAGTGTTTCAGCTCTTTAAAAAACCTGCAGTATCAATTCTTAGAAGACTGGAAGCTCTCATTCAAACAAACAATTGGTATATAAAGAATTCATTAAGAGGCAGTAAACAGCTGCTTCACGTAAATATGTACTGGAGAAGTGACAAAATCCATCTCCATTTCCCCCTGCTAGCATTGCTATTAAGCAACAAAATCTATTCTTATTTCGTTTATTTTATAGTATCTACCTAACAGTACGTGTTTCTAAGTGCTGTATTTTTCATATTTTCTATTCGTCTATGCACGCTACTTCAAGGTCTTACCTCGATAATGTCTCAGCTCCGCACTCGGATCAAGAATATATCTGGAGGGTAGCTGTAGATTAGTTTGCGGTACATCTGCTGCTATAACCTCCTGTACCCGCCTCCCATCGCTTTTTCCACATCTTACAGTACAATACCCCTTTATTATCGGTACAAGAAATACCCACTCTTCTCAGCCTGCTTCTTAAGGCTATAGAGCTATAGGAAGGATTAGAAAAGCGCCCTCATAATCCTCGTTTCCTGTTACTGAAAACAAGCGCTATGAGGCTGCCAGGATTACTAATGTTAAATTTATTAATTGCCCATCATCTACCAGAATTTCAGCTGCCAGTTTGACCCAGATAGAGCCGTTCGGGAACACCTTCAACAATATTTTGCTTCTAAAGATCTAAAATACCAAGAGGCACGGGATACTCGGAAGAGTATTGGGGAGCGGGAAAAGCTATTCTGGTAAGTATAATATTATTGTTGATTTAATTGCTTTAAACTATACTAGATTAAGAAAAAATAAACTAAATAGGATTTATGCGGCCGGAGGGCAAGGAATGTCAGGAAAGCAAAGCGGACATCGGCAAAATTCGCAGCTAAGGGAAAGATTGAGCTGAACTTGAGACGTTCAGCAGGCTTTTCTGCAAGCAGTGAATGGGGTTCTGAGAATTAGATACTGTACTACATTTAGCAATAGTTATACAGAGTTTTGTCGACCAGTTATTTGACATGTCTGTGACTTTTATAGTGTTTCTTTACTATGAGATCCCTAATCGGTCCTAAATGTATAAGCCTCCTTAATATCTCGGAACTTCCTCTAATGTCTCCAAACTGATCTTTGTGTCTGATTGCTAGTGATACCCTAGGGTGTGGAAGACCGTAATACACAAACTGTATCTGTACAGTTCTTTCGTGCTTACAACTTTGCGGAACTCTAGAAACGTTCAATACAATTTAGCCCGCAAGGACAGTTGGAGTACAGAATAGTTAAATTACCTGTGTCCCAAAGTAGCCATTTAACTTTACTAGTTTTCTCTTTTAAATCCGGTTGAATTCTCACGAGTTGTTCTGAGCAATATACTACAAGAGTATCCCATATACCTTTACACTTGTGTTTTAGATTATCTTGCCCTGCCACCCGCTCCTGCATATCAGGTGCCTTTCTGGTATGCTTTAAACTTATCGATGAAACTTTAAGAGCATCTTTCACACAAGCATGATGTGAAACCGCGGTATTAGAACAAAACATGGCTTACATCTAGGAAGTGATAATTCAAAGATAAGGATTGCATAATTGGCAATTTCTTGCATCAATTTCCGGTTGTTCTACCAGACATTTCTGCCATACTCAACGATTTCGATTTCATCTCGGCTGAGACCTAATTGCTGGAGATAAAGGTCGGAAATATATTCTAGAGCTTGTAGTATCGACAACGGGATACCTTTAGTCTGGCAAAAATACTGACCCTTTTTTGTGGGGGCCAAAAGGTGTGGCTTGCTCAATTCCGTCATCAATTATTGGATCTGAATCAATCTCCCATCAATTGCCGGCCTGTATTTGCTATGTATTTTGGCCCCCACGGAAAAGGGTCAGCATTGCCAGAGTAAGGGATAGGAGCCTGATAACTTTACATCTTTGCACAATTCTTTTTCCGTAATGGTTTACTATTATTTTTGATCCATTCATGTTTGGGAGGTTCATTGGAATCAATGCTGCATTCATCATCATCAAGTGTAACGAGTATGCACGGGTATTTCCAGGAGCAGCCCAAACATCTGTAGGTGCTCGTAAATAATCTCCGTTTCTATCACATTCTATCAATCAGGGATTGAACGCTTCAAGCTGTTGTAGAAGTGTGCTTTGCCGATCGTCAACTATATCTTCTCTTTCATAGATAATGATCACTTAGTCACATTCAACTCAATGTCTTATAAAGATAGTATTGTGGCCTGGATTTGAACAATATTCCCTGAATTCACTGTTTCGACCCCCGATAATCAATCCTTTTAGTATTGCAACACTGAATGGGGAGGGATTTTGGGTCCTTCTGGGATTGAATGTACTGATGCTGTTTTTCCCGGTAGACCCAATTGAATATATCTGTGAATTTTATCCGTCGGCGTTTAAGTTCAATATTGTTGCCATTTCCCGTCTTTTAACCCAACTTCCTTCTCTCTGTAATAAAGCTTGCAGGCTTACTCCCACTGTTGAAGAACTTTGGTACTTGTAGTGCTATTATTTATCGAGTATTTGCAGAACAGAAAGCAACCGGCCGTTTCAATTCAAAATTTACATAACACTAGACTCGTAAGTGACAGGTGTAATCCTGAGCCGGAGAACATTTCCATTAGTTAATTGAAAGATCATCCTGTGTAAATTTGAACTTACCTGCTTCAAGTATCATTCCTCATATTTCCATATCTGTGTTAAATTATAGAGCGAATGACTACTTCTCTATAGGTTTCTTTACCGATGAGCGACAGTAGCCTTTTGTATCCAGAATCGGACCCTGAAGATCATTTGGACTACTAGCCTCCTGGGTCTCTTTCTCCATATTGCCTGCCGGCTAATCGGCCTTCTTGTCATACTAATGTATTGCTTTGTTGACATAGTATTTCCTGAGGTCGCTTTTTAGCAATTAAATATAAAAGGTCCTTCTATTCTCGTAATTCTCTATCATTATCTTGTGTAGCAATATTTCCGTTTGCCACATCGTTGCCTTCAGATAGTACTATAATAACCCTTAACCAGCTTAGTTGGCCAATCAGAGTTTTTCAAATACAATTCACTTGAGGTTTAGACACCCGCCCCCTATCCCTTAGACGGATGAAACAGTCAAATTCGCAGCCTGCCTTTTTGAGCTAATACTAGCGCAAGCAGGTATCTAATACTTATTTTTGATTGGCTCTATAGTTATTCTCAACCACTAAGAGCAACGGATATACCCAACTCAGTGCGTGCACGGTCCAGGCTGCGAATTTGATAAGTTCATCCGTCTAAGGGATAGCCTGTCGCGCCATAGGTACCGCGGAATCTCGGAGGGTTGCCAAGACCACCTGCTAAACTGCATTTAGGTTTCGATCCTGCGGAAAAGTGCCGCCCCCCTGAATACCGCCCCCCCCCCACCCCTCCCAACCCTGCAGGAGATCTTTGCCTTGGCAACCCTCTGATTAACTCGAGATTAGTCGGTATGCAGTAGTAGGCCCTTTGCGCAGAGGTATCCGGAGTCTTTTTTTCGCAGGCTTGGCGGCATATTGCCAAGACCAGAAGCCTCCGGTTGTGAGATTGACTTCAGTGCGGGGGTCTATCAGCGTTGTTTAGCCCCCAACCCGCCTTCTACAATAACTTGACGAGCTTTTGCCCGATTGCCATAGTTTTTGATTATTTAGAGATGGCAGACTCCGAAGATCTATATTTGGAGTTCCTTATTGGCCTAGCTGAGCTTGAGGTTCTTTAAAATGCGGTGGAAATTGAGGGAAGTAATACTTCGAAAATGGTTGTGGATTTCTTTCCTCATAGTGACATCACTGGGACAGGCAGGGCGAGTGCGCAAAGGGAAAAGAGACTCCAGACCTCACACCCTATCTCTTGGCAATACGGGTCTGCGAAGCCTCCTGCGCAAAGGGCCTAGTCTCGTGCCCAGCTTTTGTTTCCCCCAACCCCGCGCACAGCCCGGCGCAATAGGCGCCCCCCACCTGGTGGCTCACATCCCCGGAGATATTGGCGTCAGGGGACACCCTGTCCGCCATCGAACCGGTTGCTCCAATGACGCGGAGAATGGTGTATTGCCACACGCTTGGCGCATACCTTTCCTTCATGACACGGCTCTTCAGACTGCCATACATGGAGGAGAGTTCGAGGGCCGGAACCACGTGGAGCGTTCAAGGATGGTTTCGCTGCGCATGGTGCTCTCGCTATCACAGTAATCTTTGTGGATCCCTTTCAAGTTCATCTCTGTGCTGGATATGGACTCGGGTGCTGGCAGCTGAGCTGGCAGGAAGTGAGTATTTTTACCCCGCCACCAGCACCGCCACCTGTCACCTTATTTACCCCGGTACCCGTAGTACATGGACCGTATACGTACGAGGTCAAATGTGATCCGCTTGTTCTCATAACGTCAGGTCTTCTTGTCTCAACTTCACCAGGACATGCGTCCAGTTCTCATCATGGTTTTCAAATGTTGTTTGTGGTAGCTCCCAGCGCCCCCGTGTGGGGGAATCAAGCTATTTGTCGCTGGGTTGATTCACGATCAGTCAATCACTTCCTGAATTGATCTCACGCTAGTGCATCATATGTACCTATCCCTTCGGCCGGTGAGACACGCAGAATCCAGGACTTCCTATCTCAGTAGTGATTTCCAGTAGCAAAGTCACTGAGCCTGGTGCTTCATCACTAAGTCACGCTCTATTATTCGATGAAAAGTACTTGGCTTTGCTTGAATAGGAAGTCCTGGATTCTGCGTGTCTCACCGGCCCAAGGGATAGTGCGATTCTCGAGAGAGGGTAGGTGTGTCGACTTGAATTGCAATTGGCGGAAACCGACCTTTAGCTCGAGATAAGCGCCCTTACTTGAAGCACTTCCTACAAAATCAATTCCCACTTAAGTTTACTCACCCACACACTATCGGAAATTGAGCCATACATGCAGAAGGTTGGCTGTTCGGCGCAAAAGGTAAGATGTGTAATATGTTCGCGATCGGAATAGGAGTCCCTCTCCTGTCTGCCTAGCTGACCCAACCAGCTCCGCCGTGGCGATCGGACCACCCACACCATCGACATGCAGGCGACGGAAGTGAAGTGTTGGCAAGCCGTGCCCATGGAACTGATTGGGTGAAGGAGGTCGCGGTATTTTTTCTTTTTTGATACGGTGGGAGGGGAGAGGAGGAGGGTGTGAGGGTGTGATGGTGGACGGTGTGAGGGTGTGAGGGTGTGAGGGTGTGAGGGTGTGAGGGTGTGAGGGTGTGAGGGTGTGAGGGTGTGAGGGTGTGAGGGTGTGAGGGTGTGAGGGTGTGAGGGTGTGAGGGTGTGAGGGTGTGAGGGTGGATGGCAGAGGGGAGAGCGGAGAGGGAAGGAGGGGCCGGAGTGATGTTGTACTCGCGATCAGCAACATGAACCCGAATATGCAGCTGCAAGTCTTTGGTTTATTTTTGACCTCTACTCCAATGGAAGTTGCAGATTAGGAGATGCATTTTCGGGTTCTTGCTGCTGGTCGCGAGTAGATAAGCCTTGTTGGCTACCCTTCTTGCGCCTATATATGGGCTCCATTCCCGCATCCTGGCTGGCCTTTAGATGGATATACGGGCGAGTACAGACACGACCGAATACTACTACGGTTGCTATAATCGAACTAGATAGCTAGCCTCAGCCAGGAGATGCCTACATTGTTTGGGTATGATGTGGTGATGACCGTAAGCTTCTCCCACCTCCCCTTTCTAATCAAACATGGCACGACAGTCGATATATATGTGCGCATAAGGCTAAAACCTACCTCAGGCCGGGGTGCTCTCGTCCATCATCGCCGGTGGAATCACCATCAGTATGCTCACTTGTTCCTCTCCGTCCAGACTATTGCTATGCTATGCTAACATGACCTCTCTCCAGTCCAGTACACGCTCCCCCTCTTCCTCGGAGTCATCCTCGGCGGCGTGATTCAAAATGCCTCCAACGCCAATACCTGGTCCGTCATCACCACCCTCCTCCACGGTTCCCGCCTGCACACCGTCAGCTTCTCCGACAGCGTCTCCACCAGGAATGTCGCGCGCCCGGTGCTGTACCTCTACTACCTGGGTCTCTTCTCGCTGGGACTGACGGCACTCTCCGGCGTGCTTACCCCGCTCGGCATTTACGAGGTCTTGGCCGTGCGCAACATCGACGGCGTGCCCTTCCGGCTGGTGACCGACTGCCCCTCGCTCGGCTCTGGCACCGAGTGCCTCATATTCGACTCCGGGACCCAGAAACAAATACCATATAGGCCGATGAGGGCGTGTGGTCCAGACCTACGGTGTCCAGGGCACGAGGAGAGGACTGTGGGGAGCTTGTTGTTGGAGCGACGGAACGCGGCAAGGAATGGCGACAGCACTGCGAGTAGCAAAGACAAGATCGACAGCAGCATTAGCACGTACTCTGGGACTGCTGAATGGGCCGGTTACCGCACTCACCTGGCCCGCAGTTTGGAGTTACCAAATAGAACGGACACCCTCATCTCGCCGGTGCCAGCGCCGCTCACCTCCCGGTTCGGAAACACGTCGTACTACGGCGCGAGCGTGACGAGTGTCTTTGACATCAGGTACCGCAGCTACATCGAGGTACAGAGTACAGACTATAATGAGCACGGCGACACGGGATACCACATCGGGGATGTCAATTTACTGAGCTCACTAATCTTGGGCCAGGGCTATAAGCTGATTGATGGGCTGATTGTGGACATCTCCCGGACCGGCGTCGGGTTTAGGAACCACTCAATACCCGACGGGGAGGAGTTCCGCGGCATGCCGTGGGACGAGGTTCTGCTGTGGATAGAGCCCCAGACGGTGTGCGTAGCAAACAACGTGAGCATCGAGAAAACTACGGGCGCGGACGACCAGTCGGTGTTCAAGTTGGTGGACCAGGGCGGATTCGGACAACTGGCAGGACGTGAGGAGCCCCAGATGGTGGCCGATGTGGCGGGATTACTAGACCTAGGGGGGAGAGCATGGAAGGGAGCGTACTTCTTCAACAAGGAAGTGGGGACAGCGGTGGGCGGGTGGGTGCAAGGTGAGGAGAACGGGAGCTTCCTCATCCAGGGAAGCGGTGTGTTGGTTGAGGAGCTTCTGCATGTCTGCAAGAGCATGGATGGGTATTGGAAAGTGGATCGAATGGCGCTGGGGGCGAGGATTGTGGATGGGAAGCAGAACACGACGGGTATTGGTAAGTAGGTCTTCGACTCTGCGGTCATTCGTAGCTTCATTGTTACCCCCTTGGTTATTGACAGTTCGATCCCCCTTCCCCCGTTGATCATCGAGGGACCCAGGCACAGTCGGTCTCCGGTCCTCCTGCCGCTGCCTGACAATGTACAATATATATACCACTTCTAGTCCACCGACCCTCCTCATACCTTCCTTCCATCCCTTCGTTCCACCTCCCTTCTTCAAACACACTACTGACCTTTCGGCAGACACACACTGTGCTGGATTTGTCCCTAATACAACTCCCGGCGCCCCACTCGTCACCTGCGGTCTGGTCATCGGCGCCGGCAATTTCACATGGTGGGGGTCTTCCAGGAGGTGGGTGTACCCGCTGTTCACCTGCGCCACAGCCATTCGCGCCTCTCTGAAGACAGTAAGTTTCATGTCAAACAGCACCTTGTCGGATAACACAACCTCCCACTCAGACAGTCACCAGTTCCCCTCCCTCTGGATCACAGGGGTGTCTACCATGCGCACCCCGCCCCCGACCTGGGGCATCGAGCTAACCCCAGGCTTCAATGCCTCAGAGATCAGCCTGCTCTGGGGCCCGCTCGGCCCAGACAAAAAGAACACGGAGAACCTCAGGACGCTCGAGGCAGAGTATCTGTACCTGCCTGCCGGCAATGGCGGTGACGATATTGTGGACTCGATCGCGGGCACGGGTGCATACCAGTATGCCGCGGGCATGATGTATAGGAGAAATGCGTCGATGCCGGAATATACCGGCGGGGCGAGCTATGCCTTGTATAAGGACTGGATGCGGCTGGTGAGCGACGAGAAACTGGTTGCCATGATACCAAACCAATTGTGGATGGACCTCTTCGCGAATCTGGTCACGACCTGGTCTCAGGACGGCAACAGGACTGGAACAGTTCACGTGCATGAGCGCGTGGTACGGTATGATAAGCGGTATTCGGTGCCCGTGGTGGTGCTTCTAGCCTTGTGGGTGGGGGCGGGGGTGGTTTCGTTTGCGTTCTGGCAGGGGGACAGGGTGCGGGTGAGGGAGATGCGCCAGCTCCTGAACCAGGTGAGTACGGGGAGGCTGCTGGTGAACGTGTTGGAGGTAAGCAACGAGGCTGCGGTGCCGACGAAGAGCTGGGCGAGTGGGAAAGGGGAGACGGTGCTGGGGCTGAGGTGTCGAGGGACGGCGGCAGCGGAGGCGGCAGATGTAGGGGAGGGGTATCAGACGGTGGGCGGGATGGTGGTCGGCTTTGTCGAAGACCCGGTGAAGGGGAGACTGATGGAGGTATTGAAAGGGAGGGAGGTGAAAACGATGTAGCGTCGTGATGGCAGGGTTCCGAGTAATATATATCGGTGTAATTGTCGTGGCATATTTCACAAACTGCGATAAGTTCAAAAATGACTATTAAACTACATGATATTTTGCAAATTGCTTCTTGCATCAACTTTGATATATGAATCATTTCTTTGTCTTTCATTTTGTCTGCACTTGTCTTTGTCTTTGTGTTTTGTCTTTTCAACTTTGGTTCGGGTACGGGTACTGCGAGTGGCGGTGGAGGCAGAAGGGCAGTTCTGGGGAGTACGGGTACTGTTACTGTGAGTGGCGGTGGAGGCAGAAGGGCAGTTCTGGGGAGTGCGATATTACCATAGACTACGGTCTGCATGTAATTAATGAGTTAAACAAAAAAAAAAAAAAAAACTTTGATATATGATAGTGCAAACGAGTGATATCCCATGTTGTGGAGAGGATTTCCTTTTATTTAATTCATTAGATGATATTGCGGGAGTTGTGCCTGTTTGAAGGATAGATGAAGCTTAGAAAGGGTAAGGAATTGCGGATAGGACAGATCCACGGTCATGCGGCCAGGCCAAGCACCGAATCATATCCCATGACTGCCAAGACCACCGAGTGATCGCCCGTGACTAACCAGCCAAGATGTTGTGCAGGGATGACCTTTTGAGCCTTAGTCATCGAGCACTGGGCAGAGGTGAGTGGGGTGGTCAGGACTTGTTCTCCCCGCATAACTACATGTCCAGGGTATGCACGTTAAATACCGAGAACATCGATTATTGGATCGGAATTATATGGGCTCCACGCATGGCAACCAAAGTTGACAAATGATTTTCAGAGTTACAACAGGCTTAGCCACACAATTTCTATGTTGGAAAGAAGTCCAAAGATCTTTTACACATCCCCATTTCAAAAATCTCAACATTTAACCAAAAATACAAAGAAATAATCACAGGATAGAGCTCGCTTTACATAGGTGGCGCCTTGGGTTTTCAAAGAGATTTTCAGTGGAGTTCAGAAAGATCAAGGGGGAGAAAGAGTCAAATTTGCGGTGGTGGAGGTTGTGTTGCGAAAGCTGGGGGGTACACCCCTCAAATACCTGCTTGGCCGCGAAGTTGTGTCTTGAATATAATTCAACCAATTGCAGGCCCTCGCAGCCCAGTCGAAATTAAAATTTCCTAAAAGAGGGTTCCTCACACATACCGTGAATACCCTGTACATACAGATGACAAACAGACTGGCTGCCGCTGGCCTTGACATCGGAGCCGGAAGGGGTCAACACGCCGCCTCCAGTTCAAACTCAACCTGGATTTTTGCATGGCCGCCAACACGCCCAACCGGCACTGGTCTCTCTCTCCCGGGAATCTGTTACATATGTTCATCTCGCCATTGGTCGAAATGTCACCTTCTTTGTGGGTGCCCTGTTCTTTCCGACCGTCGATCTGCACGTAGTATATTCCTACCCGGCCGCCGATGCGCCCACTGCCCCTAGCCCAGGCGTCCGCTATATAGGGGTAGGACGGGAAAGATAATTCGTAGTGAGCCGTCCAGTTCTCCAGAAGACGACATTACAGTTGACTGTCAGTTACCTTCAGGGCACTGGAGCTAGGTAACTTGGAGTACGTATGACCACCGTTCACCCCGCCGACGGCCCTTGATCGCCGCCAGCTGCCGTTGACCACCGTTAACTGCCGTAGGCTACCATTAACTGCCATTTAGTAGGGGCGGCGGTGTGGAACAGTGGGTGACTGCAAATGGGTACATACATGAAACGCAGGAGACTGAAGAAGATGAAAGAAGACGAGATACCAATAGGATATAGTTCAAAGCCAATAATCCCCAGGCCGCTACTACATCCAGATCTCAGAACCTGGGAGAGCTCTGCCCCCCTCAGCTACGTTGTCGTGAGCCCGGTGCGCGGTCATGATGTATTGTTTGATGCAACGAGTGATATACTGTGACGCATCCCCGGCGATCTAAGAATGTTCGAGTGTGTGGATTGACTTTCGGAGAACAGGCGGGAATTGAGAAGCCTTGATCGATATCAGGCAGCATCACAATGGAAGGTACTGAAAGTGGACTTTAACGGATGGACGTTGGTGCATTTGGCCCGGATCTGGAGCTGAAGGCCATTATAGCGGATTTCTAATTCAATGTTCCAAGTCAAACAAAGATCATCACCCTTATGCTATAGTTCTGACTGTTCTCTAAGCCCACTAACTTGTCTCCCAGGAAGCTCCAACCTTACTGAAATGGGCCGAGTAATACCCCCCACCCAGCTTCTGCCGACCTTAGTAAGACAACAGGCTAAAGTGTCACTTGAGCACTGGACTTGTATGCGATTATGCGCTTGTTTAAAACCACTCTTCCCATATTGTTTAATGTCGTCTGCCCGCTGGATATTGCCGTCACTACTTTGGTACGTGTGGGTCGAGTGATAGTCTATGCACAGTCGAATGCATCGCTTTGCGAATGAGCGCTCAACTCCGGAGCCACCATCGTTGCTTTCCAAACAGCAGGAGAGGTACAGAGATATGTACTGAATAATAGCGGGAACTAAAGGAACAGGATAAGTAAAAGAAAGGAGACTAGAAAGCGCGGTAGCGGCCTCGACTACATCACCCATCACACACCACTATAATCCAAGCTTCCACGATGGATCCATTCATCTTACTCGCCTTGTTCGTGGGCGCTTGGGCACCCAATATGCGTTTCCGAAAAGGTTTTCTTTATTGCCGATACCAGGGATCTTGGCGCGCTGAGTCAGATCAACGTATGCAGGAAGAATATGGTGCCCTAGTCTCGTATGGATAGTAGAGACTTTGCGCTGGATGCATCCGGATTCCTTGTAGCCTCGAATTATATGGATTTTCGTTGATCTGGTGGGTCTAAGATGGAGCCAGAGGTTGCTTGCCACTGATCGGCGTTGCTCAGTTTTTGGGGAGAGAGGAAATTCAATCTTGAGGTAAAGAATTTTTTTCTACAACTAACACCTTGGCTATATTGGTGAGGATTTAATAGATGATGTATAAATTTTATCATAAAACAATGCTCATAAAAAAAGGCCACCATTGAGTCATTCTAAACAGGATAAAAGTAGCGGAGGTCTAATTTCGCGATTAGCCCTCACCCTGGGAACCAAATGTAAGGCTGGATCCATGATTCCTTGGGTCATTAGTGCCAAGTGTGTCAAAAAATACTCCGGATCCCTCAGCGCAAAGTCTCAAATGATTAGTCAGGGAGTTGTCTCCTCCGGCTCCCTACCTGACGTTCTCCTCATGCCAAGCCTACTACCGTCCTTGCAAGTTGCCAAGCCTCATGCTGTCCCACATTCTCAGCCGCACACTCAGCCTCGCGGGTTTGTATGGCTGGTCAAGCCAATAGGGTTCCTCCCATATTTCTACAATAATCTTATCACAAGCTGTACACGCTTCCCTGCTATCTGCATGTAGGTACATCCGTACAGTTATGTGTTAGCGTATTCTGGGAGCCCAACCCATACGAGATAGTAAATATACCAAAATATACGAGACAGCAAATAGGTTTATGTGGAGGAAGGCAGTACCTGTCCGCAAACCCGTACGAGACAGCAAGAGATCCGAGATATCGAATTACGACATAGCGAGGTGCGAGTGTACGTACCTACATGCCCGACTCGAGAAAATGGCAAGTTTAGAATAGCGCTTCACGCACAACAGTTGTTGGGGACTGTGGCCATATCTATTGTGGTTGAAAAGTTATTCAAGACCTCGCGTTTTTCTAACCCCACACATAGTGGAGATATAAGATTGCTTACTCACTCGTTCGAATCCGGCCACCTATCGGATAGCTATTAGCTATAGACTGAGATAGTTCAACGACCATCTTTTAACTGCATCATATTCGACAGGGATAAGATGGGCTTTGTCAGCTGCAACGCCAAGGAGCGGGGCTCCTGTACCAGACGCCCAGCTGCGCTAGGTGTTCCTCCATCATCACTTCAAGTCAATATATCTATATCCTAGCGTCAGTTGCAGTTATTATTTTCTCCAACGATACACTTCCGCGTACTGCCTACGAGAGCGACAAACCAATTTCCCGACATTTGATACAATCTTTATTCGATGGTGGAATCCGGACGTCGGCGGTCCGGCCGTGGGTCTCAGGCAGAGGGCCCAGTTGCTCCCGAAACGACCCCAGTGATAAATATCGTTCAATCTGCCACCGAGAGGAGCCCTCGCTCCTTGAGAACCCGAGCACTGTCTCTTTTCAGTGGTTTGAGGGGTCCTAGAGATAAGACAACTAGAGCAAACACACAGCTTGCTGGAGGTATGGCATTACCGGCATCGTCGCAACCAAACCTATCAGCAGGACTCGTACCACCGGCAACTCCCACTCTACGTAGGCGTTCTTTGCAATCATCCAGGTTAGCGGGATCTCAGGAGACTCTGTCATCGGGGCTTGGACGATCGGCATCCTTGTCAATGATTAAACCTCTTCCGTCGTCTAGTCCCTGTGCGAGCCCGGATCCAGCTTTGGCGCCAACAGGTGGTCTGCCTAGTCAGGAGCCAGTCAGCTCAGTTGATGATCCTAGTCGGGATATATCGTTAGAACGGTAACCGCTCCTCGCAACTCCTATATCGCTGTTACCCTTTGCCTGCGACTAATCCCTTATGTGTGGTTAGATATACGGCATGGAGGAAGGCACTGTCTTTGTTGGACGACGAAGATCGTAAAGTGCTCGATGAAGGAGATTTAAAGGCCTGCTTGACGGATTTGAGACTCGCGACAGAGAAGAAGAAGGAGGATTGCGATAAGAAGCGCAGGGTCTATAAACTCGGTGATAAAGAAGTTGCTCTTCGCGATATTGCGGATAATCTCATTAAATGGATCGATAAATTTAAGCAGATCGGGGATCTGGCGGTTCAATATGACCCGGTACATGCTGCATTACCATGGGCTGGATTTCGCTTTCTTTTGATGGTACGTCCAGGCCTCCCATTAATTTTCCCTTCGGATCTAACCTGGCTGCAGGTAGTCACAGTCGATCGAGAAAAGCAGGACGCCATACTAGTTACTCTTGAAAGACTTGCTGGTATTATTGACAGATGTGCAATATATGAGTGCCTATATCTTGATAAAACGAAAACGATGCTATCCTCCGCTGATCATCTTGAGAAATCTTTGATATCTCTTTATAGCAATCTTCTGATCTTCCTCGCAAGATCAAAGCGTTACCTTTCTCACAATACCACAAGTAAGTGGGCACAGAATCATCTTGTATGGTTTCCGAGTTGACAACAAGCAGCTCGAATTGTGATCGGAATCTTTGAAGACGATCCTAACTCTCTTTTCTCGACAATAAAGGCGGGTGAGGAAGAGGTTCATCGATGTGCTGAGATTGTGAATATGCAATGTATGCGTTTCTTAATATCTATTCATTTTCTTCTCCAACTCTGTCCCGGGAACCAGGCAGGTCATCGAAGTTACGGAGCTAATTTGGTGCTTTCATAAACAGATATCAAAGAGGTCAGAGCGTTGGATGAAGGCCAGTAACAATTGCGCAATGTCAATGAGCATAATAGCTGCCTCTGTTGCTGACACACTGTCTGTTAGAAATAGACGCCGTATCTCTCATGCTCAGAAAGCTTTTGGAAAGCTTCGAGGAACCCATTCGCAGTATAGACCTCAAATTGACTCGTTTAGAGAAACAAGTCTCAAGTAAGCTTACCTGGCTCGGTTGATATTCGACATACTGAAAGTCAGCAGGTGAACTGCGCTCGAAAATTCTAAACTGGATATCACCGGCACCGTACCTTGGTCACCATAACAGAGCAAAAGAGGGACGCTTGGAGAATTCTTGTGGATGGCTCCTGGAGCAACAGTGTTTCGCAGATTGGCAGGCAGGGAAGTCTGAATCACTTCTGTGGTTGCACGGGATACGTGAGTTCAAACCGCCCCCCCCCAAAAAAAAAAAAAAGATATCCTTCGGAAGCATTCTGATGAATTATATTTGAAGCCGGTGCCGGGAAGACAAAGCTTATGTACGTTATATCCCCCGACCCAGGTATACATATATATATATTAATACTCTTCACATCATAGATCATCTGTCATCGATACATTATTAGAGAGAAAGGCCGCCGGCAGCAATGAGCCTCTGGCATTCTTTGACTGTCACCGAAATGAGGCTGGCCGTTCCGCACCGGAGGGAATACTCTCATCAATCGCGAGGCAATTATCGTCCGGGAATTCAGACTCGAGTATCCCCGAACTAGTTTTGGACAAATACGATTTAGAGCGCAAAAATGGGTTTTCATCGGGTTCTTTCGATGTTGCGCGGGCTCGCGATCTCATTTTAGCATTACTCCCATCGTACCCTCAGGCTACAATTGTCATTGATGCACTAGATGAGTGCGATAGGTCAACAAGAGCGTCCTTGATAGCTGCTGTCAAGTGTATCCTAGGGTCTTCATCTGTGGTCAAGATCTTTATATCAAGCAGAGAAGACAGCGACATTGTACGAGCATTAAAGGACGTTCCAAACATAACGATCAGTGCCCGACTGAATTCAGGTGATATCGAACGATTTGTGTATTCAGAGTTGGATCGACGAATTGAGAACGGGGACCTGCTTGACGGACTGATATCTGAAGGGTTGAAGGCTGCGATCCGGAAAACATTAATTGATAAATCGGATGGAATGTATGCAAACCCACGCTTTAGTATCCCTGATTGAGCCTACTCAAGCGCTGACCGTTGACAGGTTCATGTGGGTTGATCTTCAGATCAAAGAGATGTGTGACAGCGATCGCTTTCATACCGAAGCCGACTTATTGGAGGAGTTAGGGAGACTTCCAGTGGGCCTTGAAGAAACCTACGACCAAATCTTTAAACTCATATCTTCCTACCCGCGACGATCAAGCATACTTGCGAAACGCTCTCTGCAATGGTTGATGTGCGCTGCTAGACCCCTTGCACCTGATGAGCTTACTGTCGTCATATCGATCCCACTGTCGGGAGATGGTGACATTCTAGGCGGCTTAAAGCTGACAAGGGACAAAGTAATACAGCTTTGCCATAATTTAGTTATTTGGGATGAGCAGCTCAATGTCATGCGATTTGCACACCTCTCAGTCTTTGAGTTTTTGGAAAAGAAAACATGGTCTGTCAGCAGTGGCCATACTTTGGCAGCGGAGGTCTGCCTACAGCTAATGTGTCTTCCCAATTCTGAGACCAGCCTTGGGAAGGAATTCAAGCGCCAGCCGGTGTATGAACGTTATTGCTACAAATATTGGTCACATCACGTATCATTATGTGATCGGCTAGACGCCCGATACTCCCAAATCCTGTCCCTACAACGGCAACTCTGTCAAGTAACACCCGACCTCAGTAAGGCATTTAGAAGGATGATAGGGGTGAAGATCGTTACATTGTCTCCGTACACTGGCAGGCCAATCGAGACTCCACTATGCTTCGCTGCTGCCCATGGCCTGATAGAGACCGTTCAATATCTGCTTGGACTCGGGACAGTAGCAATAAATGAACCATGTTGTGAGGGTGGACTGACCCCATTGTGTTGGGCGGCTCGTGAAGGACACGACGAGATCTGCAGCCTTCTACTACAAAGTGGGGCCGACGTGGACGCAAAGAGCGCCGACGGGTCTACTCCGTTAGTGTACGCGTGCAGCTATGATAAACTCTCAACCGTCCAGCTTCTCCTTCATCATGGATCAGATATTGATGTTAAAACCAAAACCGGGCTAGCTGTTCTGGACGGCGCCTTATCTAGAGAGGGGATGATTCAGGCCATCATAAAAAACATGGAAGGCTTGGGGAAGGCCATACCTCCCAAATACCAGCAATACGCCAGTGCAGTCCCAGAGGATGTAAGATCCTTCGAGGCTTCTGTCCCCAACCAATAGGGCCCAAGCATGACTACACGTCGGCGGCTACAAGGTGATAATGATGCATGTATCAGTTCCACTGGCGAACTGAACAGGGATCTTAGGGCATTGGACTAGGCCGAGTTGCTATTATAGTTGAAGGAATTTGCTGTATTTAATACTCGCGTTCGATAGATAGGTGTTATCTCATGGTTCTTGTTAATAGACATTTCCATGACTGTTAGAGTATATATACAGCCAATCTATTGAAGCATCTATCTGTCAATCCACCTGTTTACCTGCTTGCCTGCTTGCCTACCGATCCACCTAGTTTAATTCGGTGCATTTGATGCTGCATTTGGTGCTGTAATCGGTTGATTTGGTTAATGGGGTTATACCCGCTTTCTTTTGCAACGTATGTATCGCCGCCTGGATCTTCTTGAGGCGTGCTGTAAAGATTCTACGGCTAGCATCTTTCCCAGCCATACACTCCTGGAGCTCCAGCTTGATTTGACATATTGCATCCCAAACTAGTTCATCACTGTACACGTAGGTTAGTGGTGGGTCTAGGCAATGGCCGAAACCTACGCAGAGCTGGTTGAGCTTATACTGTTTGAAGCGAGATCCTTATTACACTCTTCGGGGTAGGTGCTCTGACGCTAATGCGAACGCTACCCAGATTCCTGATGTTTACAGATGGCACAACCTGTACACCGATGGGTACCGTTACTACCGTAACCTATATTGGGTAGCCCATTGATTGATTTGCTCTTTCTTCCGACCCATACGTTGATATTGAACTAGCGATCAACTCGAGCCTGACATAGCTCGAACAAACTTAGTAGGTGGAGGTAGAGGCTCGAGTTGTTAGACCCCGGGCTCAAGCTCTCATGATATACACAAAAGTAAAATTGAATCAGACAGTAGTTGTCAGAATCAGCAACGTATTTCTACCCCAATGCGTCACTCAATTAGTCAGCTCCCAACCAAACATAAATACCATATTCGCTGGAGAGAACCATTATATATTTAGCTAGTATCCCATGACCCGTAGCTTGGTTTTGATACTTTAGTTACAACACTCTCCTGCAGCCCACCACTCATAAAATTATGCAATCTTGAGCTCCGCGCGTTATGAATCATGTTGATGAGATCCAAGGTTGATTAGAAAACATACGGTCGACAACCAGGCACCGTTGCTTACTGGACAGGGCTTCAAAGCCCTATGCTACGGGTCAAGGGATATGTCGGGAGTTGCCACTTGATCATTGGTTCAACAATCCATCAAGACGACCATCTGGCAAAGGGGCTGCTCCGTCTCTCATTTTGTTCGATAGGGCACACACCTACCCAGATTTACGCCTTTGTCAACTAATCAGAGCAGTTCCTTGCCGGAGCCTATCACGTTATATGTCTCAAACACCAAGTCAACCCATTTTTGCTGAGTGTTGTTCCCCGCTGGATAAAGATAAACCTACCCAGGGGCGACCGGGCGACCTCTCCCCCAGCGCTACCTCTTCGCGAATGCATGCCGCATGTGCAGCCGGTTTCTTTTGTGGTCAGGCATACCCTGTGATAAATCCTGGCTACTGGGTAGCGTTCACCGCTGGGCCAGATTAACCTCTTTCCATGGTCTGCCTGGAGAACTCAAGGCCAATAGGATATCGCTCTTATAGACAAAGACAGTCCCGACCATTTACTCGCCCAGGGGAATCTACACAGTATTTCAGAGTCGCCTGATGGTTATGCATTATCGAAGTATAGAGAACGATGGCTAGTGCTGCGAAGAGGGGTCGGTTCGAAAGTGGAATAGGATCAAAGCAGGGATACATGGGAAAAAGGTACGTGATTTATGGCCTTAATTGCTGGTTTAGAAAAAGGTCTATGGCACGATATTAGAAAGGAAACACTATAAAACTTGAATCAAAGTTATTAAATGAGTAATCTCTGGCTTTCAAACCTTAGTTCTCAAGAACAAAAGCCCAGTCTATCGAAAGCAATGAAAGACACGGGCAACCGGAAGAGAGAAGACCGACCCAAGTACTCAGATATGTCTGCAAGTATTGATTAGTGGAGATGAAAAGCTTATTTCGAAAGCAGAGCCGTCATCATTAGGGAGATATCCTTGAGAATCCAATTACGTTTTCCCGCCGCTATCATCCAAACACCATTCTTCTGAGAACTTAAAGGTGAGGCCAGTAGTCGTCCCAGGGTGTGCTTTTAAGACAACCCCGAGTAAGGCTTCTAAGACTCAAGAATGATTTTACCAGCAGATATAAGCGTCCAAATACAACGCCCAAAGTAAGTGCCACAACAAGCGGGACCAGAGGCAAACCCATGTACAACACCAAAACCGCATTATATCCAGTGGGTCTTTTTTGCCCAAAACAGGAAGGTTGACGAAACTATGGAATAGAGAGCGGTGGCTGCTGTAGGCTGCCCTCTTGAAAATAGCATGCGCTGAGCTAATGCCAATGAGCAGCGAGGATAGCCGCCAAAGTATGCGTTCCCCGGGTGTTGAAAAATGGCCATTCCAAGCAGCGGCATGGCAAGCGCTGTAGACGGGTATGAGAACGCAGCTAGGGAAAAGGTTTTCAAGACTTATGTCCTGGAGGATATCCTGGGATTTCGAAGCAGACACGCTTTTCACCAAATAGACTCCGGGCAGCTTAGGTCTTATACCAGCTCTCATAGCTTCAGCTTCCTGTTTATATAGGTGATATCCTTCTAGCCTAGAACGATGTTCTTTATCGCTGACCAGTGCTCGAACATGTTAATTCATCAACGTTTGGCCCGGATTGTCCGATACAGGAAGCGCCGAAATTGAGCACATCTCAGTATTCTCTTACCAATTGTGGAGGATCTCTGACCACTGGGGCTTTATTCCATCTTCCAACAAACAGTACGCCCTTTGTCAGAGGTGGAGGTGACAAATGATGAAAATGTACAACTCAGCATGTCAAGGAGAAATTTATATCTCACTCCCTCCTAGGTCGCAGTCTTCTTGACATTCAGATGTATGACTGTCCACACGCAAAGGCCCAGAGTCAACACTCAGCTCATGAGTATGCCGAGCGTACCCTGCCCTTTTGGCTCTGACCTCCACCCCGGATGCACATCAGAGAGCGGGGGTATGTTTGCAGTAGGGCCCGCCAGCGAAGACCCGGTGAACCGGAGGAACTAACAGAGGTAGGCAGCGTTTGACATCGAGGGGAGTGCGAGGAATATGAGATTCCTTTATCACCGATTCTATGTCAAGTAAACTTAGGTTCAGGTCGACTGTGGTATATAAATGCCTATAAGTATGTACAAACCTTCTGTTTTGTTGCTTTATGCCCAGAAAAGATGTTTATAGTGGGGGTAAGTACCGGAGGAGTGATATGGCGGCGCCCCGTATTTTAATTTTATGTGACCAGGGGTTGTTAAAATTAGTTTACAACCCGCGAGTATATCCCAGAAGTCTTAGAAGACGTACTAGGAATGACCATTCTCTCCGAGCTCGATGGACGTTCAAAAACCAGGACGGGAATAAGGGCCTGTGGTAATTACCACGGGGACACTGTATCGATATATAGACTATTTCTTGCATTCATAGTGAGGCAGTATTTGCACCTCAACGCACGGGGATACCGCGGCGCCTCTTGCACAATCCTCAGGATCGATGCATCCATGCATGTGGATATCGGACTTTGACGATGTCTCCGGTTGCGATTGGCGTAAAGCAAGATGATTGGTATTCCATCAGGCAGGCATAGGAGTTGTCCCAGTAGTAATCGCTGCCCAGGCCAGTAAGTGAACGTTGCGAGTCTGTTTGCCTAGCAGCTATCGACGACACTGGCTTCATGCGACCTACGCATAGGCTATAGTGGATAAGGCCCATAGTGAGGCGGAACAGAAGCGACAACCACAGCAAGTCTTCCCTTGAAAAGGAAAGGTGGTTTGGAATGCTAGGATTACACAATCCCGGTTCCTGGAAGCCTGCTTTGGATGTTTTGGTAAATTCTGGTTGCAACACGAGAGTTGTTTCGGAACATCATACATAATCAGAAACACCCAAACCATGACTTGAAACAATCGGAATGTGCACACCTGAAGAAGGCATACCAGATTCGAAATCTCTCTGAGCTCCATCCTGAGATCATACCCAACCATCCTTGAAGAGTTGGGGTTGTTGGTGATGTTGGGTGGTTGTTCTGGGTAGCTAAACATGGCGACATGTCTGCGCAGCGGATCACACTCGGTCGTGTCACACAGACCTCATTGCCGAGCTGTGATTACTCATCCACACGGTCCAGAAGCGCCAACAACCGGCGCGGGGCGTGTTTGGCCCCGCAACAAACACAATCATGGCATCCACAGAAGTCGCAGTCCTCCCGCACAAGCCAACAGTGCCCACCGCCAGGGGACACGGACCGTCACTGACACCGGCCTCGGCCCCGGCCGCGGCCTCCCCATTGCCCGCCCTCCCGCTCGAGCTCATACTCGCCATCACACGGCACCTCAAAACCAAGGACCTCTCCGTCCTCTCCCGCACCTGCCACGCCCTCCACGTCCTCCTCGCCAACGAACTGTACTGGCGGTTTGCCCTCACCATCACCGACATCTTCATCTGGGCAGACATCACCTGCCGTCCCTGGATCCTCGACCGCGCCATCGCCACCGCCCTCACCCCGGACCCCCGAATTCCCCCCAGCCGCCGGCCACGCCTCCGCGCAACGCTCAGCATGCGTCTTGCACGCCTCCTCTCCGAGCCCGTGGAGCCCCAGAGGGCGGAAACCGTCAAAGTGCTTATAGCGCACAACATCACCCCCATCGATCCGACTGACGGCATCCGCCCCAGCCGCCGATACTCCAAGCGGCTCTACGACCCCATGATTCCGTGCGAGCCGGCCCCTACCAGCAGGAGATGGGTGATGGACGGAACACACGACGTGGCGTGGGTGGCGCATGCAGTGCGGCGCGGTGACCTGGGGCTGGTGCGGTGGCTACTGTATGTGGCGGGTGCCAATGTGGTGGGGGATCAGACGCTGTTGGACTTTGCCATGGAGCGGAGAGGTGTGGACCCGTGGGGCGAGAATGTGGAGGAGATGATACAGCTGCTGAAAGACCGTGGCCTGGAATCGATGCCTCCCTGCGAGCCGGACTCCTCCTCCGAGCCGGAACCTCCCTCCGAGCGGGGCTCTTCCTCCGAGCCGGAGTCTCCCTCCGAGCGCGACTCTCCCGGCGTGCCGGACTCTCCATACCAGCCGTACTCTCCGTACGAGCCGGACTCTGAACACTCACCCTGCGAGCCGGACCCTCCCTATGAGTCAGACTCTTGGTTCGACTCGGACTCTCCCAGCGAGACGGACTCTCCCTCCGATCCAGGCCTTTCGCCAAAGACCTGGTAGCAGGAGGAATCGGGCGTGTTGTCGGTCATTACCCGAGGCATTTATCTGAGGGAATCCTTCCCCTTGCGGCGGCGGTGGTGGGTGTTGGAGTGCGCTAGGTGCAGTGGACGGACATGTTTGCATTCTCTTTGGACGGCCGTGTTCGCCTTTTATTTCTTTCTATTCTCCGCAAACAAGGGTGATCAAGTGGCACATGAATACCTAGGCCAAGCCGTGTTCTTCATCTCGATGTACTTCCACTGATGAGCCACACCTGGTGGGGGTGTGTGAGGGCGATAGGATAGATATTCATGACTTGTATTGCAGACTTTGCGCAAATAGAGACATCCAGACTCATATTTCAGGTGCTCCGCTAGTGTAGATCATTGACTTGCTTTGTGTGGTCGCACCCAGCACGGACTTTGGATCCAGTATCATGTAGGACAAATGTGCGTATGTGACCTCCGCCGCTTCAAGTACTCATTTTTGCTCCGTCTTTGAATCTTCAAGATTTCGAAAGCGAGCGCCACATGGATCGTAGACAGACTGCGTTGCTCTAGAAATGCATCAGCAGAATATCGCAAAACGTCGTCCTTTGTAATTACATTTCGACATAGCCAATACAAGAGAAAGGTGATTAGAGAGAATGTTGAATTTTCGAATTTAAACACTTTACAGCTAGACCCCTGGAAAGTCTCCTTTATATGTAAAAATAAATATTTAGAACACAATTCTTCTTCGCTGATGATACTCTGGAACATATTAAGATAATTTCGCAGTTACCGCTCCAAGATGCGCAGTTGTACCAGGGTACAGAATTTGTACGTGAGAATATAGTGCAAACCCGCCATCAGCTCAAAGTAGTCAAATAGGAGGCTCAATAAACCTCATAATTGTTTTTAAACGTAAAAGTTGTTGCTATTTTCGGGTTTATTTGAAATAAAGCTTAATTATAGCTGCGTGTTCAAGTTCACTTGAACTCTCAGCAACCTAGATTATAATATACTCAGGGGTGTTTAGTATAAATATATATACACCGACAGATAGTAAGTTGTGGGACTCATTTTATAATTCGTGAATAAGTGGTCACTTCCAAAGGTTTCACAGTGTGCAAGAGTGCCTCCATATCTGTAAACTGGGGTTACTGGCCATGAGGACTCTACTAGTAGTGGCACAACAATAAACGAGCTCTACAAATATGAATCCAGTTCTCCCTTAAACAGAAGAATAAACAATACCACACAATTCAAGCGGGCAAAGGTAATTACTCCCCATAAGCTCAGTTTGACCTACAAGCCGAACAAGACCTGGGTACAAACAGAACGAAGAGAATTACCGGTTGGAAGATATATACCATAATGATAAAAGAAAACCAGGAAGCCTCACCCCATATACTGCTGGTGCACCTGGTTTGGGTACATCTTGGAAATTAGATAACAGAGAGAAGAGATATCTACTATTCTTAGCCAATTAAAGCCAGCGTATGCACCTTAGTATTGCTATCAAAACCATCAACAACTTGGGTTGCATGAAGGCCGCCCACAAGTATTTGGAACAAGCACACCGAAAGAAAGAACACGCAAAACAGAAGCTATTTCTCACCAAATTACATAAAATCGATTGTATGTTGGGGTGCAAGGAACGTAAAGATTGCACCATTGAAAAGTTGGGTCAAGTGGAATGGACTGATAAATCTCAGTTCGATGTTGTGTTTCACAGCAGTGCTCGTTAGTTTTACTGATCAGTAAATGAGATTAATATGGTAGACTGTATTCCACATTCTTTCAAAAATAAGAGAATGTTAATGATGATTTGGGGAAGTATCCAGCTACAAAATAAAGAGTTTATGGTAACTGTTTCGAAAAGCATTATAAAAGTATATTCTGAAGAAAGATAGTTTAAGAGTATACAATTACCACCATTAATTTGGTAAAAACTATTTGAAACTGGTAATTCAGCTACTCACAAACTATTTAATCAAAGCTGTTACCATCCGACCCATTGGACAATAGTAATGGAGAATGGACCACAACGGCACAAGCGAAAACTTGTATCAGCGGCTATAAACAAATAAAATATACAAAATCCCTTGACCCAAACAATGAATACACCTTAACCTCATTTAAAGCCTTTGACAGATCATGAAGCCTTGTATCAACAAACGGTAAGAAAGTGTTACAATTCATAAAATTCTTAGTAATACTTTACAGGAAGACTCGGAACGGTTTATAGCTGAAACCTTCAGAAATTGATGGAAATTATACACAGAAGTGTATACATGTATTTTCGGAAAGAAGTAGGTCAATTCTGTACTGATACTATCTTTTTCACGGGTTTTTTAAGGTAATACTCAGAGCTAATACCTTTTGACCCTGCTCTATAGACACTATTATGTTTATGATTATTTCACATTGATTTGTTACCTTATTTGAGTTATGGTCTAGATATCACTAGTAACTTTCTACTATTCTGAATGGATATTGGAGACTTTTATGATTTTATGAACATAATAATGTGAAGGACATCTCAGAGTCTAGTCATTCATGTTTCTCCAATTAGTACTGAGAGAACTCCAAATTCATCTCTTTACTAACACTCGATTTTGAGGAACCTCAACTCATAATCAATTTGCAAGTGTAGCCAATTATTTATGTTCATTTTCTGAAATCCTGTACGCTAAAGCCCTCTCTCTCCAATGGCAAAATCGAAACATGGAATGGGTATGTCCTTTTCATTATTACCTGTTGGTGTGCATTGTCATCTGTTCTGAAGCCGTCACGACAGGTAGTATAATGATGTGTTCTGGCGTGAAGGGAACCGCTGTGCCAACGGTCGGAGTATGAGTCCTATGGGGGATATATGTTTCTATACGGTTCGGTTATCAGTCATACTCGGACAGGGGTTATGTAAAGAACCATGGGCGAGGTAGTCGCGGCGGGGTCGAGGGACATGATGGGGTTCCCGAAGGGGACAAGTACGGCGAGGTTATGCCCGAGGGCAAGGACAGTGGTCTGTACGAGGACAGATAGGAGGGGGGTAACGATGGTCTGTACGAGGACAGAGATTATGGTCCGTACGAGGACGGAGAGGGCAACGGTCGGCATATTAACCGAGAAGGATACGGCGGCGAGGAACATAACGACGAAGATGACAGCGGATGCACAGAGCATGATGGACAGCAGACGTAACGTGGACTAAGAGTAAAGAAGTGTATTGAAGCGAAGTAAATCCCCCAAAGTAATAACCCAAAGTAGAATACAAGATGTTGCGTAAGGAAAGAAAGAGAAAGAGAATAGGAGACACAATCAGCGTTCTTATACTAGGCGAGACCACAACCGATTACTAATCCAACAGAACCTTCCAGACTTCCGATGACTCATTCCTTTGGTGTAGCGGCGGGTTCGTAACAGGTTATTTGGTTATATAAAGGTCTTCAATCTACATCTTGTTTCTCCTCCTTTACTTTTCTCTTCAAGCAACCTCCTGTATTCCTCCCGAGCCTGACGGCTTGAGCGATGCCCTCCTCGTTGATAATCGGATACATGAGTATCAAGAGAGCCTTTGTCGCGCTAGATTCCCCGCTATGGTAACGAGTCTCCCCTCCTCTTTTCCCCCATTTTTCACCGAGTTGATGCCTTTGGGGTTGCGTCCATCACTCACCACTCCTCGCCAAAATGACGGCCACCGCCAGATGATCGTTCCTAAAGTCGCAAAACTATCGTCAAATCTTTACCCGAGGTCCCCACATGACCTTACCCCTCTTTTTCGGCCTTAACCAGGCAACCGATTCTTAACCGAAACGGCCCACTCCCCTCACCCCATACACACACTGGTCCCTGAGACCACCCCTCAACACAACACGGTCGGCACTTCCGATTGCCACTACTCACACACACACTGAGTTGACAGCCCTACCTCCCCATTCTTAACCGAGGCGGCCTGCTCCCCTCACCAATTCCTACCTGTCTCTGAGACCACCCTTCAATATACGGTCGGCACTTTCGATTGCGACCACCATATACACTGAGTCTCAAACTCACCCCTTCTTGCACCTCCGTTCCAGAGGACTCCACATTTAAACACGACTCGGGCACAGTCTTTAGCCATTCCTGTTGGGACCGACGACCTCACCCCATACTAACACGGAAAGGTTGTCAAATAGCCACCTTTGCGCCGCGCTCCCTTCTCCTCCTTATTTACTGCTCTGCTACCCGCCAAGTAGACTCCCAGGGCACCACTCTTGACACACTACTATCACTTTCATACCTCGGCCCTTGGTCGGCTTACTATCCAATGATTCAACGTTCACGGTACCCCAGCCCCATCTCAACCTCCCCATGACCTAGCACTTTCACCGGTGACCTGAGAGTTAGTTTTTGGAACATGCTAAGAGGATCCCATTCTTTAACAGAATTAAGTGCGGACTATAGGATGTTCTTGGAGAAGCATACATTGTTTCATTTTTACTGCAGGAAGGTTTCATTGCTGTCACTTTGATTCTGCTTACCTGTACCACTTGTTATCCATGCCCTCTTCGTGCGCTCCCTTTCTTGATGTACGTAGCCATTGTAGTTGCGGTAGCTAGTTTTTGTCTTCGGGTTAGTTGGCGGAGGTTGTAGTTCGCGTAGTATAGTTGTGCGATAAACTTAGGCTTCTGAGCAATAAAAGGTTCTTCTTCTTCCTCTTCCTGTATTCCTTACGAGCCCGACCGCTCGTGGGACACCCTCCTAACCGATAAACGGACACATGAGTTTCTAGTTAGCTTACGAGCGCTAGATTCCCCGCTATGACTCGAGTCTCTCTCTCTCTTTTCCCCCCTTTTCACAGAGTTGATGCCTTAGGGATTGCGTCCATCACTCAACACACCTCGTCAAAACAACAGCCACCGCCAGACGGTCGTTCTTCCCCCTTATTCCCGCTACTCATCGCACGAACACCAAACACGTTGGGTGCGGACACTATCTGTATTCTCCAGTCAGCGAAAATCCACGGCCAAAGCGCTCGATAGCCCGCAAAGTTAGTGATCCTACAGTGGTGAAACTATCGTCAAATTCTTACCCAAGGTATCGTGACTTTACATCCATTTTTTGGCCTTAACCATCCAAACCATTTTTAAATTAGGCGGCCTGATCCCCTCACCACATACACACTGGTCTCCGAGACCACCCCTGAACATACTACGGTTGGAACATTTGATTGCGACCCCCATATACACCAAGTTGGCAGCCCCAACTACCCCTTCTTTAACCTAGGCAGCCTGCTCCCCTCACAACACGCACACTGGTCACCCGAGATCTCCGCTCAATACATGGTCGGCGCTTCTGATTGGGATCACCACACATACGCTGAGTCTCAGACTCACGCCTTCTTGCATGTCCACTCCAGAGGACTCCACATTTAAACACGACTCAGGCACAGTCTTTAGACGTTGCTTCTGTGACCGACGACCCAACCCATACTCAACATGGAAAGATTATTCAATAGCCAGCTTTGCGCTGCGCTCCCTTCTCCTCCTTATCTCCACCGCCCTGCAAACTGACAAGTAGACTCCCAGAGCATTAATCTCTACACCACCTCCCTCACTTTCACACTTGACGCTGCTGCGGTTGTCCTTTCATGCCTTGTGCGCTGGTTTCCATGGTTCAGTTAAGGATTGTCCACAGATGCAACAGAAGGACACTGTTAGTATACTGTCTGAGTTGAAGGCCATGTATAGGATTGTGCTCACTTATATGTTGTTGACTGAGAAGTTGGGGTTCTTTCTTACCGTAGGAAAGCTTCTTTGTCGTCACTTAGATTCTGGCCACCTGTAACACTTGTTACTCTTGCCCTCTTCATGTGCTCTCTTTTTTGATGTGCGGAGCCTCTGTAGTTGCGGTAGTTAGCTTTCTTTTTGGGTTAGCCGGCAGAGGTTGTGGTTAGGGTAGTATAGTTGTGCAATAAGCTTCGGCTTCAAAGCAATATAAGGTTCTCTCTCTCTCTGTCCTGTATTTTAGGAATATTATCAGTTTTATTCCTCTTTAGTCCAATGGTACAATCTCTTGGTCTCGTCGGCCAAGAGAGTCCTAAGATACTTCGCTTGCTTTGAGTCTATCTCTAAACCTCCTGATTCGGTTGTGTTCTTTGGATCTTCAAGTCTACGTCTATAGTTCCCATGTAACAGATGACGATGTCTCTTCCAAGTGAGTGGAAAATCGTTTGCTTTATCCTTATCAAATTAAATCAAAGTGTTTATATGTTCCTAAGCAGGGAAGATATGCCAGCCATATGTCGTCAATATATATGCTAGTAAATCTATGTACTGTTTTAATGTATGGCGCAGTCACGAGATATATTCTTCACAAACCTATGGGTTATACCGTCAGTAATTATGTTATCAAACATCTTGACACTGTACTGGGGTGAGAGGGTTGTATAGTTTTGTATTGAACAAAATAACGGTCAATTAGTTATCCAAGCTTCACCTGATGAAAACATATGCGGTTATATTGTTTGTATTGTGTTATTAAATACGCCGCTAATCTTTTTACATTTCGGGTATACCGTCAACTACTTCATATACAAAGACGTTGCTTAGTGTAAAGTGGTCAACGAATTCGTTACTACAGTAATGTTACGGTAGGGGACAATGTGTGAGTGAAGTTGTAAGCAAAGCCCACCGAAATGGATCGATATCGTGTTGTAAAGCTATCAATCTGGTAGGCATTGGGCAGACGTTGTCAGCTAATGCATCAACGTTGTAGTGAACAGGATTGTTTGTATGAGCAATGTGTTGAAAATGGATCGTTTGATACATTTTTTGTCGTAGTACAGTGTTGAGAGTTCATGAATTGATAAACTTGCTGGTACTGTTACGGGCCGACTCGGAAGATACGGGAAACGGGTTCGGGGGTTCTCGGTTAGAGAACGGTAGAAGCTGGGTCAGAGTCACGTGGGTGAAAACTCTTCACCTCGTGCGGGGTCAGGGTCAGGGTTCGGGGATATCGGGCTCGATACCGATAGATACTAAACGAGGTTCGAAACAAACAGATATCGGGCTTTATACCGATGAATACAAAACGAAATTCGAGAGTATCAGAAATGGCTCAGCTTAGCATGATATGCCAGTCGGGACCAAAGGATACGAGGACGGGGACCAAGGGGCACAACCAGAAGGTTATACAACTCGGGTTCGTAGAGGTTTCGAAACAAAACTAAAATGTATTCCTATATAACAGGAAGTTCGGATAAGGAGAAAAGTAAGAAAGAACAAAGGGAAATTACAGCCATATATATATCCTTCCCGAACCCAATGACTCATCCGTGTAACAGAAACCCATAGAAAGAAACGCACACTGGTACATAAACCCGAAAGAAACTTAACCAACGAAAACCCGATTACTAATCCTTCTCCTTCCCGAACTTCTCCTTGAGTCTTGGCACGCCGTTACAGGTACTAGTATAGTCTCCGTCTAATGGGCATCAGCTTTTGTTGTTGAAAAGTTTCTTCATATCTTGTATTGCTAATCATGATTTTTGGTTAGCAAATCTATGTATCTAAACATAATTAATTTACTGACTAACCTGCATCAAGTATCATCATTCCTAAATCAATAGTTGTTTGAAGGCCCGGAGCCAACGTTCTATTTTCAACAGCATCGTGAATTTGTTGACAATTTAAATTGGTCTTACATGGCCATGCAACTGTTCGCACAACTATACCTTGCTCGGCATCCTTCTTTTGTGAACTGAAAGAAAGAAAAGATTCCTTTTGCAAAGCCAGATTCTTTTGCCTCCAAATCTCTTGCCTAACAATTGGCTTTGGGTTACGAGAATTGATGATAACAGCTTTGAAACAAGCACTCTGATTATCATTATGACGAAGAGATGACAGCACATCAGGCGGGGGACACTACCATCTTGCTTGCTAAACTTGAAGAATACATGGTGAACTGAAGGTATTCCCTCCTTTTATCAGCCATCGCCATGAATTCCGGTACCCTTGTTGCAAGTGTGGACCCTGAAGCATACAATCACATTCTTTGCCACTCAAGTTGGCACACCCAGCCACCATCAAGAATCGGGCCATATATAATACTGTGTGACTTCGCATTTTTGATAGTGATTTTTTCTTACTCTACCAGTTGTAGTATAGCTATAATCAGCATCAAAATCCAAAGACATTTTGTGATGGGTATTCTTAAAGTTAAAGGATGACTCCTCCCAATACGATGAATGCCTTACTTGCGATACAATGAATGCATTACCAGTGGATGAATAGTAATGATTTGCAACCCACCTTTGTGAAGCTGGTACATCAAAATGATTTGCAACCCATGTATGTCAAGTGAGTGAATACTAAATGATTTGCACTCGCAGTTGAGAACTTTTGTCACTATAGATTGACCTTGCTAGTACCTCTGCGTTTGAGCTGTCGGCTAGTATCTATACTACTACTTTAATACATATATATCGAGTGATTGTTCTGCACTGCCTGACTGACTGCCTGTCCACCTGCATACCTACCACTGCACGCTGCTGCCATCATCACTGAGCGCTGCTACCTCCCACTGCGCTCGAATGTCTGCCTCACTGCCTGCACGATTGCATATCTGCTTATCTATCTTTATTCAATCTAATGGTTGTATTAGGCGTCGATTTGGTTGTCAATTAGATATCAGCTTGAGTTTGAATTCGAGTGTCGATTTGGGTAGCGATATGATGCTGGTTTCGATTAGGTATCAATCTGCAGCGGTATAAGTACGGACATCAGGATGCAGAGATAGGGAATAGGTATACGGACATTGAAATAGGTGTTGAAGTAGGTGCCGAAGTAGATATCGCGTCATGGTAGATGGGTCGTATAGGTACAAAGATGAGGATTCTCAAGCCAAGCCTAATATCATTTACCAAAACCAGATGAACCACAAACAGCTTTATCTTTGGATCAGAAACATATCTCACCTTAATGGGCCAATCATGAAAAGCTTTGCAGATCCGCTGTATCTATCTTGATATATATCACCGAAAGTGGTCAGGAAATCATCCAATAAGACTATGTTGTATATGTAAATGCGTCCCCTCCTGAGATCACGATTCCTTTCTCGACTCAGAGTTACATGGAGTACAAAGAATGCGTTGCATGATGTATTCTGGGATCCATTTGGATAGTATAGCTTAGAGTGGTAGACTGAACGGATCAGGGGTTTGAGTCTTCACCCAACGTGAAGTGCTAAGATTCTGTTCGGAATCTAGTTTTCAGTTGTTTTCATAGTACAATACGTTATGATTAGGTGCTAGTCATTAATATGGAGTACAATGAATTGTGACAATAGTCACATGCACGGAACCCTATAGAACATGCCTGGAAATGCATGAAATATACACTGCATTCCCTGTTGGCAGACATTCAAAGTACGAGAGGGTTTCGTGAGGCAGTTGGGGTCAGACTAGCATTGAGTTGGGAAGCAAACAGAATCCTATTCCTTCAACGGCTTTGAGATAGAATGGTTCACAGGGGGGGGGGGGGGCTGTAACTGAGGTAGAAGCGTATTATACCAAATACTAGATGGCAATCTGGCATATGAACAAAGATGTAATTCAATATTATATATATATGTTTTATTCAAAGTATCTTGTACTCGTTGTGACCGCTCTCAAAATGTTCGAACATGATTATGACTTTCCATTTTTAGCCCCCACCCACGAGCCGCTTCCCCATCAGGTACTACGCAACCGGACGTGCCAACCCCGCAGTGACACAGCAGCCATCACCCCATCCCTATCACCCCAGCATCACCACCACCATGGCGTCCGCTGACCCCGCCCTCCCGTCTGCAAAACCGATTCCTACCGCCGCAAAACACGCATCGGCGAGCCCCGCGCTCCCCCGCGAGCTCCTTGTTATGGTCGGATTGCACGCCGACACAAAGACTCTCTCTATGCTCTCCCGCACCTGCCACGCCTTCCACGCCCTCCTCAGCCACACGCTGCAGACCAGATTCGAAGCCGAGGTCGCGGGTATCATCGCCTGGGCGGCCGTGTCATGCCGCCCTGTGTTCCTCGACCGAGCCATGACCATCGCGCTCAATCCCGACGCTCCCGTTGCCGCCGGCTACAAGGACTGGGGCTGGCTGTACTATGCTCTGGGCGAACAGCTCCTGAAGCTCCTCTACATGCCCGTGGGGCACGATATGATCGAGACCATCAAGGTGTACATCTCCCACAACATTCGACCCAACGACGCGAACTCGATTGACCGTGTCAAAAGCTATCGCACCGACAGCACCAGCGGGAGGAGGCACCCAGGACCCTGTACCGTTGTGCTCCGACCGCTATGGCTCCACCATAGACCGCTTGGCAGGCTGTTGGCGGATCATGCGGTGCGCCGTGGGGATCTGGTGCTGGCGCGGTGGCTGGTGAATGAGGCGAGGGTGTGGGTGGGTGTTTTGCCGGGGGTGCAGGGCAGTCAGACGATCCTGGACGTTGCCCGAGATCGGGCACTGGAGGATCCGAGGGGCGAGAATGTGGAGGAGATGATACAACTCCTTATAGACCGTGGCCCACAAGAGATCCCTTTCTGGGATCCGGTCATTTAGCCTAGTGACACTTGGAGGATACGAAGTGGGATATGGGGAAGCTGGTGTGTTGTAGGCTACTGCCTGATGCGTATATCTTAGGGACTCCTTTTTCGGTCCTGCGTGGGGGGCGGTGTTGTTGCGTGGTAGTGGTGGCGGAGACTGTGGTGGTTATTGGAGGTCGTGAACGAGCATGTCTGTATTGTAACTGGGTACTCGTGTAGAAAATTTGATTACTTCTCTCCTCCGCGCAATACAAGTGGCCAAAGAACAAATGGATGCGTATACTGAGGTGGGTTAATTCTACTCTGTGAGACCACTTGGAGTATCACGAATATCGATGTGTTTACAAAGTACTATGCGTAAACAAATAAAACAAGTACTGTCATAGTGTTAATACGCTGTGTAATACATCATGTTGTGGCTGTTCGAACTGCAAGGAAATACTGTATTTGGTAATGAATAAGACCCGGGAAACTACCCAAGTAACTCCTAGTTATCCGCATTTATTAGTCTCGTTACCAGACTGTTTGGTGTTCCACTTCGTTGTGCGCAGAATCAAAGTAAACACAGGCTGGGCACGAGACTGCGCATTTGTGTATGTACAGGGTATTCAGAGTAGGTGTGAAGAAACCACTTTTAGGGAGTTTCAAGTTTGACTGGGCTGCGAGGGCCTACAATTGGCCGAATTTTGATTAAAGAGACAACTTGGCGGCCAGGTGGGTATTTGAGGGTGTATTCCCCAGCCTTCGCAATGCAACCTCTACCACTGCAATTTGACTCATCGTCTCCCTTGAAACTCTTCTCGAACTGAGTCAAAAATCTTGTGAAAAGCCGAGGCGCCCTCTTGTTGAGATAGGGAGTGAGCTCTATCCTGTGGCTCATTCTTTATATTTTTGTTTAAATGTTTAGATTTTTCAAATGAGTATGTGTAAAGGTTCCGCAGACTTCTTTCCAACATATCAATCGTGTAGCTAAGCCCGTTTTCACTCCGAAAATTATTAGTCACTTTTGGCTGCCATGCGTGACACGCTTATAATTTCGATCCAATCAATCAATGTTCTCGGTATATAGGTTCATACCCTGTACAGTACTCTAGGATGAAGTGAGCGGACTGACATGAATCAGCCTACAGTATGGGGTAGAGGCCGGAAGTCAAAAGATTGTAAATACTCTCCTCAAGGTCCGATGTCTCTGATGGGTGCAGCACTGGAAAACGGGTTTGGTTGATGGTTTCTTACAGGTTTTTGGTTGCCTTAGTGCTTTAAACGACGTCAGAGACATTATTTCGTCATTTAGTTGCATACAACATCGGATTTTCAAAATCATACCTTCAACATAATAGGTATGAAGAGTTGACCTGGGAAAATCAATAAAGACTTTGATAATCTATCAAGAAGGTTTAATTCCGGCTACAGTATTTTAGAGATTTGATTCTTCATATCTAAGATTTTAAAGCTGGCGAAATATTTGGATATAGCGAGATTCACTTCAATTGACAAAGACAATGACCCATACTTTCAGACAGTAATGCGGTTGTCTGATGCCCTTGAGTCTAAACCTAAAATACCTCCTACTCTAGTCCTTTTTGAACTAGTACTCGACGTACGATCCAAAACACATACGTTGCATAAGATTGCCTCTTGGCTATCTGGAAATATCTCTAAAGAATTGGGAGTTTGGCTTTTAATAGTTTATGGTATATGCCGTCATCATTTCACCCCTTCTCATGTACGGCGTGGTAGATCCAAAATGATGCCAACTGCAGGCTCAGTTCAAATATGGTTTATTCAACATGTCACTTCTTCACAAGAGAATCATCGCAAGCCCTTGATGCAGATTGCCGGTCAAAAAGTATTGAAGTTCATGAGCAGAGCTTACGAAAGCCCTTTTCAGATGCTGGATACCACAGATGGATTGCACGAGTCAAACCCTACCTCTCCCTGACAGAGAAGGCCAAGCGTATGAGCTGGGCATATAATATGTGCCATTTTACGATTGTGGACTTTGAGAAGATAGTATGGACAGATGCATGTGTGTTTAAGGTAGCGAGCTTTGCAGGCAATACATGGTTGACACGTCATCCGGAAGAGGTGTATAATGAGAATTGTTTTGTACTGAAATTTCTAAAACTGGAGAGAGTTACAGTATGGGGATGCATCTACTGGAGTAACAAAGGAGTACTTCTGTTTAGAATAAGAAGAACTGGGGCAACGCTCTTACTCGACCGAGGTATTGTGAGCATATTGTCCATTCAAATCTTTATCCATTCTTACAACAGTAAGCTCAATATCACAGCCCGGCCGCCCCCACCTGCTATGCCGTCGAGAGCGTTGCGGAATCGAGTTGTTAGGTAAAGGATCAGTATCGCGTGGGATAGGGTGGACAGGTTAGGAAGGTGTTTGAAAGATATAGTAAGCGCTAGGCGGTTTGGGTTAGGATTGCGGAAAGAAGGATGGGGATTGGTTATGGGATTTTATTATGTGACTCACTATTTCTTTAGGTGTGGTTGAGAGTGTTACTCATCGTGTTTCTTATTGGGGTTTATATTCGGGGCTTCGCTCCCCTTCTCTGTACTTCTCTTTTTTCTTCCTTACGGAATGTCTTCTTTATTGTGCTAGTTTTTAAACTATTTTCTTCGATCAGTATCCAAGCCCGATCTCCTGACTCTGCCTTCGAACGTATTTCGAGTCGATCTCCAGCTCGGTATTTGATTTTGTTATATTTAGAACCGCGCCCTGTTAGACTCAAGTAGTTCTCAACTATGTCTATATCATGTAAGATGGGGCACCTCCTGACCGTGCTAAATACACCAAAAACGCACTTTGTGAGCTTGGTATATTAAGATATATTTTTGATTGCCCTGCCAGACCTCTCGAGTGTAACTCTATTTAGAACATTTGGCGTCTCATGAAGGATAGAATAGATAGACGCATTTCCTGCAGCACTTCCAATTCTGCCTTACGAGCCGCTATCCAAGGAGAGTGGAATGCAATTAAATCAGATAAAATAAGAACTCCTGTTAATTCCATGCCCGAACGGATTCAAGCAGTGCTTTCCATAAATGTGGACAAATTGTAACCGCGATGAAGTCTTTCTTTATATACTCTTTTTAAATCATTCCCCATATATCTATTTTCTATCTACAACAACAAAGATAGGGATGATATTGGTGAGGTAGCCATACAGTATCAATACCATCGTCTTCAGAATGGCACATTCCTCAAGATGCCGATATAGGTCGGTCATCTCAAGAAGTAGGTCAGGCGAGCGATACGCATTGAAAAATTAATGCCGCTTGTAAACACCGCTGTCTTCTAAAGAATTGTTACGTGGGGTCCGTAGACAAAGACGTAGAGGTTCAAGGAACACAATCTAAACAGGAGGCTTAGGGGTAGACCCTAAGCAAGCGAAATATCTTGGAACACTCTTGGCCGATCGGACCAAGAGATCATAGGCGTTGGACTATAGAGGAATAAAACTAATAATATTCCTTAAATACAAGAGGTTGCGTGAAGAGAAAAGGAAAGGAAGAGAAACAAGACGTAGAGTGCAGACAGGACCCTTTATATAACCGAATAACCCCTGTCCGAGTCTGATTCATAACCGAAACTAATGGAAACACGAAGAAACCCAGATGACTCATCCTCCGACCGTTGCCACCAAACTTCTCTTCACGCCACAATACATTATTCTATTACCTGTCACGACGACATAACAAGAATGTCATAGCGCTCCGGTTGTACGCAAGACTTTAGACAAATGGGCATTGACTTATTAATTCCGTTTTCTTTGCACTACAGTAGTGGGAGCGTAGTGCGAAGGTTTGTTTGACAATTGGTGTGGTGGGGAAGCTAGTAGTACAGTTGTAGGAGTACCGCATTCTATGGCAGATTACCTGATTTGGAATGCGGCAGGACTCCCGAGACACTGCCGAATGTAAGGCAGTGCGTCCTTCTTTGTCAGGCAGTTGTCATGCAGTTGTACTACCATATTCTCTTGACTATTATGTGACACAAAATACCAAATGTATACGGTATCGCTACGTCTTGGTAGAAAATGTCGATCGCATACACGACCATCGCAGTACCGCTTCGCTGCTGTATTCTTCTCGAGATTATATCCATGGGAGTGCAGCTGTACTACGGTATTACCTCCAAATGCTATCGGGCTATGGTGTGGTGATTAAAGACGCATTTGCAACAATGTCGCTTCTGCACATGTTTGTTGTCGCAAGCTTGCTCACTTGATTCACACTTAATTTTATCTTATGCAATCAATCATTTATTGGAATATCTAATCTATTTACAGCACTGATGAAATTCTAAATTGCAAGTACATAACCCTAACCGTTATTCCAACCTGATTAAGAAAGAGGAATGGACAAGGAGAAAGAAATATCAGTGTATCGATAACAAAAAAAGGGGAATTCCGATAGATACATGTACATCTGAAAAAGGATTAGTTATGTAACTACATGTATATACATACATAAAAAGAACGAGAACGACTTACATTCTTTCAATGAAATTTTCTCGTTGAGTATTTGCACTAACACGCGTTATAAATATATAAGACACAACAGGGAGATAGGGGTGAAGAGAAGTTGATGAAATTTTCTCGTTGAGTATTTGCACTGACACGCGTTATAAAGATATAAGACACAACAGGGAGATAGAGGTGAAGAGAAGTTGATGAACTTTTCTCGTTGAGTATTTGCACTAACACGCGTTATAAAGATATAAGACACAACAGGGAGATAGGGGTAAAGAGCAAAACACATACCGTTGGGGGTTTCTCAACATCTAGCACAGTGGTGGCTTTCTGTTAACAAACTTGATTTACTTGAGAGACATAATGAAGGGAGGATGAACGTGCCTTGCGCCTTAAATGTCGACGTTTCATTGGTTGGGAGAAGGAGAAGAAAGATAGAAAGGTGAAAAGGAAAGGGGATGTAGGTAATGTGAGTGACTGCGTTTGGAGCAGCAGTGTGCGGTTAGTGTTGATGGGGGCCGTAGACAAAGACGTAAGGGTCCAAGGAACACAATCTAAACAGGAGGCTTAGGGGTAGACCCTAAGCAAGCGAAGTATCTTGGAACACTCTTGGCCGATCGGACCAAGAGATCGTAGACGTTGGACTATGGAGGAATAAAACTAATAATATTCCTTAAATACAAGAGGTTGCGTGAAGAGAAAAGGAAAGGAAGAGAAACAAGACGTAGAGTGCAGACAGGACCCTTTATATAACCGAATAACCCCTGTCCGAGTCTGACTCATAACCGAACCTAATGGAAACACATAGAAACCCATATGACTCATCCTCCGACCGTTGCCACCACACTTCTCTTCACGCCCCAACACATTATCCTAATACCTGCCACGACGCCATAACAGATCACGTCCCCCTCCGAGGCCTAACTCCTGGTAGGCATAAGCTTGTTTGGATATCGCGTATGAAAATCTTTAACCAAGTCAGGCGAGTGTTCGAGGTCCTCGGGTGGTTGCCATGAAGGTTCGGGATATCCGGCATATCGAACTAAATATTCCAACCGGCCTCTTCGTTTCCTCGAATCCAAGATTCCTTCAACTTCCCATTCCTCCTGTCCTTCAATCTCCACTGGTGGTGGAGGCAGTTGCTGTTGCCCTGGAACAGGATCGCTTGCGGCTGGGGATAGTAACGAAACATGGAAGACAGGATGAATCTTCATGGTACGTGGTAGGCTAAGTTCGTACGCATAGGGGCTGACGATCCTTTTGATAGAGTAAGGTCCGATCCGTTTCCAGTCAAGTTTCTTCGAGGGCCGTTTGGTATTAATGTTCCGTGTTGCGAGGAACACCTTATCCCCTAGAGTATACCGAGGTGCGGGTAACCGGTTGCTATTAGCATTGTCCTCCGCTATCTTCTGCGCCCGAAACATTTCGTTCTTTAAGAATTCGAAGATGGCTTTCATATCTCTTGCGATTCCATTCGCCTGATCTTCCGCCGTGGTCTTCCCATGTTGTAGGGGGCCAAAGGTCATTCGAGGATGTCTTCCGGTATTGGCGAAGAATGGTGAGACTTGGGTGGTTTCCGAGGAATGGTTGTTGGCCGCAAACTCCGCCATCGGTAGCATGGATGACCAGTCATCTTGTTGGTAGGAAACATAACTCCGAAGGTACTGTTCCATGACTGCGTTGAACCGTTCCGTTTGACCGTCCGTTTGTGGGTGAAAGGCTGTCGAGTATCGCGGTGAAATCTCTAAGCGATCACACAAAGCTTGCCAGAATTCAGCTGTGAATTGCGTTACACTATCCGACACTATCGTTTCTGGTAGACCGTGCAGTTTCCAGACGTATTCCAAATAAAGTTTGGCCGTTTCTCGAGCATCGACCTCCTTGGTGGTTGGTATAAGATGCCTCATTTTTGTTAACCGATCGACTACCATCAGAATCGCGTTGCATCCCCCACTATCCGGAAGATCTGTGACGAAGTCCATGGAAACATCCGTCCATGGTCCATCTGGGATGGGCATAGGTCGCAGTACCCCGTATGGCGCGTTCCTATTCGTTTTGCTTCGGGTACATACTTCGCAGTTCCGAACGTATTGGTCCACATACTTCCTCATCTGCGGCCAATAGTATTCCCGACTCAATAGTTCCAATGTCTTGGCCCTGCCTGGGTGTCCCGCCGATGGTTTGTCGTGATGTTCCCGAAGTAACCGTAAGCGAAGGTCACTTTCTTCTGGTACGTATAATGCCCCTCGGTATAGGAGTCGACCGTTTTCGTCCTCCGAGCATTCGGCCAAGGATATCTTCTTTGAGTGTTTGACCCCATTCCGTAGTAGGGCCACGATTTTGTTCGGGAAACTATCAATCTGGTAAGCATTTGAAAATAATTCCTCCACAGTGGACATTCCTTCAGCGGATTCATTTGTCAAAGAACCCGCAAACAAACTTAGCTTTGTGTCCAAATTCTTGTTTTTCAGAACCACCTGGCTTTGGTGGGCCAGTCTTTCATCCCCCTCTTTAGGGAGGTCTCCTGGCCTCCTAGTCAAAGCATCCGGTTTTCCTCCTTGCTTTCCTGGGCGAAATTGGATAACAAAGTCAAAACGTGACAGGAATTCCGACCAACGTGCTTGACGACGATTTAGTAGCTTAGTTGACATAAAGTATTCCAAATTCCTATGATCCGTTAGAACTTTTATTGGGAATCTGGATCCTTCCAGGTTGTGTCGCCAGGCTTCGAAACATCGGATGATCGCTAGTAGTTCCTTGTCGTAGATCTCGTAGTTACATTCTGCCGGCGAGTGTCTCTTGTTGAAGAATGCTACCGGATGTAAGATCTCTTCATTGTCCCGTTGTGAGAGTACCCCCCCTGAGACATAATCGGATGCATCCGTCTCGACCGTGATTTCTCGTTCTGGATCGAAGTGTCGGAGTATCGGTGCCGTTGTGAATGCTATTTTGAGGTTTTTGAAAGCTTCGTCTGCCTTTTCCGACCATTCGAATTTGACTCCCTTCTTCAACCATTCTTGTTTGGTTGCATCCTTGGTCAGAATCGTCAGTGGTGTGACTATTTTGGAGAATCCATCAATGAATCGTCGATAAAAGTTAGCGAACCCCATGAATTCCTGTACCCCTTTCACACTCTCCGGTGTTTCCCAATTCAAGACCGCTGATATTTTCTCTGGATCCATTTCGATACCTGCCGGTGATAATATAAGCCCCAAATATTTTGTTTTCTGAACATAAAACTCGCATTTTTCTGGTCGGAGGTGGGCCTTGTTGGCATATAATAGCTCGAGGATCTTTCGAACATGGACTTTATGTTCTTCCAAAGTTTCCGAGTAGATCAGGATATCGTCCAAGTAAGCGGTAACGAATTGGTCCAGATGAGGACGGAGAATGTCGTTGATCCATCGTTGAAACGTAGCAGGGGCATTCGTTAGTCCGAACGGCATGACTTGGTACTCGTAGTGACCGTAACGCGTCCGGAATGCGGTTTTCCATTCGTCCCCTTCAGCTATCCGAATCTGGTTGTATCCCCACCGTAGGTCAAGCTTTGTGTAGTATTTAGCCTTCGACAATCTCGCCCATGTTTCTTCCATTAATGGGAGGGGGTATCGATCCTTCACCGTAATTTCGTTCAGTCCCCGATAGTCCACACATAGCCTGAGGGTTCCGTCGCTTTTCTTAACAAAGATGATGGGTGCTCCAGCCGGAGAAGTACTATTCCGGATTACTCCTCGCGGAAGGTTCTCCTTGATGTATTCCCATAGAGCCTTGAGTTCCACTTGTGTCATGCTATACATGGGTTTAAAGGGTGGTTGTCTATCCCCTTGTAGTACTATGTGGTGGTCGTAATGGATTCGGTGTGGGGGTAATATCGACGCATCGGCATCTTCAAATAGTGGTAGCAGGTCATGATTTTCCGAGGGAACAATCTTCCGAATGTCGATTGGTGTCTGATCAAGGGCCGAGAGATGGATTAAGTGTGCGCCTGTCTCCAGCTGTTGAACGATCTGTTGGATCCGAGCCGGAGCTTGACTGAGTCCGGAAAGGTCCAACAAGTTCCATTCCGGTGCCGGTATGGAAATTCCTCGAGCCACAATGGGTTTTTTGTCGATGGAGCAGTGCTCACAGCAAGCTGGTGAGTCGAAGATTAGTTTGTTCTTTTTAGGCCTTAGCTTGACATCATGTCTTCGCATCCATGGTATCCCCATCACAATGGGGTACGATCCCAACTTCGTAACAAAGCATGGTGCTTCTTCGCGATGTCCGTATATGTCAAGATCAAGGGTAACGAAGTGAGTAATCTTGCCCGATTGAATGGGTCGTCCATCTATCACATCAACTCGTCGGGGTATTTTTAGTGGTGTCATTGCGAGATTGTGGTGGCGTGCAAAGGATTCATCTATAAACGCGTATCCTGAGGCTCCGGTATCAATGAGAGCAAAGGTGGGTACAAAAGTATTTTTATTCTGAGAAACCGAGCAGGTTACTACAAATTGATTCCCATCCATTTCCTCCTCTGATACCGAACAAGTAGAGATACGCATCCTAGAAAAATCCTCAAAGGGTCCCTGGGTTATGCCACTTAAGCCAGAGACAAATCTTTTGCCGACTCATTGTCCGAGTCATCTCTTTCTTCCACCTTGATTGCCGCCCCCCTCATGGTATACCTTCTTTGACCTCCACCCTGTCCTCTAGCCTGGGGACAATTCCTCACCAGATGCCCGACCCCCCCACAATAAAAACATCTTCCTTCCGCCAAGCGAGCATTTCTTTCCGTAGCAGTGCGGCGACGCCGGCCCCCCGAGAGATCCATAGGTACATCACCACCTGGTGCGTGGGATGGATGAGTAGGCGCAGGCGATGCCTGGTTCGCTGGGGCGGGAGTAGGAGCAGGAACATAGGGGCGCGACGTGGATACCCCAGCAGTTACTGTGCGTTGGGCGACAGGGTTACTGCTGCTGGTGGTAAATGGGTTTCGCTTATTCAGCCTCGCCTTTATCGCCCGTTGCCTATTGTCCAGCCGTTGTAGGAGTGTCGCGCAGCCGTCAACCGTATTGGGAGTCTCGTGATGTACCATGGCCTCCATGAGCGCAGTACTGATTCCTTCCAAGAGGCACTCCACCCTAGTGATCTCGTCAAACCGAGACTCCGAAGCGTGTCGTTGGAACTCGGCGAAGTAATCGGAGAAGGTACGGTTTCGTTGGCGCATGTCCCTCAATGCTCTGCGAGAGGTATAGACCCGGTCGGGATCCCCAAAGGCAGTGTCCAGGATCTCATAAAACCGTTCCATGGATGGCAGGTTGATGCCTTCGTTTGTGGTGTAAGAGAGGAACTGACTAGCTGCGATATCTTCAAGACGACCGAAGGCATACGAGAGTTTCGACTGTAGAGTTGGGAAGCGATCGGCATTCCCTAGAAGTTTGATCTTCATTTGTTGTTTAAATAGGTGTAGCCGAGCCCTGTCCTGGTCGCCACGAAAGACAGCAGGGTCGGAGAGTTTCTCGGAGCGATGGGTAGTATTCGAAGTGGTGGCGCCAGTGATTGGGGCTGTTGCTGCATTCGGCAGGGGTTCCAGTGGAATGGCCTGCTGCTGTTGAGCCTGTTGGGCTGCGGCCAGGTCCCTTTCGAAGGCATGCCTTGCCTCCTCTCCTTGTGCGTAGGCAGCTTCGAGGTCTTGGGCATATTGAACCAACGCTGCCCGACTGCGTTCCAGCAAGCCATATGTTCGAGCGCTCGCCTGTTCCGGCTCGAATGACGCGTATTGTTCGAAGAATGTTTGGAGTTGTTGGTTTAACTCCTCGTAGTCTATAAGGGTCGACATGGTAGGCGTTGGTCTATAGATTGTGTTGGTTGGCGTTGGAGACGCAACCTAATGTTACGTGGGGTCCGTAGACAAAGACGTAAGGGTCCGAGGAACACAATCTAAACAGGAGGCTTAGGGGCAGACCCTAAGCAAGCGAAGTATCTTGGAACACTCTTGGCCGATCGGACCAAGAGATCGTAGACGTTGGACTATGGAGGAATAAAACTAATAATATTCCTTAAATACAAGAGGTTGCGTGAAGAGAAAAGGAAAGGAAGAGAAACAAGACGTAGAGTGCAGACAGGACCCTTTATATAACCGAATAACCCCTGTCCAAGTCTGACTCATAACCGAACCTAATGGAAACACATAGAAACCCATATGACTCATCCTCCGACCGTTGCCACCACACTTCTCTTCACGCCCCAACACATTATCCTAATACCTGCCACGACGCCATAACAGTTAGGGTTTAAACCCATACCCTGTCTCATCCTTGTCTGTTCAGGGATTTGATGGAATCACCTTGAGCCTCATCATAGCAACCGCTTTGTATTTCCACGCCAACGTGTATTTTACATGAAGTGTGGTACAAATGGGTTCCACCACCAGGTCTTCGGTCCTCTGTTTACAAAGTGTAATACCGTAGGGTCAACTCTTTTCAGTTCTGCAATTATAAACTGGGCTGTTTCTTTGTAGATGTTACGTGGGGTCCGTAGACAAAGATGTAGAGGTCCAAGGACCACAATCGAAACAGGGAGCTTAGGGGTAGACCCTAAACAAGCGAAGTATCTTGGAACACTCTTGGCCGATCGGACCAAGAGATCATAGACGTGGGACTGTGGAGGAATAAAACTAATAATATTCCTTAAATACAAGAGGTTGCTTGAAGAGAAAAGGAAAGGGAGAGAAACAAGACGTAGAGTGCAGACAGGACCCTTTATATAACCGAACAACCCCTGTCCGAGTCTGACTCATAACCAAACCTAATGGAAACACATAGAAACCTTTATGACTCACCCTCCGACCGTTGCCACCACACTTCTCTTCGCGCCACAACAGATTATTCTAATACCTGCCACGACGCCATAACAGTAGACTGGGTAAGGTGCCGCAGCAACCTCCATTGTGGCATCTCTTTGAAGAGCCTCCAAAATAAGAAATATCGATACTGAAGTGCCAATGGTTAGTGTCATGATACGGTGGACGCAGTAAAAAGTCAAAAGAGTGTCATCTCGCAGGCGCACGAAAGTTCTAGGGGTGGATAGCTTGAAAAAGTGGTGGTATCCTTCGTATACAGATCTCTGTTGGGTTTTACCACTAAGATACCCCCAATAATGAATTTTGTATCGCATATTCTTCACAAGGGCTGTATCCAGCACATCCTTGTAATAGGCGCTCAAAAGCTCTAGGTCCAGGTCCTGGTTCGCAGCACTGACAGTCTTGAGTGTAATCGGACGTCCGCTCTTTGCTGACTTGAGAAGGGTTCCGTCTGTATCGACCTTCCCTGATGTTACGTGGGGTCCGTAGATAAAGACGTAGAGATCCAAGGAACACAATCTAAACAGGAGGCTTAGGGGTAGACCCTAAGCAAGTGAAGTATCTTGGAACACTCTTGGCCCATCGGACCAAGAGATCGTAGACGTTTTAAGTATAGAGGAATAAAACTAATAATATTCCTTAAATACAAGAGGTTGCGTGAAGAGAAAAGGAAAGGAAGAGAAGCAAGATGTAGAGTGCAGACAGGACTCTTTATATAACCGAATAACCCCTGTCCGAGTCTGACTCATAACCGAACATAATGGAAACACATAGAAACCCATATGACTCACCCTCCGACCGTTGCCACCACACTTCTCTTCACGCCACAACACATTATTCTAATACTCGTTACGAAGCCATAACATTCCATCGACGAGTGTCTCGGCGAAGTATTTACGCAGGCGTAACTCAGCATGCATGGGGTCATCTGGATTGGTCCTCTGTGGATCTAGCATGGGGTAACATTGAGCGAAGTATGCACCGTCTGCCGTAAGACCATACCTTTACAGCGTTAGTATAAAAATCGCAATAAAAATAGGGTGCAGTCTCTACCCCACATACGTTTGCAGTGTCTCCAGGCGCGCTGCTTTGGACGATAGCGACATTGCACCATTATATAATCTCTTTACCGGACATTCATACCTACCCGAGGCCACAAAATCGAACAGGAGATTTCCGCGTTGAATGTCGGGGACAAAGCAATATCTACACCCAAATTGTGCGTTGTGCGTTTTGTTTCCAGAGTTCTGATTTTGTTGAGGCATGTCGCCAACAAACATGATAGGGAATGTTGTCGCAATAATCTCTTCCCCAGAATCTAGTTGTAATCGAAACCCTTGACCGACTTTATTGCTATCCTGTGCCAGCCATTCCGCCATGCCCTTCTCGCTGCTCCCAAAAGGGCCTATCATTAAGACAAACATATTGCCTAGTTGGGTATGACTGGGAACGTCTAACCCCGCTGGAGTGACATACATGCCTTTGAGACTGTGGTATGCATTGCGGTACAGGCCAAAACCATCGAGAAACACTGAATAAGGAAGAGAGACACGTCTAGTGTGCGGTGACAGTGAATTCGAACCCAGTGTTGGTATTCCACCATTGACCAAATTAGACAGGACATATGCACGAGTTAGTGTAATGAGCTCCAACTCGGCGGTAATATGGTTTCTCTGATGTACAGGCCTGGAGCAAAGAACCACAGTGCTGCTTTGGTAGAGGATGCGGCGCACACAAAATTTTGGTGCTTGCGGAAGAAGGCTCTCTGATAACATGTCCACAGACTCGTAATCTGTGAAATAAACCCACTCTTTCGACAGTATCTCCCAACATGGGATAATATCTCGACTCTCGAAAAGAATGAGCTCGGGTAGGTTCGAAGGATGGGATGGGTATGTGCTACTGCCAGGCACATCTGCTCCAAGGTGTCTGACATGGTCAGGTAGTTGAGAAGCAGGTAACAGACGGTTCACAATGACGGAGTAAACTTTACTCTCTAATGCAGCGGGGGCAGACATTACTGAGCTTCTTCGGTCAATTCCTACTCCCTTGACTCGACCATAGACGATACTGCCGGTACAATCTCAGGATGTGATGCAATCTGAAGGTAGCAGTACTTCGTTTCCAACCCTTGCAAAGTCTCCCGAAGTGGTTCTTACACTCTCCAGCCAGGCATCGCCGTGCCAGAGCTCCGTAGGGTTATCAACGATCATACCTATGCCTAAATGCAGAACCAATTTTGGGTCATTAAGCCACAGACGGGAATATTCCGACGTATCGAAATAGTATGCGAGTTTGGGTGTTTCTGTTTTTGGGGGTGTCGCATCAGAAGAAATGTGTACTGGCTGTGCTTTTATTTGCGATAGAGGGAACGTCTTCCGGCAGTTTTCTTTTAATGTTTTGATGCTACGCGGAATCGAGGCGATACCACTCGGGGTTGCAACCGCCAAGACCTCTGTCAACGCCTGATATTGAGACGTCGATAAATCAGAGGCTATGACAAAGAGCATCATAGCCAAATGAAACTCGTCGACATGCTTTCCAGAAGGTGAACTCAGCCCATCAACTATGTGCTCAACAACAATAGCTGGCTCTTTCAAAGTCTGCAACTGCTCTGGCGTCGGTAAACTCCTCTGTGGCGCTTGCCCTATACTGTCTCCCACTCCTGCTCCTGCACATGTATCAAGCGTGGCTGATTCATGCCCCGTGGCTGTACTCAGTTCTAACCCATCCTGTTCGGCCATAACAATCTCTTCAACCTCTTCAGCATCTTGTTTATTCGGCGGCTCTGGATTTCCAATATGTAACGGCGTGCCAAGACTCAAGGAGAAATTCGGGAAGAAGAAGGATTAGTAATCAGGATTTCGTTGGTTAAGTTTCTTTCGGGTTTTCGTACACGTGTGGGTTTTCTTTCTATGGGTTTCTGTTACACGGATGAGTCATTGGGTTCGGGAAGGATATATATATGGCTGTAATTTCCCTTTATCCTTTCTTACTTTCCTCCTTATCCGAACTTCCTGTTATATAGGAATATATTTTAGTTTCTGTTTTCGAACTTCTACGAACCCAAGTTGTATAATCTCCCGGTTGTGCCCCTGCGTCCCCGTCTTAGTATCAATCGGTTTCGCCTGGCATATTATGCTAAGCTGAACCATCTCGGTATTTTCGTACCTCGTCTCGATTTCGACCCCGTCTCGCCTTAGAATCCCGTCTGTAAATCTTCGTTTAGTATTTATCGGTATCAAGCCCGATAATCCCGAACCCTGACCCTGACCCCACAAGAGGTGAAGAGATTTCACCTACGTGACCCTGACTCAGCTTCTACCGTTCTCTAACCGAGAACCCCCGAACCCGTTCCTCGTGTCTTTCGAGTCGGCCCGTAACACAATAGTGCCGTGGTTCTCATCATCACCGATGTCTTCCATGTCCGGATTTTCGCCGTAATTCACTCCCATAATATTCACAGATAGGGATGGCTGAAGCACAGACTCGGTTGGTTGGATATCATCCTGTTGTGCTACTAGAACAGCATCCTGAATCTGATCATCAATATCGTCCTCGAAAATCTGCAATTGCGGAGACTATGACAATGGGTTAATCGGCCTCCTATATCTTCTCTGTATGGGGCTGGCCAAGGTAAATGGACGTCCAACTACACGACGAGTTACTGCAGGTCCACCGAGCCGAGGTGGTACTACCGACATGTGCTATTAGCTATCGTCAACAATCATGTGTAGCTAGATACAAGTAACTCACAAGGACGCTCAACAAGTGCATCGGGGAGGTCATCATTAAACCCCCTGCGTCTCATGGCTATGAGTGTTTCGTTGTGGTTCATTGAGTGAAAATCTATCAGAATCAAGAGCAGCAGCAGCCTACAAGCGGCAGTATGTGAGGGGAAGTCCCTGACAGGGATTTGCGTATCCCTGTCGCGCACCCAATTCTGAAGTTGCATGCGTCTACCATGAGACAGGCATAAGCTGCATGTGTATTATTCTATTCTACGACATCCCTCATCACTCGTCCCTCATCCCTCATCACTCGTCCTTCATCACTCATCACTCCTCCTTGATCCATCACTCATCACTCATAATCCTTATCCTCATTACCATCTCCGTCCTTATTCTCATCACTGTCATCATGCCTTCTGCAATTGATACCAGCCCAGCTGATACTCCGGATGTCAAGGAACATACGGGGCGCGATTTGAAGAAGCACGAGCTATTTGGGCTGGCACGTATCATCTGTAAGACTCACCCCGACACAGCTTTTATCGCTATCATTTCTAATTCTTTTCAGATATCGCTGGCGACACTAAGACAGTCAATCCCTCTACCCCCAGGCGTAGTATCAAGTACAGGGTCTTCAAAACACTTGCGACCCACTCCACGCCCCAGAGACAGATTTACGGGGGCGAACTGCGTTGCCATAGAGACGGTCAACCCTCTCACGCCGGCTGGGTTCGTCGTGAAGAAGCTAATGCGTTCATTGAGCTTGTCGAAGACGGTTATGAGATTGAGGCGACTGTTGGTGGAAAGCCTGAGCTCTTTGTTTGGAACGGGGAGCGCTGTTACAGAGCGATGATCTACTGGGAGGTCCTGCCGGGGGACGTCGTTTGAAGTTGTTAGAGTCCATGAAATGAGTACATGTAAATCTTAGAAGAGGGCAACTCATGTGTATTACATGTAATCAATAATATCTTAATCCGTGCATGTGTGTGTTTCATTGGGTTAGGCAATCCCATGTCAGAACCCTGTCAAATTAAGCGAACCGCAAACCCCTAACCCAGCCAACCCCTCCTTTTATTTTCTTTCGCTGATCTTCCTTCCTTTCCACTTGACGCCTATCATCCTTTGTCAACACCAGTGTCGGCCACTCTTTTATCTACTTCCTGCACCATCTTGCGCCGATACTCAAGTACTGATCAAAACAGGTTCAGGCAGTACTGTAATCATGGCGGCACCGATTAGAACTCCTATTAGACATGCTCTACGAACGAATACGAACAACGGGTTAAGAAATACACCCGTTAGTCATTCAACGCCCACCCCACGACGTTTACTATTCCCCCCCCCTAACGATCATTCGCAGACCTCCGTCGGTACACTTGATCATGAATTCCAAACTCAGCCACAATACTCGCAGCAGCAGTCGCAACCGCACTCCCAACACTCGGAGCAGCAGTCGCAACAGCAGTCACAGCAGCAAACACCTCAGCAGCAAGTGCCTCAGCTCTACTCCCCTGTACCATTCGGTACCTCGCAACAGCAGCAGCAATTGCAAATGCCACAACATTTGCCAGCTAGCCAAGTCCAGATGCAGTTTGGTGCCCTTGCCCAACAATACGGGACAGCTCTACAGCCCCCCACTCCAACCCCCCAAGCCTCGGGTCAGTATCATGAACTCGAAGAATCCAAGGTGGCGGAGGATGCCAATGGAGATGATCCATCCGAAGGCTACAACACTGGGTCTGACATACGTGTCTGAGGAAAATGTCGAGACGGATTACTTGATTAAGGTATGTAAACACCACTTTATAGAAACTAGAGCTGGATTCCAATACTAAGAAACACAGGCACCAGAGGGACTCGAACTGCAGGAGGTACAATATGCTATCGACAAGGCTTTATACGAGAAGTCTAAGACCAAACGGCGGTACGACAGCAATAGACTTGACGATGAATTTAAGGATGGGGGCAAGTTTTTCAACGATCTTATTAGCAAGGCCCGTATGATCTTCGCTCGCTACTTCTGTATCCTGGATGAGTGGATTCCACGCATGATAAACGACGCGGCGGGCAGATTGGTAGATATCTCCTCGAATGGATATCTCAAATCATATAATCGGATACTTGCTTGGAGGAAGAATTGGTTTAGCGACTTCTTTATCGACGTCGACGCACTCCAGCGTCGCATTCAAGACGACAACATGGGGTTTGCGACACTTCTGCTGGCAAACCTTCGCGATGCATATGTGTCGAAGTGAAATTTTGCCAATTTCTACAGTCTCCTCGGCACTACTCGAGCCGTAATCGATTGGGGTGAAACACTACGCAACCCTCATATGCTGGCCCTGTATAAGACTATATTTACATACAGTCTGGTGTATTCCCACAGAGCGCACCATGATCCGGGAAGTTTTACAAGGGGAGAGGCCTTTGATCGTGTCAGGACAATCGGCCTTGCGGAGGAATACAGCCCTATGGGGTTGAATGTCTAGTGCTATTGCCACCGAAACCGCCTAGTAAGGTACGGTACCGGAAATCGAAGAAGAGAAACCTGGAGAAAGATGATCTGTTCGTCCCATTTGCCCCTCCCGAATCCGCCGCTTCTTCTGCCGCCGCACCTGGACCTGCAGCCGCACCTGCTGCTGCGTCCACCCCGATACATGTAGACCTCGACCCAACCCCCCCGTCTGTCAGTAGCCCTCTTTTCATCGATGAGAATGACAATGAAAGTGAGTTCGACGTGATTTAGTTTTCTTTTTAGACTTATTGTTTCTTATTTCTTTTACATACATATATCTCACGTGCAGTTTTTCTTTCATATATTACGTACCATACATAGATGTATTTTGTTATTCGGTGTTGACTACCACTACGGGGTGTATTTTTCTTTTTCATTTCACTCTGTAATGCTCGGGGGTTCTTATGGGAGTATTGTTTTACAGCATGGAGCGGGCGTCTCTACATGTGGCTGTATAAATACATGTATGTTGTTTCGGGAGACAAGACGAGTGTCATACAGCTATAATTTATGTATTCTGTAGCGAGTTAATGTATTTGATAATGGCAAAGGATGTAAACTTACAAGTATACACCATCATAATGGACATGTATTTTTCCGTATAAAAATTAAATATCAATTAAACAGACCTCCGTAGTCCTATCGCCTTCCTCTAAAATACAGTCGCAGTATAGTAGCCCTCTCGCGTCGAGATAAATACGGTCCCCCTGTGGCCTGGTGTATGAGACGGTCCTCTGTCTCGAGACCGTTGCTCTGCGGCATTCTTGGCAACCTGGCAGTCTTACCGAATTCGGCCCAACACCGATTTGTGTGACAGACCGTAGTACAACCGCATTGTATGTCACTGCAGTATCCCTGTCGTCATCATAAAGTCTGGAAATGAATACGGCAGCAATTCAGTCTAACTACGGCTCTGAACGAAAGTCGCATGCTTAGTTAAATGCCGCTTTCGAAGAATATGGCACTGATACTAGCTTTCTCGCCAACTGGTCGCGCGCACAAGTAGCATTACATGGCATGCGCTCTTCTCTGGTAGATAGCACCACTGCCGTCTTCTACAAAATAAAGTCGCGCTACCGTATCAGGAACACCCCCTTTTTGTTGCTGTATTTTACTGGACCCAACAGCAAGAATTTAATATTTCTATATGAAGAGCAACAGAAATGCCAAAAATTTAAAAAATGTTTTCATACCTCAAGAATATGCCTATATTTTTCACTAGCGGAGCGAAATTCTGGTTGTGATATTTACCTTCTCCCATTGCTTCGCGGTTCATGTGTGACTGAAGATCATGAGAACCTGTCCTGCGTACAGGGTCCACATGCGTTCGCTCACTTTATCCTAGAGCCTTGCACTTTACCCCAAGCAAGATTGTGTGATTACTCAGCGCCGCGGTGTCAGGCCTCCCCACCACCATCACCATCATCACCACCATCACGACCACCATGGCATCCGCTGACCCCGCCCCCCCGCACACGGCAACAATGCCCACCACTGGTACCACCGCACTCCCGCCTGAACTCCTAGTCATCATCGGACAGCACGCCAAAACCCAGACCCTCGCCACCATCTCCCGCACCAGCCACGCCCTCCATGCCCTCCTCGCCCGCGAGCTCCAGACGCGGTACGACACCGACATCCTCTACATAATCCTCTGGTCATGCAAGACCCACCGCGCAGCCGTCCTCCACCGCGCCCTCACCACAGCCCTCGCCGCCGACACCCCCGTTGTCGAGGTCAACCGCGGCCCGCTCCGCATCCTCCTTGGCATGTGCCTCGGGCACCTACTCCGCAGGACTGCCAGCCACGAGTATGTGCAGACCGCCAAGGTCCTCATCGCCCACGCCATCACCCCCACCGACCCGGAGGCCACAGACTTTCCAGCGTTTCAACTCTCCGGGGGGGGTTCATTCAAGTCCATCAAAAGAGGGCCGGCGGAAACCCCGGCATGGATACTGCGCAGCACAGCTGGCGCGACGTGGGTGGAGTATGCGATACACCGCGGGGATTTGGGGCTGGCGCAGTGGCTCTTGGATAAGGGTGGCGCGCAGGCGTGTTGGACACCGGTGGCAACGGAGTGGGTGGGGACGGAGGGGGAGAATGGGACGCTGTTGGACGTGGCCAAGCGGCGGAGAGATGGTGACCCGGGCGGCGAGAATGCCGAGGAGATGGTACAGCTGTTGCAAGATCGGTGTCCATAAGCATCTTCTAACCCCGGTCCTGGCGTTGTTCTCGTTAGTCTTGGTAGGATATGTCGTGGCCGTGGTGTCACGGGTGTGGTTCGAGGGGAATTTAGGGGTGTATTTTATATATATATATATTGAATACTGCTGGGCAAGCTTCTTGCGACATGAGTCGGTTTTCGTTGCAGACCTTTGGGGCGGGCTGGTGGTGGTAGTGATGGTGTCGGAGGGTGCGGTAAATGAAAATCTTTGCATTCTCCTTAGCTGCCGCTAGTGTAGTCCTCTTATATTTCTTTTCTCCTCTCAATGATATATCACTACCCTATTATACACTATCAGCGACGGGGCAGTCTGTCCATTTTCAGCCTCGGACCGAAACGGACCGCAAAAGCCGCCCGGTTTTGGCGGTATCCCGGGACTGGCAATGCCCCAAAGGTATAGCGCCGAAGACGTCGGTTATGACGCCGGGTGCCTGGCATCAATTGACACAGTGTGGGATGTGTGAGCTTTTTGATCCTCAACGGGATAAAGGTAGATGGAATTACGAATGTCTGACCTTGCCTAGGCTAGTGTAGAACAGAATCTCGCGGTGCGGAATTAAAATCTATTCCCATCACGCCCGGGCTCATTGGGAACGTTCTCCTCTCGCCCGCGTTCCCTCTAGGGCCGGAACAACTGCTCACAGCTCTAGGGATGGAAATTACTTACCGTCAACGGCGGCACACGGCTATTACCTCCCAAGGACTGCATATGGCTGCATATGGATATATATTGCTGTGGGGGATGGCTGGGACGGCGGAGGATGGCCGTTAACCGATAGTAACAGGATCCTGCAGGGCCCGGCGAGCCCCAAGGTCCTTTGCGGTCTTTCTGATTCAAGTCTCTAGTGGACCGTAGGGCGCTCTCCATCCAGTCCGCACATTCTTTCAGGGCCCTACCGGGTGCCCGGCGAGGGCCCTGGACGCTTGCGAACACTGAATTATTATTATATATGTTATAGGCTGTCGGTGAATGCATGAATGCGTATATATATGGAGGCGTGTTGACTCCCCTCTATGACACAATGGGACTTTGAAGTGGCGTGACATGGTTGAATGCATGTTCTTTTAAGTATGTGTGGCCAACGCCAGGAGCCACATAAGTATTTATCGTAACCATTGCTGCTCGTTAAGAACACGCCGGGAAAGAGAACCCAATCCCCCCACATCCTTGGTTCCTAAGGGGTTGCAGTTGACCCTAACAAACCCCAAGGGAGACGACCCAAAATACCCTCGAGCTCCGTGGGACATTTGCTGGTATTAGAAGCAAGCTACGGCTTTGTGCTTGTTCCTGATAGGCATGGGTTGTGCCATGGCGCAGCATCTATTCTACAGTAAGATGAACGGCACTGAGGCCGAATACAGGAGTCGACAATCCGCATCGGGACAGGTCTCACATAGCTCCTGGGATCCTCAGTGGCCGCCCTGGTGAGTATCTCACACGATGGATGGGTATGGCGCAACCTCCGCACCCGATTCGCCCCCTTGGAAGCATAGATAACATGTTCGGAGCCATCTCTAACATTTTCTGTTCCCTTGATCTCACCACGGTGAAAAGGTCCAAACTCTTGGCGGTGTTGGCAATCTCCAAATGGCTGATCCCACTGGTCACAATCTTCACCCCAAGTACCATGACCACTGACCCAACGTCGGTTCGGTGGAGCTTCCCCTGAGAGGTGCCCACGATATTGTTCTTGGGGTCTTTCAACCTCACCGTTTCTAACGCTGTCAATGACCTTCCACAGTGCAATAATCGTATGTACGCTAGAGCCAACCCCCCCCCCCCCCCCCCCGGGCAACGACGATGGTGAACACGAGGACGGCCAGCTCTAGAATGCCAGTATCGATAAGGCCCTGCTAGCCCGGCGCAGCATTCGACCCCTTCTGCGCGGTATCCCCCATGTCATCCGATTCCCCCGTCTCATTTCATCCCCCCTCCCCCCAACATCCCCCCTATTCCTCCGCTTCCGCGGTGTCGGTCGACCCCCCCGAAGCCCAGTAATTTCGGTCCTCCGACCTTGAAGTCTTCACCGGCGGCCAGGGGGTGGGTATTGACACGAGCGAGGGCTTTTATGTGAGCTCCGAGGTTCTTCAATATTTCACAGTCTCGGCATACCTGAATGAAGTAATCCTACCTCGCACAGAACTTCTCCATCGCAAGTGCCTGATAGCGAAGGATTGTTCTACAAACTGAAGCTGTGCATACAGGTTTGTCGGGCCCTCGATTCAATGCATCCAGTTCACTGAGGTGCCCCTGGTACTCAGCCAAATGTATCTAGGAACCGGCGAGAAGTACATCATCCTATTCGGCGCGGGTCATAGCACGGATCTGGATAACAGAGCTCCCGACCTGTACACCGGAGCCAGCGACAAGCTGTACACTCCCAACCGCCTATGGGTGTTTTATTCGTCCTGCGGCAGCCCGCGATCAGCGCCAACGGAGCGCGAATGAGACGCTCACCGAGTTGGGTCAGGGACTCGCAATCTTGCTCCTCCAGGCCCTCCGCGAAATCATCGGGGGCTATGTTATGATCACATACAGGAGCAGCAAGCACCGAAAGATTACACGTTGACTTACCCCTCGCCTCCGACGGTAGCAATACTCGCTCCACCGAGCTTATCGATTCAACCGGCTTGATGAACGCCAGCATGGGCGATGGCATCGAGAATATAGTGCACAAGATGGTCGTCTCGTTGATCGCTGACGAGGGTCTTGAGATCTTTAATAGGGTCAACACGAACTCCCGCGCAACGGAGGCCGAGAACACCTACATATACACGCCCTTGGTATTCATTGTGGTTAACTCGGTCCTCGTGCTCTTTTCTGCGTTTAAAACAGTGTTGAGAGCTCTGACGCTTCTGGAGAACGGCATTGCAGGTGACTACTTATTCTTGACCTGCCTCCGAACGACGAGAAGCTCAACACTAGACTGGGAGTTGAGGGGTGGGAGTCTAGGAGGGAGCTCCTTCCGGAAGAGGTTTGGGGATCTAAATCCCAACTTTGGGGAGCTTTCGGTCAAGGAGAGCTATAGAGATGGCATTAGACACGTGGGCATGAGGGTTGAAGGGGGGGTTCGCAGGGTAAAGAAGGGGAGAGATTACTATTGATGGTTCTAAGACGTCCTGCTTGCCCAGGTGGTGTGCATGGGGCACATGTCATTCTTCAATAGCTCATTTTAAATTGATTGATTAATAGCATTCTATAATGCTTTCAGGTGTGTACGGCCTTTTTGCGGTGATTCTCTATATACAATCTAGTACCAGACATGACATGGATTTCAATGGAGCTGTGGTTTATATTTCTTCGGGGTCGGTGTGTTGGTTGAGGTTGCCTAGCCCGGACTTTTCATTTTAATCCTGATGTTTAAATGATATACTCTCCTGGTTCCATCTTGTGACCAGCGAACTTATTGTTACGGGAAGTCGAGTGACAGGTTATGATGCATGGAAGGATGGCTAACTAGAGATAAGGATAGAAAGGTATTAGGGTGGTGTTGGACAGTCTGTGTATGATAATACCTGTACTATACTATAGGTTGGCAGGCTTAGAGTGCGGGGCTTACGGCTGCAGGTTGTTCTACTTTGAGAAGTATGTCAAACACAGTAATATGATACAGCCTGATAGCAAGCAATAATGAGTGAAAGGGGATTACGCATCAGGGAAGGACTAGATAGAAAGTGGGCTCAGATACAGGTTCCTCCATATATAAATAGAGGGTCAGATTCCTGTAAGTTGAGGGAGTCTTCTCTTGACATCAGCAAATGGAATCCTGTCTGCAATATTAAGGCGTTTAAAAGATGCAGAACTATTGCACATTTTTTTTTTTTTTATATTAGTGTTTCACTTATTTCTGGGTATAAGAATATCGCATGGAGCCTGAGCTATGGCGTGAACAACAACGCTCCCCTTCCAAACCGCCAAAGAAAAGGATCAGAAACGAAAAAGTGTACATGAAGCAAGAACCAAAAAGAATTAAACTCTTTCCTCGACAACTATCGTGCAGGACGAAGCGACCAATCAGCGATCGCCACGTATTTTTCGCAACATTACAAAAATACTCCTTTTTAGGATCCCAACCAACCAGAATCCCCCCCTTCAGTATGTCTTTGCCTTCAACCATGAGATATCAACAACAACAAGTACAAATGTCACTCAACTGGAGAGAGAAAGAAGCCATGAGTACCCAGAAACTCATGGCTGCCACCACGCACCTGCATTTAAAGCAGGACGAAGAGATTACCAGATTACGGCGGAATGTCAGCAGCTTAACGAAGAAAAACCATGGACTCATGCGTCAAGTCCATGAGTTAGTGTCTAGATTACGACAGTATCCTTCCCCGAGAATACCAGAAGAGACAAGACCAACAAATCAAGATGAAGAGTTACAAGAAGACCCCTCCCTCAAATCCGAAGAGGATACCCAGATGGGAGACACTGTCGAAATCGAGTCAACAGAACCAGCACCACAAGCAAGTAAGTAGTACAACATACTCCCAGACTGCGTAGAAGCACCCACACCCACACCCACATTCCCCATCCAACAAGCACAACTACCACCACTATCACCTTCACGCCTACCTCTACTACTAGCACCACCACCACTGACAAAAGCTAAGAGCATTATAGAAGAACCCGCCCGAGTAGAACACACACCCCTACCGGAGACTGCCATACCGGCCGATACTCACCCGGATGAGGAGGTTAGGATTACCATAGCAGGCTTGGATTGCTATGAGTTACACCGACAAAACGGCTTACGAGAAGGTTACAACCGCCGGGCAAGAAGAGAAGAAGAAATGTCATTAAGAGGATGGATGTGGTTCAGAGGAATCAGGGGGCGAAGTGTGCTGTGCAGAGGAGAAAGGTTCGACGAGAGGTATGACATCAAGGCAATAAAGAGGGGGGACAAGTACATCATTGATGTGAGAGACGTGGAGCCGGCCGACAGAAAGGACATAGCAAACTATAATGGGAAATATGTGATGGGGCTCCAGGGGAAGAGAGGAGAGAAGAGGATTGGAGAGAGAAAAAGGATACAAATTGTAGTAGTAGAAGCAGAGGAGGAGAAGAAGAAGAAGTGAGACGAGGGAGTGTTCTTTTCTTTTAGTTAGGTAGCGGCAGTGGAGGAGTGCGAGCTTGCTGAATGCTTTTTACTGGGTGTGGCCAGGAGTTAGCAGGGTAGTTCTGGGGTTTTGGTATTGCCATAGACTACGGTCTGCATGCAATTAATGAGTTAAACAAAAAAAAAAAAAAAGAAAAAAAAAAACCAAAAAGAAACCCTGACATTCCTCCTTCAGGCCAGCAATCTAAGAAAATCGGACGTCCCGTTTATAGGGCATTAACTTTTGGAACAGCTACGCAATTTATATGAAGGTATAGGGGAACAGAGAGCTTTAACAATTTGGTGTAATGATGTAGTACCGCCTGATTTTTGGGCCTGTGTTGGTTTTTTGGTGTAGCGGAAGCTCAGCTTGATCTGAGTGAGGTGAGGTGTGAGTCCGAGAAGAGATCATATGGAGGAGATTTGGGGGGGCCTATTTTGGGGGGGATCCCTGTCTCAGTAGCCCTGATGTAGGAGGAGAGAGCCGCCAGCGAATTGGCGGGTGACCATAGGTCGTGGAGTCAGTTTGCGAAGGGTATGTGGGTTCCTCTTTGGATGGCACTTTCAGGGCAGTGGAGGAGGGCGTGTTCAAGATCCTTGTCTTCAATGAGGTATCTGGGGCATGTTGGGGGGCTGTCTTGGGACATCCATGTTGGGTGTGCTGCTAGGTAGCTTTTGTGGATGTGCATCTGGCAGATGCGCCTTTCTATGAATCGGTCACGTTTGAGGTGGGGATGCGGGCGGGTGCTGATTTCGAATTTATAGTAGTGTGGGAGGGGGTTACTCCACCATATTTGTAGGGTGTCTCTCTTAATGTAGAGTGCGAGGTCTGGGTGTATAGTGCGGGGTCTCGGTTAAAAGTTAGGGAGTTGGTGAGTAATGCGTTGCAGAGGTCGTCTACGGGGAGGCATGCTACTCCTTTTCTGTTGGAGTTCCAGCTAACGGGTGGGTTAGGCCGTCCTCGTAGTAGGTGCCCATGGGAGATTTCTCTGTATTGGGAGAGGATGTCGAAGGTTTCGGGGATTTGCGCCGTGACAGGATTGTAGGCTAATGACGCAGCTTTTGGATACTTGCGGCGTACTGCAGTCGGAGGGAGGGGATGTAGAGGGCGAGGGGGGTCCGGTTGATTGTATTTGGGAGCTGGGAGGGGGTGCTCCTGTCGGCGCTTGTTCGCCAGTGGATGAGGTCCGTTTTTGGGAGTGAGAAGTGTATGTTGCGGAGGTTACCTGCGTTCGTTGCTTGGAGGTAGGCATTTTCGAGCAGGGTGATGTTTTGTGGATAGGATGGGGAGGCGACTGTGAAGGCTAAGTCTTCAACGTGGGATATGGTGATGCCTGGAGAGGGATCTATGTGTAGGGGTGCTACATAGATGCAGAATAGTAGTGGAGAGATTGGGGAACCTTGGGGGACTCCAACCGCTACCGATAGGGAGAACTGTTGCTTAGTAGTGCCATACCTTTAATATCCCATTATACTTATCTTGCCAATTGAGACTAGTACAAGAGGGCTTTCTAAACAGAGTGAACTTCGTCAAAGACGGACCAGTGAGGTAATGAAGGCTATCAAGTTTTATGCTGGAGTATAATATTGTCACAAACACAACCAGTTCTGTATGCAATTAGTTATATACAAGTGGCTTCCAGCCTTCGGCCGGTTCGGACAATGAAATCAGTTGGTATATTGATAATAAAGTACATGTAATATATGACAGTTTGGCTAGGACTAAAGTGTTTGAGAGATGTATCTGGGAGGGAGGATCCATCTCCACCTCCACCTCCACCTCCACCTCCACCTCCACCTCCACCTCCACCTCCGATATTTTAACACCCATGCTGACATCTATATAGAATCCGAAATTGGCGCCTAGTAGCGGGCCCTGGGGGCGGGTACTGGCCCCTGGGGGCGGGTCCTGGGCCCTGGGAGCGGGTGCTGGGCTTTGGGGGCGGGTACTGGGCCCTGGGAGCGGGTGCTGGGCTTTGGGGGCGGATACTGGGTACTGGGGGCGGGTACTGGGCTTTGGGGGCGGGGACTGGGCCCTGGGAGCGGGTGCTAGCAATGGGAGAGGGATCTGGGAGTGGGTGCAGGCCCTGGGAGCGGGTGGTGGGAACGGGTGCTGGGCTTTGGGGGCGGGTACTGGGCCCTGGGAGCGGGTGCAGGCTCAAGGAGCGGGTGCTGGATCACGGGAGCGGGTGCAGGCCCTGAGAGCGGGTGCTGGGCCATGGGAACGGGTGCTGGGCTTTGGGAGCGGGTGCTGGGCCCTGGGAGCGGGTGCAGGCTCTGGGCGCGGGTGCTGGATCACGGGAGCGGGTGCAGGCCCTGAGAGCGGGTGCTGGGCACAGGGAGCGGGTGCTGGCCCTGGGAGCGGGTGCTGGGAACGGGTGCTGGGAACGGGTGCTGGGCCCTGGGAGCGGGTGCTGGGAACGGGTGCTGGGCCCTCGCAGCGGGTGCTGGGCCCTAGGAGCGGGTGTACTAGGGCGGGTGTAGTAGGGCGGGTGTAGTAGGGCGCGTTGTTGCTGGCTTCCCCTCTTTCCCCTTTTTTTTCACAACACACTTCGCTTCGCTTCCCTTTCCCTTCAACATCCTTCATTCAGGCTTGCGAGTTCAAATCCATAAGATAGAAAGTCAAATATTTGGGTTTTTTGCCCCTAGATATCCTTCTATCTTAGGAGAACAACTCACAACACCCTTTACTTCCCCTCCTTTGTCAATCCTTGACTCACATACAGCTTCTACAACACCCTTCGCTTCGCCACCCTTTCCCTTCCACAACACCCTTCACTTGTGAGTTCAATCCATAAGATAGGAAGTCAAATATTTGGGTTCTTTGCCCCTAGATATCCTTCTATCTTAGGAGTAGAATTCACAACACTCTTTACTTCCCCTCCTTTGTCAATCCTTGACTCACATACAGCTTCTACAACACCCTTCGCTTCCCCACCCTTTCCCTTCCACAACACCCTTCACTTGTGAGTTCAATCCATAAGATAGAAAGTCAAATATTTGGGTTCTTTGCCCTAGATATCCTTCTATCTTAGGAGTACAACTCACAACACCCTTTACTTCCCCTCCTTTGTCAATCCTTAACTCACATACAGCTTCTACAAATCTGATGCCACCTATCCGATCCAAAAAAATACCACCTCCAAAGGCATACAAAAAGGCCATCAATGAGATTGCTATCTATATAGCTAGAAGACCCTCTCTCTTGCAGAAATCAGAGATAATAATATTGATTCTCTTGTTTCTTCGATCAAGAGAGAATTTATTAATATTGCCGATGGAGTTACCGATGGCATTTTCAATGATCTTGCTGCCTTCCTTAACCACCCTCAACAAATGAAGGAGCCGAGTACCCATTCAGAGCTAAGGGAAGAGATGAAACAGAGGAAGAATGAGAAGGAAAGAATTAAAAGGGTTAAAGCTTTATTTGTTCAGTGGTGCAATCTTAAAGAGGACGATGGAAGGAGAGACAAATATTTGGAAAGGTTTACGATTGTGGAGGTAACCCAATTTCAAACACCCTACCCTCCACCTAGTCATTGTGTGTATGAGTCCGAGCAAATCCATGAAATCTGGCATGACCACCTCCAGCTTGGTAAACCGAAAGACAAAAGGCTTAAAGTACCACCGATGCTACTTTTAGAACAACAATATCTCCAACTAGATGTTGCCGAGGACCAAAACATCATTTTTGTCGATTCAGAAACCAAAGAGATTGTTGGGTTGGTGGCTAGGAATTGGATTGCCGAGGATAGTAAAGGGACTCTAGATTGGGTCAATGGGATTATTATGAAGGAATGTGAGATTAGAAAATCAGTCCGAGTGAGTGTTATTTCTATCAAAATTTTACTTTTGCGATTGCTATTAATTATTATTAAGCTTGAGGATACTGGCAAAATTTGTCAAATGGGTTACTCTGCTGGATCTAGAAGCAAAGCCGGTTTCGATTGGGTTAGAAATATCACCTCTCAGAAAAACCGATTGGAAGATTTTGAGCATTTGGGCAGCTATATTTTTGCTCTTTTTTGGAATATGTGTAAGGCTAGATTGCCGAAGCCGATTATTGATGATATCACTGGATTTTGCAATTCTACCCTAGTTCCGAGAATGAATTATGCTGCTAAAGACAGAGCCAATTCCCAAATTTTGGGAAACTATACTGTCAGAGTGGGGGATGATGATATTGAGTTTGATTGTGTTCCGATGGCACCTCCTTCTGGGTTTATGGCATATAATTATTCAAGGTAATAATTCCAGACATTCCGAGTACTTACACATTATTTTACTAATTAATTATAGGGGTACCCACAATGAAAAGTGCCCTCACAAGTATGCAGTATTTTGGACTACAGCTAGGACCTATGGGTCCGAGGAGGGGGGCCACTTCTTCATTGACGATTATGGAATCCGAGTCCGACAGTCAGCCAACTGTGTAGTGGTATGGAAGCCGACTGACTTTCATGGAACCACTTTATCGATCAAAGGTCCTACCGATAAGGAATCTACTGCAAATTCCCATCAGATTGGTATGAGTATTGTGACACTTATCCGATTGGTGAAATTGTGGGAGAGATATCAATAGGATCAAATTACTGCCGAGGATATTGAGGTTATTTTGGTTGAGTCAGATGATTCCGAGGAAGATTAAATTGATATTTTCTTTATTTTGTATTTTGTTTTATCCCTGTCACAGAAAATCTCCACTCACGTATTAGAAACCGATTGCTATTGTAACTGCCAGTAATTTATTGTTATCCGATTGTACAAAAATAGCAATAATAACTCTTTAAAATTGTTGCTCGGAATTTGAACCCCATTTGTGTATACAATATCAGGAAATTATAACAATAATTCTTTGAAGACAACATTACTTGTAGCCTTGCTTTCCATACCTGCCTCGGGATCAAAAAAAACTCTTGCACATTATCGGTTCCTAATTCTAGACAAACCAGTATATAACTGACCATGAGCAAACACAGGGGTACGAAAATCTAAAACAGCTCGATCCAAGGTTAAACCTTTACAACTATTGAATGTAGTTGCATAAGCCAGTCGTAAAGGAAACTGCCTTCGCTGTACTGTCCAAGAACAATATTTCGGCTGGAATTCAAATATTAT